>CM062820.1:1404318276-1404918276 GCA_031772625.1 Pinus tabuliformis | reverse complement strand
TGAATCACTGAACCACTGAAACCTTGTCAACACTCAGTCACCAGAACACAGAGCAGACTACAGAACTCTGCAATAACAGTCAGACCCAACTGCAACCCCAAAAATTAAGCTTCAAAAGATATACGCTACTTCAATGAAACCAACCCGCGTATACACGCGCTTTTACCAAAGACAACCTGCGTACAGATCTAAAAATAATTTCTCATAACTTGCAGCTGTACCAGACATCAGTCATACCCAGAACATAACATTGCGTCAGTATGCCGATCTAAAAATATGCGTAATCAACCATATACCGATAGTTCATTTCAAACCGTTTGATCCCGATCTCTCCTTAGATCTAGTCTTCCATCAATTGATGTGATCTCTCCTTAGCTTAGATCAAGCAACCCAGAACCTGCATACTAGATCTCTTTGTTTATCAGATATTCAAGACTTTTTCAGTACCCTTGCCTAATGATCTTCTTCTCCTTATATAGCCTTAGGCCCTTCTCAATACCACGGTCCAAAACCATAGTAATACAATACCATCAACTTCAAAACTCGGGATCAACACGACTGTCGAGATACCTTGGTCCAAAAACATAGGCTCAAGTACCGAGGACTAACTACCACAGACCAAAGGGAAGCTTCTCGACATGTATGCTCTTTTCTATTCATGAAACTGCGTGTATACGCGACTTTGTATATAGCGAGCCTGTGTATCCGCGACTTAGTATATAGCGTACCAGCGTGTATACGCATCTTGGGCTTAATGAACCTGCGTATATGAAATTTCTCTTCATTCTTGTAGTCTGGACTGAGATCTGTCATCAAAGAGAGTTGCCATCAAGGACAACACCTGTACCGTAGCACCACACCTGTGCCAAAATGCCAACAATCTCCCCCTTTGGACTTGATGGCAACCCCAAGATCCTTAGAATCATTCTCCCCCTTTGTCATCAAGGGCAAAGGGTTGTGCTCCCCCTGAGAACATGCTGATATCTCTGCTCTGCTGTGCTTGCTCCCCCTGACTGAAGGCAAGATCTGCAAAAGATGTTCTTCAAAAAGAACAAGACTTATACATCATAAAGGACCTTCCTATCACCAAAAGACTCAATACATACATCCATACTCCCAACCAAGAGGGGATACATCAGAAATTTACATATAACAACCAATTACATTACATCATTCATCCCAGGCATAGTGGGGAAACCAACATAGGCCGTTACATGACCTTGACATTATAAAAGAGATATCATAAAAGAGATACATGACATAGAGACGAAAAATCTAGACCAAGACTTATGAAAGTCACCAGCAGCATCTGATAATCATCTTTTTCGATCAGCAACCAAGATTTCCTTCTGTGCTCCTTCTCCTGAAACCAACAACAGTTGTGAACTAGAACCAAAAGCATCTAAATGCCAACAATGCTTTATTAGACTTTAAGCTGCTCCCCCTGAAACTGTGCTTGCTGCTCCCCCTGAAACTGTGCCTGAAGGACTCTGTCATACCCATCTCAGACCTTCTCCAACCAGAATCTGCCCTTGCTGTTCAGAACTCCATATACGCGACTTAACCTGCATAAATCAGCGTATGTACGCGGATATCCCTTACACAACTCGCGTATACCAACTTTTCTTTAGAACAGACAAGCTTCAACAGCAGGATGAAGCATCAACTACTCCCAGCTTTTGTCTGAGATATTCAAAAGTCTCCCTGGGCAGTGGTTTTGTGAGAATATCAGCAACTTGTTCTTTAGAATAAACATACTCCAACTTGACCTTTTGTTCAAGCACTTGTTCCCGGAGGAAGTGATACTTGATTGGTATGTGCTTGGTCTTTGAATGCATGACTGGATTCTTTGAAATGTTGATTGCACTTGTATTATCACATAAGATAGAGACTGGTGGAGTGCAAGTGATTTGAAAATCCTGCAAGGTCTACATCATCCAAAGAAGTTGTGTGCAACAAGATGCCGCAGCCACATATTCTGCTTCAGCTGTAGATAAAGCAATCGAACTCTGTTTCTTGCTGAACCAAGATACTAATCTGGAACCCATGAAGAAAGCACCACCACTTGTGCTTTTCTTGTCATCCACACTTCCGGCCCAATCTGCATCTGTGTAAGCATGAAGAGTGAGATCTGTATCTCTAGGATACCATAAGCCATAGTTTTGAGTCCCTTGAAGATACTTGAAGATTCTTTTGACTGCTTGAAGATGAGTTTCCTTTGGGTTGGCTTGAAATCTTCCAACAATTCCTACTGCATGCATAATATCTGGTCGGGTACCTGTCAAATAAAGCAAACTCCCAATCATGGATCTATAAGTTGGTTGGTGAACTGCTGCTGATTCATCATTTGCACTGAGGCTACATCCTGTAACCATGGGGGTACAAACTGGCTTTGAATCTTCCATGCCATACTTCTTCAAGATCTGCTTGAGGTACTTGGTTTGAGACAAGAAAATACCTCCTTCATTTTGTTGGATTTGCAATCCAAGAAAGTATGTCAATTCACCAAGTAATGACATTTCAAATTCTTTCTGCATAACCAAGTGTTGGTGAGGTAAATCCCCTCTGCGGACAGAGGCGATCCCACTAGCCTAAAACAGAACTAGCCACAATCAAACCACGCTGCTACGCAAGTTCCTAGTTATGCATCAAAGATGAATTAAGAAGACCAACCTGGAGTCCAACGCTATGATTGAAGCAGAGTTGATATCCCCGCTCCCTCGCTCCAGCAGATCATAAATGAACACCTGCACATGCAAAGGAAGAGACAGATACCAACATAACATCTACCAAGGCACAACTATATTTCAGTCAGAAAGGAAATAAATCAACACATCACCATAATAGACAATGAGATTGGAACTATAATAGCAGTCGCTCATTAATTAATAATAAACAGGAAAAGTTACAACCATGGTTCTGACGTCGAACCTCTCCTGGCTGGGCGAGTAACTATATGTGTCTTGCAATGCATCTCCTCTCCGGCAGCATAACCTCTCTAGCATTCACTAGCATTCCTCCAAGAACTCAAGAACTCAACATCTAACACTCCATGACTAACGATTATCCCTACTATCACTAGCTTGTCCAATGCATAATGACAAGCTTATATAGATGAAGAAGGGAGGAGGATACGATGAACCGGGACACCTTTTGTGGATTAACATTATCCCCCAAAAGCCATTAAAGATGGAGATAGGATAGAGCTCGACATAAGGCTGATTTTTTATCTTCAAAAAGCTCCATGTAATGAAGGAAACAACAGTCGGGCGTGCGTTAAGGCAAAAAGCATGACTAAACTTGGTTGGCGCGACTGTTGCTCTAAGACAGAGCGCCAATGGTCGCGCCCTCTTTTGAGGATCTCCATGATTGGCGCGGGTAAGATACTGTGGACTTGCGCCAATGGAAAAAGAGCACTTTTCAGGGATAATCTGCAGAAGGTGTCTTCAGGGAACATGGAGTACATACTCAGGGGAACATAATGCAAGTGTTTTTAGACTTTGTCACTTCTTATAACTCCCGGGATGAGTCCTCCAAGGTACGACAAGAGGAGTAACAGGGATGGTGACAAATTACTGTGTAACAGATGCCCCCTAAAGCATGAAGTCCGAGAGGTGGAGAGGGGTGAAATGCTTTACAAGAACACACAAGAACACATAAGAGCACATATAGTTACTGCCGCCGAGGATCTGTATTAAGAGACATGACTGATAGTTCAATTACATGATGTACGTGGTATGGTCGCAGCCATCCATAAGAGAGTACATAAATAATATAGATCCATAGTATGGACGCAGCCATCTGGTTAGGATCAATGAATTGACTCAGGTATGGTCGCAGCCATCCAGTGAATGAGTCAAGTATCAAGAATCACGCCTGGATTACAACAGACACAATCCAGGGTCTTGCGCTCCATCTCGCCCCGAACAAGAGTACAAGTTCAAGCATGTGAATATATGAGCTGAAGTCGAACATGCATGAACATCGTCTGATTACCAGTCAATAGTGGAAACTGTTAACAGACGCGAGAGGGACCACCAATAATGACAATGGCCCTCAAGGTACTATAGGTACAATCTACGGCGTGTGAATCAATGATCCGAAGTCGAACACCCGTAGAATCATTCGATCGGAGGCCAATGATGAAAACCTCACGTCGAACACGAAGAACCTGCCATTGAGGCATGCAAGCTCCAAGGCACCGGAAAGGAGTCTCTAGATCAACTTCCTGGATAATGAGTTGAAGTCGACAGGAAGTGACCTTGATCGAAGGTGGGCCATAATCTTTCCCACATCATCGACACGAGACAGAGAGATAATGTTGTGAATCGAGATTGTGCGAACTATCAGAGGGAGGTTGTTTCTTTGCAGAGGTCAACTTCTCTTGAACATATCGGCGGCACATTAACGGAATTGGCAGTATTTGACATCAATGTATCAAAGGTCATGATGACGAGGCAATGAGTGGATGAGAGGTCAAATAGGGTACCCAAGTCCATGGAAGCAAGTGAAAGATATGAGATGAGATATCCCCACCCCGGACACGAAAGCAAAAAGTGCCATGTTCAAGAGCGACATACTGCCGTCACGGTAATAATTATGGTTCAAAAATTTTCTTTTCCCCCCGCCATTTCTGGCAAGCACCCCAGTTATTTTTAACAAGCTTGATGGGGATAGCATATGCTTGTGTTGTGACAAAATCCGATGTCATTAAGTTTTAACGAGTCTGACAAAGGAATAACTCGGCGTCTTTTCATGTTTAGAGAGTTTGAAAAGACAGCAGAAAAGGAAACTCCAGGGATGTCCTTTTTCGTAAAGTTGTGTCTCTCGGGCCCGAAAAAGTATAAAACAATACCCGAAAGAACCGCCCGATCATTACGATCGAGGAGTACTTTTCATAATTAGTGATTTCGACCCGAAAAAGTAAAAAAGCGGTCAAAACCACGTCGTTTCGTAACCATTAACGAGTTTGAAACGACAAAACCCGGTAATCTTTTTATGTTTTAACGGTCGTCAAAAAGAACTTAAAAAGACCGCCCCTTATTACCATTTAACGAGTCAAGAGGAGCGACTCGGCAATCTTTTCCTCTTTAAATGGTCAGAAAAGAGCTGAAAGCGGACCTCCATTTTTATTTTCTTTAACGAGTCAAAAAGGAAAAATACTCGGCAATCTTTTCATATTTTACAAGTCAGAAAAGAGCGTAAAGGCGACTCGTCCTGAAGGAACAAGTGGTATAAAGGATAGCAACTGGTTCCGGTAATGGTGGAACTTGCTCGAAACATGTAAAGGTTAAGAGGCTGGCTAATAAAACCACTCATCGATGCGGTTCCTCAGGAAAGGAGAAACAACCAAGTGAAAGCATATGATCGGCCAAAAAGATGGTGGCGATGGAATGAAACAACCAAGGCTCATCTAGCAAAATTTAGCGGATAAAAGGCAATCACGGGATGTAAATGGGTTCATTTTTACACAAGCTTGAACCATGGAGAACTTTGCTTGTTAAAAAATTTTTGTTGCATGCCCCCAGCATGATCATACAAATCGAGTTGCATGCCCCCAGCATGATCATACAAATCGAGGTACATGCCCCCCAAGCTTCATGGCATTCACGGAGTGGATGGAATGAAGGTTTACTTGGAAAGACTCGATTTTGAAGGAGGATGCATGCCCCCCCCCCCCCGGGGCAGCTGCCGTCATCAGAATGACGGAGTGGATGCTGGGGAATTTCCTGTGGAAATAAGACCATTCAGGAATGGTAGATGACTATATGTGAATTGGGAACCGGGGAATGAAAGTTGGTCTACGACTTTAATCGTCCTTCCTTCATGCGGAAAACACATCACTCTCAAGAGTGAGGACACAATAACACGTATGCGATAAATATAGTCTCGTCCAAGGAGTAAATTGTAATCTAACGGACCTTGGACTACCATGACACCCATTTGAATAGTCTTCCCTTCTAACGTAATAGGTACATTGGGAAGAATTCCTAAAGGTCGAGTGGTTTCTCGATGGAAACCTGTAAGGTTTCTCATCTCAGGCAGAAGCAGTGGGGAACCAAGTGCTTCCCAAGCTGTTGAAGAAAGGATACTCACAGGAGATCCCTCATCAATAATTGTACCGGCCATAACAATGCGGTAGACTTGGACTATAATTCGAAATGGTATGGAGGTTGGTAACCGAGGATTGACTAGTTGATCCCAATTGAAGGAAACAACTAGGTTGCTTGGAGGTGGGACTGGATAGACAGCCGGATATGATTCTGATGGACTTTCTTCCTGGTGCGAAGGAATGAGAGGGATGCTCACTTGATCATCTATGTTGATAAATAGAATTTGGGCGGTGGGATCTTCATTCGTTGCATCATCTGAGGAGGTAACTTCTGAAAGCAAAACCGGGTCACTTGTGAGCTGGACCTTTTGACTTTTGTCTGGTTTGGATTCAGATGTAAGATCGTTTAAGGCTGGAACTTCTGAAGGCAAAACCAGGTCACTTGTAAGCTGGACCTTTTGACTTTTGTCTGGTTTAGATTCAGGTGTAAGATCATCTAAGGATGGAACTTCTGTAGGCAAAACCGGGTCACTTGTAATCTGGACCTTTTGAAAGACCGGGTCAACTGTAATCTGGAACTGTGGACTTTCGTTTGGTTTGGATTCAGGTAGTTCATCTTTGATGATAGAGTGGTGCGTAGATGATGAATGTAAATCAACACTCGTTCCGACTAGGGACTGGTCTAGAACAGGCGGAGCACAGCTAGGTTCAGGAAGAGAGATCTGGGCCAAAGAAGAATCGTGTTTGATCACTTGGTTAGTGGAGAGATGATCTGCAGTTGCAAAAAGACGCTGATATCCATCGGGTAGTTTGGGTAAGGGAGCTGACAGACTTGCCAAAAGATGGGAGGCTTCATCCATAAGTGGACAAAGGCGAAGGAGATAATTACCTTCACAAAGTCGACAAGGGAAACGAACCTTCCCTTTTCTCTTACCAACTGACAAGGTATCGTCGATTGGCGATGACAAGGAGTGAGTCGGGTCACGGGACCATATATCGAGGATCCTGGGAATACCAGGACAATCAGAAAGAAAGTGGTCCTCCTTGCATAATCGACAAGGAGACCTAGCCTTCCGCGGAGGAGCAGAAGGTGGTTCCACTTCAGATATTTTCGTGGTAGATTCGACCTTTCCCTTAGGAGACTTCTTCTTGTTGGTCTTCTTCTTCTTTTTCTTAGCCACCTGGTTAGTGAAATCCACGGTTTCACCAGGCGAAATAGAAGATGAGGACGCAGCAATGGGCGAAGAAGGGAAGGGGTCCACCTTAGAATCAACATGGTGTTGTTCGGGTGGAGGAGGTGGTGGCGGAACAGGAGTCACCACACTTGAGACCATCGAGTTTGAAAACAACCATACGGGTAAACCAATGGTCAACCCAGGCAAAGACAATGTTGCGATATACTGAACACCGACATTTCCAACAGAAGGAAATGGACGAGGGTTCCCATCAGGAGGAACACCTTGGCCGGTGGGCGCCGGGAAGGCTGCCATTGAACGAGAAATAATCCTACTCAAGCTAACGCAAACAAAATCTAATTGGGTAGATGTTATCGTGGCCAATAAATTTTAAGACACTGAACTTAACCTTTTCATTTTTTAAGAGTCGAGAAAAGGATAAAAGATGACTCTAGTCTCCTTCGAATATTTAATGAGCACGAAGTGACAAGACGCTCACAGGCACCTTTTCGTTTAGGGAGTCCGAAAAGGTTCAAAAGTGACTGCTCTGGAATTCTAGGTAGAGGGTGTGCCAAACTTTTCGCAAAACCACAGAATACTTTTTAGGGTACGGGTGGTCAATCTTCATGAATGATGTGTTCACTGCATTGCGAATCGTAGGGCGGCTGACACGGCTTCCTATGGATAAAGGCTTTATTCCTATAGGGGTCTCCCAATATATACGCGACGGTACGTGGGAGCACAGTCCGTATTGGCACCTATCGTTTCACCGTGGAGGAACCACCCAACCACTCGACGATAAACTACCAGGTTTAAAGACGCCGGAACACGTCTCTAACCTAGACCTTTAGAGTATTTGCGTTATGTTCCAATGCGTTGTTATGTTCATTGAGTTCATTTTAAAGTTTATCTTCGATTATGTTTCAGTTTTTGGTTCTACCGTATGTGATATCTCACAAACTTCTTAAATGCAAACTACATGCCAAAATTAAATTATTTGATTCGATGAATTCTATCTACAGGAGGGTTGAGATTTTTTCACAAACGAAATGATCACTCAACAAACAAAAAAGATCCTAATGCAGCTAATAACAAGAAATGAAATTTTTTCTTTTTCTTTTTAATAGCAACAGATAACAATAAATGCTAACTAATATGATGCAAAAGATTTTTTTGTTTTTCTTTCCTTTAAGATGGCATGATGCATGTAAACAAATTTTAAGAGATATGCACAATCCAAGTTCACTCAATGAAATAGAACCAATTCTGAAACACCAAAAATGAACCATGCAAGCAAGGAAAAACACAAAAGACTTTCACTGAACCATGTAATCTAAGTTCGAATGAAATCGAGTGAAATCCAAAGAGGCTAGAAGTGAAGCACTCAGAGTATAGAAGATCAAGCTTTAACAAATCACTGGATAGGTGCAGAACACAACCAACAAGCTGACTGGATAATCAAGAGATCGAAACTTCCCACAGAAGGCTAGACATGCAAAGTCACTAGATGTTCTAGGGCTGAGACGAAAATCAATAGAAATAAGCAAACAGCTGAGGGATAAAGGCTAAGACCAGTCAAGCAGAGGTTCAACACACTTCCAGAGGCTGTAAGAGATATAAAAAGAGACTGAAAGAGCTTTCCACCCACACACAGGAAAAATTTACAGAGCTGGTGCGACTGTCAGCCTGCAACTTGCGCTACCACAGGATTGGCGCGAGTTGCTTTTGAGCAACATGCGCCAACTGGCGCGACTGTCAGAGTAATAATCGCGCCAATTAAGCTTGCCGGCTAGAAAAATAAATGATACGACCTTAGGTCGGGTTGACAGTGCTCAGATGGGTCAAACAGTAAAGAATAAACTCAAAACTGACTCAGGAAGCTCATTCACTCAAGCAAGCAGAAGAAAATTAACATGCAAGACAAAACTCAAATATCTACTCCCCAGCGGAGTCGCCAAATTGTTGGTGAGGTAAATCCCCTCTGCGGACAGAGGCGATCCCACTAGCCTAAAACAGAACTAGCCACAATCAAACCACGCTGCTACGCAAGTTCCTAGTTATGCATCAAAGATGAATTAAGAAGACCAACCTGGAGTCCAACGCTATGATTGAAGCAGAGTTGATATCCCCGCTCCCTCGCTCCAGCAGATCATAAATGAACACCTGCACATGCAAAGGAAGAGACAGATACCAACATAACATCTACCAAGGCACAACTATATTTCAGTCAGAAAGGAAATAAATCAACACATCACCATAATAGACAATGAGATTGGAACTATAATAGCAGTCGCTCATTAATTAATAATAAACAGGAAAAGTTACAACCATGGTTCTGACGTCGAACCTCTCCTGGCTGGGCGAGTAACTATATGTGTCTTGCAATGCATCTCCTCTCCGGCAGCATAACCTCTCTAGCATTCACTAGCATTCCTCCAAGAACTCAAGAACTCAATATCTAACACTCCATGACTAACGATTATCCCTACTATCACTAGCTTGTCCAATGCATAATGACAAGCTTATATAGATGAAGAAGGGAGGAGGATACGATGAACCGGGACACCTTTTGTGGATTAACATTATCCCCCAAAAGCCATTAAAGATGGAGATAGGATAGAGCTCGACATAAGGCTGATTTTTTATCTTCAAAAAGCTCCATGTAATGAAGGAAACAACAGTCGGGCGTTCGTTAAGGAAAAAAGCATGACTAAACTTGGTTGGCGCGACTGTTGCTCTAAGACAGAGCGCCAATGGTCGCGCCCTCTTTTGAGGATCTCCATGATTGGCGCGGGTAAGATATTGTGGGCTTGCGCCAATGGAAAAAGAGCACTATTCAGGGATAATCTGCAGAAGGTGTCTTCAGGGAACATGGAGTACATACTCAGGGGAACATAATGCAAGTGTTTTTAGACTTTTTCACTTCTTATAACTCCCGGGATGAGTCCTCCATGGTACGACAAGAGGAGTAACAGGGATGGTGACAAATTACTGTGTAACAGATGCCCCCTAAAGCATGAAGTCCGAGAGGTGGAGAGGGGTGAAATGCTTTACAAGAACACATAAGAACACATAAGAGCACATATAGTTACTGCCGCCGAGGATCTGTATTAAGAGACATGACTGATAGTTCAATTACATGATGTACGTGGTATGGTCGTAGCCATCCATAAGAGAGTACATAAATAATCTAGATCCATAGTATGGACGCAGCCATCTGGTTAGGATCAATGAATTGACTCAGGTATGGTCGCAGCCATCCAGTGAATGAGTCAAGTATCAAGAATCACGCCTGGATTACAACAGACACAATCCAGGGTCTTGCGCTCCATCTCGCCCCGAACAAGAGTACAAGTTCAAGCATGTGAATATATGAGCTGAAGTCGAACATGCATGAACATCGTCTGATTACCAGTCAATAGTGGAAACTGTTAACAGACGCGAGAGGGACCACCAATAATGACAATGGCCCTCAAGGTACTATAGGTACAATCTACGGCGTGTGAATCAATGATCCGAAGTCGAACACCCGTAGAATCATTCGATCGGAGGCCAATGATGAAAACCTCACGTCGAACACGAAGAACCTGCCATTGAGGCATGCAGGCTCCAAGGCACAGGAAAGGAGTCTCTAGATCAACTTCCTGGATAATGAGTTGAAGTCGACAGGAAGTGACCTTGATCGAAGGTGGGCCATAATCTTTCCCACATCATCGACACGAGACAGAGAGATAATGTTGTGAATCGAGATTGTGCGAACTATCAGAGGGAGGTTGTTTCTTTGCAGAGGTCAACTTCTCTTGAACATATCGGCAGCACATTAACGGAATTGGCAGTTTTTGACATCAATGTATCAAAGGTCATGATGACGAGGCAATGAGTGGATGAGAGGTCAAATAGGGTACCCAAGTCCATGGAAGCAAGTGAAAGATATGAGATGAGATATCCCCACCCCGGACACGAAAGCAAAAAGTGCCATGTTCAAGAGCGACATATTGCCGTCACGGTAATAATTATGGTTCAAAAATTTTCTTTTCCCCCCGCCATTTCTGGCGAGCACCCCAGTTATTTTTAACAAGCTTGATGGGGATAGCATATGCTTGTGTTGTGACAAAATCCGATGTCATTAAGTTTTAACGAGTCTGACAAAGGAAGAACTCGGCGTCTTTTCATGTTTAGAGAGTTTGAAAAGACAGCAGAAAAGGAAACTCCAGGGATGTCCTTTTTTGTAAAGTTGTGTCTCTCGGGCCCGAAAAAGTATAAAATAATACTCGAAAGAACCGCCCGATCATTACGATCGAGGAGTACTTTTCATAATTAGTGATTTCGACCCGAAAAAGTAAAAAAGCGGTCAAAACCACGTCGTTTCGTAACCATTAACGAGTTTGAAACGACAAAACCCGGTAATCTTTTTATGTTTTAACGGTCGTCAAAAAGAACTTAAAAAGACCGCCCCTTATTACCATTTAACGAGTCAAGAGGAGCGACTCGGCAATCTTTTCCTCTTTAAATGGTCAGAAAAGAGCTGAAAGCGGACCTCCATTTTTATTTTCTTTAACGAGTCAAAAAGGAAAAATACTCGGCAATCTTTTCATATTTTACGAGTCAGAAAAGAGCGTAAAGGCGACTCGTCCTGAAGGAACAAGTGGTATAAAGGATAGCAACTGGTTCCGGTAATGGTGGAACTTGCTCGAAACATGTAAAGGTTAAGAGGCTGGCTAATAAAACCACTCATCACTGCGGTTCCTTAGGAAAGGAGAAACAACCAAGTGAAAGCATATGATCGGCCAAAAAGATGGTGGCGATGGAATGAAACAACCAAGGCTCATCTAGCAGAATTTAGCGGATAAAAGGCAATCACGGGATGTAAATGGGTTCATTTTTACACAAGCTTGAACCATGGAGAACTTTGCTTGTTAAAAAAATTTTGTTGCATGCCCCCAGCATGATCATACAAATCGAGGTACATGCCCCCCAAGCTTCATGGCATTCACGGAGTGGATGGAATGAAGGTTTACTTGGAAAGACTCGATTTTGAAGGAGGATGCATGCCCCCCCCCCCCCCCGGGGCAGCTGCCGTCATCAGAATGACGGAGTGGATGCTGGGGCATTTCCTGTGGAAATAAGACCATTTAGGAATGGTAGATGACTATATGTGAAGTGGGAACCGGGGAATGAAAGTTGGTCTACGACTTTAATCGTCCTTCCTTCATGCGGAAAACACATCACTCTCAAGAGTGAGGACACAATAACACGTATGCGATAAATATAGTCTTGTCCAAGGAGTAAATTGTAATCTAACGGACCTTGGACTACCATGACACCCATTTGAATAGTCTTCCCTTCTAACGTAATAGGTACATTGGGAAGAATTCCTAAAGGTCGAGTGGTTTCTCGATGGAAACCTGTAAGGTTTCTCATCTCAGGCAGAAGCAGTGGGGAACCAAGTGCTTCCCAAGCTGTTGAAGAAAGGATACTCACAGGAGATCCCTCATCAATAATTGTACCGGCCATAACAATGCGGTAGACTTGGACTATAATTCGAAATGGTATGGAGGCTGGTAACCGAGGATTGACTAGTTGATCCCAATTGAAGGAAACAACTAGGTTGCTTGGAGGTGGGACTGGATAGACAGCCGGATATGATTCTGATGGACTTTCTTCCTGGGGCGAAGGAATGAGAGGGATGCTCACTTGATCATCTATGTTGATAAATAGAATTTGGGCGGTGGGATCTTCATTCGTTGCATCATCTGAGGAGGTAACTTCTGAAAGCAAAACCGGGTCACTTGTGAGCTGGACCTTTTGACTTTTGTCTGGTTTGGATTCAGATGTAAGATCGTTTAAGGCTGGAACTTCTGAAGGCAAAACCAGGTCGCTTGTAAGCTGGACCTTTTGACTTTTGTCTGGTTTAGATTCAGGTGTAAGATCATCTAAGGATGGAACTTCTGTAGGCAAAACCGGGTCACTTGTAATCTGGACCTTTTGAAAGACCGGGTCAACTGTAATCTGGAACTGTGGACTTTCGTTTGGTTTGGACTCAGGTAGTTCATCTTTGATGATAGAGTGGTGCGTAGATGATGAATGTAAATCAACACTCGTTCCGACCAGGGACTGGTCTAGAACAGGCGGAGCACAGCTAGGTTCAGGAAGAGAGATCTGGGCCAAAGAAGAATCGTGTTTGATCACTTGGTTAGTGGAGAGATGATCTGCAGTTGCAAAAAGACGCTGATATCCAGCGGGTAGTTTGGGTAAGGGAGCTGACAGACTTGCCAAAAGACGGGAGGCTTCATCCATAAGTGGACAAAGGCGAAGGAGATGATTACCTTCACAAAGTCGACAAGGGAAACGAACCTTCCCTTTTCTCTTACCAACTGACAAGGTATCGTCGATTGGCGACGACAAGGAGTGAGTCGGGTCACGGGACCATATATCGAGGATCCTGGGAATACCAGGACAATCAGAAAGAAAGTGGTCCTCCTTGCATAATCGACAAGGAGACCTAGCCTTCCGCGGAGGAGCAGAAGGTGGTTCCACTTCAGATATTTTGTGGTAGATTCTACCTTTCCCTTAGGAGACTTCTTCTTGTTGGTCTTCTTCTTCTTTTTCTTAACCACCTGGTTAGTGAAATCCACGGTTTCACCAGGCGAAATAGAAGATGAGGACGCAGCGATGGGCGAAGAAGGGAAGGGGTCCACCTTAGAATCAACATGGTGTTGTTCGGGTGGAGGAGGTGGTGGCGGAACAGGAGTCACCACACTTGAGACCATCGAGTTTGAAAACAACCATACGGGTAAACCAATGGTCAACCCAGGCAAAGACAATGTTGCGATATACTGAACACCGACATTTCCAACAGAAGGAAATGGACGAGGGTTCCCATCAGGAGGAACACCTTGGCCGGTGGGCGCCGGGAAGGCTGCCATTGAACGAGAAATAATCCTACTCAAGCTAACGCAAACAAAATCTAATTGGGTAGATGTTATCGTGGCCAATAAATTTTAAGACACTGAACTTAACCTTTTCATTTTTTAAGAGTCGAGAAAAGGATAAAAGATGACTCTAGTCTCCTTCGAATATTTAATGAGCACGAAGTGACAAGACGCTCACAGGCACCTTTTCGTTTAGGGAGTCCGAAAAGGATCAAAAGTGACTGCTCTGGAATTCTAGGTAGAGGGTGTGCCAAACTTTTCGCAAAACCACAGAATACTTTTTAGGGTACGGGTGGTCAATCTTCGTGAATGATGTGTTCACTGCATTGCGAATAGTAGGGCGGCTGACACGGCTTCCTATGGATAAAGGCTTTATTCCTATAGGGGTCTCCCAATATATACGCGACGGTACGTGGGAGCACAGTCCGTATTGGCACCTATCGTTTCACCGTGGAGGAATCACCCAACCACTCGACGATAAACTACCAGGTTTAAAGACGCCGGAACACGTCTCTAACCTAGACCTTTAGAGTATTTGCGTTATGTTCCAATGCGTTGTTATGTTCATTGAGTTCATTTTAAAGTTTATCTTCGATTATGTTTCAGTTTTTGGTTCTACCGTATGTGATATCTCACAAACTTCTTAAATGCAAACTACATGCCAAAATTAAATTATTTGATTCGATGAATTCTATCTATAGGAGGGTTGAGATTTTTTCACAAACGAAATGATCACTCAACAAACAAAAAAGATCCTAATGCAGCTAATAACAAGAAATGAAATTTTTTCTTTTTCTTTTTAATAGCAACAGATAACAATAAATGCTAACTAATATGATGCAAAAGATTTTTTTGTTTTTCTTTCCTTTAAGATGGCATGATGCATGTAAACAAATTTTAAGAGATATGCACAATCCAAGTTCACTCAATGAAATAGAACCAATTCTGAAACACCAAAATGAACCATGCAAGCAAGGAAAAACACAAAAGACTTTCACTGAACCATGTAATCTAAGTTCGAATGAAATCGAGTGAAATCCAAAGAGGCTAGAAGTGAAGCACTCAGAGTATAGAAGATCAAGCTTTAACAAATCACTGGATAGGTGCAGAACACAACCAACAAGCTGACTGGATAATCAAGAGATCGAAACTTCCCACAGAAGGCTAGACATGCAAAGTCACTAGATGTTCTAGGGCTGAGACGAAAATCAATAGAAATAAGCAAAGCTGAGGGATAAAGGCTAAGACCAGTCAAGCAGAGGTTCAACACACTTCCAGAGGCTGTAAGAGATATAAAAAGAGACTGAAAGAGCTTACCACCCACACACAGGCAAAATTTACAGAGCTGGCGCGACTGTCAGCCTGCAACTTGCGCTACCACAGGATTGGCGCGAGTTGCTTTTGAGCAACATGCGCTAACTAGCGCGACTGTCAGAGTAATAATCGCGCCAATTAAGCTTGCCGGCTAGAAAAATAAATGATACGACCTCAGGTCGGGTTGACAGTGCTCAGATGGGTCAAACAGTAAAGAATAAACTCAAAACTGACTCAGGAAGCTCATTCACTCAAGCAAGCAGAAGAAAATTAACATGCAAGACAAAAATAAAATAGCTACTCCCCAGCGGAGTCGTCAAATTGTTGGTGAGGTAAATCCCCTCTGCGGACAGAGGCGATCCCACTAGCCTAAAACAGAACTAGCCACAATCAAACCACGCTGCTACGCAAGTTCCTAGTTATGCATCAAAGATGAATTAAGAAGACCAACCTGGAGTCCAACGCTATGATTGAAGCAGAGTTGATATCCCCGCTCCCTCGCTCCAGCAGATCATAAATGAACACCTGCACATGCAAAGGAAGAGACAGATACCAACATAACATCTACCAAGGCACAACTATATTTCAGTCAGAAAGGAAATAAATCAACACATCACCATAATAGACAATGAGATTGGAACTATAATAGCAGTCGCTCATTAATTAATAATAAACAGGAAAAGTTACAACCATGGTTCTGACGTCGAACCTCTCCTGGCTGGGCGAGTAACTATATGTGTCTTGCAATGCATCTCCTCTCCGGCAGCATAACCTCTCTAGCATTCACTAGCATTCCTCCAAGAACTCAAGAACTCAACATCTAACACTCCATGACTAACGATTATCCCTACTATCACTAGCTTGTCCAATGCATAATGACAAGCTTATATAGATGAAGAAGGGAGGAGGATACGATGAACCGGGGCACCTTTTGTGGATTAACAATCCCCCAAAAGCCATTAAAGATGGAGATAGGATAGAGCTCGACATAAGGCTGATTTTTTATCTTCAAAAAGCTCCATGTAATGAAGGAAACAACAGTCGGGCGTGCGTTAAGGCAAAAAGCATGACTAAACTTGGTTGGCGCGACTGTTGCTCTAAGACAGAGCGCCAATGGTCGCGCCCTCTTTTGAGGATCTCCATGATTGGCGCGGGTAAGATACTGTGGACTTGCGCCAATGGAAAAAGAGCACTTTTCAGGGATAATCTGTAGAAGGTGTCTTCAGGGAACATGGAGTACATACTCAGGGGAACATAATGCAAGTGTTTTTAGACTTTGTCACTTCTTATAACTCCCGGGATGAGTCCTCCAAGGTACGACAAGAGGAGTAACAGGGATGGTGACAAATTACTGTGTAACACCAAGGCAAAGTTTTGACTCATAGCCTCTTCATTGCTGCCAAAATAATATCATCTACATACACAACAAGGATTAGCAATTTGTTATTTTCAACTTTCATATAGAGATTGCTATCTGTTGATCCTTTTGAAAAACCTTGTTGGTGAAGATATTTGTCCAAACGATAGTACCAAGCCCTTGGAGCTTGTTTGAGACCATAGAGAGCCTTTTTCAATCTGCATACAAGGTTTGGATCATTCCCAAGAATGAAACCATCTGGCTGCTCAATATATACTTCTTCTTCTAAGTATCCATTCAGAAAAGCTGATTTCACGTCCATTTGAAATACTTTGAAGTTTTGAAAGCTTGAGAGAGCAAGGAACATTCGGATGGCCTCAAGTCTTGCAACAGGAGCAAAGGTCTCTTCAAAATCTATTCCTTCTTGCTGTGCATACCCTTTACAAACAAGTCTGGCCTTGTTTCTAATTACTTCTCCATTTTCATTCAATTTATTTTTGAAGACCCATTTTGTCCCTATGACATTCTTATCTTTTGGTCTAGGAACCAATTCCCAAGTGTTATTCTTTTCGATCTGCTCAAGTTCTTCATCCATTGCTTTGACCCAACATTCATCTTTGCATGCCTCTTTCACATTTTGTGGTTCAGTGGAAGAGAGTAATGCCAAATAGCTTGAAGCTTCTGCAATTGTTCTTCTTGTTTGTACTCCTGCTTCTTTCTGCCCCACAATCTGAGATTCTGGATGATTCTTCTGAACATATCTGGATGGAGTCTTCTCTTCTATTCTTGTCTGCTCCTCTGGTTCTTCTTGAGGTTCTTCTTCTTCTTGAGGTTCTTCTTCATCATTCTGTCTTTGAGGGTAGCCTTCATCTTCTTCGATGTCTTCATGATGAACTTGCCTAGGAATGTATCCCTTCTCATCAACCACAACATCAATACTATCAACAATTCTGCCAAGTCATACTGTCAACAATTCTGCCAAGTCTTTTATTGTAGCACTTGTATGCTTTGCTATGTGGAGAATAACCAAGAAGAATGCCTTCATCTGCTCTTGGTTCAAGTTTACCAAGTTGCTCATCAGTATTCTTAATATAACATTTGCTCCCAAAGATTTTGAAGTGCTTCACCGAAGGAGCCTTACCACACCAGAGCTCATGAGGAGTTTGAGTGTTGTTTACTCGGACATTTGTTTTGTTGAGAATAATAACCGCAGCATGTGCAGCTTCACCCCAGAAAGTTGCGGGAGTACCTGACTCATCAAGCATAGCACGAGCCATTTGTTGGATTGTTCTGTTCATTCTTTCCACAACTCCATTTTGCTGAGGAGTTCTAGCTGTAGAGAATTCTCTTCTTATCCCATGTTCTTCACAGAAATCGAAAAATTCGTTCGAGGTAAACTCCCCACCTCTGTCAGATCTGAGGCACTTAATTTTGTGTCTTGATTCATTTTCAGCCAAGGCTTTGAAGGATTTGAATTTTTCGAATGCTTCATCTTTGTGCTTCATAAGTCCTAACCAGAAAAACCTGGAGAAATCGTCAATAAATAATATCAAATATTCTTCTCCTCGAGGTGTTCTTTTTCTGAATGGACCACATGTATCTGTATGTACTAGCTCAAGAGGCATGCTAGCTGATCCTTCCTTCTCAGGAAAATTAGTTCTGGTTTGCTTTCCAAACTGACATGATTTGCATATGGTGTTATCTGGAATTTTGATATCTGGAAGGTCACGAACTGCCTGATATTTGCATGCTTTCCTTATTTGTGGAAAGCTTAGATGCCCCAACCTCCGATGCCATAGCCAGTGTTCATCATTCTTGCTCAAATAGCATTGTTGTTGTTTTTCTTCAAATATGTATAGATTATTTGGAGTCCTTCTTCCTTTGATCACTGTTTCACCTGTATCAAGATCACGAACACAACATCCATTTGATCTAAATATTACCTCTGTTCCTTGATCGCACATTTGACTGACACTCAGAAGATTATGCCTCAATCCATCAACATACAAAACATTTCCAGCTTTGACCTTCTCTTTCAACGGAGTAACGCCTTTTCCTTTTATGGCTGCAGAGATATCGTTTCCAAAAGAAACTTTCTTTCCCTTTTCTAATGCGGTATATGATTCAAGTTTTTCTTTGTCCCCTGTCATATGCTTCGAACATCCGCTGTCAATGTACCATAGACTTTCTTGACCTTCTGCATAAAAGGCTATCCCACATCTTTCTGGTTGTGGTTCCTTTATTCTCCATGTTCTGACATTTGAGGTTTGTTCCTTCTGAGTTGTCTTCCAGAACCTGCTCCTGCATTCAGAGTCTTCATGACCAAAGTTATTACAAATAGAGCATTCAACTTCATTTTCAAGAACCGAAAAGGTGTTATAAGTCCTTTTCATGGTTCCAGTCATACTTCTTTGCTTTTGAGCTTCTCTAGTCATGATTGTCTTGTAGGCAACACATTGAGCTGCTTTGTGACTGAAGTTATGACAAGAAAAACATTGGCCATTAAAGAAATTTCTGCGATAATCAAATCTATCATCCAATCGATTGTAGCTTCTATTGACATCCATTCTTGGGCCAAATTGGGAAGATTTTACCTGTGGCTGATTGTAGCTTCTGTTTGTCCTTAAGGCAGCTTGTCCCCGAATTTCTTGATAGTCTTTATTTGTTCTTGAGGTAAACTGTCCCTGATTCACCTGATGACTTTTATTTGGTCTTTGCTCGCTCCTCCTTGCTGCATCAAGATAACTTTTAGAGGTAGAAGCTTGAGATGTTTCTCCATTATATCCCAGACCTGTCTTGATCAGAGGAGAACGCGGCACATTGATAATCTCATCCAAGGTTTCAGATCCTTTAACAAATTTAAGATTAATCGCTTTTGTTTTCTCAATCTCCTTTCTAATACAGACAATCTCACATTCCAATTTTTCAAGATGTTTTTCCTTTTCTGCCAGTTGACATTGTAGAGAATCAATAATAGCACTTTTCTCTTCTAAGCAAACTTTGAGATTATTCATTTCTTCACAAAAGCCTTCTACATCTATAGCATCCATGTAGTCATCATCTTCAAAAGCCATTAAAAGTTTATATCTATAACCCTGTTCATCTTCGTCACTATTTGAAAGACCATCACTATCTTCATGAGTGTAATAGCTTTTCTTCTTTTCATTATGTTTCTTGTTCCATTTAACAGGTTCCTTTCCCTTGTCATTCTTATCTTTGTGAGGACATTTGGCAGCATAATGACCTACTCTTCCATAAGCAAAGCATTTAAAAGGTAACTTACCTCTGAACCTTCCAGAACCCCTTTGAAGATTTCTGACAAAATTTGATTCTTCTTCTTCATCTTCTGGCACGTGACTTGCTTCATAATAATCTTCTTTGCCTGAAGCCTTGAAAGCAGCCTCTCTTCTGTCTGATGGACCTCCTTTTCTCATTTCATAAGCAGTTAGAATTCCGTGAAGCTGAGACATAGTAAGAATTCGTAGATTTTCTTTTTCTTCTATTGCAGACACTTTAGATTCAAATTTGGGGGACAATGATCTTAGAACCTTTTCAACCACAATAGCCTCTTTTATTTCTTCACCCAAGTTTTTCATGCAATTAACAATCTCATCTACCCTAAGGAAATAGTTAGCCACACTTTCATCATTATACATTCTGAGAGTCTCATACTTAATCCTGAGAGTTTGAAGTTTAGCACGCTTTACCTGTTCGTCTTCTTCATAGCTCGTGACAATTTTGTCCCATATTTCTTTTGTGGATTTATAGTGCATTACCTTCATGAATTCCGATTGGGATATACATCCTAATAGAGTACTGACTGCTTTCGCATTTGTTTCATACTTCTTTTTCTCGGCTGCATCTGTAGGAGTAGCTGAAGGAAAAGTGTAGCCTGTCTCTACGATGTCCCAAACTTCTGTACCAAGAGATTGAAGATAGGCAGTAACTCTTACCTTCCAATAATTGAAGTTTGTCCCATCAAAAACCGGTGGCCTGATTGATGCTTCTCTCTCGTAGTTGCTCATGATGAACGATCTACCTTCAAGTGATCAAGCTTCTCTGAAGGACCTACTCTGATACCAATTGTTGGAAATAATACTGAGAGGGGGGGGTGAATCAGTATTATCAGATCAATAAAACTTTTTCAATACTCAGAAACATATACGCTACTTCAGTTAAGTGAACCAGCGTGTACACGCTACTGTGTCTAAAGCAACCAGCGTATAACCAGAAATCTTATGATTCAGTTAGTTTATCTTCAGTAAATGCATCAGGACACTATTAACCATATTAAAAGTAAACAGGTGCAGTATAACAGAACAGATCATCACACAAAAGCCACACACATGAACACCATGATATAAGGTGGAAACCCAATGTGGGTGAAAATCACCTGCTGCAAGTCGTCTCTATCTTTCTTTAATAAGAAACTTCAGTTTACAATCTTTTGTACTGGTGCAGCCTTATACCAGTACGCAGACTACAACCTGCAGAAGGCTACAACCTTCTCTCGTTTTCCAAACTCTCCTGGAAGGGAGCTCCAACCCCCTTTGCTCTTGTACTAGCTCAGATACTAGTACGTAGGTGCTGGCCTACAATCTTCTTTCCTTTAGGTACCACTTTTCATCAATTTTCAGACTGGATACTCCTGAAGCACAACATTACAATCTGAAGACCACGATTCATTCACTTTTCATAACAAATCATTGAAGCACAAAACAACCAATACTAGCATCATCAATCTTTGAATCACTGAACCACTGAAACCCTGTCAACACTCAGTCACCAGAACACAGAGCAGACTACAGAACTCTGCAATAACAGTCAGACCCAACTGCAACCCCAAAAATTAAGCTTCAAAAGATATACGCTACTTCAATGAAACCAACCCGCGTATACACGCGCTTTTACCAAAGACAACCTGCGTACAGATCTAAAAATAATTTCTCATAACTTGCAGTTGTACCAGACATCAGTCATACCCAGAACATAACATTGCGTCAGTATGCAGATCTAAAAATATGCGTAATCAACCATATACCGATAGTTCATTTCAAACCGTTTGATCCCGATCTCTCCTTAGATCTAGTCTTCCATCAATTGATGTGATCTCTCCTTAGCTTAGATCAAGCAACCCAGAACCTGCATACTAGATCTCTTTGTTTATCAGATATTCAAGACTTTTTCAGTACCCTTGCCTAATGATCTTCTTCTCCTTATATAGCCTTAGGCCCTTCTCAATACCACGGTCCAAAACCATAGTAATACAATACCATCAACTTCAAAACTCGGGATCAACACGACTGTCGAGATACCTTGGTCCAAAAACATAGGCTCAAGTACCGAGGACTAACTACCACGGACCAAAGGGAAGCTTCTCGACATGTATGCTCTTTTCTGTTCATGAAACTGCGTGTATACGCGACTTTGTATATAGCGAGCCTGCGTATCCGCGACTTAGTATATAGCGTACCAGCGTGTATATGCTTCTTGGGCTTAATGAACCTGCGTATATGAAATTTCTCTTCATTCTTGTAGTCTGGACTGAGATCTGTCATCAAAGAGAGTTGCCATCAAGGACAACACCTGTACCGTAGCGCCACACCTGTGCCAAAATGCCAACATTAGTTACTCAATTGAATTACAATATTTAAACCATAAATTATCACAAATTTCGTAGTATAGAAACATGGAGTTTATGAGTTCCATAAATTACCAATAATCACAATACTTAAACCATATTTTTTCAATAATTAAACCATAAATTATCAACAATCACAATTTTGTAGTATAAAACCATAAAAGTTAGAGAATTGGATCAATGTAAAATAAAACAAAAATTCGAATGAGTAAAGCTTAAGAATATTGGTGACCTTATTGTGTTAAGAAGGTATTGAATTTTGGAAAGAAGCATTATATGTCACAATAATATTAATTCTGCAGATTCATGACTTTAAGTATTTGTTTTTGCAATCATTACTTATGTAGAAAATAAATGGACAGTTTTAAAATAAATTGTTAAACAAGTGTATCTTGAGATCCTTATGACTATTCTAAGAAAATTTATGAAATCAAACCATCAAGAAATATTCCACACCATAAAGAAGAGACACTGCCACCCGACCCGGAACCGGATCGGATGACTGGGAAGGTTATTCCTCCCCAACACAAAATAATATCATTTTATTAATTATATGGCCTGCCTGCAAGCGCACCCGCAAAGGCAACACCATATTGAATCCCTTAAATTACAATACATTTAGCCATATTAATTGCCCAGATAAGACATAAAATTGTCTGTATAAGACATAAAACATAAGATTGTAAGCTTGCGGCCATGGCTATGCGCGTTCCTGAAAATTTCCATTGTTCCTTTCGACAATCTGCACGCACTATAAGATCAACCTCACATTGTGGTTCGAAACATTCGTTGAGAGACAGTACCATTTACACAATCAATTGTACCATTTCCTCATCCAAGGTAGGTAATTGTTCCTTCAGCAAATTATAAAGAACTGATATTTGTTTATACTTGTTTAGTCAAGATCAGATTGCTTCCAGAGGGCAGAAAGTGACTAGAGGTCAATGAAACACGCTGGCTTTTTTTTCGGTACTAAAAGCCACAGAGGCACTAATTTGCACTAATATAGTCCTTAAAAAGGAAGATTTATAGAGACGGCAATCAAGCAAGGAGTTGCAAGAAGCATCAAAAATTGTCAAGCTCGGGTTTGGGCAATAATTGGCTAAGTGCTTATCATAATATTTTCTTTACAATGACTTTTGTGATTTAAATTGACGTGAAGTGTACTCTATCAAACCCGAGTATTTGACTAAGTCGTCGTGTCGGTAAAATGAGAGGTGCGGTTTTGGATTCAATTAATTGAATTGCATTGCATTTTTCACCAAAACATCTTTCAAATTTCAAGCAAACTGAGGTCTTTCAATGGGTGTTGATTTAAATAGCGAAAAACAAAAAACGAACAGGTAAATTTTGATATAATTGATGCAGATTGTGATTCCAGATTAGCGTTTCAATAGTGCTCACACTTCTAATAAATAAGAAAATCAATGCTACCCTGGCTAATATTCATTCAACGAGGAAAGAAAAAAAAAATATGAAAAACAAATTAACACGTAATGGAACAAAATTGGTTAACGGTGTTTTGACTATGAACGTTCCAAGATGAAACTGGAACGTTCATCTCAGCAATGGAACCTCAATCTCAGCAATGGAATGACTCCCAAACACCAAACTTATTATAAGAAAACGCATACAGTGAATCAAATCCGTCAATTCAACGCCCTACTAATGATTTATACATCATACCGAGAAACCATTTTTACGAATTCAAGTCTCGACGCTGTGTAACAAGACACAAGAACCCAAATTAAAACCAAAGCCCGGACGTCCCAAATTCAACAAGAAACCAATTTAAGAATCCAAGCCTTGCCCCTTTATAAAAGTCGCAAACCCAATTTAAAACTAGGCCCATTCGACCCAAATTCGATGGATTCCAAGTAGCTTACCGGAAATTCCAGCTCCCCCATAGTAAGTTTTTGAGTACAGATATGAACGCTAATATGATTTGGTATCAATGACATGCAAATAATCCAGCTGGAGTTGTTTTCTTTTAATCACTTCTGGTTTTATCATTTCTAGAATATTTGCTGCTTACACTTGTGTCATATAATTAATGGCCTTCAAATGCGAATTTCTCTCAATTTGCATTATTAACTTTGTTTCGATGCATTTCCATCTCCAACGTACGCTTTCTATGAACCGTTATGTTTTGGTGCAGTAAAAAAATAAAATATATATATATATATATCTCGTACAGCTAAAATTTTAAAGTAACTGTGTGGAAATAACTGTTTGTATTATTAAATTTAATTCAATAAGAATGCGACAGGATTAAAGTACCACCAAAAACCCTATGGTGAAACAATATTTTAAATATTTTGAACTAAACCCTAACAAAAAAAAAAACTCAAATTCGAAATCAGTAAAAGCTTAACTACAAATAAATCTTGAGTCTGACAATTAACAGAAAGTTACTACATAATTAGACTGCTTGCACACATAATAATAAGTGTTAGAATTGTAAACTTCATCTAGGCCGAACCCTGCATCTGATTAAATAAATGAGGGTTTCGATAAGAAAGAACAAAAGTAAAGATTTCCAAAGCGTTTCCATCAAACTCCACTCAGGAATGCCAATTATAGTATTCACTCGAAAATATCAATAATAATGTAAATACCCACAACCAGTCACAAGAATAAATCTTGATCGGGCAAAATATATTAAAACTCAAAAGTTAGAACCCTAGAATCCGTGTTGTCATACATTTGGAGGAATGGCATGGATGATAGCGTGATCAATAAGCATCCTGTAATCTTTCAAAAAAAACAAGTTAAATATTTCGACAAAATAATTTATTTATTTATTTTTATTTTTATTTTTATTTTTAAGATGCCCATAGGTCCTAAGGGTTGAGCCCTGCTCTGATACCATATGTAACAGTACAAAGTAAAAATAAGTTAATTTCTTAATTAAAAACATAAGCAGACAAATAAGTTCATACCTATATTACCTGTAATCGAAGTGTGCCGGATGGCAACAAGGTTTTGGGGACGACTCTCCACCCAACTGTAGGCTCAATTGTGCAAGGATCTGCAACAACTGGCCACCCCCGAGCCCTCAATCAACGTACTACTGCCAGTGACTCCTAAGTCTTAGAACATCATTCTCCCAAGAGAATGCAAGATAGAAACTCGGAAAGATGGAATGCAGGAATGCCTCTCATCTCTCTCCCATCTATTAAATAGAACAAATATTGAAAGGGAAACCACATGCACACACTCCATGTGTCTACATGCAACTTTCTTTTGATTTTTCTTACTTTCCTTTTGATTTTTAGTTTTTCTTGTTTTATTTCCTTCTTTTTGATAGTTTCCTTGTTTTATATCTATTTATTCTTATCTAGAGCTTTAGTATGGTTATTACTATTTTTATTTTTATTATTTTTATTTATTTTCTTTGTATATATTTTTAATCTTATTTATTATTTAACATTTTTTATTTTTTATTTTTTATTATTTATTATTAAGTGATTTATTTATTATTATTTATTATTTATTATTTATTATTTATTATTTATTATTTATTATTATATTATTATTTGTTATTTATTATTTATTATTAAGGGGAGGGATATTACAAGATCTATCATCACCAACATATATATTTTTGGTGTTACAATCATTTAAAGAAGAAAACATGGCTTTGTTTTTTGCCATGTGATAAGAAGCTCCAGAATCAATGAGCCACTCATGAGAATGAGAAGAAGAAGATACATTTAGTGCATAACCAGACCGAGATGCTTGACAACCACATGCAGAAAGTGTTATTTCTGAAGATGAAGTTGAAGTTGAAGAGTGCTCCAAATGGATGTTATGCTTCTTCATTGCTGCTTCCAAGGCTTCCATCTTCTTAAAGCATTTGGATTCTAAGTGGCCATCTCGGTTACAAAAGTGGCAATGTCTATCAGTCTTCTTCCCTTTTGTTTTTATTTGCCTTATCATTTTGTTGAAATGATTTTTCATTTTGAGACTAAAATTTCTTAGGACCCTTGTTTGGTTTAGGACCATTCTTTTTAGGATACTGCTTCTTAGAATTCTTTGAATTTGGTTGTTGCTGGGCGGTTAAGGCTTTCTTAGAAGAGTTTCCAAGATTAAGAAGACCAAGATATAAGAGCTTTTCTTATTCTTTGTTAGGTCCCTATACTACTAGTGTAACCCCTTATTGTTATTAGTTCAACCCCCTTATTATATAGTTGTGCCCATGTAGTCCCCACATTGTTATTATTATGCCCCATAGAAGCCCACTATTGTTATTGTTGTGCCCTTACATTATTATTATTATGTCGGCTCTGATTACATTATGACCCCTTAGGCTCCTATATATAGAAAGGAGGTATTGTCATTCATATCATCCAAGAATTGTTCATTTGTGTAATGTAAACGAGGTTTCCCCCTCAAAGAGGCTAAATTCTAAGGTGTTGACCTTTCTTTTCTATCTTTTTGTGTCCTGGTTTCATAACATTTGGTATCATAGCTTTAGATTCTAGGGTTTCGCTGCTCCAAATAGGTCATCGTGGAATTTTCGCTATAACTGTTTTTCTGCGAGGTTTCAGAAGCTAAAAAAAACCCATTTGAGAATAAATCTCGCTAAAGCTCGGGTCCAAATTTCAGATCTTGTGTCTCTATATTTTCGGAGATATGATCTAAGGAAGTTAGTGTTTTTGAAATATCAAAAATTCCATCTCAAACGGGTCATCATTGCATTTTCGCTATAATTGTTTTTCTACACAGTTTCAAACTCTGAAATTAAAACCCATTTGAACCAAAAACTTGGTGAAGCTCGGGCCCAAATTTGATGTCTTTTTTTGCTATATTGTTGGAGATATAGTAAAATAAATTTAGGGTTTCTGCAGGGTCCCGAATTACATCCCAAATAGGTGACCTTGGGAAAATCATCATAACTTTCACTTTGAGTATCAGATTGAAAGTTCGTCAGAAGTTACAAAAAGTGGACAGACTATAGTTTTTTGTGTATTGGTTTCAGGTCCTAAGGTTGAAACAGTGACACGTGGTACTTCGTACAAATTCACTATACTGAACTAGTCTATAATCAGGTCATCGTGGGAGATTTGACATAACTCTTCCTTGCAGAATCCAATCTTGATCAGACTTGTGGGGATAGAAAGAGGACTGGGAGGGCTATTTTAGGACGCAATTTTAGAACATGGTGATCTGAAATTACAGAGTTACAATCATTTCAAGATCGAGCTCCTGAAATCAAGAAAATGCGATATGAGGAATTTTGAAGGCAAGGATCCGGTAAATTGGATACTACAGATGGAGCAATATTTTGATCTACATGAGATGCAACTGTTACAAAAGGTACGTATTGCATCTTCATATTTAGAACCGGATCATTTTTTATGGTATAAAGGGCTTTGTTCTCGTAAACCACTTGTTATGTGGTCAATTTTCACGGAGGAAATGATAGCACATTATGAGGATACAAAGAGCAACACCTTATTTAGCCAATTGATAAATCTCAAACAAAAGTGGTCAATGGCAGAGCACATTGAGGACTTTCAAAAATTGAATATAAGGAAAAATGATATTCCAAAGAAGAAGAGGATTGATGTCTCCATAGGGACTTTAAAGGATAACATTCAACATGAGGTTCGACTTTGGGAACCTGATTCATTGGAGAAGGCATCCAGGTTGGAAGGAAAAGGGGAAAGAAAAATTATGGAAACAAGGATGTCTACCCCTCACAACTATAAAGATGGAAGTGTTGTTTCTCCTAGCCTTCCACAACCTACAAGGTTGACACCACAACAATTGGAAGAAAAAAGAGCAAAAGGGCTTTGTTACAATTGTGATAACAAATATATTAAAGGTCATAAGTGTGCTGAGAAGAAATTATTTTACATTGATTCTGAAGAGAATGAAGAAAAGGATCAAGAAACGTCAAAAAACGAGGGTACACACCAGAAACCAACCATAGAGAAAGAATAAATGAATCTGACCATATCTTGTAAAGCATTGGAAAGAATTACCACTCCTCAAACTCTCAAGATAGAAGGACATATCAAGAAGAAAAAGGTTCAAGAAGCAAAAGATCACATCGAGCATCAAGAAATTAATCCGACAATATCTTGTAATGCATTGGCCGGAATTACCACTCCTCAAACTATCAAGATAGAATGACATATCAAGAAGAAAAA
Organism: Pinus tabuliformis; assembly: GCA_031772625.1. Classification (NCBI taxonomy): domain Eukaryota; kingdom Viridiplantae; phylum Streptophyta; class Pinopsida; order Pinales; family Pinaceae; genus Pinus; species Pinus tabuliformis. Next base: position 1,404,889,644 of record CM062820.1, on the reverse strand, counting down.
TGTAATAGTGTTGATTGATTCGGGAAGTACCCATAATTTTATTCATTGTAAGATAGCCAAGGAATTGAATTGCTTCCTATATCCAGCACCAAAGTGTCAAGTGATGGTTGCAAGTGGAGGAACCATAAATTGCTCTGTAAAGTGCCATAATATCAAGCTATGCATGGGAGAATATGTATTGAATAACCCAATGCTTTCCATTCCAATAGATGGTATTGATGTTGTACATGGATACAATCCTTGGGTGCAATAGTTTTTAATTTTCAAGAACTTTTCATGAAATTTTCTTTGGAAGGAGAGAAAGTTGAATTAATGGGTATCACAAGGAAACCGGGAAAGTTAATCATCTCTAATGGGATGACAAAGCTTCTAAAGAAAGAACAAAGAGGCGTAATTGCACAATTATGTTCGCTAGAGGTTCCCACGTCAAAATCATCTATTTCTCTAGATCTCCAAAAATTATTGGACAATCATTCCAAGGTATTTGAGACTCCCAAAGGCTTCCCACCTATTTGTGATCATGATCATGCTATTCATTTTCCAGGAAGTGTTCCTCCAAACATCAAGCCTTACAGATATCCCTTTGCACAAAAGAGTGAAATTGAACGTATGGTTGCAGAAATGCTAGAGGCTGGTATAATTCAACTTAGCCAAAGTTCTTTCTTGACTCCAGTAGTATTGGTGCACAAGAAGGATGGATAATGGCGCAGGTGTTTGGATTATAGAGAGCTCAACAAGCTCACTATTAAAGATAAATTTCCCATTCCTCTCATTGATGAATTATTGGATGAATTGCATGGAGAAATTTACTTCATCAAGTTGGACCTTCATGCAGGATATCATCAAATCAGAATGAAGACTGAAGACATTATGAAAACAACATTTAGAACTCATGAGGGTCATTATGAATTTTTGTTCATGCCTTCTGGCCTTACCGGTGCACCTTCTACATTCCAAAGTTTGATGAATTCCATTTTCAAATCCTTCCTTAGAAAATTTGTGTTAGTACTTTTTGATGATATACTAATCTACAACAAGTCGTGGAAGGATCATGTTCAACATGTTGATAGAGTGCTCAGACTATTGGATGAGAAACAATTATATGAAAAAACCTCTAAATGTTTCTTTGGAGTACAAGAGGTGGAATACTTGGGTCATATTGTATCTCATGAAGGTGTTAAGGTAGACACTCAACAACAAAAAATTTCTCCAACTCTTAAAGGATAACCTCACTTTGGCACAAAATCTAATGAAACAACAAGAAAATCAACATTGCAGTGAAAGAAGTTTTGATATAGGCGATTGGGTATTTTTACAAATACAACCATACAAAAAAATGTCCCTCAAGCAAGCTAAGAAGAATAATAAATTATCACCAAAGTACTATGGTCTTTACAAGGCGTTGCAAAAGATTGGTACTATGGCATACAAATTGGAACTTCCTGCATCTTCCCGAGTGCCCCCAGTTTTCCATGTTTCACGCTTAAATAAGTTTATAAGTGACAAGATCCCAATTCAAACAATATTGTCGGAACTTGACGAGGAAGGAAAAATCATATTGGAACCTGAAGCAATCACGGAAACAAGAACTCGACAGCTACGAAATCGATCAATATCAGAGTATCTCATTAAGTGGAAGAACTTACCCATTGAAGATTCCAGATGGGAGGACGAGAATTTTATACAGAAGCATTCAGAACTACTCAGGCATTGAGGACAACACTTTTTTAAGGAGAGGGGCATGTTAGTTCCATATACTACTAGTGTAATCCCTTATTGTTATTAGTTCAACCCCCTTATTATATTGTTGTGCCCATGTAGTCCCCATATTGTTATTATTATGCCCCATAGAAGCCCACTATTGTTATTGTTGCGCCCTTACATTATTATTGTTATGTCGGCTCTAATTACATTATCACCCCTTAGACTCCTATATATAGAAATGAGGTATTGTCATTTGTATCATCCAAGAATTGTTCATTTGTGTAATGTAAAGGAGGTTGCCCCCTCGAAGAGGCTGAATTCTAAGGCATTGATTTTTCTTTTCTATCTTTTTGTGACCTGGTTTCATAACATTCTCTTATTAAATAATCACAAAAGGCATCAAAAGAGGGAGACTTGTAGTCTTGTCCTTGAGAAATAAAGGCTTCTCTAGTATAATGGAAGGTGGAAACAAACATAGAGTAGGCTGGTCCCAAATTAGTAAGAATGGAATAGATAAGGTTACCATATTCTTTCTTAACCTTAACACCTTCCAAGAGAAGTCTAAGGATCTTGAACTTGGACAAAAAATCTTCAATGGAAGAAAAATTATTGGGGTCCAATGTAAGCAATTCATTTTCGGGTTGATGGGCTCTAATTTCATTTTTAATTCCAAAAACTTTGGTGAGTTGTTTCATTGCTTCATTAGGAGTATCAAGTTCTGCGATATGGAATCTAAGGTCTGGAGAAATAGACATCCCTATCAACCCACGTGCTTGATCTTGCCTATTTTCCCATTTGGCTACCTTATCTTCATCTTGAGGTTTGGTTTCTTGGCCTGAGGCTATTCTGTAAAGACCTTTACTTCTAAGTAAATCCACAATGTAGGACCACCATTGGAAGTAGTTGGTGCTGTCAAGAATAACTTGGCATGGACTTTCCATTTTAACAGAAACTGAAGTTGTAGATGCTGAAACTAAGTGTTCCAATGGAAAGATCTCAAAAAATTAGGCTGATTCAAAAAAATCGGCTCTAAAAATAGCTTCCGGATGAAGAAGTTATGGATTTTTGAAGAAAAGTTGTTGAAGATGCCGACGAAGTGCGTGAATGTGCAAAAATGAAGGATAATGTTATATTTAAACCCCCCATCGCACCCCCACCCCCCATCCCCCCGCCCCCCACCACCCCCCTTCCAAACTTAATCTAATTACAATGGTACTTTATGAGCTACCCACTAAATTGTAACTTAAATAAAAGTTAAAGAGACTTTAGAATTATAAGTGACTCACTTTTTATAATGGGTGAGAACACTTTTACATAAAGTAACTTTAAAACATAAGTTACATGTGTTTTTTGAAAAAACAACTCAACAAAAAGAAAGACTTGAACTCAAGACCTCTATTCTCATAAAGTAACTTTGGACCAAGTGAGCTAGTTTAAAAGGTTAGTAAATTTTGGAAAATAGGAAGGGTTTTTTTTAGTCATTGGAGCTTTGGGGTGTGTGCTTACTTGAAAAAACTCTTTTTTTACCTACAAAACCCAACATGGACATACAAAAAAAAAAAACAAACCTTGCAGCTTGAAGTTAGCTTTAGCCGGAAACCAAATATTTTCCTTAATGTTTCTGATTTTCCGAGATCACACTAAGGCACGGCGAAAAATCCTTCATTTTTGTTTCTGATTTGCCCAGGTCGCAGGGCAAAGAGCATATGCAGAAATGAAAGGTATAGATCCAGTAATAAAAAACAGAGAGCTAAATAAACTGAAATAAATAGAGAGATGAATAGCTAGAATTGCAAATAAAGGTTGTATACCTCCAGATCTTTAAAATGACGTAGCTAGGGATACCGGAAACCTTTTCGCATCAAACAAAAGGGGTTCCTCACTGGAACAGATGCTCCTAACACAATAAAGCAGTCCTCTCGGCCCAAAAGCAGTCAGAAATAGTAGATCTAGGAAATAATAGTCGGATGCAGTTGTACCGGCTTCAGATTTGGATCACCAATGGATGCGGCCCTCAAATAGTTCCGATACCATGTAGGAATTTACAGGATAAGTTCCTCAGACAGAACACCAAATGACACTGCTCACAAAAAGATCACAGATCAGTACACCAGTATTCTTGACATGGTTAAAACCCTCAAAGAGGAAAACAGTCGATGGCCTAAGCCAACGCAGCCACTTCAGGGAATTTATTAATAAAAGAATGAAAATTTACATAAGCTTCTCTCATGAATGGTTACCCTACAGCTGACCCTCCATGCTCTTTAAATAGAGATCATGGACCAATCGGGTGTTAAGCCACGGATCAAGTGTTGGTAATACCAAGGACAGAATGAACCGTTGAATCACTTCATGTCTAGAACATATCATGACCCTCGGATTGTAAGTTACAAAAGTACATAGTAAATAAACACACTTTACCTAACTCTACACTAGACCAAGTTATACTTAATTATTTCTTATGTGTCGGAATATCCTAACATCTAAGGATTTTGTTGGTGAAAAGTACAAACCGAACCTGGGTCAAGCCCAACCGAGCCAACATGGATAGGTATTCCAAGCTGAATGTTGGGAAAAACATCTTAATGGGTGTTTGTTTGGTTTATTATGGCTAAGGGAAAATCGACAAAGGCAATGGCAAAGGCTTTGGAAAGGCAAGAGGTATTAATTGGCATTTTATTTATGCAAATAATGGAAATTAGGAGAAAAAAGAATGTGAAAGGGTCACAAGTTTCATGCGATGAGGAAAATGAAGGAAAAATAATGAAAATTGAAGAAAATATAGGCCTCATTAATAAAAAGGCTTCAGAGGATCAGTTCACAACCTTTTGTCAGTTTTAGCTTGGAGTTATCTCTATTCTTCGACTCTCTCATACTCTTGCACACTTAGAGAACTCTTGGAGCACTCGAGCATTGGAGAAAGGAAAGGAAAGGAAGGACAAGAAGGAAAATTAAAGCAAATATCAAGCAAGGAAGAGCTCGGTCAAGTGGCTACATGGAGATTACTTGTAGGTATCGAGTTGCATGTATGATTTCCTTGCCAGTTTTGGCATGCATGTGTGTTTTTGGTTCTCTTGTTGTCATTAGCATGGATTTTTTTCAGGTGTGACAGTGGTTTCAACCTTGCATTGTCATTTCCGGATAACCATGGTGTCATTGGGTTCTCTTACTTGGTTGAGATGGATTGAATGATGTTTCGAAACTAAATGGGGTGGTCTCGGGAAAAATCACAAGGCCTAAGAATCCCTAAACTAGTAAAGGTGGGATTGTGGTAAATCCTAGTTGTGTATACCTTTTGTTGGGCCTAGGAATTATTGAATGGTAAATGGCAGGATATATGGTAAAGCCTAGAGGGTGAACACAGACAAATTCCTCACATTATAGGTGGAGATATCTAGAGGCATCCATACTTGTATAGGCCCAGTGATCTCTGGGATGGTATGTGGTGGGATTGCGGTAAAGCCTAATAGTGTATGCTTCTTGTTTGGGCCCAGTAATCCCTTGGGATATACAGTAAAGTCTGGTTATATAGATGAGGGTTTGGGCCTAGGAATCCTTAACCGATATATGGCAAGATTGCAGCAAAGCCTAAGGAAGCCTTGATCAGTTTGTTGTGAGTCCCACATTCATGCTTGGAATATGGCATGGGGTTGATTGGCTGAAAGAAAGATTTGGTTCAGGCCAATCTATGGTTGAGTGGTATGTGGAAGTCCCTGAATTGGTTGGATTTTGCATATGTCAATAAGAGCTATTTCCCTCTTTTGTATTATGTTTAAATGTACTTGTTATTATGTCACTTTAATGGTTGTTCTACCATTGATATTTTTCTAGTTATATGTTGGTTATAAGCATGGTTTATGACCGGCTTGAGTTATGGCTCTCATCGTGTTTTGATTAGTAGATGAATGGATAATGAATGAATGACCTAATAGATGATAATGTGACTATTGTGAGAGGGCATCATACTTTATTGATGAATCTCAGATAAGTATGAGCTCCCTATGTTCAAATGTGTTTTTATGACTTGTAGATTACATGTTCATGATGTGTTTGACGAAATGTGTGCCATGGTTAGGATGATTCAGGTCAAGTTCTTGTTCAGGTTTTGCATTAGAGGCCCTGTCTTCTTGTTATTTATCATTTCTGAGAATTTCAGCAAGTTCTGGGCAGAGGCCTGAGTCCTAGCCCTAAGAAAGTAGCTCATATTTTGGGGTCATTGACACAAAACTTCTTGAAAAATACTGCAGTTGAATGAAGGCCTTGTTGTGGGAGTGATTGGATGGTTTTAGTCACATGGAGGGCTTGTCATGGGATTGGTTGGGGGTCTAGTTCAGTAAAAAGGCAAGTTAACTCAGGGGTTGGGCACCTGGAGTGGTTGGTTAGCCCTTGGGGGTCTTGTAGATCCTGAGGAAGGTCAGTTTGGTTTTTGGTGTGTCGATTACTCTTCCTTAACTATACATGGGGAGTTTAATCATATCATAGTAACTATGTGTCACATGTTTACCTTAGTGGATTGATTAGCTTGGGTAAATGTGGGAGGAGGGTTTTACAGAGTGGTATCAGAGAATGGTTCATCCTTTGGACTGGATGGGCGGAATGTGTGTGTCATGCGCACATGTAGGTTGTATATCTGTTTAATGTGTATGCATGGTGATGGTCATTGTTGCAGTTGTGTGATCATGTAGAAGTTGAAGGTTTTGTTGTTGGGATGTGTTTTTTGTGAATGCATGTTGGTTGAATATGCATTTGTTGTGTATGTCAGTGTCTATATGTTGTTATACATGCATTGCGTCTAGTTGGTGTTAGAGATGTGGCATCATGTATGGTAATTGAATGACTATTGAGATGATGTCTATATAGTGTTATGATTATGATTATACATGTATTGTGCTAATCTAGTTGATATTTCATGATATTCTCCCTACAGATCAAATGAGCAGCGTGATGATGGGTATTCTCTTGACATAACAAACACATTGAGAAGTTTGAAGGAAAAAATAAGAAGTTACAAAGCAGATAATGACAGGATCATTCGAGCACATGAGAAACAAGCAGAGGTTAATGGAGTTGTCCTTCAGAGTTTGTCATACTTGTCAAGATAGGGACCACTTAGGATCAGTCATGGACAGGAAAACATGACTAATGAGGCATATGGCAGTAAGTCTCATGGTGGGCACAGGTCGAATAGGGATGATACAATCAGAGATGGTAGGTTCTTGGATACATCGAATAGGAGAGGTGATGGAAACATGTTCTATTCTAGTTATGGTTCAGACAGGTATCATGGTCATCATCATTATCATCCTTATAGGAGGAGTGGCATGGGATATTTTCTAGATGAGTTTAAGAAAGCCAAGCCACCTACATTGCATGGATATTTGAAGAAGTCGAAAGATGTAGAGGCATGGTTACTCGGGATGAAGAAGTTTTTTTAGTTGCGTGATTATACAGAGAATATGAAGGCCATAATAGTTATGTTTAGCCTCAAAGGGAAAGCAGACATCTCGTGGGAAAATGTGAAGCGGGTTAGAGATATCAGGATAGAGGAGTTGAGTTGCCATGAATTCAAGAGACTTTTCAAGAATAAGTACTTGTCAAAAAGGTACTATGATAGTAAATCCAAGGAATTATATGAGCTAAAGATGGGAATGATGACAGATGAGGAGTACACGACCCAGTTACTAAAGTTGTTGAGGCATATATCGTATCTTAGGGATGAGAAAACCAAAGTTCAGATATTTTTCAGTGGATTTCCATTAGCATTTAGAGATCGGATTGAGTATGACGAGCCTCATTCACTTGAAGAAGTCATCGGAAAGATGAAAAACAGCTACGAGCAATCAAAGCACAAGACAGAAGCTCAACAAGGTTGGAAAAGGAAAGACAGGAATATAAGTAAATAGCGGTCGAAAAGAACAAGACCCAAGGATGCAGGTGAAAATGAAAATGTTGTACCCTATAAGAAGTTTAATGGACCTTAACCTAGAGAACAACAGAACATAGGTGATGGTAGGAGATAGTTGTGGTGTTTGTTATAGACATTTTTGTGCCTTACAGCTCCAAGCATGAAATGTCCATAAACCAAGGGCTCCTAAGTCCCTAAAAGTGTTGTTCTAACCCCTAAAGGAACAAGGTCAACAAATTACAGCTTCTCCCAGAAGTTCTCCACCAGAAACTGCTCAGAATAAGTCAAAACAGGATCATTTCAGCTGCTCCACTGGCTAGGTGCGTTGCATAGCACCTAAACACACTAGCTAGGTGCGTTGCAACACACTTAAATGCACTATGAGGGTGCGTTGGGTGAGAAATGACAAATGGCAGTGCCATTCCGCGAGGTGGAGAGACAATGGAAGCTTCCAGAATCTTCTCCTATGACACTTGCCTCACTGAATTCGACCAAGGATGAGTAAGAGGCCTTCAGTCTCCAAGTGGAAGCAAGAACTGACAGAGAGAAGACACTAATCAAATCACAAGCTGACTCATCCTCCTTACATATATCTATATATGGATCCCTCATCCCAGAGATCCAGAGGCTGGAATTTTGCACATTGCAAGGAATTGCTGTTGGTTTTGAGACAAATATCAGAGTATTGGGTGATTTTTGCTTTGTTGGAGGTGAAGAGGGGCTTCTTTGCTGGGAGGTTGATGCTGGGTCAGGAACCATCGGTTGTAACTCCTCCTGGATCTTCTTGTTTATCAATAAAAACTATTTGAGTTTTTCCTCCATGCTTTTGTATCATTGATGCTTGTTACATGTGTATGGTTAACTTAAATCTGATCCTAACTTGTTTATGAATATAGATCCATGTCTTTGTATAGTGTTCTTCTTTTGTGATTTTACAGGTACTTGGTGAATCTGGGCAAGTAAGGGAGCAGGTAGCTGGAAGTTGTCAAAGAAGAGAGGAATTGGATCAAAGGATTAGCGCAAGACACAGGTTGGTTCTTTCTATTCCTCTCTATTTATAGTTCATAAAGGAAATACAAAAGTAGTTTTTCTCTGTTTGTTTCTAAGGCAGCTGTCACACCTTAGTGGGATAGAGCAGTTCTAAATAGACACTTTTCCTGGTAACAGTGTTGGACATGCGATAAGGAGCATATTAAGAGAGATTTTCCGCAAAATAAGGGTGGTATACTTTTACAGTACAAAGGAGGCGCAGACAGTTGGGGATGTTGGGCAGGGTATTCCTCTATCTATGCAACTTTGGATAACAGGCAAGTGGATCACCAAGCATAGATTATCGAGATATATGCTAAGCTTTATGATTAAGTTGTTTCTATTTTGATTGACCCTCGATCTAATTATAGTTATGTTAATCCTAACCTAGTGGATAAGTGTGGTTTGAAAAAGAAGTACATGCAAAATCCTGGTTAGTGCAGTTGGCTATAGGTACAAAGAAAATAGTTCATCATTGGGTAAGAGCTTGCGCATTTGAGCTAAATGGTATGCCTACATCAGCACATCTTAATGTACTTCTGTTGGGTCCGCACAGTATGTTATTAGGTATGGATTGGTTGTATCTTCACAGGACTAAGGTGGACTATTATGATAAGGCTATTGAGTGCTTGAATGACAATGGGGAACAAAGAATATTGCAAGGTAACAAAAAGGCAACATCGATCAAAATGGTTACAACTAGCATTTGCACCTGATGTTGCAAAGAAAACGTCGTAAGGCAAGCCAATAGAAAATGAACTAGTAGCTTGAAGTGTCTTGTAAAATCAATGCAATCTCTGCACAACATTATAATGTTTCAAAATGATATATTTACAATGTTCAAGATCATTTAGTCAACATTTATTACCACGAAAAATAACAATATAAAGGCCTAGAAAATAGGCTTTTGATCACCCTATGAGGACACAAATAATAATGTTGAAGGTACATTTGAGATAATTTCATAAATGGCTACCGAAGATGCAATATCCACTTGCAAAAATTAAATTAACCTGAATAAGCATAGAGGAAGAGTGGGTTATGTAGATGGAAAAATTGAGAAGAAGCCCAAGATCATAAAATGAAGGAGAAATAAACTTCAAATAACAATGTTAAATTGACCCTGATTTTCTGAATACAACCATGACCATAAACAACAATGGTGTGATACACTCCATTCCTAGATCTCAACTATAATATTCTATACAGAACCTTTGTGCCCATTTTCACTGAAGAAAAAACCATTACATATAATAAGGTGACAATAAGACAAAGATATGATAGATATGAAATGGGAAATAACCAATAATTGGCGACAAGACTGAAATAGCTATGATATTAAATTTGACAAATAAACTTTTAACTATAATAACAATTCAAAGAATGGAAAAGGAGCTCTACAAAATCTAGAAATAGATGTTGACTTATGAACTTCCATTCAATAAAAATATCCTATTTACGTTAAGAACTTGTAAAAGTACGGAATCAAGTTGTAGGTGGAAATTACCTGCATTGCTTCCCCCTCCTTATCACTAGATTTTGGGCCTTTCATTGGTCCTTCTTCACCAAAAATCTTTCCCTCATCCATAGCAATTTTCTGATTTGCTTCTTTCCTTGTTCTCACTTTAGCCTTTGCTAATAGAAACAAAACAACAGTTGGCATTTTTACTGTAGAAGTTGTTTTTGGAGGTGTTGTAGGATGAGGATACTCAAATAATGAGGGCGTGGCATGTGAAAGAAACTTAAATTTTGGCTAAAGAACCTTTGTGCCCATTTTCGTTGAAGAAAAAACCATTACATGTAATAAGGTGGCAATAAGACAAAGATATCATGGATATGAAATGGGAAATAAGCAATAGGTTGTGACAAGACTAAAATAGCTATGATATGAAATTTGACAATAACCTTCTAACCATAATAACAGGTCAATTAAAGTTAAAGAAGCTCTACAACAGGTAGAAAGAGATGTTGACTTATGAACAGCCATTTAATAAAAAATTACCATTTATGTTAAGAACTTGTAAAAATATGGAATCAAGTTGCAGGTGGAAATTACCTGCATTGCTTCCCCTCCTTATCACTAGATTTTGGGCCACTTTTTTGGGATTTTTACCCCGACAAACTTCATGTCCATTTGAATCTGTTCAAAAAATGCAAAAATATAGAAGATGATCTAAACATGATACTATCATTTAATATTCGGTGTGCACCCTGCATTTAATTTCAGTCTCCTTTTATAGTATGGGTATTAACCTATTTGTGATAACATAGTTTCTTGAGCTCTCCCAACCGCGTTTTAAATTTATTTCTTTTGTTTCCAAGCACGCATCTTGCTACCTGAGTTGTCTCATCTTCATGGGATTTCCCAACTGTTTATTGCAAAAAGTACGCATGACACAAAATTCTGGAGCAACTTTAAGAAGATATTTCATAACAGTAACATTATTACTTCAAAATGAATGTCTGTCAGTAGTTAGTGGCTTCTGAGATTTATTATATTTGACATGAAATACATCTACGATGTACAATAAGAATTCAAAAGGCTAGAATACCAACACTATGCGAGCCCTATTATGACCAGCGTTTGCAACAAATCTTTAGGGCACCTCGTAAAAGTAACAAAATTTGATCTCTATTATAGTAAGATTACAGGATTAATTTCCTTGATGATTTGATTGGTCTTAGCTGAGAACCATGGATGAATTCCAAGATAAAATCAGGATTTGAAGCGATAAGCACAAAAGGATGAAATTTTAAATGTTGACGATTTAGAAAACTGCAAATCGAGTTGGATAAACATATATTCTATATAATGAAAGCGATTTAACAATGGTAGTTCCCTTTTAGCATATTATATATAACACTTATATTTCATATTCGATAGTTCCCTTTTAGCACATTATATATAACACCTACATTTCATCTTTGTCATATCCTCGTCGCCCTTGGGTTAGTGGTCATTCAATACACTTCTTCAAGTATAACGATAAGTATTCTCTTACATTGAGAATGTCTGAAGATCGTTTGAGACGAAACTGTAATGGATCTCGCAATTATCAAAACATTCCTTTTTCTCCATCTTGGACTGATCATGAAAAGCAGTGGACAGAAATGGAGGGCGCGACCCCTCTTTTCCATTGTTCATAATCTGCATAAATGGAAAGGAAATCTCCACAAATAAGAACCAGATATGAGATAAATAAAAAAAACACTATCCCTTGTGAACTAAGACGTGTACCCACGTCACAAGTTGCCTCAAAATCAATCACAACAAAGTACTGAAAATCTTGGAGTTGAAGTTCCTGGGTATTCCCTTGAGGATGCAGTTTGAAAGGTAGTTGCATTTCCGGGGCATTCCCTTGAGGTTGCAGTTTAAAAGGTACATTCTGAAGACTGCTTCCTGGTGGCACCATGTAGTCCCAATTCGTTTGACTAATAAGTCCCTGCTTCAATGTATGTGCTGGGTACGTATGAAAACTGAAAGCTTGTGGAAAGTACACAGGGGCATCTGGTACACTCAAAGATATTGCCTTTATATAACCTTCATTGAAAGGTAGTACATATCCATGGGGATTTAGTACACTGTCAGAATCTGGTATGCCACATGAAAACAAATCTCTCTCACTCTTTATTGTTGTGCAAACTCCAGCAGTGCCATAAAATTTAAAACCTACAATTCTATTTGGTGACCACATTATAGGAACCTCGTGGTTCCTTATAATTTGTTCTGCATTATCATGGAGAAAAAGTTAGAACACATCAGCCAGAAAAACAATTATTTAATATTGTATATTCCTAAGTCTAACCTAGTGACCTATCATATCTTTATGTTTAGGCTTGTAGATGGGAGTTTGGGTATCACATCCTTTTGATTTTTGTTAGTCTGCTTCTGTGGGCTGTTTTGCATTCTCAACTTTGGATTTTGAAGGTGTTTTTTTGGCAATTTTGGCTTTCCTCAGAGTGGTACTCGGTCTGGCAATTAGAGAACTCTGGGCTTGTCTCTTACTCAAGCCTGGAAAACTTTGACTTATCCTTTTATATTTGTTTGCTCAAGGGATTCCTTTTGGATGTTTGCTATGTATACTCCATTAGGGCAATTATGGGAGCTTTGGGATATGGATTACCAGGAAGTTCCGTAAATGCACAAAGTTTTGTGAAGGCATGAAGACTTCATTAACAGCAATAGGACATCTATATTCTTGGTAACATCTAAGGCCCATGAAAAATGAGCACCAATGAATTAGAATAAAATGGCTATTAGATAAAAATAAAAACAATACAATGCCAGAATCTCACAAAAGAAATAATAAAAAGAATTTGACTCTTGCAACACTTGCCAACTTCTGTTTGCCATTTTGACTGTAAATGAAGATTATAGAAGTGCTCATAACCACTTATGTTGCATGCTTCAAGAAATCCTAAATTAAAACCTAGGTTAACAAAGAAAATCCTCCATAAGCTGCATACATATGATAAGTCAGTGCTCCAAGTACTCTGGATGTAACAAATTTAAGGATGTTCAATTTGAACTGGTGATTTTTGGCAAATTTTTAAAGTCGTGAGTGATCTAATTATAAATTACAATTTACTTGCATCAAAGCAAAGCAAACAAATTAAACAAAATTGAAAACCTGCAGTATTGTACATTGGATGCAAAGAGGTACACCTTAAAAATCAAATAACTACAAAGCTTTAAACAGTCTACAGTAAAACGGCATGCATCTTAAGCTCCACTAGCCAGAGCTAGCCACAGACTTGACAATCCATAGATTCAACCTACTATCCATCACGAGTTGACATAAGAAAATAAGTGATATAAATATACGCCGTGTGAAAAGCCTCCCATCAAAATTGGGAACAAAAACTGTAACTTAATTTGATAAAAATTAACTTCTGAAATATAGGCTCAATCTTAACAGTTATTGTCTCAAGCAGAGCAATCAATCTGCTAACTTATGCAAAAACAAGCAGAACTTTTGAGAGTGCACACCATGAAAACTTTGGTTGGCAGAATGAGGGTATTAGCGCATAAGACACAAAATAGTCATTATTTGCAATTATTTACCCACCAGACATGATCATAATCAGGAATCTCTAAATTTGCTAAGGCTCCTCACCTGAAAAGCGATTATACATGACATAAAAATGACTTGAAGTATGAGATGATGGCACGAGTCCGGACACTACTAATAATGTTCAAGCAACCCTGTGGAAGTAAGTGTGATTGACAGTTTCAGAATAGGGCAATCACAGAAAGAAACAGCAGCAGCAGTACTAAAATCAAATTACCAAATGTGCCTCAAATTATGGACAAGGAGGCTGCTCTTTCACTCTATAGGGGACAGGGCAACTAGGGTAAAGTGCAATTTCAACTAAAGGAGGATCTGGTTATGATGGGTACCTGATACATTTGCTTTCTAATCCTAACGTACTCATCCTAGTCTACAATATATCATGTATTTTTTAAATGTATTATATTAAATTGCATTAGCAGATTTTGATGTTGAACAATGGATGTATGTCAAACCATGCACCAGGCCTCAACTTCTCCAATGGCAGGAAGCAGACTGGGCAAGGTGAAAGTCTGGGTGATTTTGACCAAAATATGCCCATGTCATAGCAGTAGCTTAGCCAAAGGAAGTGCATCAGGTTAATGGTTTGCCCTTGAGCAATGTTGCTCAAAGCAGGGATGAAGCAAGTCTGTTTTTTGGAAGCAAAGCGTCGGAAGTGTTATTTTCCAAAAATCGTCAGAATCGAAGCGTCTTGTGCGTGTGTATATATATTATATATTTGCATTTATATTAAAAAAACATCCAAAATGCCAAATTAGTTGTAGAAGATATGAAAACATGCATATTTGTACATAAACCAAGATAAATATGGCATCCATTGTACATCAATGATTAATTATTTAAGAATCAACCATCTAGAATCTAGATTCCTCTCCTCTTGTCTAGTTTTTTCCTCTAGTTCAATTCTCTAGGGATATTAGTCAACACTGCCCAATTTTGATCAAACGTCTTAATCCAAGCCTTATAATATGGTAGAGAAAGCTTAACGTGCGTGATCAATGATTTTGACTTGAGTGAAGGGTACACTTTTGCTAAGGCCATGGCAAAGGGGTTCAACAATCAACACCAAACACTAGGATACATATAGGGCTTGGTGCTCTTGATTAAATGCCAATCACCTATCCTCATACATGATATAATCTAATGAAATGCCACAATCCCGTTGATCCTGAAATCCCAAAAACTGTTAAGTCTGCTAAATTTTGAATGGGTTATGAAATTCTATATTCTCCATATGAAGTCTGATGAGGTTGGAAACACTCTCAAACATAGTGAGTCATTTCATGGTAATGTTAAAAATTTCTAATCAAGTTTAAAAGGAGGCAATTACAAAAAGAGCTATTATATTAGTAGACATGTATCTAATCCCATGTCAATAACACTATATCATGGGGCCAAATGCCTGGAAGAAAAATAACTACACTTTGGCAATGTACGAAGACCATACTAAGGCAACAAACTGCACACCTATTTTTCAAGCATGTTTGAGTGAATTTCAAACTACTAACACCCACTGAATATGACAGAAACAACAAAATTATATGACATATTTGGAAATGCATTACGACCATTAATAAACACCAATTTGAAAAGGGGCACAGTCTTCATCTTCTAAATTCCAACACATGAAAAAATATAAGCGGCCAATAGGACCTTATACCACTGTAGTGTGATTGCTAAGAATGTACGGCCATCAACATTTAACAATAGAAGATGATCAATTCTTATATTTTTAGCATAGAATAGACTGATCCATCACTCCACTAATAAATTGTCCTTTCAGCTTTGAGGCATGCATGAGATTCCAGAGTAGAAAGTACTTTGGCTAGATGGTAGAAACAACAAAAGAAAGTTACTCAATGACAAGCTGAAAAGTTCATCAAGCATATCAACAAAATGCATTGATGGGTGGAAGTGGGCATTGCAGAAGACTCAGAAGTATAAGGAATCTCTTGATAAGCAACGAGTCAACCACAATATTAAGCGAAAGGAAAAGAATGGATGAAGGGATAGAATTTTAAATTGAAAACAAACTAATATGGACTATTTCAAATTCTGAAGCAAAGTGGCAAAAGTGCCTTCAAATTGGATCTATCACAATACATAGTCATTCTTCCATTTTGTTCAATGTGGATAAACTAATTTTTTTGAACCATCAATGTTAGATGTATCAGCCTTTCAAGAAAGACACCATTCTACAAGTCAGGGAGAATGAACCAAGAACAACATGCAATAAATACACTAGATTTGAAGACAAGGACAACTCCATTGAACTAGCAAGTGGTTTCTCCATTGAACTCCATTGAACTAGCAAGTCTCAAAAGCAATTCCCTCATTTGGTGGACCAGATGATGGAGGAACACTATCCTCAAAAACGAGAGGTTTGATCTCTACCAGATTGACGTGAACAAGTTCATTGGCTGACCTCAACAGTGAGCTGACATAACCATGCCTTCCTTCACCCCTCCCCTTTAAGAATAGACATTTGCAATTAGAAATTCCCATTGACCAATGAACATAATATTCAGAAACATTGTCTACTATCTTCTCCCCCTTTTCGTATTTTTGGATTGAATGTTATCTATAACAGTGATGATAATCCCTTTGTACTCTAAATCACAACTACTCTAATTAATCGCGATTGGAATATCTCACATCCGTTCAAAAGAGGCAGGGGAACTAAATGTGGTTGCATATTCTCTCATCTTCAACCTCCCCGTTCTCTTCACCCCCCGAAGATGTCATTATCAAGAATGATATCTAAAAAGCTCCATTCTAATTTTTAGGTTGCCCATTTTAGGCTTCTTGGTCTTATGTTGACTTCACACTTCGAGAAGATCCTTCAAATTCATGCTAGCCATATAGTTCATCTCGATGATCCTCAACGTCAGGGCATGTTCTCAAAAGCAGAAAGCAAAGACTGTCCATCACATTTCTTGTGAGGAATGGGTATGTAAGCTTTTGACCCTTATGGAAGGCAGAGACTGAAGAGAATTTTATCTTTTTTAAGTGCTCAATCTATTATATCAGGACGCAATATGATTTCCCTTCCAAGGATTTGAGGGAGTTTCCATCCATGTTTTACAAATACTTCGATTGGAGATGTTTCAATTTGCTCCTCAAAGAGGTGGTCACCTTGAAAACTCTCTTGAGTACAATGAAAATTGCATATATTATTTTTTTACTCCCTACAATGAACGATGATTGCATGGCCGCTGCTACTACAGATATTACACTGATATTCATGACAATAGTCGTAGAACCACTAGACATTTCCCTTTCACAATAATTATCCAGAAGTAAACCTGTATTTGGAGACCCAATTTGTAGAGAGGAATAGGCCCCACTCAGTTTCCATTCCGTCGTAGAGGACCATGCTGTGATCATATTACCTCCTCCACGTCTTCTTGGAGGAATTTTCAATTGAGGCAATTCAACTCATTGGAAAAAAACAGACTTCCTGTGGCCTTTATATGGTAAGAACTAGTTACCTAGCTCTAAATAGACATAGTGGTTCTAAAGAAGTTTCACTGTTTAAAGAAATCATGATGAAATTCCATGGCTACACACAGTCATCCTAGAGCAATACTAAGAGGGCTGACCTCCTAGGAATGAGTGCTATTTTCTTTTCATTTGATTATGATTTTTCCCTGAGGGCTTAAACATAATACTATGTTTATTTTAGGCACACACATTCTCACCACGTCTTCGGACCCAACCACTTACAAATTTCAGATCATCACGTTGTAGAGTCCAGTGATGCTCAGCATACAACACAGCCAGTGGGATGTGGTCATTCTGGTTCCTCTGCAGACCATGATCCAGGCTACATATTTCGTCAATTTGTACCAAATTTTGATTTCTGATAAAACGACATGATGACTGAACTTGTGGGTGGCTGATACTCCCTCAGCATAAGAGGAAGCCTAATTATTTAAAATGCCCGTCAAATGAAAAAATAGCAAAAGCATTTCTGCATGATCTACAAGGGCCAAAATCAGAGAACATGACACTCCAAACATCAATCAGAGCCCATAAATTAAAAACAAGGGTTTTCAATATCTAGTCATTTCTTCTTGAATTGAATAGTAATAAAAATGCCTGCTCTGATTTTTCGGAACTGTAGACCCAACCCAGATTGTTTTATATTCAATTCAAGGCACCGCACCATTTTTCATGTATCAAACTTTCATTATGAGACTAACCCACTTGAAAAAAATGCATACTCAATTAATTGAGTAAATTACTGACCTCTCGGAGCTTGATCAATCATGGCTGCAGAAATTGTGATCGTTGATGCATTCGCTCTACCTTACCAGCAATATGTTTGAAGGCGCTATACCAAAACAACTTGCAATGAGCAGGCACAGTCTTATTTAGGTTGATCTATCGAATAAACGTTTCAATGGAGAAATACCATGGGAATTGGGCAACTGGAGCGGTATTTCAATGACTTCATTTTACCAAAATCAACTCACAGGACGCATACCCTCATGAAAATAAAACCCAAGAGAGTACTGTTGACGTCTCTACTGGAGAAAACCCCTGTGATCGGTCAAAGAATTACATACCTAAATATTTTCACCTGGGAGAAAATATTTCAGAATTGAAATGAGAGAATTCATTTCTTTACGCCGATGTCTTTCAGTCATTTTGTGCTTCCTTTTGTCAGACGGGACCGAACCTCGAAACTGCCCATCATTTGGATGATTAGAACTGTAGAATGCGGTCTTTAGAATAGGAATCGAAAAACTAGAATGACTAGATGTGGTTGCAGAGTTGCAACCATCGACAAAATTACATAGGAGGGGTGATGGGTATCCATGACACCACGCTGTCTGCGGGCTTGCCGCCAATGTCAAGAAAACGTCCATTGCGAACAGGAAATTTTCAGCTAGCTGCTACGCCTCTTGATCTGATCAAAGCCTCAGAGAAGCCACTGCAGGTAGAGATCCCAACAGACAATCCAAATATTTTCGAAACTGATTCAAATTAAATTGGTATTTGATGATGGTCGGGATCAATGATCAAATTTTGTTTAATCGTCTAACACTACAAATCCACGGTCAACAATAGGACACGGCGTCAGCTGGGGCAATTCATTTCAAAGGGAAACGCCTTACGGCGTAACTATGTAGGAAAAGCGTAGTCGTAGGAAAGGGTGTGTGTTATTTGTTGTATATATTTCTAGTGACAAAGGTAAAGATGTTGAGTATGCAGAAGTCTTGAACACGTACCCGGTTTTACAACAGTTTCAGGATGTATTTCCCACAAAGATTTCATATTTGTTGCCTCACAGGGAAGTGGAATTTTCTATTAAGTTGGTACCATGGGCAACACCAACATCTAAGGCACCTTACAGGATGAGCACTCTAGAGTTAGTGGAATTGAAGTTGCAACTGAAGGAAATGCTTGACAATGGATACATTAGGCCAAGTGTATCACCTTGGGGTGCACCAGTATTGTTCGTGAAGAAGAAGGATGGTACTCTTAGGTTGTTTATGTAGAAATTCCATATAGATTCAAACTGCAAATTGTAATATGCTAAAACAATTGACTTGAATCTACTCTACTCATTAGCGAAAACAATTAATCGATCGAGAAATCACAAAACATACAAGAGAAAGAATTCAATGAACACATTACACAATGATTTCCTAGAGAGAACCACAGCTAAAAACCCATTTTATTTTTATATTGCATTAATCAGAAAATGTGAGAAGATTACAATGCTTTGCTCAAGACCAAGCAACCTCTACACTATCTTTATCTACCTCACTGCTTCTTAGAAAAGCTCAAGCCAAAACTTAGCCAAATTCTTGCTTGCCCAAGTCCCTGTTTTCTTGGGCTCACAAGCTCCACGCACAAACTTGTGCTTCCTATTGCTTGGTCTCACCAAAAAAATGATTAAACATGTGCCTTCATTCCTCCTTTTAAAGGCAATTTGAATGGCTAAAATTAGTGATTTTTCTAATTAAGAGATGGTTTATTTTAAGCCTTCTTCTAATTGCATGCACCATCTGTACAACTCAGAAAATTATACAATTGATAGTACATTGCCCTTGAATTCCAATCTCAACTGGGTAACTCGAATTTCATGCATGCATGAGTTAATTATAGTTGATTTATCAGTTAACTCGTTGAACACATGAAGTTGCACCCCACTACTAGACCTCCTACTAATTCCTCCAATAATTGTAACTAGTTTAATTGAATTTAACTCAGTTACACTGAATTAAACGATTACAACCAAAAGAACTCAACCTGGGCCCCTAAAATTTAGGAACCACTCTACACGACTCTAAATAGACTCCCAACTTGAATTAACTTAGTCAACTAAGCCAAATTAACTTAGTTAACTATTACAAGTTGTCATGAGATGTGGAATTACAATTTAATTCAAGGACAAATTAAATTAGGATTTTTCTTGATGTTATTTTTAACATTTTTTGTTTCTATTTTAAACACTCCCTCTCAACAAGAAATGAATTCATATCTATCTTGATCTGATACCTTTGGAATGTTCTGCATGTGACTCTTATCACTGTTGTTATCGCTAATGCAACATATGCAATAGGAAAGCATCCAAAAATAAACTGAATCAATTGTGTCTACAACTTTCTACTGGAAAAATTGTGTTGCTACTGACTCTGCTACTAAGCCTCATGCTTTGCTATCAAAACTACTCTGCACTTCTCAGTTTCTGACTGACATTGATCCTCCTGCTACTGAATATTGTGGCCCCTGGTAGCAAGTTAATGATCCACGAGACAACAACACCTCAACAAACCTTGCCTAAAATTATGCAACTCTTGGGACTATTGCTTCACATCACCCCACCTCTCACCTGGTGGTATGGTTGCATGTGCTCCCTCTGCCCACTTGGCTCGAAATTCCCCCCCTACAGGAGGTCTCTCCTTGAGTGGATGTCTCCACTCGATCTCCTCTTTGCTTCTCCAATTTAATTCCCAATTTAATTTAAGGAAAAATTATTAGGATTTTTCTTGATATTATTTTTAACATTTTTTGTTTCTATTTTAAACACTCCCTCTCGACAAGAAATGAATTCATATCTATCTTGATCCGATACCTTTGGAATGTTCTACATGTGACTCTTATCACTGTTTTTATTTCTAATGTAACAGAAAAGCATCCAAAAATAAACTGAATCAACTGTGTCTGCAACTTTCCACTAGAAAAACTATGTTGCTACTGACTCTGCTACTAAGCCTCCTACTTTGCTATCAACACTACTCTGCACTCCTCGATTTCTGACTGACATTGATCCTCCTGATACTGAATATTGTGGGCCCCAGTAGCAAGTTAATGATCCACGAGACAACAACACCTCAATGAACCATGCCTAAATTTATGCAACTCTTGGGACTTTTACTTCACATCGCCCCATCTCTCACCTAGAGGTATGGTTGCATGTGCTCCCTCTGCCCACTTGGTTCGGAAATTCCCCCTACAGGAGGTCTCTCCTTGAGTGGATGTCTCCACTCGGTCTCCTCTTTGCTTCTCCAATTATGGTTACTCCAAAACTTGATGAGGTTGCATGTTGAGAGGAAATTCATGCTACCTCTCAACCACCAAGTCTTTAACCTTTTTCTTACTACTCAAGGCTTTGTATGCATCAGCGAAATTTGATCTACTCATATTGTTTTGCTGCTGATTTTGCACTATTATTGCAACTACTGCAATAATGAGTTTGATCTCCCCATATCCTAAAGTACTAGCTTCCATAGGGCTACTCAATTTGAAACTAGACTCCCTCTAAGTCTCGATCTCCTTGTGGGAAATCTCTCTGCTTCTCAATCTATCAATATCAATGATCAAAACTACTTTTTGTGTCACTAAACATTGGCTTATTTGATTTGCCCACTAACAACCTTCTTTCTCCATTAAGAAGTATGCACGTAGGGTCTTATGGATCTACCCTGAACTAGAGCTCCATTAATCTGTAAGGACAACTTCAAATTCTTCTCTTCTATTTTGATTTCAGATTTGATTCAATGTAAAAAATTCTACAAATCTAGCTCTCATACAATGTAGAAATTTCTACATGTAACCACCCTCCTCCCACGTCTACTTAAGTAACCGGCCAACCGGGGTAAAAATGCGACGAGAGAGGCCACTATGTATGGATTCAACCTCCTTGGTGACCTTGAGGAAATGGAATCGACGTAACACATCAACCATACCTTCCACATCAGCAACAACACCCCGGGAGACATCTCAACCACTGAGACATCCTGCCACTATGTCCCACTGATCTTTTAGACCTCTTGACCTCTGGACACTCTCATGCTATAGGCATGCCAGCGTCCAGGGACCTCTGGACGCTCTCGTAGCCCTGCAAGCCAACATCCAAGGAATTTTCCTAGCACACTTGTGTCAATGTGTGCGGAATTCAAGGCACTTTTCTAGCTCAGAACTTTGGCCACTGACCAGAACTTGTTATAACTTTCAGAATCCATCAAAGACATGATGACAAGGCTACTAAACTAAAAATAAACCTCATGACTAGGCCTGTACATCCCCAACTGAGACTAACGTTTTGTCAAACACTTGGCATCAATTCAATCTACAGGTCTAGGATACAAGACAGAGCATGAATGACTGAAAACTCTTATGAAACATGGCAAGAAGGATCACCACCTTCTCCATTGAACTATTATAACATCAATTAGGTCTTGCATCATCAATTTAACAATTACAAGTAAATACATGAGATAACCATGACATGAACCAGTCAATTGACCAAGATTATAACCAAAATAAAACCATGTAAATTACATAGATATAACAACCATTAAATCCACATATAAACAAGTGCAACAGCAAGAGAACTTAGCTTTCATTAATCATAGGCAAATCTGACCGGGTTCGAGACTTCCACATACCACCGAACCGTAGACATGACTGAACCAAATCTTTCTTTCATCCAGTCACCCCCGTGCCATATTCCAAGCATGAATGTGGGATTTCATGGATAAACCAATACGAAAACAACCAAGGGAATCCAGAGGTTAAACCACCTCCACCCTCACCAAACCATGAACACACCAAAACCGATGTTTTTATCACAACCAAATAGAACTTGGAATGACATCTGGAATCCATCACTATCCTTGAGGAAATTTTCATCTCCTTGTCTCTTAGGCTTTAGCACAATCCAATCCTAAATCACTAGGCCCTAAATTGAGACCAGTCTCTCGGGATTTACCGCAATCCAAACCCGGATCACTAGGCTCTAAATTGATACTTCTCCCTCAGGCTTTACCGTGTATCCCACTAAAATCTGTCAAGGGATTCCTAGGCCTTTTGGAATGAACCTTGAGACCACCTCCACCCCAGATTCTGAAATCCATCTAGCAAACTAAAGCTCAAAATCAAGATAAACATCCCAACATACCGTGGCATCCATAAAAAGGTAAGTCTAGGCTAAAAACCATTGTCATAATCCAACAAAACCATGCCATCAACCGCAAGAGAACCATACACCAACATGCAAAACCATGCATGTCAAAACTAGCAAGGAAATCACACATGCAATATGTTACCTGCAAGTATTCATGTTGAAGCTGCATGATCCTGCTCGTCCTTCCTTGATCCTTGCTTTCCCTCCTTTCCCTTTTTACTTGCTTTTCCTTTCCTTGATCCAAAACTAGAGTTCTCCAAGAAAACTCTAAGTGGCCAAGAGTGAAAGAGAGAGAGAGAGAGAGAATAATGAGAGAGATGCAAAACTTGAACTGACAAAAGGTTACCAACTGATCCTCATAATCCTTTTTATTAATGAGGCCTCTATTTTCTTCATTTTCCATTATTTTCCTTCATTTTCCTCCTCACATGCAACTTGTGACCTTTCACCTTACTTTTCTCCTAATTTCCTTTATTTTCATAAATAAATGTGCCAAAATTTCCTTTTTTCCTAAAATGCCTTTGCCTTAGCCTTTGCCAATTTCCTTATCCAAAAACACATCCAGTGATTCCCACCAAGATATATTTTCCCAACATTCAACTTGGAATAAGTGTCCCTTAACCATGGTCTTATTTTGCCTTTATTAACTTTTATTACATGAAATTTTCACCAGGACTATTACAGAACCCTCCCCCTTGGGGAACACTATCCTCAGTTTTAAACCACACCAAGACCTCAGCAAAACTGATGAAAAGAAAACATATTTCCCATGGAGCTTTATAACTTAGCTCGTTGTAGTATTTACAATGAAAGACCTGCTCAAAAGCAAAAATAAATGACAACATGACAAGATAACAACCATACCTCTTATTGGAGCTTTATAAGTTAGCTCTTGGCAATATTTACATCCATATATATACATATACCAAAACATCAGCAAAACGTATGTGAAACATATACCAAACATCAAACCAAAACTGCTTTGCCTCAAGAGGAAAACAATAAAGGATACATGGCCCGCATCTAATTCGCCATCTCCCATATAGCTACTTCAGGCCCAAAGTACCTCCACTGCACTTTAACTTGCTCTATGGCTCTATTCCTGAGCATGAGATGCTTTCGCTACAATATGCTGAAGTACAAAACTTTCGTAATAAACATAATTAAATAAATATTTTATTAATAATTGAATGATGTTTACATTTTTGTGAGAGGCCCAGGCTATATACCGCCTTAGGTGCCTCTTGGTGAACGGGCATGATCTTTGATCATGTCCTTTTGCCTAATAAACTACAACTAACTAATATTTACATAACAATAACTAATTTTTACATAACATTGCCTTTCTCTCGAAAGAATGCTTTGCCTTCAAAGCATAAGTAACGACGAATGTTGTTGACAAAATTCTTCAGTCTCCCAAGAAGCTTCTTCTTTTGGTAAGTCCTTCCACTTGATCAAGTATTCCTTGATTGTAGGACGTCGAAGCTTTCTTTCTCTAGTAGATTAAATACCTTCTGGCTCTAAAATGACCCTTCCTTCATCATCCAGAGAGGGAGGCATTGTTTGCGCAGATTGATGGTCTCCTAGTGCCCTTTTAAGGTAGGAGACATGGAATACGTTGTGAACACGACTTTTCTATGGAAGGCTTAAACCATATGCAACTTGGATAATCTTTTTGTTGATCTGATAAGGTGCATAGAACTTTGGTGCCTTCCCTTTTGTTTTAAGGACAATTGTTTGTATGGTTGGAGCTTGACAAACACGCATTCTCCGACTTCAAATTCTCTTTCGGTTCTGTTTCGGTCTGCTTGTTGCTTCAGACGATTCCTCACATTATTCAAGTTTTCTTTCAGTATTTGGACGATTTTGTGCGTTTCTTCTAGCTGATTTTTAAGAGCAGGGAGATTTGTCTGGACAATAGCTAGATCCTTCCATTTTGGGGGCTCATATCCATACAAAGCTTGAAATGGTGTCATTTTTGCTGACGTATGATAAGTAGAATTATACCACCATTCAGCGAGATGCAACCATTGAGCCCACTTATCTTGTTTTTCTGTAGCGTAGCAACGTAGGTAGGCCTCCAAACATTTATTGACAACCTCTGTTTGTCCATCTGTTTGAGGGTGATAAGCGGCTCATATTTAGGTAGGTTTGTATGTGGTTGAACAACTCCTTCCAGAAATTACCCTTGAATTTGGCATTTCTATCACTCACAATGACTTTCGGAAAACCATGTAATTTATATATATTTTTGCAAAATATTTCAGCGATTTGTTTAGCTGAGTATGATTTCTTTATTGCCATAAAGTGAGCATATTTGGTGATTCTATCGACCATTACGAAAATCTTGTCCTTGCCTTCAAATACAGGTAATCCCTCAATAAAGTCCATCGAAATTTCTTCCCATTTCTGATTCGGAATGTTTAAAGGGTGAAGTAATGCAGGTGTCATAATATTTTCACTTTTATTCCTTTGACATGTGTCACACTCTACTACATACTTCTGAATATCGCGACTCATCCCTTTCCAAAAGAAGGATTGACGGCATTGTAATAAGTCTTAAAGAATCCTACATGTTCGGCTGACAGCGAATCATGTGACTCCTTGAATATCTTAATTTTAAACTTGGAATTTGCATTTAGATAAATTCTTCGCTTGTACCATAGAATATCATTCTTCCATTCAAATTTTGAGTTGTTGGGAAAGTTATTGATTATCTTCGTTATTTATGGATCCTTGGCATACTCACTTCGAATCTTGTTAAGCCATTCAGGAACAACAACCGAGATTGCAAGTAGTGTCGGTTCTTCGTCTTTCCTGGATAGGGCATCTGCTACTACATTGTCTTTTCCCCTTTTATGTAGTATTTCCATGTCAAAGGCGGCAATTTTTTCAATCCCTTTTTGTTGTTCTTCGGAAAGTGTTTTTTGTTGAAGGAGGTGATGGAGATTGTTATGGTTTTTTCGAATGGAGAACTTACCTCCCAATAGATATTGCCTCCACTTAGCTAGTGCGTGTATAATAGCGAGCATTTCTTTGTTGTATGTGGACTTGAGGCGTTCTCTTTTATTGAGCTTCCTGCTTTCAAAAGCTATTGGATGCCCTTCTTGCATTAACACTGCACCTATACCAAATCCGGAAGCATCACTCCATGATAAATGCTTTAGAAAAATTTGGTGTTGCCAATACCGGGGCATTAGACATAACTTCCTTTAATTTTTCAAAACACCTTCCTGCTTCCTCATCCCAGAGAAATGAATTCTTCTTTAAAAGGTTTGTCAGAGGCGCAGTTACATGCGCATAGTTTTTAATAAAACTTCGGTAATACCCAGTCAAACCTAAGAACCCTCTTAGCTTGGATACATTAACTGGTTTGGTCCATTCCTTTATAGCTTTGATTTTATTAGGGTCCACTTTTACGCCTTCATGGGATATGATGTGTCCAAGGTGTTCTACTTCTTCCTTTCCGAAGGTGCATTTGGATTTTTTGCATAGAACTGATGCTCTTTTAGTAGTGTAAGAACTTTATCTAGATGTTGTAAGTGCTCCTTCCAAGTTTTACTGTAAATTAAAATATCATCAAAGAATACTAATACAAACTTCCTAAGATGTGGACGAAATAATTTGTTCATAGTGGCTTGAAACATTGCTGGTGCATTGGTTAACCCAAACAGCATTACTTTAAATTCATATTGCCCTTCGTGTGTTCAGAATGTCGTTTTTGGTATGTCTTCCAACCTGATTCTGATTTGATAATAGCCTGACCTTAAGTCCAATTTTGAGAAGTATTTTGCGCCATGTAGCTCAACCAACATTTTGTCAATAAAGGGAATTGGGAACTTTTTTTTAATTGTTATTTTATTTAATCCTCTATAATCAATGCATAGCCTGAATGAACCATCCTTCTTCCTTACCAATACCACTGTAGCAGCATACAGACTTTTACTTTTTGAGATGATCCCACACTTTAAAAGGTCTTGGATTAATCTCTCAATTTCTGTCTTTTGGTGATGTGGATATCGGTACGGCTTGATGTTGACGGGGTTTGACCTTGCTTTGACTTCTATTGTATGCTCAATTTCCCTGTTAGGAGGCATTTTCATAGGCGGGTCTTGAAATACTTTTTCATGCTTCTGAATTAGATCTTGTATCTCTGGTGACTCTTCACTGATCATATTTGCAGATAACATTTCTAATTAGTGACATTGTACTACATAAGCGGGTGCTCCTTTTCAAATCATCTTCATCATCTGAGATGATGATACAATTTGATTCTCTAGTGCTTGGAATCTGACCTCCCCATTTAAATATTATGAATTGTACTTGATGGTTGGCAGCATAAGTGCCTAGAGTTCGTATCCATTGGATACCTAAGACTACATCTACTCCACCTAATGGTATAGTGAAGAATGGAGATTCTAAATTAAAGTCTTGAATCTACAATTTGACCTTATGGCATTTCCCTGCCTTTTCAATCTTCTTACCGTCATCTACCATCACCTTCATGTTTGGTAAGGGAAATGAAAAAATATTGAGTCTCTTTGCCACGGTCGCATCTAAAAAATTGTGTGTGCTACAAGAGTCGATGAGAACCACTACGTTGTTCTTCTTTATATGTCCTTTCAACTTTAAAGTTTGAGGTTGTGATATACCTGTCATAGCTGATAGTGACACTTGCGGAATACTTCCGTCATCTAATTTTGGTGAGAATTCTAGGGCATCTTCTATTTCTTCTATGTCAGAATCCTCACTGTTTGAATCATTAGTTGCTTCACAATTATATAGGTTCTTTGATTCTTTTCCTTTAGCACACCTATGTTTGGGGTCCCACTTCTCACCACAACGTTTGCATTTGCCTTCTTTTATCCTTTGTATTTCCACATTAGATTTTTCACCTTCACGCCGATGTGGTGGAACATATCTTGTATGATTTGAATCCATAGACTGGGGCACTCTTCATCTTGAATATACTTTTTCCGGTTTTGACTACATTATTTGTTCAAATTTCTTTTCAGTAGTTTTTGCTTTTCATCTTGCTACTTCTATTGACTTAATGTCATGAAGGTCAAGTTCTACTTGTAAATGAGTTTTAAGTCCGGAGATGTATCATTGAACTAGACGAGACTCTAATAACCCAGGTATTCGTGTCACTAAGGTCTCCCATTCTTGAGTGTACTCATCTACACTTCCTTTTGTCGTAATTTGATGAGTGATGAAAAAAAACTCTTCTTCCCTTACACCTTGGAATCTTTTAAAGAATGCATCTTTAAATTTCCTCCAACTTATGGCGATTGTCGTTTTCTTCCACCACATATACCAATTATATTTTTCTCCTTCCATTTTCATGGATGTGTGCCTAAGATTTTCGTCATCATCGTTGATTTCATAAATCTCGAAGTATTCTTCTACTTTATTTATCCATGCAACACTGTCTTTTTCGTTTCCATCGAATTTAGGCATCTCGACTTTTGCCTTTCGCTGATGTGTCGCTAATGGTTGAGCGAAAAAAGGGCGTTGATTGGTAAATGTATCCCAGAGTGGCTTATTTGAAAAAGTCACATTACTATTTCCTTGGTGGGGCGTCGCTGATTTTTTTGGAGATTCAGCTTTTTCTTGAGAATCTGTTGATTTTGTTGAGTCTGATGAATTGTGCTCTTGATTTCCTCCATCTTCTTGGAGTAGTTGTTCGGGTGTAATATTATGCTTTCCACACAAGTGGTTCAACAATCCCAAGTTCTGGTTCTTATTCATTTCAGATTGGATATGGTTATGCCCCATCTGTAGTTCTATTCAATTTGTCGTATCCTGAAGCCTCTTGATATCGTCAGAATGCCATTAAACTTATTCTCGAAATCGGCTAATTTTTATTGAAATCATTGGAGTGGCTAGTAATCCTATTCTCCAATTCAATCAATCTTTTATTGAAATCGCCCATTGACATTAACATTGAGCGAGTTTGTGTGGGTGTATATTTGTCTGCCAGATTAATTTTTTTCTTAAATAATTAAATTTAATTAATTAATTTAATTATATGACATATAAGTTTTTTTGTTTTGTTTTTTTTATTTTTTTGTTTTTTTTGTTTTTGTTTTGGTTTTTTTTTTTGGATGGACAGTCACGTCCCACCTCCCGAAGGGTCGCGTTCTGGCTGAATGGCCACCTCCCGGCAAACGGTTTGACCCTTGTACAGATATTACTGCAGAGGTCACCGCAGATAAAAGGAAACGACGCAGACCGCAGAGACGACCGCAATGGAGCCGCAGGTCACCACAGATGAACAGAACGACGTAGACTCCTGTCGAACACATACCACCTGCCGATGGTTCAGTGTATCACCCTCTGACGCTGCAGCGTGGTTAGTTGTGGCTCAACGTAGCTATGTCCCGCAAAACCCTGCAACTGGCTTGTTGTTTAGCCACAAGGCCTATAACCACACACTCCAGGCAGAACACGCATAGCCCACACGCATTTCTATTTTATGAAAAGCCTGTAGGGCCTGATGGCCAGTAGAACTTGAGGGTGTCACTAGTCTCGTGCAACTCCGATACCATATGAAGTATAAAACTTCCGTAATAAACAAAATTAAATAAATATTTTATTAATAATTGAATGATGGTTACAGTTCTGTGAGAGGCCCTGGCTATATACCGCCTTAGGTGCCTCTTGGTGAATAGGCATGATCTTTGATCATGCCCTTTTTCCTAATAAACTACAACTAACTAATATTTACATAACGTTAACTAATTTTTACATAACATATGCACTAAGGCTCCGGTTGGAACTCTCCTTCTTGCTCCAGCTGCAATACAGACCAATCAATAACATGATCAACATCATTTATATACCTCTTAAGCAATGAAATGTGGAAACATCATGGAATTTCACTATTGGAGGTAGTGCAAGTCGATAGGCCATTGGTCCAATGCTCTCAAGGATCTCAAAAGGCTCGCAATACCGTGGTTTCAACTCGGCACGCGATCCAATCCTCAAAGAACTCTTCTTCGGCTTGATGCGCAAATACACATGCTCCCCAACTTGAAACTCCTTAAAGTCCTTGTGTTGTTCCGCATAACTGTTTTGTATATCCTATGTTGCCTTTAGATTCTTCTTTATAACATGCATTTCCTATTCCATGTCTACCAACATATCCGGTCCAATAAGTATCTTGTTCACTAGATCACTCTAGCTGATGGGAGTATTACAACTCTGCCCATACAATGCCTCAAAAGGACTCATCCTTAATGACTCCTGATAACCATTGTTGTATGCGAACTCAACTAATGGAAGATACTCCTCCCATCTCCTCTACTGGTGCATCACATACATCCTCAGCATATCCTCCAAGATCCTGTTGACCCTCTTTGTCTGTCCATCTGTCTGTGGATGATAAGTTGTATTGAAGGCCAACTTTGTACCCAAACCTGCAAATAGCTCCTTCCAGAACTTGGAAGTGAACTTTGCATCCCTGTCTGACACAATCTTCTTCGGAACACCATGTAATCTCACTATCTCTCTAATGAAAACTTGTGCTACCTCACTGGTTGAATATGTAGTCTTCACTGGAATGAAGTGAGCTACCCTGCTCAATATCTCGACCACAACCATAATACAATCATGTTGTCTCATTGTCTTTGGAATACCTGTAATAAAATCCATGGAAATGACCTCCCATTTCCATTCTAGAATCGCAATAGGCTATAGTAGACCACCTGGATGCTTAAATCATGCCTTTACCTGCTGATAATTTAAACATCTCGCCACTAACTCTGCCACTTCCTTCTTCAGATTCAACCAATAGTAGAACTTCTTCACTGTCGTCAATATCTTCTTATATCTTGAGTGACCCGAGTATGGATTGACGTGAAACTCCCTCAAGATAAGATTCTTGGGCTCACTACAATTCAGTACATAGATCTTGTCCTTGACTCTCACAAAACCATATGTCGTGAGACGATAGTCTGCATCCTGATCACATGTACCTGTACCTACACATGTGCATGTACCTAGACCTGCACTTGTACCTGTACCTACACATGTGGATGTACCTTCACATGCACCTATACCTATACTTTGTTGTAACATGTGCATGATCTCCATGTATTTGTCATCCCATTGTCCTTTTTTGAAGATCCTATCATGTAACTCTGTCCCATAAGAGCTCATAGCTGCTATATGAATTACCTGTACCTTCCTGCTAAGAACATCTGCAACCCGGTTCTCCTTCCCTTTGATGTATATGATCTCGAAGTTGAATTCATCGAGGGTGACCAACCATCTAGCTTGCCTGACATTTAGATTCAGCTGGTCAAACAGATACCTCAACCCACTATGGTCGCTCATCAATACAAATATCCTACCAAGAAGATAGTGCCTCCACATCTTTAATGCATGTATGATCGCTTCTAACTCAACATCATGCATCAAATAGTTTTTCTTGTGCTCATTCAGTTTTTGTGACTCGTAGCACACTACCTATCCTTCTTGCATGAGAACTCCACCAAGTCCTCTCTTGCAAGCATTTGCACACACTACGAACTCCTTATCCGGATGTGCAATCTTTAACATTGGTGCACGTGTCAACAACTGCTTGAGTTGCTCAAAACTAGCTGCACATTCTTCTATCCATTCAAACTTCTTACCTTTCCCCTGTAATAATGTGATGGAATATGCAATGCGTGAGAAGTTCTTGATGAACCTCCTGTAGTAACCTGTCAATCCCATGAATGATCTCATCTCATCCACATTCTTAGGACTTTCCCACTCCGTGATGGCCCTTATCTTTTCTAGATCTACTGCTATGCCTTCCTTGGAAACACGTCCCAAGCAATGCACCTCTGTCTGAAAGAAGCTGCACTTTCTAAGCTTAGCATAAAACTAATGCTCTCTTAGCAATCTCAACACTACTACTAAATGCTCGACATGTTCTTCCTCATTTTTAGAATATACCGGTGTGTCATCAATCAATACAATAACAAACTTGTCTAGATAAGGACGCAACACAATATTCATCAAACACATAAATGTTCAATTAGTATTATTTCTTATTTCATTTTTATCTTTTATTTATTATTTCATTTTATTTTTTTAACACCCTCTCTTTTTATTTTTAAGAAATTCTTGGTGTGTTTTTATTTTTTTACATAATTTATTTATTTACGTTTTTATTTTATTATATATATATATAAGAAAGAAATTTCTGGTGTATTTTTATTTATTACATAATTTATTTATTTTGGTTTTTATTTTATTAAATATATATCTATATATATATATATGAGACAGGTTTTTTGGATCCAAAAATTTCGGAAGCAGCAGCCATGGAAAGATTGCAGAGGATTTTTTCAGGAGCAGGAAGAATGGAACCGCCTGCTTCAGATGGCCCCATGCTCGACTCCTCCGAGCAGGTCTACACTTCTTCGCTCGCCCTTCTCAAAATGCTCAAACACGGTGCTCACGATTTAAGGGTTTCAGAAGGTCCGATTGCTGCCGCCGTCGCACCAAAAGATCTGTTGTTTCCTGGAACGGCTTGGAGCATGACTGCGGGACTTTTAGATCTCGATGCTACCCTCAGGACTTGGCTCGGATCCTTAGATGGAAAGGAGCATCAGAATGCGAATCAAAGCATACTGAAACTGGAGGGTTTCCCCCCTTCCTTGGCACAGGCGGTTCTTCTCAGAGCGGCACAGGGCACCCCTCCACATTGTCCGGGGTTTCATGCTTTAAATCAACCGATCCAGTCTCAGGCTGACACGCTCTTTTACGCGGATGACTTACCCTGGCCAGTTAGCTCTGTTTGTGTCAATAAGAAACAGAGCTGCTTACCTGCTCCCCTGCCCCTTTTCGGTACACCGCGGGCTCGATCGGCTGGCCTATGGCTGTCATTAACTGGTTTGGTTGAAGACCAATTAAGGGGCGGTATTCTGGATCTGGTTTGCCTGAGTTTCGAGGTTCCCCTTTTCAAGATCCCCTTTCGTCGAGAGATCCAAGCCCCCCAGCTGTCTGCAGGTCCTTACCAAGGCGAGACTACCCCCCTTCTTGTGCTGGAGAATCAACCTGTAGAAGGAGCCAGGCAAAAAACAAAAGGAGCAATAAAAGAATCCGGTCATGAAACGATTCAAATCTTCATCAGAACCCTGTCTGGGAACACAATCTGCAAGCAAATAAGAACAGGGATGCTGATAAAAAACTTAAAGGATGAAATCCAAGAATTAGCAGGAATACCAGCAAGACTGCTGAGCTTGGTATATGCAGGACACATCTTACAGGAAAAATTATCAGTGCAGCATTATGGAATAAAAAGGGATACAACAATATATCTGAGTATGAGGCTGAGAGGAGGAAGCTCTGGAGCTAGCTCAAAGGGCACAACCTTTCGTGATGCAGTCAAGGGGAAAGGAAAAATGCAGAACAAAACTGAGTCACCACCAGAGCAACCAGGTCCACACATAGTAGAACAAAAACTGGAATACACAGTGCTCAATGTCACTATACCAACGGTAAATGCACTTTACTCTGACTTCTCTAAACATTCTGTCATATGTAGATTTAATGGCTTTTGGCCAAAATCCGATGCTTTACATCAATGGATTTATTCCAGCTGGACACCAGAATGTAACATATACCTATGTTCAAAAGGTTTTTTCATTGTAACTTTCCACACAGAGGAAGAAAGGGATAGTATCATCAAAGAGGGACCTTGGTTCTGGGGTAATGCAGGCCTCTTTGTTACCCCTTGGTTCGCTGATTTCGACGCAAACACGATGAAAATCACAACAACGCCTGTTTGGGTAAGGCTTCACAACCTCCCATTACACTTCTGGCACGATCTAGTATTATCTGCCATAGGGAATTCCTTGGGGAAATTCCTAAAAATTGACGAAGATAGAGATAGCAGAGGAATTTACACTTTTGCCAGAATTTGCGTCGAAGTGGATTTGAGTCAAGGGCTGCCTGATCGAATCTCCTTAATCTACAACAATTCGGAGTGGATTCAACCACTGGACTATGAAAACACGGCATTCAGATGCCGCAGTTGCAGACAAACAGGACACCTCCAAAATACATGCCCACTGGCCAGAAAGAATTCAAAAGGAAACAAGAAACAACAAAAAAAGCCAAATGGGTGGCAGCATACAGAACCGTTGGAAGAAGAGGACACTCAGCCAGAAAACACAGTGAACCAAGAGGAACCGGACATAAATATGGAACAGAAGGGCACACAGGAAGACAAAGTACCAGACCCTCAAGGGGAGGACCATTTTCAGCAGCAGCAAACTCCACAGTTGGAAGTTAGCGGCAATAAAAGAACTCATGGATCTGAAGGATCAGAATCTGACAAAGAACCTCCACAGAACACACAAGAGAATCAGCAGGCCATCATTGTTCCCCCACCTGACTCACAGGGTTGGCGAAGGGTGGAGAAGAAGAAGGGCAGAAAAGTATAGGCTTGATGTTTTTTAATTATTCTTTATTTTTATAGTGTACTGTGTCCAATACATGGACAGCTATCTGCATATGCTCTGAGCATCTACAAAATGTAATTTATCTCATATATGAATATAAATTACGACTTTTTTCTACGTGAAAAAAAATCTATATATATATATATATATATATATATTTAACACCCTCTCTTTTAGGTTTATATATTTTGATAAATTTTTATTGTATTTTTATCCCTTTTATTATTTATTTTTATATTCATATAATTTATTTGGTTTATTTATTTACATTTTTATGGAGTTTTGTGTAAAAAAAATAAATAAATAAAAATAGGTAAGTTAATCATTTAAACAAATAATAATATTAACTAGTAAATAATAAGGTATGAATAAGTTATCAATAAATTAAATAACTAATTAAACAAACTAGATTATTTTTAAGAGAGATTCTTCGGTGTAAATCACATGATACTTAGGGAAGCGCTTGAGATTGAAAAAAGGTCGAACAATCTCAATAGGGAGGATGGTTGGAAGATCAGTAGTTGCTGGGTCCCAGCCCTCTCCTCCTGGTCGTTGTCTTCCTGTCTTCCCCTCCCTTTGTTTAGTCTTTTCTTATTGCTTTTTAAAATTTCCCCTGATTTTTTGTTTCTTGTGGCCTTTGTTCTTTATGATTGATTTAGTTGGCATTTTTATGCTAATAAAGAAAATAATTAATCTTATTTTTTTTTAATTTTAAATATTAGAATATTCTTTCTTCCCTTAAATTACTTTAATATTTATATATTAACTATTAATTTAGAATTAATTTATTTATAAGTGTTTAATACAATCCCTTTTCAATAAATATAACGAAATATTCCTATTTATAACTTTTATAATTAACGACTCTAATTTTTAGATTTAACAACTTGGTTCACTTACCATTAATTTAAATTATTTTATTTTAATATAGATTTATAATATCATTTTTATAATTTAAATTACTCTTTATCATACCCTTAAATTACTCTATATTTATTTAACTTTTATAAATAATTTTTATTTTAAAATTAATTCTAGTTCATAATTGATTTATTTTAATATTCATTTATAAATAAGGGTATGAAACAACCCTTTAACTTATATTTTAATAAGAATATATCTAGCTATTGCTCTATTATTTATACATTTAATAACTTTTAGTTACTCTAATTTTGAGATATAATAACTTTGTTAACTAACTATCGAATTAAATTAATTTAGGTTATAATTTTATTTTTTAATGCATTTTTATAATGGTGAGTGTATAAAAAGGGTCCATCTTATAACTAACCGGGGTAACTTATCTAATTAAATAATGGTTATTATCATGTCCTAACTAACTGGTCAAATCTAGCCGTTATCAATATAGTTGTTACCTGAATATAGCCGTTGGAGGTTCTGCTCTATCTATTTAACATGCAAAGCCTAATCTGTTCATTCAACTTGTCCTGACGATGAACCACACTGGTTGGTTCAAAACGCGTCGACAAATGAAATATCATGTGATTTACGCCGAAGAATCTCTCTTAAACTTGATATGGATCACAGAAGCCTCAATACAACAAACTAGATTATTATTTATTAATTATTTAAACATTTCAAATTAATTCCCAAAGATAGTTGTTTGGTTAATTTATAATATATAAATATATTAAGTAATATAATATATAATTTTTCCCCATCTCTAGTCAAATATAGCCATTTTCCTCTAGTCGTTAGGTTGACCTTTCCCCTTATTTAACCTGCCTCTAAGATCTGCCTCTTCATCTGATCCTGAAGATGAACCACACTGGTTGGTTCGAAACGCGTCGACCAAATATTCTCAATGTGATTTTTTTCGAAAAAAAATTCATTAACATAAATGTAGCTGGAGCATTAGTCAACCCGAATGGAACTACAACAAACTCATAATGCCCATACTTGTTCCTGAGCACAGTCTTGAAGATATCCTCTTCCTTGATGCATACCTAATGGTATCTTGATCTCAAGTCGATCTTAGAGAACATTGATGCTCCCTTCAACTAATCAAACAAATCATCGATCCTCAGCAATGGGTATTTTTTCTTGATCGTTACCTTGTTCAGTTTCCTGTAATCAATGCACAATCTAAGAGTACCATCTTTATTCTTTACGAACAACACTGGTGCACCCCAAGGCGATACACTTGGCCTAATGTATCCCTTGCCAAGTATATTCTTTAACTACAACTTCAACTCTACCAACTCAGGTGTGCTCATCCAATAAGGTGCCTTTGATCCCAAAGCTGCCCCTGGAACCAACTCAATAGAAAATTTTACCTCCCTATGAGGTGGAAACTCTGTAATATCCTCAGGAAATACATCTTGAAACTATTGTAGAACTGAGTATCTTCTCAAAACATCTACATCCCCAACTTCCTTACCTTTGTCACTAGAAACGTGCACTGCAAACATCACAAAACCTTTTGTGCAACTGCGCTTAACCTACATAGTGGTAACCGTCCTCACTGGTGTAGGCTTCTTCTTCCCCCACAAAGTTCTATTTCCCCACTATCATCCACACACTCAATGGCCTTGTCAAAGAAATCCACTTTGGTCCTGTGAAGGTACAACCAATCCATACCCAAAATCAACTATGTGAACCCAATGGCAGTACATTCAAATGCATTGTTATAGGCATACCATTTGACTCAAATGCACAAGCTCTTACCCAGTGGTGAACTCTCTTATTTGTACCTATAGCCAACTGCACCAACCAAGAATTTGCATGCACTTCTTTTCTCAAACCACACTTATCCACCAGGTCAGGATTAATATAACTATAGTTAGATCTAGGATCAATCAAAATAGAAACAACTTGATCACAAAGCTTATCATCCATCTCAATGATAGATGCTTGATGATTTGCCTACCTGTTGTCAACAACTGCATAGATACGAGGAATGTTATGTCCCACATCAGCAATTGTATGCGCCTCTTAAGAACTGTAGATCTGGGGTTTGCCACCACTATGATACTGCGAACAATCCCTCTTGCGATGATCCTTTCCACATATCCAACATTGCAATGGTTCCCTACCATCGCGTATAGCCTACTGCTCTCCATGTCCTTTCTCAGTTGTATTTAACATCTTGTAAGGAACTACATTTTCTTTCTCACTTGCATCTTGAGGTCTTCCTTTCTTTGGTGGCCATTTTCCTTTAGCTTTCTAATTTCTTTTCAAGTCATGCTTAGGCTCAACTTTGCACTTCGACTGCTCATAAAAATGTTTCAAATTTCGGATGGCCTCCTCTAATGATCTAGACTCATCGAACTCAATCTGGTCTTTGCATCTTATTGGCAGTCCACTGATGAATCTCCGAACCTTGGCCTTCTCCTTATTGAGGTAAGGCACATATCTCAATAGCTCCAAGAACCTGCTGGTACACTCATCATCTGTCATGGAACCCATCCGCAACTCATAAAGCTCCTTAGCTTTGTCATCAAAATATATTTTTGACAAATACTTCTTCTTGAAGAGTCTCTCAAACTCATTCCAAGTCAAATAATCCTCATGTATACCTTTAACATTCTTCACATCTTCCCACCAAATATTTGCTTTACCTTTGAGACTGAAAGTGGTTATCTTTGCTTTCACATTTTCTGAATAGTCATGTAATCTGAAGAATTTCCTCATACCAAACAACCATACCTCTACATCCTATGATTTATTCATCTCTCCATCAAATGTAGGTGGATTTGCCTTCTTAAACTCATCTGGCATGTATCCCCTATCACTCCTCCTATAAGGATGATAACGATGACGACCATGATGCATGTCCAAACCAAAACTAGAATAATACCTGTGTCTATCCCCTCTCCTATCCAGACTGTCCAACAATCTGCCATCCCTAACCGTGTCATCTCTATCTGACTTGTGACCACCATAAGACTTACTGTCGTATGCCCCATTAGTTTTTACTCTTGCTCATGGTTGATCTGAAGTGGTCCCTGTCACTGCAATTCTGGCAAACTCTGAAGTAGTATTGCATTAACATTTGCTTGTTTCTCTTGTACCTGCATGATTTTTTTTATTTTCCACCTTGCAAATCCTTATTTCTTCCTTCAAGCTTCTCAATGTATCTGCCAAATCAGAAGAGAGCCCAACACCACGTTGCTCATTCGATTCATAGGGAGAGTCTTTGTAGTCTACCATCTTGCTATCCATTTGATCTCTTTCTTGCAAGGCATACTATGTCAGCTAAACCAAATCACAATAAACCAACGTACCTTATCATAGTTCGGGGAGGATATCTCATCTGCAAGATCATCAAATCAACGTGATACATGTATAACATAATCATAACAACATATAGACATATGATACATAAGCACATAACCATGTAACCATCAGTCTAGCTAAAGTCCAGTCATCAATGCATGACCATATCAACTACACACATACCATGACTACATGCATGACAACAACAACCATAATACTATTGTATATTTGACCACATGCAAACATTAACATGCATAGATAATGTGTAATCGACGACACACATGTATGAACACATATGATCAAGCATGAATGATGATACTTGTAACCAAACATACAAGAATGATACATGTAACCAAACATGCAAGAATGTAACCAAACATACAAGAATGTAACCAATCATACAAAATGACACATGTAAGAGACATATAACAACATGTAACCAGTCATACACTCATGACAACATGCTTCACACAACGACATCCTTATCCCCATGGCGACATCACTATAACTGTGACCAACACCATGCATATGCAACAAGCATTCAAGGCTGATTGACACATGTGCAACCAACATGAATGCATCACAAACACATTCACCCAAGGAGAGCGCAATCGCGCTCTGATACCAAACTGTAACCACCATCCTCCCACATCTACCCAAGTAACCGACCAACGGGGATAAAAATGTGACGAGTGAGGCCACTATGTAGGGATTCAACCTCCTTGGTGACCTTAAGGAAATGGAATCGACGAAACACATCAACAACAACACCCCCAGGAGACATCTGATCCGGATTTAAATAGGAACGCAACAAATTACAGAGATCACCACAAATACAGATATGCAACAGACATAATACTTCATTCCATTAATGTAAAATACTAAAATATGCTTACAAACAGAAATGGAAAAAAACTAGCTTGGGCGATGGTAGCTTATCTTTGAGGAGAGATGTGGCGGCTACATGCCTCTGAACTATCTTACAATGAGGCTCGAAGGCCTATTTATTGTTGAAAAACAATAGAAAACCATAAACATCCAAAAACCTAACCCTAGGAGATGAAGCGCCAAACTATGGGCCCCGTTTGGGTAAATTGGTACATCAACTTCCCAGGGTCGTAACTTTGGCATACGATCTTCGTTTGACGCGCATAATACCTCATTAGAAAGATCTATCCAAGGACTACAACTTTTGGATGACTAACATTAATACGTGGACCCATGTTGCTCCCAATTTTCCCAAAAACGTTGTTTAGGGCCTCAAAACAGCTTCGGAAGTTCAAGACCCAAAAAACTGCTAAAAATAGTAAATTGTGCTACAATTAAGGAAGATGAAAAACTAAAAGAAACAATGGTGGGAGTCCAAGTGGAATTGGTGGGTGGCCACCAATATCCACCTGGATCATTCCTCCCCCCTTAGGAAGCAATGGTCCCCATTGCGTTGAGTTCCTCCATGAGATGAGGGAACTTCTGCTGAACTTGGTCCTTGGTGAGCCACTTGCCCTAGTGAAGGAGTTTGCCTGCTTTGAAAACTCGATACAGTTGGATCTTCTGCTGGCGAGTGTGTTTGATCTGCATGTCCATGATCCAATCAGTTGCAGCTTGTTCCATGCAATCTGGATTTAACTCTATTGGTGTGAGTTGTTTTGCAATGTCGAATGTGTCTAGGAATGGTGGAAAGTATGGTCGAAGGCGGTCCACATTGAACACTGGGTGCAGGCCAAGGAATGGGGGAATGCTGAGCTCAAATGCATTGTCTCCCATAGCCTTGGTAATGGTGTAAGGACCATATCGGAGTGGTGTGAGTTTCTGATAGGCTCCGATAAGGCGTTCCTTTTGCAAATGCAAACAAACTTTGTCGCCCACCTGAAACTTGTGTGGCACCCGATGTTGATCATGTCGCTACTTGTACTTGGCATTTGATTTCTCCATAATTTTGTGGACCTACTGGCGGATATGTTGGATGTGCTCAATGAAGTTGTTTGCCTTATCTGTTTTGGACTGGACATGAGCTGAATCTACCTGAGTAGCTACAAATGGCATGGCCACATCAATGGGATATAGTGGCTGGAATCCCAAGCCCACCTGAAAAGGGATGTGGCTAGTCAAGTTGTGGAGAGCCTGGTTATAGCTGTGCTAAACATAGAGGAGGCTCTCATCCCATGTGCATGGATGCTTTGAGTTGTACATGCGCAGAATGTGTATGATCATCATGTTGACAACCTTTGTATGGCCATTATTTTGGGATGGAATGTTGTGGACTTAGTGAGTTGGTGTCCAGCATTGACTAGAGATTGGACCAAAATGTACTGAGGAACGTGTTGTCCCGATCTAAGATTATATACTATGGGACCCCAAAGTGTACCCACACTCATTCAAAGAAGAGTTTAGCAGTGGCTTCTCCTGTGATATTCTTCTTGTAGGCCGCCATGATGGCCATCTTTGAGAACCTGTCGACGACCACAAAAACACAGTCATTTCCATGACCTTGTCCATCTGTAGTTGTCGTGTGGAGGGGCCCTGTCTGGAGGTCGTGGCCACCGTCTTCTTCTTTCCTTGAGGGCATATCATCAATAAAACAAATATCCCAGCTTTTGAAATGAGCTTACAGCATTATTTTGCAGTAACCAAAGAGATGGCGGTAGGCGGTGCTACCTCCGGTATCTTGTACAACTTATTTCCCAAAGTAACAATAACAGCATGAGGCCTTGACTCATACATAGCATGTCTCTTCCACAAGTATGTTTGGCCTAATAATACATCACAAACATCAAGGGGAGCAATGTCACACAATACCTCATCCGTGAAGGGCTTGATGTTGTATGGAAGGCGACACTGTTGGCTCACGCGAAGATCTCGTCCTTGGTGAAGCCACCTGATGGTGTATAGTTGTGGATGTGCTGTGGTTAGTAAGCCCAGCCGCTTCATGACCTCTGTCAAAATGAGGTTCTTGTTTCTCCCATTGTCGACAATGAACTGTAGCGAGGAGCCCTTTACCCACATCTGGGAGTGGAAGAGGCGCTCCTCCTCCTCTGGATCTTCGAGTTCCTCCTTCTGGATCTTCGTGGTGGCAATGATGGCGTTGGGCTCCGCATCGATAATCTGCTTCCCTTTGTCATTCCCCTTATCAGGTTCTGACTCAGAGTCAGAACATGCATCTGATTCTGAAGACTTTAGGTCGACCACCAGTGACTGCTTGGCCCGACACTCACTTGTGTTATGAGTGGAGATCTTATGGAACTCACACCACTTTCCTATGTCCTTCTTCGGCTTCGCGGTGTTGTTCTTTGCTTACGGCTTTGGCGGGTTGTCCTGGGACACCCCACCTTGGCTTTGTCCTTTGTTCAACAGTTTGGGGGTGCCTTTCCCTTGCTTCAAATTTGCAGATCCAAAGTCTCGCTTCTTCTGTTTAAACTTATGCTCGATCTTGATAGTGTATCGGTACGTCATGCTGAGCGAGGGGATGTCCAAGAACTCCATCTCATCCTAGATGTACCTATGTAGGCAACCACGGTATTTGAGTACCAAATGCAGCTCAGAATCCTTGATACCCAACTTTGTGCGAAGGGTATGAAAAATATTGGTAAACTTCGGCATGTCTTGGTCCCTTCCCTGCCGCAGCGTGGTCCACTTTATGTATTTATCCTCATAGCTTATGACAGGGTAGTACTCCTCCTTGATGGAATTTTGGAATGAATTCCAAGCAGTTGAAAATAGTGAGGTTGTACTTTCATCCTTATGCTTGCAGTAGGTTTCCCACCAGTCCTTGACGTGGGGGGCAGCTTTGAGAAGAGCAAAAGTAATCTTTTTGCGACCGAAAAAATCGTGAATAGAAAAATACCCTTCTAGCAGATTTAACCATTTATCTACAACATCTACATCTATCTGACCCTCAAATATGGGAATGTCAAAGTTAACTTTTACCTTAAAGGGTGTGGCGCTTCCAGAGTAGTTGCTGGAAGTAGATGTGTCGCCCCTGGGCAGCGGCTGAAGGATCTAGAAAAAGTTGTCCATCATCGCGTTCCTTTGTCGCTCAAGGGCCTCTTCGAGCAAGATTTTGATAGGATCTCCTACCCCCTTGCCTTTCTTTTCATCTGCCATGGGAGGCTGTCGGGATTTCCGAGGCTGGTCATGCAAAGGTTCGACCAGTTCAAGCCCTAACTCCTTATATCCCGACCTCGTTGGGGACATGCAAAGAAAAACAGAGAAAGAGCAGGCTGCTCTGATACCACTTATCCGGATTTAAACAGGAACGCAACAAATTACATATATAACCATAAATACAGAGATGCAACAGACATAATACTTCATTTCATTAATGTAAAATACTGAAATATGCTTACAAATAGAAATGGAAATAAACTAGCTCGGATGATGGTAGCTTATCTCTAAGGAGAGATGTGGCGACTACATGCCTTTAAACTATATTATAATGAGGCTCGAAGGCCTATTTATTGTTGAGAAACAATGGAAAACCCTAAACATCAAAAAACCTAACCCTAGGAGATGAAGTGCCAAGCTATGGACCCCGTTTGGGTAAATTGGTACATCAACTACCCGGGGTCGTAACTTTGGCATACGATCACCATTTGATGTGCACAATACCTCATTAGAAAGATCTATCTGAGGACTACAACTTTTGGATGAGGAACATATATCCATGGACCCATGTTGCTACCAATTTTCCCAAAATAAATGTCGTTTAGGGCCTCAAAACAACTCTGGAAGTTCAGGACCCGAAAAACTGCTAAAAATAGAAAATTGCGCTACAATTAAGGAAACTGAAAAAATGAAAGAAACAATGGTGGGGGTCCAAGTGGAATTGGTGGGTGGCCACCAATATCCACCTGGATCAACATCTCAACCACTCAGACATCCTGTCCCTAGGTCCCACTGAATTTTTAGACCTCTTGACCTTTAAATTCTCTCATGCTATAGGCATGCCAGCGTCTAGGGACTTTTCCTAACAGACCTGTGCCAACATCTGCAGAATTCAAGGCACTTTTCTAGCCTAGAATTTTGACCACTGCCCATAACTTGT
Source organism: Pinus tabuliformis (assembly GCA_031772625.1). Classification (NCBI taxonomy): domain Eukaryota; kingdom Viridiplantae; phylum Streptophyta; class Pinopsida; order Pinales; family Pinaceae; genus Pinus; species Pinus tabuliformis. The sequence goes on along the minus strand of CM062820.1, from coordinate 1,404,845,768 downwards.
TATAACTTTCAGAATCCATAAAAGACATGATGAAAATACTACTAAACCAGCAGTAAACCTTGCGACTAGGCTGCGCATCCCTAACCGGGACTAACATTTCGTCAAACACTTGGCATCAATGCAACCTACAGCTCTATGATACAAGACTAAAAACTCTTATGAAACATGACAAGAAGAATCACCACCTTCTCCATTGAACTGTTATAACATCAATTAGGTCTTTCATCCATCAATTCAACAATTACAAGTAAAAACATGAGATAACCATGACATGAACCAATCAATTAACCAAGCTTATAACCATCATAAAACCATGTAAATAAAATAGATATAATAGCCATTAAATCTGCATATAAACAAGCGCAAAAGCAAGATACCTTAGCTTTCATAAATCATAGGCAAATCTGACAAGGTTTGGGACTTCCATGTACCACCCAACTGTAGACATGGTTGAACCAAATATTTCTTTCAGCTAGTCACCCGTGTGCCATCTTCCAAGCATGAATGTGGGATCTCATGGATAAACCAATCCAAGAGAATCCAGAGGTTAAGCCACCTCCACCTTCACCAAACCGTGATCACACCAAAATCGTTGCTTCGATCAAAACCGAACCGAACTTGGAATGCCATTCAGAATCCATCTATCCTTGAGGAATTTTATGTCTCCTTGTCTTTTAAGATTTACCGCAATCCAATCCCGGATCACTAGGCCCTAAACTGAGACGAGTCTCTCAGGATTTACCGCAATCCAAACCCAAATAACTAGGCCCTAAATCGAGACTTCTCCCTCATGCTTTACAGTGTATCCTGCCAAAATCGGTCAAGGGATTCCTAGGCCTTTGGGAATGAACCTTGAGACCACCTCTGCCTCAGATTCTGAAATCCATCCGGCAAACCAAAGCTCAAAACCGAGATAAACATCCCAATATACCATGGCATCCGGAAAAAGACAAGGATAGGCTAAAAACCACTGTCATAATCCAACAAAACCATGCCACCGACAACAAGAGAACCATACACCAACATGCAAATCCATACATGTCAAAACTAGTGAGGAAATCACACATGCAATATGTTACCTGCAAGTATTCCTGTTGAAGTTTCTTGATCCTGCTCTTCCTTCCTTGAGCCTTGCTTTCCCTCCTTTCCTTTTTGCTTGCTTTTCCTTTCCTTGATCCAAAACTAGAGTGCTCCAAGAAAACTCTAAGTGACCAAGAGTAAGAGAGAGAGAATAATGAGAGAGCTCCAAAACTTGAACTGACAAAATGTTACAAACTAATCCTCAGAATCGTTTTTATTAATGAGGCCTCTATTTTCTTCATTTTCCATTATTTTCCTTCATTTTACTCCTCACATGCAACCTATGACCTTTCACCTTTATTTTCTCCTAATTTCCTTTTATTTTCATAAATAAATGTGCCAAAAAATTATTTTTGCCTTAGCCTTTGCCAATTTCCTTAGCCAAAAACATATCCAATGATGCCCACTACGATATATTTGCCAACATTCAGCTTGGAATTAACTATGGTCTTATTTTTCCTTTATTAACTTTTATTACATGAACTTTTCACCAGGGTTGTTACACTACAAATCTAACCCCGATACCATGTAGAAATTCCTTGTATATCAAAACTGTAGATTGTAATATGCTAAAATAATTGAATTGAATCTACTCTACTCATAAAAAAAAACAATTCATCGATTGAGAAATCATAAAACATACAAGAGAAAGAATTCAATCAACACATTACACAATGATTTCCTGGGGAAAGCCACGGCTAAAAACCCCTGCTATTTGAGTATTGCATTAATCAGGAAATATGAGAAGATTAGAATGATTTTCTCAAGCCCGAGTAACCTCTGCACTATCTATATTTATCTCACTAGTTCCTAGACAAGCTCAAGCCAATACTTAGCCAAATTCTTGCTTGCCCTAGTCCCTATTTCGTTGCGCTCACAAGCTCCACACACAAGCTTGTGCTTCCTATTGCTTGTCTCACCAACTCGTGCTCACCAAAATAATTATTAAACTTATGCCTCATTCTTCCTTTTAAAAGCAATTTGAATGGCTAAAATTAGTGAGTTTTCTAATTAAGGAATGATTTATTTTAGGTCTTCTTCTGATTGCATGCACCATTTGTACAACTCAAAAAATTATACAACTAATAGTACATTGCCCTTGAACTCCAATCTCAATTGGATAACTCGTATTTCATGCATGCATGAGTTAATTATGGTTGATTTATTGGTTAACTCGTTGAACACATGAAGTTGCACCCCACTGGTAGACCTCCTGTGAGTTCCTCCAATCATTGTAACTAGTTTAATTGAATTTAACTCAGTTAAACTAAATTAAATAATTACAACTCAAAAGAACTCAACTTGGGCCCCTAAAATTTAGGAACCAGTCTACATGACTCTAGATAGACTCCCAACTCAAATTAACTAAGTTAACTATTACAAGTTGTCATGAGATGTGTAATTACAATTTAATTCCTAATTTAATTCAAGGACAAATTAAATTAGGATTTTTCTTGATGTTATTTTTAACATTTCTTGTTTCTATTTTCAACACTCTCTGTCGATAAGAAAAGAACTAAACTCTATCCCGATATGATACCATTGGTATGTTCTACATGCAACTCTTGTCACTATTGCTATTTCTACTGCAACAACTGAAACTAAAAAGCATCCAAAAATAAACTGAATCAACTATGTTTGCAACTGTCTACTGGAAAAACTATGTTGCTGCTGACTCTACTACTAAGCCTCCTACTCTATATTGTCAACACTGTTATGCACTCCTCAGTTTCTGACTGACACAATCCTCCTACTACTAAATATTGTGGGCCCCCGTAGCAAGGTGATGATCCATGAGACAAAAACACCTCAACGGACCCTGCTCAAATTTCTGAAACCCTCGAGACTATTGCTTCACATCAACAGACCTCTCACCTTGAGGTATGGCTAAGGGTGCTCCCTCTGCCCACTTGGCTCGAAATTTCCCCTGCTAGAGGTCTCTCCTTGAGTGGATGTCTCCCCTCCGTCTCATCTCTACTTCTCTAATTATGGTTGATCCACAACTTGATGAGGCTCCTTCTAAGGCTGCATTTTAAGAGGTAATTCATGCTCCCTCTCAACTACCAAGTCTCTAGTCTTTGACTTTCTCCCTAAGGCTTTGCATGCATGAGCAAAATTTGATTACTCATACTGTTTTGTTGCTGCTTCCGCACTGTTGTTGCATCTACTACAATAATGAGTCTAATCTCCCCAGATCCTGAAGTACTAGCCTCCATAGGGATGCTCCCTTTAAAACTAGACCCCCTCTGAGTCTCTATCTCTTTGTGGGAAATCTCTCTGCTCCTCAATTTACCAATATCAATGATCAAAACTACTTTTTGTGTCACTAAACATTGGCTCATTGATCAGCCCACTAGCAACCTTCTTAATCCATTAAGAACTCTGCACATAGGGTCTTCTAGATCTACCCTGAACTAGAGCTCCATCAATCTGCAAGGAAAATTCAAATTATTCTCTTCTATTGTGATTTCAGCTTTGATTCCATGTATAAAAACTACAAATCTAGCTTTGACACCATGTATAAATTTCTAGAAATCTAGCTTCAATACCATGTAGAAATTCCTGGTAGATTCAAACTGTAGATTGTAATATGCTAAAACGATTGACTTGAATCTACTCTACTCATCAACGGAAACAATTAATCGATCGAGAAATCACAAAACATAAAAGAGAAAGAATTCAATCAACACATTACACAATGATTTCCCGGGGAAAGCCACAACTAAAAATCCCTGCTATTTGAATATTGCATTAAGTAGGAAATATGAGAAGATTACAATGCTTTGTTCGAGCCCAAGACACCTCTACATTATCTCTATCTATCTCTGTCTATCTCACTACTTCCTAGACAAGCTCAAGCCAATAATTAGCCAAATTCTTGCTTGCCCAAGTCCCTATTTCCTTGCGCTCACAAGCTCCACGCACAAACTTGTGCTTCATATTGCTTGTCCTCACCAACTTGTGCTCACCAAAACAATGATTAGACTTGTGCCTTCATTCCTCCTTTTAGAGGCATTTCGAATGCCTAAAATTAGTGAGTTTTCTAATTAAGGAATGATTTATTTTAGGCCTTTTTCCGATTGCATGCACCATGTGTACAACTCGGAAAATTATACAACTGATAGTACACTGCCCTTCAACTCCAATCTCAACTGGGTAACTCGAATTTCATGCATACATGAGTTAATTATGGTTGATTTATCAGTTTTATGATTGAACACATGAAGTTGCACCCCACTGCTAGACCTCCTACTAGTTCCTCCAACAATTGTGACTAGTTTGACTGAATTTAACTTAGTTAAACTGAATTAAATAATTGCAACTCAAAAGAACTCAACCTGGGCCCCTAAAATTTAGGAACCACTCTACATGACTCTAGATAGACTCCCAACTCAAATTAACTAAATCAACCAAGCCAAATTAACTTAGTTGATTATTACAAGTTGTTATGAGATGTGGAATTACAATTTAATTCAAGGACAAATTAAATTAGGATTTTTCTTGATGTTGTTTTTAACATTTCTTGTTTCTATTTTCAACACTCCCTCTCAAAAAGAAAGGTATTCAACTCTATCATGATCTAATACCTTTGGAATGTTCTCCATGTAAATCTTGTCACTATTGCTATTGCAACATCTACAACTGAAAAACATCCAAAAATAAATTGAATCAATTGTGTTTGCAACTATTTACTGGAAAAATTGTGTTGTTGCTAACTCTGCTACTGAGCCTCCTGCTCCTTTGTCAACAATGTTATGCACTCAATTTTTGACTAACATTGATCCTCCTACTACTGAATACTATGAGCCCCCATAGCAAGGTAATGATCCATGAGACAACAACACCTCAACGGACCTTGCCCAAATTTCTGCAACTCTTGGGACTATTGCTTCACATCACCCCACCTCTCATGTGGAGGTATGGCTACATGTGCTCCCTCTACCCACTTGGCTCGAAATCCTCCCTACTGGAGGTCTCTGCTTGAGTGGATGTCTCCACTCAGTCTCCTCTCTGCTTCTCCAATTGTGGTTTCTCCACAACTTGATGAGGCTGCTTCTTAGGCTGCATGTTGAGAGGTAATTCATGCTCCCTCTCAACCACCAAGCCTCTAACCTTTGCCTTGCTCCTCAAGGCTCTGCATGCATGAGTGAAATCTGATTTACTCATATTGTTCTACTGCTACTTCTGCAATGTTGTTGCAACTACTAGAATAATGAGTCCGATCTCCCCAAATCCTGAAGTACTAGCTTCCATATGGCTTCTCCCTTTGAAACTAGACTCACTATGAGTCTCAATCTCCTTGTGGGAAATCTCTTTGCTCCTCAATCTACAAATATCAATGATCAAAACTATTTTTTATGTCACTAAATATTGGCTCATTAATCTACCCACTAACAACCTTCTTGCTCCATTAAGAAGTCTGCACATACGGTCTTTTGGATCTACCCTGAATTAGAGCTCCATCAATACGCAAGGAAAACTTTGAATTCTTCTCTTCTATTGTGATTTCAGCTTTGATTCCATGTAAAAAATTATGCAATTCTAGCTCTGATACCATGTAGAAATTTCTACAAATCTAGCTTCGATACCATGTAGAAATTCCTTGTAGATTCAAATTGTAGATTGTAATATGCTAAAACAATTGACTTGAATATACTCTACTCATCAGCAGAAACAATTAATCGATCGAGAAATCACAAAACATACAAGAGAAAGAATTCAATCAACACATTACACAATGATTTCCTGGGGAAAGCCACAGCTAAAAACCCATGTTATTTGTATATTGCATTAATCATAAAATATGAGAAGATTACAATGCTTTTCTCAAGCTCGAGCAACCTCTGCACTATCTCTATCTATCTCACTACTTCCTAGACAAGTTCAATCCAATACTTAGCCAAATTCCTTCTTGCCCAAGTCCCTATTTCCTTGTGCTCACAAGCTCCAACAACAAACTTGTGCTTCCTATTTCTTGGTCTCACCAACTTTAGCTCACCAAAACAATGATTAAACTTGTGCCTTCATTCCTCCTTTTAAAGGCAATTCATATGGATAAAATTAGTGAGTTTTCTAATTAAGGAATGATTTATTTTAGGCCTTCTTCTGATTGCATGTAACAACTGTACAACTCGAAAAATTATACAACTGATAGTACACTTCCTTTGAACTCCAATCTCAACTCGGTAACTCGAATTTCATGCATGCATGAGTTAATTATGGTTGATTTATTAGTTAACTAGTTGAACACATGAAGTTGCACCCCAGTGCTAGACCTCCTACTAGTTCCTCCAACAATTGTAACTAGTTTAAATAAATTTAATTCAGTTAAACTGAATTAAATAACTACAACTCAAAAGAACTCAACCTGGGCCCCTAAAATTTAGGAACCACTCTACATGACTCTAAATAGACTCCCAACTCGAATTAATTGAGTCAACTAAATCAAATTAACTTAGTTAACTATTACAAGTTGTCATGAGATGTGGAATCACAATTTAATTCAAGGACAAATTAAATTAGGATTTTTCTTGATGCTATTTTTAACATTTCTTGTCGCTATTTTCAACACTCCCTCTCAACAAGAAAGGAATTCAACTCTATCCCGATCTGATACCTTTCGAATTTTTTGCATGCGACTCTTATCATTGTTGCTATTGTTGCTGCAACATCTGCAACTGAAAAGCATCCAAAAATAAATTGAATCAACTGTGTCTGCAACTGTCTACTGGAAAAATTGTGTTGCTGATGACTTTGCTATTGAGCCTCCTGCTATGCTGTCAACACTTCTCTGTACTCCTCAGTTTTTGACTGAAACTGATCCTCCTGCTATTGAATATTGTGGGCCCTCGTAGCAAGGTATTGATTCATGAGACAACAACACCTCAATGGACCTTGCCCAAATTTATGCAACTCTTGGGACTATTGCTTCACATCACCCCATCTCTCACCTTGAGGTATGGTTTCATGTGATCCCTCTTCCCAGTTGGCTCAAAATTCCCCCCCTACTGGAGGTCTCTGCTTGAGTGGATGTCTCCACTCGATCTGCTCTTTGTTTCTCCAATTGTGGTTGCTCCAAAACTTGATAAGGTTGCTTTTGAGTCTGTGTGTTGAGAGGTAATTCATGCTCCCTCTCAACCACCAAGTCTCTAATCTTTGCCTTGCTCCTCAAGGCTTTGCATGAATGAGCGAAATATGATCTACTCATACTGTTATGTTGCTTCTTCCGCATTGTTGCTGCAACTACTGCAATAATGAGTTCGATCTCCTAAGATCCTGAAGTACTAGCTTCCATAGGGTTGATCCCTTTGAAACTAGAGTCCCTCTGAGTTTCGATCTCCTTGTGGGAAATCTCTCTGCTCTTCAATCTACCAATATCAATGATCAAAACTACTTTTTGTGTCACTGAACATTGGCTCATTGATCTGCCCACTAGAAACCTTCTTGCTCCATTAAGAAGTCTGCACATAGGGTCTTCTGGATCCGCTCTGAACTAGAGCTCCATCAATCTGCAAGGACAACTTCAAATTTCCTCTCTTCTATTGTGATTTCAGTTTTGATTCCATGTAAAAAATTCTACAAATCTAGCTCTGATACCATGTATAAATTTCTACAAATCTAGCTTCGATACCATGTAGAAATTCCTTGTAGATTCAAACTGTAAATTGTAATATGCTAAAACAATTGACTTGAATCTACTGTACTCATCAGCGGAAACAATTAATCGATCGAGAAATCACAAAACAAACAAGAGAAATAATTCAATCAACACATTACACAATGATTTCCTCGGAAAAACAAGAGCTAAAAACCCTTGCTATTTGTATATTTTATTAATCAAATAATATGTGAATATTACAATGCTTTGCTCAAGCCTGAGAAACCTTTGTACTATCTCTATTTATCTCATTGATTCATAGACAAGCTCAAGCCAATACTTAGCCAAATTCTTGCTTGCCGAAGTCCCTATTTCCTTGTGCTCACAAGCTCCATGCACAAACTTGTGCTTCCTATTGCTTGGTCTCACCAATTTGTGCTCACCAAAACAATGATTAAACTTGCACCTTCATTCCTCCTTTTAAAGGCAATTCAAATGGCTAAAATTAGTGAGTTTTCTAGTTAAGGAATGATTTATTTTAGGCCTTCTTCTAATTGCATGCACCATCTATACAACTTGAAAAATTATACAACTGATAGTACACTTCCCTTAAGCTCCAATGTCAACTGGGTAACTCGAATTTAATGCATGCATGAGTTAATTGTGGTTGATTTATCAGTTAACTTGTTGAACACAGGAAGTTGCACCCCCCTGCTAGAACTCCCGCTAGTTCCTCCAACAATTGTAACTAGTTTAACTAAATTTAACCTAGTTAAACTGAATTAAATAATTACAACTCAAAAGAACTCAACCTGGACGTCTAAAATTTAAGAACTACTCTACATGACTCTAGATAGACATCCAACTTGAATTAACTGAGTCAACTAAGTCAAATTAACTTAGTTAACTATTACAAGTTGTCATAAGATGTGGAATTACAATTTAATTCCCAATTTAATTCAAGGACAAATTAAATTAGGATTTTTCTTGATTCTATTTTTAACATTTCTTGTTGTTATTTTCAAGAGTGTATTGACTATAGACTATTCAATAAGGTAACCATCAAGAACAGGTTTTTGCTGCCAAAGATTGATGACTTGTTTGACCAGTTGAAGAGAGCAGCAATGTTCTAAAAAATCATTTTGAGAACATGATACCATTAGGTGCGCATTAAAGAAGAGGACTGTTGTGAAGGTAAATCCCCTCTACGGACAGAGGCGATCCCTCTAGCCCAATGAGTGGGTCTAGCAACAAACTAAATAAACTAACATACACTTTCCTAGCTTATGTTTAATAAATGCAGAGAGAGAGAGAGAGTGGCCTACCTCACTCTGATGCTAATCGCTCAATCCTTTGAAGGTGACTTTAAATTTTTTGCTTCCAGGCTCGCTTCTCACTTGTTCTTCAAGTCCGAGTACCTGCAAGAAAGATAAAAGAGCTATGCAAGATACAAGAGCATATATAGCATACATCAAACATAAACTACTTGATAGATCAAGGAGTATTAAGCTAAAAGCATAAACATTTACATAATTATGGAAAGTGAACATCAGATGTATATATTAATAAGCTAAAAGGGAAGCATACAACCTATGCCTTTATATTGGAGACCTCCTTTTGGTGGATTTCCAAGTCCAAGCAAAGTCTCTTCAAGCACTCCTTCTCTAAGTTATAATGGGCAACATGTAAGCATAATCTCAGTATAGGAATGCAACAATCAATGACCAACCATTTGGGGATGGAAGGGAGTTGATTTATAGGAAGGGAAAGGGAGTCGGGGATCCACAAAAGAGGGAGGAAGGTCCACATATCAAGGGGAAATCCCATAATGATAAAGATCAAGGGGTCCAAATTGGATATCTCGACCATATCAACAACAACCAATATCCATCTCGTTGTCCTCGAAGTTTCTAGTGAACGAAGCTTCTCCTCTAGTTTGGGAAAAACTACCAGAAGAGTTTCAACACGGGTTTTCATATCAAAACTCGCGTTGGCAGCGCTAGGGTAAAGAAGAGCAACTTGCAATCAACACGAGCAAGCAGTGGAGCAAAACGTGTTGGCTCTAAAAATTAGGTTTTTAGTTAACCTTCTTCATAATTGGTTCAGGGCAGTTTTCCTTCGGTTCTTCAGGGAGGTTTTTTTTTGTATGTCATGATGGATATGTTACACAATTGTCAATGTTTTGGCACTTCAGGATATGGAACAGAAAGTGAACAGGAGGTGTGACAAAATACTATGTAACAAGGACATCTACAAGACTGCTTTCTAGATGAGGTATGAGCATTATGAGTTTGTTGTAGTTTCTTTTGGTTTGACTAATGTTCCATCTACTTTTATGTGCTTGATGAATAGTGTATTGCGTCCTTATATGGACAAGTTTTTTATTGTATTCATTTTTTATATGTTGATATATTCTAAGAATGAGGAAGGGCATGTTGAACACTTAGCAACAATATTGAGATTGCTAAGATAGCATCAGTTATATGCTAAGCTTAGCAAATGCAATTTCTTCCAGACAGAGGTACATTACTTGGGGCATGTTGTTTCGAAGGAAGGCATAGCAGTAGATCCGAAAAACATAATGTTAATTTTAGATAAAAATGGTATGTTCTATGCTTAAGAGCAATTTTACTTCAATTTTCTTATTAGCCTAATATCAATATCCAATTTAGCAATCACATCAACATGATAGTAAAATGCAGATAGAACATAAACAATAACAGTTGAAGACATGCCAAGACAAGAGGACACAAGATATGGCACCAGCCAGGGACAAACCCAATGTGGGGAAACCCTTGATCAATTCTTCTTATAATTCTTCAAAAGTTCAGCAGAGGGAGAGAGTACAATATACAATTTTCACTTGCCCAATCAAAGTGATATTTGACCAGTCAATAGCAGTAACAAATAGCCCTAACCAGAAATTCAATAGGGAAAATTTTGTCCTCCAAAATAGCTCAGTCAAACTCGATCAACTCGGCCTCCAATATCTAGTCAAATCAACCCAAAAATAGTCTGTAAAAAGTCCAGTCAAATCTGGTCAACAAAGGTCAACATTGCAACCAACCCTTCCAAATTCAACGTTGGTCAAACAATGGTCAAATAACCTTGGTTTCTATTCTAAGGAATGCGACCTACCCAAACAGAGATCTCCCACACAAAACCGCAGTCAAAATAGGTCAATGCTGGTCAACGCAAATCAAAACAACCTTCCGCAATTTCGGTCAACGATTGGAACGTAAAACCCTTCTCTTCTTCGCACGTGTGGAGAGTTGCCTCTGAAATTCATACCCAATCAATGAAAGAGAGAGAGATATGTGAGTGAGTGAAGTGTGAGTGAGTGAAGTGTGAGTGAGTGAAGTGTGAGTGAGTGAAGTGTCTAAATGAGGAGGAGGCACCTTGTATTTAAATGCAAATTTTGAGGGTGAATAAACGTGATTGTTGGGATTTTGAGCCTACACTAGTTTATTGGTTGACCTTGACAGTTTGTCCATAATCAAAATAAAATCATAATTCCATTTGTAGATGTTAGAATGGGATGATCTTTAGATCAATCCTACACCTCTCGGAGAGAGGAATCCAATAAAAATATTAGATGCCTCGTATGAGCTGTCCAAGGTGAAGTTTGGCCCTAGTTTCCAAATTAACACTCCCTCTCAACTAGGGAGAACTTCACCTGCCAACCTGTCTGACAATCTGTACCATCCCTGTCTCTGCTCTGTTAAACCATGAAGAAAGAAGAAATGATCGAGAATGTATCATACCATTCTCCATTGACTTGAAGTCAGTCTCTAATAATATAGAGTGTGTTATACCACTCTTCACTGACTCAAAGTCAATTTCCATTGATCCCTTATCAACATTAGCATCCTACCATAGGGAGTATAGTAGTACACGATGCATCCTTCGATAGTACTATGGTCCCTATCCTCATTTCTCTACTCATTGGCCAGATGAGAGGTACTTCCCATGAGTCTCAGACTGCATGGGTAGGATATGTCAGTAGGAGTAGGTGAACCACTCATCCTGCTCATATGCCATAGGAGAAGGTGAACCACTCATCCTATGCAGATCTCAACATGGGGTATCACAGGGGAAGGTGAACCACTCATCTGATGCAGATCTCAACATGGGGTATCACAAGGGAAGGTGAACCACTCACCCTGTATATCACGCACCGTTAGGGGAAGGTGAATCACTCACCCTATGGTTGCTCATCACTCCAAGAAGTACCCCAAGCCCCCTAGAGCTCATAGAGCTCAACATCCATCTCATACGGGACCCTCATAAAGGGGTCTCTCTACGACTCCAAGTCCTTCACAGAAGGTTAAGAATTTGATCTTCCCTAAGGGCTTCGTAAGAATACCAACGACCTGATCATCATTCCCAATGTGTTGGAGCCTTATTACTCCCTGTTGTACCATATCCCAGATAAAGTGGTACCTGATATCAATATGCTTGGAGTGGTCATTGATCTGGAATTTATCCAGGACAAAGAATTAAAGGTATTACAGAATCATGTGCATGGATGTGCCTATGTTACTTATGCAATGGATCGATAAGATTGCTAGAATACATAGACACTGAGGCAATCAGAGAAAACATAACAGTCAAACATGTAAACAAAACAAGTTTAATAAGGAGTTCACCTGATGCTCCTGGGCTACATCTCCTCGTCCAGCCTTTCATTGGTGGCCTCTCTATTATGTTTTCAAGCAGAGTTTTTACAACAGTGAGCTTGATTCAAGACTCACTAAACAGAATGAAGTCAGTAGGAATGGAGTGCACAGACTCTCCTTACTGAAATTCGACCTCTAATGGTCACAGTAGTATGACAGGCCTATGCCGAGGAGTTTGCTTGAACCTCTCAAGCCTTCTATGGAGTACACAGACTCTCTGACTCTCTCTGGCTTTGTCTGGCTTGATGCTACCTTCAGGTCAGCTTGGCTTCTACTCTCTGTTTTCTGCTCTTAGTTATCTGCCTTCTTGTGTTGCCCGGTCTGCTTCTGTTAGGTCATGGCTTTAAAGCCAGTCTGTTCTTTTGACTGTTCGTTTCCACTTCCCGGCCTTCTGGTTTCCTTACCTCTGTCCATTCGAATTCCTCTGCTCTGCGTCATCATCACTGGGTAACGCCTCGCAGGGAGGTGGCCACCTGTTTCCCAATGAACTGGGTGTCAGATTCCTTGAATCATTTTTGAATGGTCATTAATTCCATTTGCTTCAAGATCACCCGTGAATCATGAATCATTTGCCAACTCATCATCCACGTTGGACTTCAAATCCCCTGTCATCTTGCTTTTTGACTTGTCAAATCTAGTCAGTCATTGGGACGCATCTCCACCGTTGATCTGGCCCCCCTATATCCTACGGTCGTCCTTCATATCGGGCGGACAAGTCGCACGGTGTTTACCCATCTGATGCGGGCGGTTTTCTCTCTCATCTGTTGGACGCGTGTCGCTCAATGTGTGGCATCGGGCGGGACTCAGTGAAAATTGCTTACCGCCTCGAGGCCTTCTGATATCCTGTTGGTTTGTGGAATCCGCGCTATGGAACCGAAACAGTTACTTTTCCGTTTTTCATAGCGATTTCGGGTCCAAGCGCTTCGAGGCTTTCCTTCACTGAGGGGGACGAAACCACCCCCGTTTCTTGATTTGGCCTCTGGTTTTGCCAGTTTGCGCCAGTGCGTGTTACCATGGGCCAATGGTCTACGCGCTCGACCGAGGGTCCTCGTTCCTCCGCTCTGGCCACAACTACAAATGTTACAAGGATTCCTTCTAATAGCTTTGATTTTTCTAAGACTTGAATCTTTTAGCATAATTTTAAACAATTATAAAAACTTAGAGAGTGTTTAGGATCCAATTTGGATCACGGCCTTCCCACTGAAAAAGCTTTTGGACCACCAAAAGCTAGTTTTCTTTCAAGCATCAATCAAGTGAGGGTATTGCTTCCTCGCTTGCTCAATTTATATCTATTTCGCACTGCTTGGCTTTGAACCTTTGAGTCTGATCCTGAGGTATTCAACATCCCCTCTACGAGTAGTTCCTACATTCTTGTCCAGAACTGTATCTTCCTGCAATTCATTAAGATATTCAGGCAACAGATCATCAATAGAAGGCAATTGACTCTGCTCTTCGGGATCTTCAATTAATGAAGGTTCAAATAGTCTCAAGTTGTTTGCATTAATAACTGAGTAGATGTGCATGTAAGCTGGTAGATCAAGGCGAAAAGCATTTTCACCAATTTTCTCAAGTATCTTGAAAGGTTCATATCTTATTGGCTTCAGCTTCTTACCTTCACCTTGCATTCTATCTTTGCTGATATACAGCCAGACTTGATCACCAACTTGGAAACTATGCTCCATCTGATGCTTGTCATGCCTTACCTTGTACTTGGCTTGGCTCTTTTCCAGTTGTTCCTGTATTGCCTGGTGAATCTCTTGGATTTGTTCAATGAACTTGGTTGCCTTGTCCACATCACTGTGTCCATCAACTGTTATGTCTTTACCAAAGACAAAATCCAAGGGAGACCTTGGTGTGAAACCAAAACAGGTCTCGAAAGGAGATCTCTGTGTAGAATAATGTTTGGCTCAGTTGTAAGCATGTTTCACATAACATAAATGTTCATCCCAAAGTTTGGGATGCTTGCTGCAATAGCCTCTGAGCAACTGGATCATTGTCCTGTTGACTACTTCTGTTTGGCCATCTGTTTGTGGCTGAAAAGTTGTGCTTTTCTTCAGCCTGGTGTCCATCAATTCCCACAAACTTGACCAAAATTTCCCAACAAATTGGGTATCTCGATTAGATATTATGGAAGTGGGTAATCCAAAATGAACCCATACATGTTGAAAGAACAACTTTGCAGTTTGTTTAGCTGTAATCTGTTTGTTACAAGGTATTAAAATACACATTTTGTTGAACCTATCCACAACAACATATAAATAGTCATGACCTTTAATAGATTTAGGCAGTCCTCCAACAAAGTCCATGGAAACACTTTCCCAAGGATGAGAAGGAACTGGTAGTGGAGTGTACAGGCCTAGTTTTCTATTGTTGGGCTTGCTTTTAACACACATGGTACACCCTCTTACATATCTAGAAACTGTCTCATTCATTTTTGGCCAACAAAATCTTTGCAGCTGTGCAACGGTTTTACTTACACCAAAGTGACCTGATATTAGAGAAGTGTGTGCTTCTCGAATTATGTTTACTCTTTCAGTTTGTGGAATGCATAGCTTCCCAAAATGATACAAGAGTTGGTCCTTAACATGATAATCCAATTCTTCTACCCGTTTGTCTTGACTTAAAGTTGCATATACATCTTTAAAATCTATATCTTGAGCATATTGTTCAATGTAGCTTTCATGAAATATTGAATTATGCTTAAGTATAGTAGATGCATTTATAATTGGTCTGGACAACATATCTGCAACTTTATTGTGTATGCCCCTTTTATATCTGATGACTAAATGAAACTGTTGTAGAAAACCCATCCATCTATAGTGTCTTGATTGCTGCAACTTAGTTTGGGCGTGTAGATATTGAATTGGTTGATGATCAATATGTATAACTGTCTCTTTGCCCATTAAGTAATGTTTCCACTTTTTCACACTTTGTACTAATGCATACAATTCTTTATCATATGTGGGATAGTTAACTACTCCAAAATTAAATGTCTCATAATGATAACATATGGGTTTACCATGCTGCATCAACACTGCTCCCATGGCATAGTCACTGGCATCTGTTTCAATCTCAAATGGTCTTTGAAGATCGAGCAGTGCTAGAACTGGTGCTGTACTAATCTTTTCTTTCAAGGTGTCGAAGGCTTTCTGCTATTTGCCTCCCCACTGAAACACCTTGTTCAATCATATTAAAGCATGTAAGGGAGCTACAATTAAGGAAAAGTTAGAAATAAAGTTTCTCCAATATTGTGCTGCTCCTAAGAAGCTTCTAACTTTTGTAGCAGATTTGGGTTATACCAGTTTACAATGACTGCAACCTTAGAGGGATCTATCTTCAATTCACCACCCCCTACTATATGTCCCAAATAATTCAAAGATGTTTTGCCAAATTCACATTTTGAGAGTTTAACATAAAGTTTTTCTCTTTCCAAAACATCTAGTGTCTGCTTAACATGCTTTAAATGTTCTTCTCACATTTTGCTAAATATAAGAATGTCATCCAGATATACAATAACAAAATCATCAAGAAAAGGTCTGAGTACATCATTCATTACTCTCATGAAAGTAGCATGATCATTTGTTAAGTCAAAAGGCATAACCAGCCACTCATACAATCCCTGCTTTGTTTTGAAAGCAGTCTTCCATGCATCTTGCTCTGCAACTCTAACCTGATGATAGCCACTATGCAAGTCTAACTTGGAAAAATAAACAACTTCTTTCAACTGATCTAATAAATCATCTATGCGAGGAAAGGGATAACGATTTTTTATCGTTATCTTATTCAGTGCTCGGTAATCAATGCACATTCTCCACAAGTCATCTTTCTTTTTCACCAAAACAATTGGAGACCCACATGGTGATGTGTCAGGTCTGATGAACCCCTTCTCGAGTAGCTCATGTACCTGCTTCTTGTTTTTGTATTCTCTAAAGCAGACAACCTTTTATACCAGTGGTTGCAATTGTTGCTTCATCTCCTGAGTATTACCCCAAATCCTTTTGAATAGTCGCAGCAGTCTTCTTCTTCTTGCCCTCGAACTTCTTAGGTTTCAGCTCCGGATGTAGAATCCAGCAATGTTCATCATCATGCCCATCCTTCTTACAGTGAGTGCATGAAGACTTGCTTTTCTGTACAATGTTTGTCTTCCTCTCTTTCCATTTCTGTTTTCTTTTCTCCTTATTTTTGCTTGCAGTGGGTTTGGATTATCCCCCAATTTCTGGGTTCCCATTCTTACCTCTAGCCTCTAGATGCATAGCCTGAACAGATACCTCATCTATGCTAGTGGGATTAAACATGAGGATAGTGTGCCTCATGTAGCTGTGTAGACCACCTATATACTTCAACAAAGTCTCAGGCGAGTCTAAATAAATTCATAGAATCAAAGCTCTTTTCCTAACTTCTTGGGTGTAACCTTGTACACTTTGCCCTTTTAGTTGTCGAAGAGTTTTCCAGCTCATCATGGCTTGCTGCATGTAGGCTAGTGGATAGAATTGATTTTTAATTGCAGAAACAAATTCACTCCAGACAGAAAGAATCTTACCATGTTTCTTCATGTCACCTTGTGTCCTGCCTTCCCATCATACCAAGGCAATGCCTCCAAGGCGTAGGCTGGCCAGCTGAATCTTACTCTTGTCTGAGTCAATACTTTGCACTCTGCAATAAACATCAATCTCTCTGATCCAATTATCCAGCTTCTCTGCATTCAACTCTCCATCATATATTGGTAAATTAAATTTAACATCTAATTTAATCAAAGATGTCTTCTTTTTATTTTCAGGGCTATTAGGAGGCGTGAGAAATTTTTCTTCTTTCCCTTTGCCTTTAGAGTGGTCATGGAGGAGAGATTCTTCTACTCCTTTGTCTTGTTTGGAGCTTGATGAATCTTCATCTCTATGTTTCTTAAAGTCCCTATACATTTCCTCTACCATGGATCTCAGGGTCATAAAGCTATCCATGAACTGGGGGTCTGATTCCAAGGGATTTTCTTCTGACAATTTCCTCTTAGAATAGATTCTTACAATTTTTGGGTTAGTTTCAGCCAATTCTCCTTCTCCTAATTTAAGATTTGATCTAGTTATCATTCAACAACAAAATCCAGCACAAGCTTGTCTAACCTTAGTAACTTAGGGCTTTGATACCAATTGATATGGAATTTATCCAGGACAAAGAATTAAAGGTATTACAGACTCATGTGCATGGATGTGCCTATGTTACTTATGCAACGGATCGATAAGATTGCTAGAATACATAGATACTGAGGCAATAAGAGAAAACATAACAGTCAAACATGTAAACAAAACAAGTTTAATAAGGAGTTCACCCAATGCTCTTGGGCTACTTCTCCTGGTCCAGCCTTTCAGTGGTGGCCCCTCTATTATGTTTTCAAGCAGAGTTTTTACAACAGTGAGCTCGATTCAGGACTCAATAAACAGAATGAAGTTAGTAGGAATGGAGTGCACAGACTCTCCTTACTGAAATTCGACCTCTGATGATCACAGTAGTATGACAGGCCTATGCCGAGGAGTTTTCTTGAACCTCTCAAGCCTTCAATGGAGTACACAGATTCTCTGACTCTCTTTGGCTCTATCTGGCTCAATGTTGCCTTCAGTTCAGCTCGACTTCTACTCTCTATTTTCTGCTTTTAGCTATCTGCCTTCTTGTGTTGCCTGCTCTGCTTCTGTCAGGTCATGGCTTTAAATCTAGTCTGTTCTTTTGACTGTTCGTTTCCACTTCCCGACCTCCTGGTTTCCTTACCTCTGTCCGTTCGAATTCCCCTACTCTGCATCATCATCACTGAGTAACACCTCGCAGAGAGGTGGCCACTTGTTTCCCAACGAACTGGGTGTCAGATTCCTTGAATCATTTTTGAATGGCCATTAATTCCATTTGCTTCAATATCGCCCATGAATCATGAATCGTTTGTCAAATCATCATCCACATCGGGCTTCAAATCCACTGTCATCTTGCTTTTTGACTTGTCAAATCCGGTCAGTCATCGGGATGCATCTCCACTGTTGATCTGGGCCCCCCAGATCCTACGGTCCTTCATATCGGCCGGACAAGTCACACGGTGTTTACTTGTCCGATGCGGGCAGTTTTCTCTCTCATCCGCCAGACGCGTGTCGCTCGATGTGTGGCATCGGGCGGGACTCAGTCAAAACTGCTTACTGCCTCGAGGCCTTCCGATATCCTGTCGGCTTGTGGAATCCCGTGCTACGAAACCGAAAGAGTTACTTTTCCATTTTTTCATAGTGATTTCAGGTCTGGGCACTTCGGGGCTTTCCTTCACTGAGTAAAGCGCTAATCGCGTATCAGAAACCACCCCCGTTTCTTGATTTGGCCTCTGGTTTTGCCAATTTGCGCCAGTCCGCGTTACCATGGGCCAACGATCTGTGCGCTCGACCGAGGGTCCTCATTGCTCCTGTTAACACCCAGGTTGTTCCCTTTGACTCCCAAGGGAATACGGCCGGGGTAACCACTAACCAATCTTTGGATCACAGTTTCTAGCCAAACTGTGATCAGAGAGGGCTCTCTCTTTATAATTTGTCTCTGTTTTGATAGTATTTTAGGCTAGTTATTAGGCTCAGGTTTTGGTTTATGTTTTGGTTGGATGATAATTTCAGTCAAGCTGCTTATGCATTCTCCAAAGTGTTCTAATCCATTGGGCTATGGATTCAGTGGTCCTTTAGTTATTTTGAGGTGCTGAGTGATTTGTTGTAGTGATGCTGCAGAGCAAGGTTAGTGTCTGAGAAATAAACTTTCATAAAGTGATTGGGTGGGTTGTGTCCAGTTTATGCAAGGCAATTAAGAATCTTATAGTAAACTTTTGGAGTAAGACAGTGAGAATATTGACCCAGGAGCATTTAAGAATTTCTAGGTGATATTCATACATATAGAATTAACAGCTACATGAGCAATTAAGAATTCATGTGCATAGTAATCCTGAAGACAAACATTTACAGTAGTAAAAATTGAGTACAAGGTGTAGTGAAACAAGTCCTGCACTATTCTTTCTTTTTACTGCTAGCTTAGTATAAGATGAGTATGATTTGATAAACATAAGAAAGACAAGAACAGAGATTAAGGAAAAAACTTGTTATTTAATCAGACAGCACAGGGATTCTGCATCAGCACATGGAGCATCATCCAGACATCAAATATTTCAGGAAATCACTGAGCTCATCCAGCCCTTTGTATTAGATAATTCAGAAAGTGTATAATACATTTGTCTCATAGAGAAAATTACCAACCCCTTATGAGTTACTCAGGGGAGTATATATACAAAATTTTACATCAAAAATATCAGCGAATGAGTTAATATCTCATTTATGATATGCTAATATCTGGAATGCAGTAGCTGAAGGAGTGAATGCTGCAGTAATTCCTTAATGCCTCAGCTATCAAAATAGTCAGAAGATATTTGGACTTTATGGCTGTTAGAGTCGGCTGGAGATGTGCGGTCTGAAACTTGGATAGCTGTCATTGTGTACGTGATGAGTCACTTTATAGCTGCTTTAACTGCTGACATTTGTCATGTTATTTGTCTTGTAGTGACCTGGAGCTGGCAGTGGCCGAATGACTGAAGCTACCGTGGCAAAATCTGAAGCATGAATTGCCACCAATCCTCCTTAGGCATTTGATGTCTGCACATCTTTATCAATGTTTCCTCGGCCTCTGTATGTCTATAAAGATTGGGAGGGGTTTCAAACAAGTGATTCACTTCATTCTCAATGAAGAACAAGCCTTCAAGTTTGTCATATAAGCTCTGTCCTGTGGGAGGCCCTGTTTGTTCAGATGAACTGCCAGATGCAATAATCTGATTTTCAATAGTGGTTGCCATTCTGTTGGCCATTTGATCTGGAGAGATCAGTTTTCCTACACCACTTAGTAAGCTGGGCAAGCCTTTTGCTTGCAGCACTCCCATTTTAACTTTGTATTCCTCCACATCTGCTTGCATCTCATAGTACTTCCTCTCCACTGTTTGTATATAGTTCCTGAGAGTTAGTATCTTCTTAGCAGAGAGGACAGCCTCTGTTCTGTTGGGAATGCCTATAGCTGCCAATTCCTCCCTTTCTTGCCTGTTTAGGAAGTCTATCATTCTGTTTGCCTGCTTTGCTCTGTTCCCTAGCACTGTCTTGGCCTTCTGAATTTCTGCTTGAGCTTGGCCCATTAAATCCATTTGCTCATGCATTATTTTTATTGACCTCCATTGCTGTTTGATGGATTGGCCAATTTTGGCCCATAGGATTCTCTTTATGTCGGCCATAGCAGTCTCCAGATTCAACTCTTTCTCTAAGGCCTTTATCCTTTCTTTTTGGGCCTTTATTTCTCTGCCCTGTTCTGCTACAGTCACTTTGGACTTGTCATACTTGGCATCCAGTTCTGCCAACTTCTCCTTGGCCTTCTTTATTTCATCTGCCTGGATCTCCATTGCTTTGACGGCCTTGGTCAATTCCTCTACACTTGGGCTGGCATCTGGAGATGCTGCTGTTCCTGCTGCTTCTGTTGTGGGTGCCACTGCTGCCCCTGAAGTTGCCGCTGTTGTTGAAGTAGTTGGAGGAGCTTGGGAGGTGGATTCTGCATGTTTATCTTGTAATGCTCCTTCCAGCTCTCTCTCCAATTCCCTGATCCTCTGGTCTTGCTGCATTAGGAGGTCCAGTTGGTCCTCAGCCTGTTTTTGCTTTTGAAGTTCTGCTGTTTGAGGATGCTCTGTGGGCTGCAGCTTTAACCTCTTCTTCAATGCATTGAGGTCATCATCTTTCTTCTTCATGAGGGCCTTTACACCCGTTGGATCACTAGGATCATGTCCTAGATCAATAATGATCTCCTCAAGAGACTTTATTCTATTGTCTTTGGCCTGAGAGGACATTCTCTCAAAATCCAACTGGGTGTTGGTGTTTTTCAGGGACTCTTTCAGCTCATGTGCCATGGTGGCCTTCTCTACCAAGGTTGCATAGACCATCTCCCCAGCTTGCTTATGGAGTTCAATCTGGTCCATGGGATGTATATCTCTGGCTAGGACCTCCACCCTTGTCTTTATAAAATCTGCAGCTGTCTTAGGCTCCGGCCCTTTGGGCTTAAAGTGGCTGAAGATTATCTTTTCCTGCTGAATGTCATACACCGACATTAGCCTTTCTTGCTGGGCTGGTGTTGCATCTATGAATTGCTTGTAGACCTCAGCCCTTAGCAGCTCATTTTGAGCCTTTATTTGTTTGAAAGAAGCCTTAGTGCTTTTGGGCTTCTTGGTCTGCTGGGAAGAGGAGGACACTTCCAAACCGAGCTGTAAAGTTTGCTCCTGCTGAAAGGAGCTTGTACCTGTATGCTGACTGCCCTCCCTGTCTTTTCTTGCACTGTCCAAGACATCTTCAGTAATGTCTTCTACCTCTGGGGAGTCAGCTCTTTGCCTTTTGGCTTCTGGCTGGTGGGAGGATCCACTAAGAGGAGTGGACTCTTCTCTATCTCTTTTTGTACCCCTTTCCTCATGTGCTGGGGTCTGCAAAATTGGGGCAGTTACTGGCTCAGTTTGTGGGGGTGGAATTTGCAGTGCTGGAGCTGCTGGTAGCCCAGTTTGTGGTAGGACAGTTTGCCCTTGCTGCTGTTCTGGCTGCTGCTCTGTTTGCTGCCCTGTTTGCTGCTCTGTTACAGGGGCAAACTTTTCCTTCACTACTTCCTCCTCTGCACCCATTATGCCTTTGCCTTTGTCTGTCAGTGGTGCTGATGTAGATGGCGCCTGTGGTGCAGTCCTTGTGGCCGAGGTCCCTTCTCCCACTGAATAAGGCGGTCTGAAAGGTACCTGCTGCACATAGTCCAGGTCAATAGTTTTTTCAAGCTCCCTCCTATTCTTTAGCATTGTCTCTTCCTCAGTTAAATTTTCAACTAGAGTATCCATCTGCCATTCTTGCAGGTTGGCATATTTTTCAATATGTGGGTACTGGCAATGCTTAATGCCTATAAGCCTATACTTGTTTCTCCTAGCAGTGATGAAACCTTCAGGGTCATAATGGACCCACCGAAAACTATAGGACAGTTTGTATTTATCCTTAAGGACTAGGTCTGCCTCTTCCCACCCTTCTTTCTTGTTCATGATGAAGGGGCCCAACTGGTGTTTGAACTTGAGGTGGGCCTTCTTTTTGGCGCTGTGGAAATGGGTGAGGTCGGACTGAATCAACTGCCTGTAATACTCCAAGGCAAATAACCTCATAGGTACATATTTTGGGAGCCTGTATGGGCAGAGCTCACAGCCATAGATCCTAATGACGGTATGGTTCTCATATAGGTACCAGTCACCTATTTTATATTTTTTGGAAAGCTGCAGAGCTTTCTTTATCTCATTTGATATTCTGGGAGGAGGTGACCTCATCAACAGGCAAGAGACTGGGTATACAAATTGGTCAACAAATTCACAGTAGGTATAGGGTGAATTTGTGACTTTGTGATAGACAGAGGTCCAGAAGATGACAGATCTTCTTTCCCCTTTGTGATCCAACCTTCTGATGTAGCATGGGAAGGCTTCAGAATGGTAGTACATGAACAGGTGGTAAATATAGGCCGAGTACTTGAAGACCCCCTGTCTGTCCACTCTGCTCAACTGATCATGAATCTTGTTTGCTATGAACTTAGCAAAGTTATATTTGCGGGCAGGGGGTTGGCGTGGGCTGTAAGCAGATAGCAATACCAGCATTGTTTTATCCACATGCTCACTGTTTTTGTATCCCAACACATAGGCAATCATGTCCAGTAAAAGCCTGCCTACATCATTGAAATGGACAGCCAGGTAGGGAGGTGGCCCTGTAGGCTGGCACTCAGGTCTCATGAAGGTCCTGGTGACCTTTTGAATCTCCTCACTAGTCATCTTTTCACCAGTCTCCAGCAAATAGTTCATGGAAAATGGGATTAGCAACTCTGTTTGATCAAAATGTAACATTTTGTTGATGGACTCAGCATTAATGTAGAAAAGGATCCTCCCAGATGGAGTGCTAATAGCTCTGTGCTGCACATCATAGTTTTCAGCACATAGGTGAATGATTTCTGGGAAGACATTTACAGCTGGGAGACAGTAATATGGTAGGTTTGACTCCCATATCCCATGTGTACCATGACCATCCTTATAGTCCTCTCTTAGTTGAGTGAAGGTCTGCAAGAAGTCCCTGCTACCCTCAAAGTCTTCAATAAGATAGTCCTTGTCAGCAAATGCCAAGGCCTCCAGCTCTTTATTGGGTGGATTTAATGGAGCAACACTGAGGGATGAGGATGCAGAGGCTGCCATGATATAATCTGAATTTGAATAGGTAATGGCAATGGTTTGGGAAGTTTCTTTAAGAGTTTCAGTGATAGGTCAAATGTAGACACAGTCTGAGGAGTTTTTTTCAGTGAAAAAATGCAGGCTGGTTTCTGCAGTTTGCTGCAAATTCACAGGGATGTGAATTGCTAATGGTAAGTTGCAGAGAGTATGAGGTTTCTTTTGGTAGAGATTGAAGCTGGCCTGTACTCGGCAAAAGGGAACAATGCCGAGCACCTCGAGGAGAATTTTACAGTTTCTAGCCCGCGAATTGACTGCTTTGATGCTGAATTTGTGGTTCTGGGGGTCAACAGGTCAGCTTAGCTTGTTTTAGGTAGTAGGTGCAGAGTTTATGTGGACTTCTACAGGTGTTTTAATGGCAATTTTACAGAGAAAAGGAATGCATGGGTGAAAAGTAAGCTTTACGGTGAATACCTGGACAAACTAGCTTGAAAGCCTGCGGGCTGGACCGTGAAGGCTTAAGGCAGCTGAATTCTTGACTTGTAGCGGTCTGAAACTTGAATTTGATGGCTGGAAACGAATTTTCGCGGCAGCTGGTTGACAACGGCTACGTCTTTTGCGCGTGAAAATGACCGCAAACGGCTAATTTGGTCGTTTATAACGACAAATTTGGACAAAACGTGCAATTGGCGCTTTTCCGCCGATGACGTCAGCATGACGTCATGGTGGGGCCCCGGGTACGGAGATGACGTGGCTGCTGAGGTGTCGGCCAGGGTGGCAGGACACGGTGGCGGGTGGATAAGGTGGCAGGGTTACGTGGAGGGCCACACGGCGCGGGGGCGGGGAAAGGCGCTACGTCATGCTGACGTATTGATGACGCAAGGGGAAGGCGGTAACAGGATGGTGGTAAGCGGGTTCCCCGCACCACCTTTGGGCAAAGGCGGTATCGGGGAGGGGGGCTCCGAACAACCCCAGCGTTTGACACGCGTCCAGGGTACGGCACCCAAAACCACTTTCCCCGGACGCTAAAGGTCGGCAGGTCGGGGAGCGCAAATGACCGCCCACCGTTAGATCTTGGGCGGCAGGGATCGGACGGCTGGCGGGTCCTCCGACGGATCGTGCAGGTTGGGGGGTCCCGCCGGTTTATTTAAATATTCAATTAAATACCTTCGGCGGAAAACTTTAGGATTGTGGGTTTTCGTGAGTTTTTGGGGTTTTTTGGGTTTTTCAAGGGTTTTATAAGGGAAAAGGGGTTTAGGAGTGGGCTTAGCAGGGGGAAAAGGGTTTTCTGTGGCAATTTTTTAGCAGAAGGAAGGTAAGGGCTTAGGGGAAAGGTTATCACTCCAACCAAAGGTTAAAGCAATCCCATCACAGGGTTGACCATAGTCCCAGTTGGACCACAGTCTCCCTAAACAACTTATTTAGCTATAGTGCCAAGGGAGGATATTTAGATAATGCTGGGATTTATACACCATAGTGTTATTATAGTAGGGAAAGGGGAACATAGGGGAATTATACAATAGAGTTAGGGGTTAATATGGATGAGAGGAGTGGGTGAGGGGAGATACCACTAAGTTAGTTTGAAAATAACTTAGCTTAGGGAGTAGAGCAAAATGAAAAGAGTTTTAGACAAGAAATGTGGCTTTTAAATGAATAAGAACCACCATGAAACCTCAGATCTTTTCATCAATCTCCATGGATGAAGGGATGTTAGTAATAAGAGTGGAAGGGGAAATTTGGGAAGTTAGACATGCTTCCTTTCTTTGCTGCAACCTGATGGAGAAGAGGAGCTTCTCAACCATTGGTTTGCCTTTGTGGACAATTCAGCACACATATTTTTGCAAAGAATGATATTTCTGCAACCCCGGCTGCCTACCCATCTACTTGCCTAGCATTTTTTGTTTCTTCTTGGAGGGTGCACTTGGACTTGCAGACCCTTATTTGCCTTTTCTTTTCTCTGGCTCTTTCTTTTGTTTTTCTATCTACTTCTACCCTTATTTCTTCCAAGGTCCCAGATTAAGCTGTTGGGAGCCTTTTCTTCTCTACCTGAACTACTTATCTGCCAAGATTAAACAGTTTGGACAGACTTCCTTCTCTATTCTACAACTGAAAATTCAAAACATGGCATGATCCAGGTTAGACTGTTGGACCATCCATCAAAATTGAGTCCCCATCAAGCTATAGGCACAGATTGTATTCTTATGGAAATATGTGATCTTTGCATCATCAAAGTAGAGCATATTTGGATCTTTTCATGGCCAATCATGAAATATGAAACCTATTGGTATAGGTAGCTAACAGCTCCGCTCTGGCCACAACTTCAACTGTTACAAGGATTCCTTCTGACAGCTTTGATTTTTCTAGGACTTGAATCTCTTAGCATAATTTGAAACAGTCATGAAAACTTAGAGAGTGTTTAAGATCCAATTCAGATCAGTCATGAAACACAGGATTCTCATAAAGATGAATCACACTCTGGTTATCGCATAAGATCACAGTGGTATCTAGAACATGTCCAAACAACTTCACGGGAGGCCATACTAGCAGCAATGTATTCAGCCTCAGTGGTGCTCAAGGCAATCGACTTCTGCTTCTTGCTCATCCATGAAATCGAAGCAAAACCTAGATAAAAGCAACATCCATATGTGCTTTTACAATCCACCACATTGCCATCCCAATATGCATTAGAGTAACCATGGAGCCTCACATTCCTGACAATGTATCTCAGTCCATAACTGATTGTGCCCCAGAGATATCTCAAGAGACTCTTGGCATCAATCCAATGTATGTGATGAGGCTCGATCATAAACTGACTCAATGTATTCACTGCAAAACATATGTCCCAATGGGATTTCACCAAGAACATCAGGGCCCCCACGGGTTGATGATACTCAGAAGGATTTCCCAAATTGGGGTCAACAACACTTCTACATAACTTCTTGAAGTTAAGTTCCATCGGAGTATTCATGGACTTGCAGTCCACCATCCCAAATCTTTCAAGTAGCTTCATGATTTATTTTCCTTGAGAAAGGAAAATCTCACCTAAATTTTTCGAGACCTCCAACCCTAGGAAATTATGCATTGGTCCTAGGTCCTTCATTTCAAATTCGGAAGCTAACTCCCTCTTACATTGACGAATAAGAGGGTTTGCACCTGTCAGAAAGAGATCGTCCACATAGAGTACCAAGATGAGAGGTCTATCATTCTCAACCTTAAAGTAAAGGTTCGAATCAACTTCACTTCTTGTAAATCCCAGCTTCAATAGATAGCTATCGATCCTCTCATACCAAGCTCGGGGTGCTTGCTTCAACCCATCGAGGGCTTTCTTCAACCTACATACATGTGTCTGATGATCTTGAACTTCAAAACCCTAAGGTTTTTCTACATAGACTTCCTCCTTAAGTGAACCATGCAAGAAGGCAGTCTTGACATCCATCTGGTGTATATTCCATCCTTGTGAGGCAGCAAGGGCTATAATCGAACAGATGGTGGTGTAGCGGGAAACTGGTGCAAATATCTCATCATAATCTACACCTTCCTTTTGAGATAAGCCTCGAGCAACAAATTTGGCCTTGAACTTTTCAGCACTTCCATTAGCTCCATGCTTGATCTGGTAGATCCATTTCGAGGTGACAATGGATGTCCTTGGGTCTAGGGACCACATCCTAGACATCATTCTTCATAATCGACTCATACTCTTCGTTCATTGCATCCTTCCAAACTTGGTGCTTTGCAGCTTCTTCGAATGTGCAAGGCTAAGATTGAACAATGGTGCTCATTGCAGTTAAGCACCCTTGGTACCTATTCGGCTTCTTGATTTCACGAAATTTCCCCCTAGGTGCATAATGTTTGTTGACATCTTTGAGATTCTCCTTAATCCATGAGGGTCTCTTTTTTAGGAGGAGGGCTCATGAGGGGGTGAATCAATGGGATCCATTGGTCCTTCAACATCGGGCATTGGCTCATCCTACGGTTCTCCATGCTTTCCTGAATCTGCTTCTTTATCCTTCCTTGGAAGAGGAAGGTTACTAATATTCCCAAGAGAAACATCCTCATTGAAGGTGACATCATGACTTATCTCCACTTCTCTTTGACCAGGCACATAGATTCTATATGCCTTAGAAGTTTCACTGTAGCCCACAGATGTTCCTTTCTTCCCAGAAGCATCCAATTTGCTTCTCTTTTCTTTCAGCACATGAAAATGCATGGGAATCTCCAAAATTCTAGAGTGAGAAACATCATGTTTCTTACCGGTGAAAACTTCTTCAAGAGTTTTGGAATCCAGTGCTTGATGAGGGCATCTATTTTGAACATAGACGACAGTGTTTCTAGCTTCGGCCCATAAGTACTTCAGAAGGCTTTGATCATGAATCATGGCATGAGTGGCTTCTATGATAGAATGGTTCTTCCTTTCAATAACACCATTTTTCTCAGGAGTATATGAGGTAGTAGTCTCCATCTTAATGCTAACTTCTCTACAATAATTATTGAACTCATTTGATTCTTATTCGGTTCCATTATCGGTCCTTAATATTTTGATCTTCTTCCCGGTTTGATTTTCCCAAAGCTTTGAAAGAGCAGAACCATGAGAATACTTTGTCCTTCTTCTTCAAGAAATATATCCAAGCCTTGTGAAATAAATCATCCATAAAGATAACATAATATAGATATCCTCCCAATGAGTTCACGAGCATCATACCAGATAGATCAGAATGAACCAATTGCAATATGTCGGTAGTCTTGCTATCACTTGAGGGAAATGGTCCCCTTATATGCTTTCGTTTGGCACACCCTTGGAAAACTCCTTCATGTTCTACTTTAAACTCAAGCATACCTGTCACCATCTTCCTCACATCGGGTAGAGCCTTATAATGTAGATGAGCAAACCTCTGGTGCCATAATTCAGATTGAAGTGATGTGTTGCAAGACATAGCTCCCAATGGAATTCCTCCAACTTGATATATGTTATCAAACCTGAATCCAAGTGTAAATGCATCTTTGAAATTTTTATTCCACACACGTACCTTTCCATCGATGAACGCTAACTTGAATCCTTTGTCCTCCATCGCTGAGATAGATACCAGGTTCTTATTTAGATCAGGTACATATAGTATTTCTTGTAGATGAATGGTGTGATACAGGTGGATATTGGTGGCCACTAGCCAAATCCACTTGGACTACTACCATTGTTTCTTTCAGTTTTTCAGTTTCCTTAATTGTAGCACAATTTACTATTTTTTGCAGTTTTTCGGGTCCTAAACTTCCGGAGTAGTTTTGAGACCCTAAACGACGTTTTTTTGACAATCTACCGCTAGCGACTTTGTTAATTCATTTTTTTTGTCGTAGTCCTCAGAGAGATCTTTCCAATAGGGTATCATGCATGTTAAATAGAGATAATATGACCAAATCATGACCCCAGGAAGTTGGCTGCCTAACTAACCCCAACGGGGCCCATAAAATCTTGGTGTTGCATCTCCTCGGGTTAGCATTTTGGTTGTTTAGGGTTTGCTCTTATTGTTCAATAATAAAAAGGCCCTTGAGCCTCATTGTAACACAGTTCAGAGGCATGTAGCCACCACATCTCTTCTCAAAGATAAGCTACCATCGCCGAGCTAGTCTCATTTCCATACTGTTTGTAAGCATATTTCATTATTTGATATTAATCAAAGGAAGTGTTATTTTTTCTCCATCTCTGTATTTATGGTTATATCTGTAATTTGTTGCGTTCCTGTTTAAATTCGGATCATGGTGTTACCTTGATTCAATTGAAGAGTAACATTCCCAACTCCCTTCACTGGATAGGTGGCATTATCTCCAAGGATAATTTCCAAATTTGTATCCCTTTTAATCAGATTTGAAAGAGCTTCCTTATACCCAGTGAAGTGTCTTAAGGCACCACTATCAATCAACCAATTTCCCAAAGTATCCAGAGGAGATGCAGTAGAGACGGAAGATATAAGATAATTTTTTTTTTGCTTGTTATCAACAACATTAGATTCATCATACCTCGTCTTTCTTGATCTCTTGGGAGGGCGACCATTTCCTTGATGAGGAGCGGGAGCATTCCTTTTTCCTCGATTGTTGAATCTGCCATTCCTTTGATTATTGTTTCCCCTGAAATGGTTGTTTTTGTGGTTTTCATCATGAGGTGTATCCCTTCTATTAGGACACTCCCTAGCATAGTGGCCAAACTCGTTGCAAATGAAGCATCTTCCCTTCCTTCCATTTTTGAAACCCGACCTTCCTTGACATTACTTGTTTGAACCTGCATTGTTCTTCTTTTTAGCATGAGCAGAGAATGCAATAGGATCATTCCTATTTGAAGGCATATCTAGTTCCATCATCCTTGTTTCCTCTTGAGAACATCTAGTCAGAAATTCTTCAAAACTTGGAATCCTAACATTGTTAAGAATAGTGGTGTTAAACACATGCCATTCACGAGGGAGTCCTCCAGGGGCAATGAGAGTAAGCTCCCTATCGGCAATAACTTCTCCAATCAAAAGAAGATCATTTTTTATCTCAGTAATCCTCATGAAGTAGGATTGAATGTTTTCATTTCTTCCCTTCTTTATATCCTTCAGCTTGTTCTTGAGGAAAAGAACTTGGTTTGCATTTCTAGATTTGAACATGCCAACCAACCTATCATATATCTCCTTTGATGTGTTCAAATTGAAGATGTGAGCAACTAAATGCTTATGAATGGAATCCCTGATGATCTTATTTTCTTTGACTTCACCTTTCTTGCAATTTGTCTTATCAACAGCCGGTGCATTAGAAGGAGGTTCATAAATCTTTCCCTGCACATATTCCATAACATATTGCTCTTCTAAAGTCAAATCAAGAGACATCTTCCATGCATGATAATAAGAATTATCATGAAGCTTATCATTAGACCTGAAGTAAGATGTGGAGGCCATTGAATCTTGTCCTTGATCAATGATTTTTCCTCTTAGTGATTGCTCTTCTCACTCTTGCTTGGGCTTTGTCTTCACCTCAGCTCCCATACCATGTTAATTTTAGATAACAATGGTATGTTCTATGCTTAAGAGAAATTTTACTTCAATTTTCTTATTAGCCCAATATCAATATCTAGTTTAGAAATCACATCAACATGATAGTAAATGTTAGGTCCCTATAATACTAGTGATTCCCCCATTACTATTGTCATTGTAGCGCTTATTGTTATTATTGTGCCCCTATTGTCCCCATATTATTATTAGTGTGTCCCATAGAAGCCCACTATTGTTATTGTTTTGCCATTATATTATTATTGTTATGTCGGCTTTAATTATATTGTGACCCCTTAGACTCCTATATATAGAAAGGAGGTTTAGTCATTTGTATCATCTAAGAATTATTCATTTGTGTAATGTAAAGGAGGTTTCCCCCTCGAAGAGGTTGATTTTGAAGTCGTTGATCTATCTTTTCTTCTATTTTGTGAGATGGTTACATAACATTTGGTATCATAGCAATTTATGGTTCCCCCACTTGCAACCATCACTTGAAACTCTGGTGCTGGATATAGGAAGCAATTCGATTCCTTGGCTATCTTACAATGAATAAAATTATGGGCACTGCCCGAATCAATCAATACTATTACCATTTTCTTCTTGATATGTCCTTCTATCTTGATAGTTTGAGGCGTGGTAATTCTAGCCAATGCTTTACAAGATATGGTTAGATTCATTTCTTCTTTCTCTAGGGTTTTTGCAGGGTCCTGAATTACATCCCAAACAGGTGACCTTGTGAAAATCGCCATAACTTTTTCTCTGAGTATCAGATTGAAATATCGTAAGAATTTACAGAAAGAGGACGTACTGTAGTTTTATGTGCATCATTTTTAGGTCCAAAGGTTGAAACAATGACACGTGGCACTTCGTAGAATTTCTCTCTACTGAAAAAGTGTATAATCAGGTCATCTTGGTAGATTAGGCACAACTCTTTCTTGGAGAATCCGATTTCGATCAGACTAGTGACATTAGAAAGAGGACTCAGAGGGCTACCACATTTCGCAATTTCAGACCTTGGAGATCCGAAATTTCAGAGATACATCAGATTCAATATCAAGCTCCTACAAAGTGAAAAAAGGTGTGTAGTTTTTTGTTTTTGTTTTTTGTTTTTGTTTTTGTTTTTGTTTTTTTGTTTTTGTTTTTTGTTTTTTTTTTTCCAAATTTTGCATAAGTTTGGTTTGAAAAAATAGTTTTAAGGAATTCAAAGGCCATAGTGAAGCATAATTACCATTAAGTGATGCCCCGAAGAAAGAAAATGGAAACACCTAGTAAAAAACCTGAAAGCTCTAGCATGACTCATCAAGAAGAGGAAGAAATGCAGCATGATATATCAAAAATACGAGACCAAGTGCAACAAAATTCACTCTCACAAAAAGTAACAGAAGCTAAGATGGATGGTTTAAAGAAAGGCGTGGAAGTTAAGATGGATGGCGTGGAAGATAAGATGGATGGTTTAAATAAAGGCATGGAAGCTAAGATGGATGGTTTAAAGAAAGGCGTGGAAGCAAAGATAAATTACGTGGAAGCTAAGATGGAAGGCAAATTGGAAGATTTGAAGATAGATTTGACAAAGTTGCTACAAGAAATGTTTACTAATGGTGAAAGGGTAGTAAAGGAAACTCATGATGAGAACAAAATAAATATTAATCATGATTTAATAAACTATAATGTTGGATTGAAGACCCACTATGTTCCAAAGATCGATATGAGGAAGTTTGATGGCAAGGATCCCGTAACATGGATACTACAGATGGATCAATATTTCAATCTCCATAATGTGCAAAACACACAAAAGGTACGCATTGCAACTTTATATTTGGAACCAAATTAGTTTGTATGGTATCGATGGCTTTGCTCTCGTAAACAAATTGTCACTTGGGCAATTTTTACGGAAGAAATGATAACACATTATGAGGATACAAAAAGCAACACCTTTTTTAGCCAATCAATAAATATCAAACAAAAGGGTTCAATGATGGAGAACATTGAGGACTTCCAGAAATTGAATATAAGGGTAAAAGATATTCCAGAGGAGCATATGATTGATGTGTTCATAGGGACTTTAAAGGATAACATCCAACATGAGGTTCGACTTTTGGAACCTGATTCATTGGAGAAGGCATTCAGGTTGGTAAGAAAAATGGAAAGCAAAATTATGGCAACCAGGAAGCCTACCACTCACAACTATAAAGATGGAAGTGTTGTTGCCCCTAGCCTTCCACAACCTACAAGGTTTACACCACAACAATTGGAAGAATAAAGAGCAAAAGGGATTTGTTATAGTTGTGATAGCAAATACAGTAAAGGTCATAAGTGTGTTGAGAAGAAATTATTTTACGTAGATTGTGAAGAGGAGGAAGAAAAGAAACAAGAAATGTCAAAAGAAG
Organism: Pinus tabuliformis; assembly: GCA_031772625.1. Classification (NCBI taxonomy): domain Eukaryota; kingdom Viridiplantae; phylum Streptophyta; class Pinopsida; order Pinales; family Pinaceae; genus Pinus; species Pinus tabuliformis. Next base: position 1,404,812,775 of record CM062820.1, on the reverse strand, counting down.
AGGATATACACCATGAACAAACCCTAGAGAAATAATAAATGAATTCGCCCATATCTTGTAATGCATTGGTTGGAATTACCAATGTTTTCCATTCCAATGGGTGGTGTTGATGTTGTACTAGGAGTCTAATGGCTACAATCCTTGGGTACAATAGCTTTTAATTTTCAAGAACTTTTCATGAAATTTTGTTCGGAAGGAAAAGAAGTTGAATTAAGGGGTATCACAAGGAAACTGGGAAAGATAATTAGCTCTAATGGAATGATAAAGCTTCTAAAGAGAGAAAAACGAGGCATAATTGCACAATTATGTTTGCTAGACATTCCCACATCAAAATCATCTATTTCTCTAGATCTCCAAAAAGTCTTGGACAATCATTACAATGTATTTGACACTCCCAAAGACCTCCCACCTATTTGTGATCATGATCATGCTATTCATTTGGTTCCAGGAAGTGTTCCTCCAAACATCATGCCTTACAGATATCCCTATGCCCAAAGGAGTGAAATTGAACGTATGGTTGCATAAATGCCAGAGGCTGGTATAATTCAACCTAGTTAAAGTTCTTTCTCTGCTCCAGTAGTATTGGTGCACAAGAAGGATGGATCATGGCGCATGTGTTCGGATTATAGGGAGTTCAACAAGCTCACTTTTAAAGATAAATTTCCCATTCCTATCATTGATGAATTATTGGATGAATTGCATGGATCAATTTACTTCACCAAGTTGGATCTTCGTTCAGGATATCATCAAATCAGAATGAAGACTAAATACATTCCGAAAACAACATTTAGAACTCGTGAGGGTCATTATGAATTTTTGGTCATGCCTTTTGGCCTTACCAATGCACCTTCTACATTTCAAGGTTTGATGAATTCCATTTTCAAACCCTTCCTTAGAAAATTCGTGTTAGTTTTTTTTGATGATATACTAATCTACAACAAGTCTTGGAAGGATCATGTTCAACATGTTGACAAGGTGTTCAAACTATTGGAGGAGAAACAGTTATATGCAAAAAGCTCCAAATGTTTCTTTGGAGTACAAGAGGTGGAATATCTGGGTCATATTGTATCTCATGAAGGTGTTAAGGTAGACCCTAACAAAATTAAAACCATTAAGGAATGGAAAACCTTCACATCCATAAATAATCTGCCAGGGTTTCTCAGGTTGACAGGGTGTTATCGCAAGTTTGTTAAGAATTACGGGAGAATAGCAGCACCTCTAACAACATTATTGAATAAAGATGCATTTTTATGGACTCCAGAAGCAACAAAGGCCTTTGAACATATTAAAGAGGCAATGTGCCAAGCACCGGTCTTAGCTACGCCGAACTTCACAAAAACCTTTATTGTGGAATGTGATACCTCAGGAAATGGAATTGGTGTTGTTTTAATGCAAGAAGAAAGACCCATTGCTTTCGAAAGTCGTCCAATCAAAGGAAAGTATTTACACAAAGCTGTTTATGAGAAGGAAATGTTGGCAATATTACATGCACTTAAAAAATGGCGACCCTACCAAATGGGAAGACACTTCAAGGTAAAAATGGATCATGATAGTCTTAAATACTTTTTAGAACAAAGATTGTCTTCAGAAGAGCAGTAGAAATGGGCCACAAAGATGTTGGGTTATGACTTTGAAATCATCTACAAAAAAGGGAAGCAAAATGTTGTGGCAGATGCACTCTCAAGAAAGGATGAGGATGTGGAAGCATTACTTTGCACCATTTCTATTATCCAACCAGATTGGATAAATGAGGCAAGGGATTAATGGAAGAATGACGGAGAAGTGTGGGCACTCATTCAAAAGTTACAACAAGATCCCAGTACATCTGATACATTTAGCTGGAAAAATTATTCATTATGGTACAAAGATCACTTATACCTATGTAAGAATTCCCAACTCAATCAAAAGATTCTTATGGAATTGCACACTTCTCCCTTAGGAGGGCACTCAAGATTTTTAAAAACTCACCATAGGGTTAAGAAGGAATTTTTTGGGATGGCCTTAAATCAAATATTCAAAAGTTTGTGGCGGAATGTTTGGTTTTCCAACAAAATAAAGTTGAAACAATTAAGACCCCATGTTTATTACAACCTTTATCCATTCCAAGCGAACGTTGGGAGGAGGTTTCAATGGATTTTATCACAGGTTTACTCAAGTCTGAAGGAAAGAATGTCATCATGGTGGTAGTTGACAGACTTACCAAGTATGCACACTTTTGTGCATTATCTCATCGATTTAAAGACAATACAATTTCTACTGCATTTATGGAAACAATTCAAAAGCTACACAGAAACCCAAAGATTATTGTAAGCGATAGAGATCCCATTTTCAGTGGAAATTTTTGGACAAAATTATTTTCTTGTCTCGGTACCCAGTTAGCTCATAGCTCATCTTATCATCCTCAATCTAATGGGAAAATTGAGATAATAAACAAATGTTTGGAAGCATATCTTCGTTGTTTTGTCTTTGATAAACAAACACAATGGGTCAAATGGTTGCCTCTGGCTGAATGGTGCTATAACACTCCCTTCCATATTGCAGCAAAAATGACCCCATTTATGGCACTTTATGGATATCATCCACCATCCATCACATCATATTTAAGAGAAAATTCTAAGGTTTAAGAAGTGGAAGATCATATCGAGCATCAACAATAAGTTCTCCAACTCTTAAAGGATAAACTCACTTTGGCACAAAATAGAATGAAACAATAGGCGGATCAACATCGCATCGAAAGAATTTTTGATGTAGGTGACTGGGTATTCCTATGGCTACAACCATATAAACAAATTTCCCTCAAGCAAGCTAGGAAGGATAATAAATTATCACCAAAATATTATGGTCCATACAAGGTGTTGCAAAAGATTGGTACTATGGCATACAAATTGGAGCTTCCTGCAACTTCCCGAGTGCACCCAGTTTTCCATGTTTCATGATTAAAGAAGGTTATAAGTGACAAGCTCCTAATTCAAACAATATTGGTAGAACTTAACGAGCAAGGAAAATTCATTTTGGAACCTGAAGCAGTCACAGAAACAAGAACTCAACAGCTATGAAATCGATCAATTTCGGAGTATCTTATCAAGTGGAAGAACTTACCCGCTGAAGATTCCACATGGGGGAATGAGAATTTTATACAGAAGCATCCATAACTACTCAAACGTTGAGGACAACACTTTTTTGAAGGAGAGGGGCATGTTAGGTCCCTATAATACTAGTGATTCCCCCATTAGTATTGTCATTGTAGCCCTTATTGTTATTATTGTGCCCCTATTGTCCCCGTATTGTTATTAGTGTGCCCCATAGAAGCCAACTATTATTATTGTTGTGCCCTTATATTATTATTTTTATGTCGGCTTTGATTATATTGTGACCCCTTAGACTCCTATATATAGAAAGGAGGTTTAGTCATTTGTATCATCCAAGAATTATTCATTTGTGTAATGTAAAGGAGGTTGCCCCCTCAAAGAGGTTGATTTTGAAGTCGTTGATATATCTTTTCTTCTATTATGTGAGTTGGTTACATAATAGTAAAATGCAGACAGAACATAAACAATGATAGTAAAAGATAGGCCAAGACAAAAGGACACAAAATATGGCACAAGTCAAGGACAAACCCCAATGTGGGGAAACTCTTGATCAATTCTTCTTATCATTCTTCAAAAGTTCAACGGAGAAAGAGAGTACAATATACAATTTCACTTGCCCAATCAAAGTGAAATCTTACTAGTCAAACAGGAGTAACAAAAAGCCCTAATTAGAAAGTCAATACTAGTCAAAAGGGAATATTTTGACCTCCAAAACAGCTTGGTCAAAACTCGGTCAACTCGGCCTCCAACAACTAGTAAAATCAACCCAAAAACAGTTTGAAAAAAAGTCCAATCAAATCTGGTCAACAAAGGTCAACGTTGCAACAAACCCTTCTACAGTCAACACTGGTTAAACAATGGTCAAAGAACCTTGGTATTTGTGCCCAGGAATGCAACCTACCCAAACATAGATCTCCCACACAAAACTGCAGTCAAAACAGGTCAACACAAGTCATAACAGCCCCGTGCAATTTTAGTTAATGACTGGAACATAAAACCCTTCTCTTCTTCGCACGTGTGGAGAGATGCCTCTAAAATTCATACCCAAATAATGAAAGAGAGAGAAATATGTGAGTGAGTGAAGTGTCTAAATGAGGAGGAGGCACCTTGTATTTATATGTAAACATTGAGGATGAATAGACGTGAATGTTGGGCTTCCGATGCTACATTAGTTTGCTGGCCGACCTTCACAATTTGTCCATAATCAAAATAAATTCATAATTCCAATTGTAGATGTTAGAATGGGATGATATTTAGATCAGTCCTACACCTCTTGGAGAGAGGAATTCAATAAAAATATTAGTTGCCTCATATGAGTTGTCCAATGTGAATTTTGGCCCTAGTTTCCAAATTTAACACATAAGAGCTATCATAGAATGGGCAACTCCTATGAATGTGGATTAGATGAGATCATTCATGGGGCTGGTCGACTACTACAGGAGGTTCATTAGGAAATTCTCATGGATTTTATATCCAATCACATCATTGCAGAGAAAAGGGAAGAAATTTTGTTAAACACACATGGGCAACAACATAATCTGAAGGATAAAACATGAGAATATATTTTTATTAACAAGTGATATACATTTATAGTACATGGTTTGACATTTGAGTTTCACATCCCAATGTCTCTTGAACTTCCTTGTGTCTTTTCGGCTTCCACACTAACCCTTTGAGGATTAGGTGTCCAACATTACCCCCCTTATTCTGAAGAGTTATGTATGAGTCCAAGAAGAGAGCTGTAATACAAAATGTGAAAAAATGCATGGCAGCACTAGGCTGAATGTGCTCTCTGAAATGTTGGTATAAATGGCGGTGGTTTAAGGATGACCACCAACACTGGAATGCTTAGTGCAATTCCCGGAACTCTTCCAAAACTGGCAAGAAGCTGAAGTCTTCTGCTAGAGGAAGTGCTCCTATTGTTTTGAAGAGGGAAACCTTCAACCAATAAAGGGAGATCTCACCCCACATAAAAGGGAGAACTTCAACCTGAAAAGGTAAGTCTCAACCTGTGATGGTTTAAGGATGACCAACAACTATGGAATGCTTAATGCAATTCGTGGAACTCTTCCAAACTGGCAAGAAGGTGAAGTCTTTTGCTAGAGGAAGTGTTCTCAACTCTATTCCTGGAATTCTTTCGAAACTGGCAAGAAGCTGAAGTCTTCTGCTAGAGGAAGTGTCCCAGATTACCAACTGAAGGCATGCTTAGGGGCATCTTTGTTTCTGGCTACAACTCTGAAACTGGTGTGGCAGGTTGTGGCTCAAGCTCGCTTGATGTGGCTTTGAAGCTTGTAGATGACCATCATTCCCCCCCCTATCAAATACAAGGTGAGATGATGGAGAAAACTCAACTGCAAGACTATTCAATACTCTAGAACAAGTTCTGACATGTGATTGGAATATATTCTTGGCTGTTGATGCCCATTGCCAAGAAGTGATCCATTCAAGATGAATCTTTGTTCTTGCAGGACGTTTGTTTCTAAAGCATCTGTGTGAAGAATCGGTGGCTTTATGACAATGCTTACATGGATGAAGATCAAAACAATGATCTTTCAAATGGCCAACTCGGTCACAGTGTTGACATTTCACAATCTGCTATGGTTGTTGTTGTTGTGGAAGAGGGGCAAAATCTAGAACAACTAGAGGTGAACTGTCATGAGGAGCAGGTGAACTGTCATGAATGAATCCAACACTTTGAAATTGGATTGGTTTGGAGTAGTCTGGAATATGAAAGGACAATTCCTTGTCATATCCAAGACCAGTTATGTGCTTGTTATGGGCAAGCTGTTCCCAAGGTTTGATGATGGGCTTGGGAAGTGCAGAATGAGTTTTTGCATCTGCATGTACAACTGCTGCTTTATTGGGCACTGGATCTGAATGAACTTCAACATTATTGTCTTGTTGTTTATGGGAGTCTGTTTCATTGTTCTGAACAGAAACAGGTTCAAATGATGACTCCTCTGTTTTAATTCTTCTTGTTGTAGCTGAGTTTCGCGCTGCAAAAATTCTATCTTCTCTTGTGCATTTTGCAGACAAATTCTAATGTCAGCCAGAGAGGATTTGTTGATTTTTATTGTGTCATTAGTAGTAGACTGTATCAGAATTTTCAAAAACTCTAATACTTCATAAGCTTTCCCCATTTTCTCTAGTTCAAGAGTGCCAAGAAAAATGCAGAATAATGACAACAATTTTAAGCACTTGAATTCTCTAGAAAGAAATATGTAGACACTTGCAGCAGGGTCGATATAAAACAATCTTGTCCCCTTTGAAATAATTCCCTTCCTCCTTAATTTAATGGCTTCATATTTCGAGTATTTGAAGGAAATTGAAAGCACTTCAAGTTAGCACATGCTGGAATTTATACATGTGTTTGTCCTTTACTATATTGCAATGCTGAAAACAACAAGCAAAATGCTCATAAATCTGAATTGTTGTTGCAAACAAATAGCAAACAATCTGGTGCATATAATGCTGATATCACCCCAACAATTAAAGCAACCTTCTCATTAGAATCTGTTGAGAAAAACAAATTTGTTTGTTGCACATAAATTTATGCCCAAACTGCACAACAGGAACAAGTAAATTGAACAAGCAGCAACTTTAAATTGAATTGGAGCAACTTCGTTAATATGCCAATAGCTCACTGTCCCAACTTCCCTCAAACAAATGAAGTCCTTGTTCTTTCAGATTATCTTCTGTGTCAGATCACCGAAGCATATCGCATGTCTCAAATTATTTGCACAATGGTCATGGGTTCAACGCATCAATAGTTCAATACAACACCATTCCAACACGCAGTGACTGAAATGAACTGCTTGAAGGAGACATCATACGGAGACTGAAATGAATTGCTAATACATTGGATGTTAAAAATAAGACTTGACAACGTTAAAGTATAGAATATATATGGCAGGCAGCGTAAATATATATACACAGTTACTCATAAGGCAATAGAATATATATGGCAGCCTAAATATACCAGCCTAAATATATTCTTGGAGCAGCTTAAATATATGTCAACATAAATACACAAAAACTGTACAGCGCTTTCAACAGAGGTATATATCAGAGGTATATAGCGTGAGACCATAGCGTTCACAATACTAGACCTCTGAGACCATAACGTTCCTCCATACAGAACCAGATCTCATGATTCACTCCATACAGATCCGAGGAAGGCATAGAAGGCTCCGAGGAAGGCACTAATGTCACCCTGCGTGAGAGGTTAAAGCATCATAAGGGTACCCAACTCCTGAAAGAAATCACCCGTGACTTCAAGAAGAGCAACGTTCGATTCCGACTCTCTGCGCTGGCGGCGCTACGAGAAGTGGTGGAGGCATCTATGGCATCCAACCAGTGTCATTGCATCATATGGTCGGTGCTCATTCAATGGGACTAAACTCAATACAGATGCCTGTTGCCAATGCATCTGCAATTATGGAAGCCTTTGGAGGTGTCCTACCACGAGGAGTAATGGGTAATAATGATAGATGCATTGTTCTGGTTGCCAACTTAAACCCCGAGAAAATAGATGAAGATAAGCTTTTCAATTTGTTCTCCATCTACGGAAATATATTACGCATTAAGTTACTCCGGAACAAGCCTGATCATGCCCTGATCTAGATGGCAGATGGTTTACAAGCAGAATTGGCTGTCAACCTTTTTTTTTTGAAGGGAGCTTTGCTATTCGGAAAACGATTGGAAGTTAACTTTTCAAAACATCCACAGATACACCCATCTTCAGACTCTATTGACTACTCAGGTTCTAAATTGAACCGTTTTAACCGATGCATAAACAAGGGCTTGAACGCACTGCAACTGGTCTTGAACTGAGTATATAAGTGTGATATAACTATGACAATATTCCTGCATGTAGGCACATGTATTCGGCTACGTTATTGGTGAAGTTGTAGCCCAAAAGATGAGAATATCTCTCTATCTCTTGGCCGTTACCATATTTGAGCACTAAGTCAATGCCTGTAATGTCAGGATTGCCTCTGAAGGCTCCATCGAAATGCAGTCCACAAATTTCACATTAAAACACACACACAACAACTATCGTTACTTTTTATCATCAGGAACAAACGTATGTGAGCATCGATAACGCAGGAATTGTGGAGGCCTTTTGGCCTGAGTGATTGTACTAACACCAAAAAAATAACGTATGCAGATTTTTTTTTGCAGAGAAATATTTCAGTTACTCCTAAAGGGACAGACACAGAGGTCAGATATGTCAGGCTGCAGAAATGCAGAATATGGGCAAAAAATCGCGACTACAATATAGCTGTCAGGATTCACTGTGAGGCAAATGTAACATTTCTGCAGGAAGGACAATGCAAAAGGCAAAGAGGACAACTAAAATAGTGCACAATGGCAGAGCACCCAGTTGAAGAAGACCACCCAACTAATGGTGGGAGAAGGCCACACATCATGGCCTTGATACCATGTTAAACACACATGGACAGCAACATAATCTGAAGGATAAAACATGAGAAAATATTTTTATTAACAAGTGATATACATTTATAGTACATGGTTTGACCGTTGGGTTTCACATCCCAAGGTCTCTTGGACTTCATTTTGTCTATTTGACTTCCACACTAACCCATTGAGGATTAGGTGTCCAACAAATTTGAATGGAAAGAGTAATGTGCAGCAAGTTTGAGAAATTGAAATAGTTGTTGACAAATGCTCCAATTCTAAAGATTGCAGATCTAGATAAATAGTTCGTGGTGTGTACATATGCTTGTAAAATAGGACTTGGTGGAGTCTTGATGTGAGAGGGATAAATGTTATGTTACGAATCAAAGAAATTGAATGAGCACGAGAAGAACTATGAGACACATGACCTTGAGTTGGCAATGATAATCCATGCTTTGAAGATGTGGAGACACTATCTTCTTGTCAAGTGGTTCATCTTGATGAGTGACCATAGTGGATTGAGATACTTATTTGATCAATCGAATTTGAATTCCAGGCAAGCTAGATGCTTGGCGACGATCAGTGAGTTTGGCTTTGATATCAGGTACATTAAGGGAAAGGAAAACAAGGTTGCAAATGCTCTTAGCAGAAGAGTGTAGGTGAATCATATAGCAGTTATGAGTTCATATGGGACAAATTTACAGGATTGAATCTTACAGGTAGGACAACAAGATGATAGATATAGGGAGCTTAGGCACAGGTTACAACAACAAGATATCGGTGATTAGAGTGTGGAATATTGTCTTACAACATATGGTTTGATCAGGTTTAAGAACATGATCTATGTGTTGGACAATAGTGAGCTCAAGAATATTATCTTGAGGGAATTTCATGTTAAATTGTATTCAAGTCATCCAGGATATCAGAAGACATTGACAATGGTGAAGAAGCTCTACTATTGGCCAAATCTGAAAAAAGAAGTGGCAGAGTTTGTGGCTAGATGTTTGGATTGTCAATAGGTAAAAGCAGAGTGTGAGAATCCAGGTGGTTTACTACAGCCGATTCTGATTCCAGAGTGGAAATGGGAGGTCATTTCCATGGATTTGATCATAGGTTTGTCAAGCACAACTAGAAAACATGATTCCATTATGGTTGTGGTTGACAGGTTGACAAAGGTAACACACTTCATTCTAGTGAAATCAACGAATTCAACTAGTGAGGCAACACATGTCTTCATTAGAGATATAGTGAGATTGCATAGTGTTCCAAAGAATATTGTGGCAGACAGGGATGCTAAATTCACTTCTAGGTTATGGAAAGAATTATTTGTAGGATTGGGTACAGGTTTGGCCTTTAGTAGAACTTACCATCCACAAACATATGGACAGACAGAGAGGGTCAATAGAATTTTAGAGGACATGTTGAGAATGTATGTTATGCATCAACAACAGAAGTGGGAAGAGTATCTTCCATTGGATGAGTTTGCTTACAACAACGGGTATCAGGAGTCACTGAGGATGAGTCCGTTGAGGCACTTTATGGATGAAGTTGCAATACTCACATCGGTTGGAGTGATCTAGTGAACATGGTACTTGTTACAGATCCATTTGGGCACATCACTCCCATCATCCAGATCAGTGTTTTAGGGCTCATCAAACCCTAATTTTAGTTGCTACATGCCCTAAACAAGTCACCCTTTTGAATGCCTCCTTCCCAGATAGTTTCATGACTTGAAGACATCCTGAAATGACCTCTAGAGGGACCAGCGCAGGTAGGCCCATGTAAGGGTGCACTGCAGAGCAGTTGAGTCCATGCCAGGGTGCTCTACAGAGCACTTAGGCCCTCTTTCACCTGCATTGGGCAAGATTGAGCAAAATTCACATAGGATTTGGGGAATATTCTTATCTCTTGGAGTCATCTAGAAGTTTCCCTCACTTATCAACTCCTATGAGCTCGAAAATGGATGAGGAATGAGTTAAGATGCATCCTATCCTCTCATCCCTTCCTCCATGGAACTAATTCTAAGTATGGAAGGCCATTCAATACCCCCATTTATGACATAACCTCCTTCATCCTCCTATAAATTGAACACTCATCTAAGTGATCAGGGGCTGGACTATGTTGAATTGTAAGGAGATAATGTTGATATGAGAATTGACTTTGAGACAAGTATTTTTACGCTACAAGTTTGTCATGCTTATGATGTGATGTGGATGGAACCAAAGCTGGAGGAGTGACTTCAAATCAGGCTTCATGGTTGTAATTCTTCCTTCTACTCAATAAAGTATTTTCACCTTTTTCCATAAGCTTATCTTGATATGTGATGCTCATATGTGCGAATGTATCTGATTCCATTTACTTGTATTCAATAGATCTTTTGCTTTGATTGGTTCTTTGTCTTCTGTTGATGTTTACAAGTAATTTTCAAGCGTGTTAAGTACGGGAAGGAGTGACAGGATTGATACAAAGGAGACAAGAGGAAAGCGGAACTACAAGTAGGTCTTATCATCTTCTTTGTCTTATATGTTGCTTATAGGAAAAGGCTAAAGTGCTTTAAATTGTTGTTATAGATATGGCTACTTATCTAGGGAATTAGTATTTATCCATAGATACCAAATTCTCCAAAAAAATACTTATAAGATTGGACATGTTGGTAGAGATGGAACATGAAATGCAGGTTATCAAGCAGAATCTAAAGGAAACACATGATAGACAAAAGAGCTATACAAATCAAGTCAAGGCATTTAAGGAGTTTCAAGTTGGGGAGCATGTGTACTTGCGAATCAAGCCCACGAAGAGCTCCTTGAGGATTGGGTCATGTGAAAAGTTGGAACCACGGTATTGTTGGCCTTTTGAGATCCTTGAGAGGATTGGACTAGTGACCTACGTACTTGCACTGCCTTTGACAATGAAATTCCATGATGTTTTCCATGTTTCATTACTTAAAAGATATGTAAAGGATGTTAATCATGTTATTGATTGGTTTATATTGCAGGTGGAGCTAGAAGGAGAATTCCAGTCGTAACTTCAATGAATTTTGCAGAGAAAGATGCTCATGCTCCGGAATCGAGCAATCGAGCAAGTTAAAGTGTAGTGGAAACACTTAGGGCCCATTAAAACTACATGGGAGATGGCTAATCAAATGCAGGCTATGTATCCTTCATTATTAGCTAGTTGAGGCAAAACAATTTTGGTATATATATATATATATATATATATATATATATATATATATATATATATATATATATATATATATATATATATATATATATATATATATATATATATATATATATATATATATATATATATATATATATATATAGATATATGTGTGTGTGTGTGTGTGTGTATGTTTGTCATGTTGGTATTTCTTTTCAACAGGTTGTTCATTGTAAATATTGCATCGAGCTAAGTTATAAAGCTCTATGAGCAGTATGTTTTGGTTTTCAGAGGTTTTGTTGGTTGTAGGTGTCATTTTTCACCGAGGACGGTGTTCCCCTAAGGGGGAGTAGTTTGTAATAGCTTTGAGTTAAAAATCCATGTAATAAAGTTAATAAAGGCAAAATGAGACCAAGGTCATGGGACACGTATTCCAAGCTTAATATTGGGCAAAACATCCTAATGGGTGTTCATTTGTTTTATTATGGCTAAGGGAAAATTGGCGAAGGCAATGACAAAGACTTTGGAAAGGCAAGAGGCATTAATTGGACTTTTATTTATGAAAATAATGGAAATTATGAGAAAAGGAATGTGAAAGGTCAAAGGTTGCATGTGAGGAGGAAAATGAAGGAAAAATAATGTAAATTGAAGAAAATAGTGGTCTCATTAATAAAAGGCTTATGAGGATCATTTCACAACCTTTTGTAAGTTTTAGCTTGGAGCTCTCTCTATTCTCTCTACTCTCTCATACTCTTGCACATTTAGAGAATTATTGGAGAGCTCTAACATTAGATAAAGGAAAGTAAAGGAAGGACATGAAGGCAAATGAAAGCAAAGATCAAGAAAGGAAGAGCTGGATCAAGCAGTTACAACGGGATTACTTGCAGGTATCAAGTTGCATGTATGATTTCCTTACTAGTTTTGGCATGCATGGGACATGTATGTGTGTATACATGCATGTGTGTATTTGATGTTACTGGCATGACTTTTTCTAGGTGTGACAGTGGTTTTAGCCTTGCCTTGGCATTTCCAGATAGCCATCGTGTGATGGGGTTCTCTTACTTGGTTGAGCTGGATTGTCGAATGGTTTCGAAACTGAGTGGGGTGGTCTCAGGAAAATCACAAGGTATAGGAATCCTTGGACCGGTAAAGGTGGGATTGCAGTAAAGGCTGGTTGTGTATACCCTCGTTGGGCCTAGGAATCCTTGACTGGTAAATGGCGGTACGGTAAAGCTTGGAGGGTGGATACAAATAAATTCATTGCGATTTAGGTGGAGAGCTCCAGAGGCATCCATGCTTGTATAGGCATAGTGATCCCTAGACCAGTATGTGGTGGGATTGAAATAAAGTTTGGTAGTGTATGTTTCTTGTTTGGACCTAGGAATCCCTGGGCGGGGTATATGGTAAAGCCTCGTTGCATAGATGAGGGTTTAGGCCTAGGAATCCTTAACCGATATATGGTGGAATTGTGGTAAAGCCTGAGGAAGCCTTGATCAGTTTGTTTTGAGCCCCACATTCATGCTTGGAATATGGCACAGGGGTGATTAGATGAAAGAAAAATTTGGTTAAGCCCAATCTATGGTCGGGTGGTACGTGGAAGTCCTTGACTTGGTTGACTTTTGCATATGTCAATAAGAGTTATTTTCCTCTTGTGTATTATGTGTAAGTTCATTTGTTATTATGTGGCTTTAATGGTTGTTCTATCATTGATATTTCTTTGGTTATATGCTAGATATAAGCATGGTTTATGACATGCTTGAGTTCTCGATCTCATCATGTTTTGATTAGTAGATGAATGGATAATGAATGAATTACCTAATAGATGATAATACAACTATTGTGAGAGGGCATCAGACCTGCTTGACGAATCTCAAATAAGTATGAGGTCCCTATGTTCAGATGTGTTTTTATGACTTATACATTACATGTTCACAATGTGTTTGACAAAATGCCTATCATGGTTAGGATGAGTCAGGTTAGGTCCTTATTCAAGTTTTACATTAGAGGCCTTTTCTTCTTGTTATTTATCATTTCTAAGAATTTCATCAAGTTTTAAGCAGAGGCCTGAGTCCTATCCCTGAGAAAGTGGCTCAGATTTCAGGGTCGCTGGCACATAATTGCCTTAAAAAGATTGCAGTCGCATGGAGGCCTTGTCATGGGAGCGACTAGAGGGTTTGAGTTGCATGGAGGGCTTGTCATGGGAGCGACTAGGGGTCTAGTTCAGTGAAAAAAGCAAGTTAACTCAAGGGTTGGGTACTTCGAGTGGTTGGTTAGCCCCTGGGGATCCTGTAGCTCTTTATGAAGGTCAACTTGATTTTTGGTGTGTTGATTCCACTTCCTTAACTGTACATGGGGAGTTGAATCATATCATAGTAATTGTTCATCACATGTTTATCCCGGTGGACCAGTTAGCTTGGGTAAATGTGGGAGAAGGGTGTTACAAACTTGAACTTGAAGGAGAGGACTAGGATGCAAGAGTTGTAGGAGAGTCATTACCACCTCCTTCTTTGTACGTTGACTCGGGTCTTCTCCATTCTTCTTTCATTGCTTATATAGTTATTACACCATGGTTTTCATCTCTAAAAAGGCTTGTTGAACATTGCTTCATATTTGAAGGGGTTTCTTCCCTTGGAGATTACATTGCTTGTCTTTGGAATCAAGTGAACCTTTTCCATGTTTGATATAGATTTGGTTGACATTTAACACCAACACTTATGCAAATTCACACCAACATATGAGGTAATCCTTGACCAAGAACTTTGATACCAAACTTGTTATGATTTAATGCTTCATTCCACTAATTTGGATTCTTGCAACAAAATTTTAAATTTCTTGCAATTTTCATTAAAATATGCTCAATTAATTAAGAAATATTATTTGAATATTGAAATTTAAAAACCATAATTGAAATAACATAAGTAATACTCGAGAAATTGATAATGGAGTTCACCTATATAAGCCACACCTCTGGTGCATTTTAAATGACGAATTGATCCATTCAAAAGGATGTAAAGTACATCGTTACACTTCTTTACATCAAACAATAACCTTTAATCTGCAAAAGAAAATAGTCTTTGAATTCCTATAGGAAGAAAACAACCTAGATTCCTAACATTCAATGGCTTCTTCTTGTAAATAAATGAACACAAGTTGCCCATTCTCCCAATAAAGGAGTTTTTGTTTTTTTTGTTTTTGATCTAATTCTATCTCCTAGTTCTATTGCCCCATGTTGTTTCCCAAGTGCGTGGTGCATGAATAAGATTCTATAGTTTTGTCACTAAGTCTAGGATTCCAATTCCACCCCAATCTCCCTGTTAATTGCAACCTCATGATCCCTCAAATGTTGATACTCCTTCTTAATCAATTTCTACGTCAAAGACATGATGATCAAATCCCTAGCTTGAAAGCCCATGGGATCAACATTCTCTATATTTTTTCCTTGAGGATGAGATAATACATGATGTCTATATTCATAATGATTGATTTTGTGTACAAATAGATCTCTTAAGTGGTTACTTAATGCAAACAAATTTTGATGCATGCAATATACCCCAACATTAATGCTATCCCACATTGTCTGGGATTTGGACGCTTCCAAAGACTAGAGAATGGGAAAACCCATTTGTTATGGATTTTTTTTGATTGGATTGGTTGTGGGGATCTTCCTGGATCATTAATGTCCCCCCTTGCTAATTATTAACAATTCAATTAAATGAAATCAAAATTGTAAAAGAGGAATTTTGTAGATATTGGATGGAAGGTAATAATTATAGGTGAGCATAAAAACTTAGTAGGATACGAAACCCTTTGGTTATTATTACTCATTGGATGCTTGTGAGCCAAGTGTTATGCTTGTAGGGTATTCCCATAAGACATTTAATAGATTGGACTATTTCTACCTATACTGAGGATAATTCAAAGTGAAGGATATCTCTAAGGCATTGTTGAGCAAATAAAGGGAAAATAATTATTGTGTTGTGTAAAGCAATGGAGAAAAGGTCCATCTTTGTTTGATAATTGGAAGAGATGTCTTGAGTGCTTTGTAATGAGCAAATTGGCCAAGGCTAACTTAGAAGCCTATAGCTTGGTTACTTTGCCTTGATGGCCTCGTAGTTTTATATTTACATTGGATGCCTATAATTAGGTAGAAGATTGCTCATATGCAACTAATGTCTTTTGAACATCTCTTATAAAAAGACAAATGCTCTATTTTTATTGCGCCGAGAGGCGCTCTACAACCCAGCATAGGGGAGATGTGCAGGTGTTAGGTATAATGTAAGAAATATAGCATCTCAACATTTTTTACATGGCGACACAATATGTTGAATTTATGTTTATTTACATGTTATCTCTATACATTTTTTATGTAAAGTCTTGGTTAAATTATGGTGGGATGTAACTAGTGTAAAATGTGTTATTTACATGAATATGAACTATTTTCAAGGATTTTATCTTTTGATTAAAAAATCACTACACAAATATCTAAAAATCATGCATGAATATTGGAACCATATCCATACATTATGGCATAAAATATGTGCTGCGGTTATTGATATGACATTATATTATGCAAAGGTTACAATAAGACCTTCAAGTTATGGTCCAATCAAATGTTTGAAAAATAGTTTTTTAAATGATATTGAAAAATAAATATTTATTTTTCAAAGTTAAACATTGTAAGTTGCATTGGTCAATGCTAAACTAATAATGGTCAATAGACAAATCTGCCTTGGCAAGGACTAATAATGACTTTGTAACAAGTTAATTAATAAGAACATAAAAACTTAATATAGACTTTGTTATAATACCATGGGTCAATGCCATGGCTTATACCACATTTCAAAGAACAATAACTCATTACACAATCAAAATATTTTATTTTAAATTTATTTTATAACATTTTTTTAGTTAACTCTAAAATGAAAAAATGTTATACTTTTGAGATATATCTAAACCCTCTAATGTCATTATTACTAAAAGTATTATGGGAATATTCCATAAAAATTAAACCAAAGTTTTAATAAAATGAAAAATGGGAATACTTTTATATATAGAGATGTGAAATACTTTTATACATAGAGATGTGAAATGTATATAATACTACCCTAGATCCATCTTACTCCACATCTACTAAGCGTCAAGAGGGATACAATCTCTTTTCACTCCAAAAGAAGTTTGCACCTCAAGAGATTTGATCTCTCTCGAAGCTTGATAGATCCAGAATTAAGACGGATCTATGTAATTTAATGTTATTATTATGGAAATATATATAAGGGTCAAAGAAATAAATATAAGATAACTGTGACTTATTTGGTTTTATCACGTAGTTCATAGCTATCTTGAAATCTAACTATAAGATTTGATTGCCACAAATTCCCATTATTTCATGTATGTATATTCTACTGCATATTATACATATATTCAATCATGTTATTTATGGATACTTTCTCAAATTATACCGAAATGGTTTCTTAAGAGACAAAAATTTAATCACTTTTTTAGTGATTACTTGTTCTATGACTAGGAAAACATTCCCAACTTGCAATTAGAGGATCAGTGCCCCTAGGCTTAATAGATTGCATCTGATACTAGTATGGGTGGTTAAGAGTATGGTTTGTTCTCCCCCGACATGCGTTCAATTCCCGCAAAGGGACATGTTGGCCCATTGTAATAAAGTTGGAAAGGTAAACAACCCCTCAGAGAGGTTCTCACCCTTAGCATGTTTTAGGATGCCTCGACACTTTTTTTTTCAGGAAGAAAAAAGCATGATTATATTATATTGATCTTGTATATACAGTACCAGCTAGTACATATCATGTAAATTACATATATCATGATCCAGGGGAGAAGCTTCTGTGCAGATACTACAAAAACTCAAATAAGAAAAATAAGACTTGTGCAAAGACATCTCTAGCATCCCGCTGGGAGCATGTAACAGAGATAGATACTACCATAAAAGACCACCATATTCATGAGAAAACAAAAGGGATACAAAAAGGAAAATACCATAGTCGAATCATATGAACACATTGAAAAGTGTCAGAAACCCGGAATACAGAAGTCCTGTATGATATAAGACTCCCCATTTGCTGAAACCTCCAGAGACCAGGTACCTGAGCCGAGGAGAAGACCTTGCTTAGACAGACAATCCCCAACCTGATTCCGAGCCCTGTAGATGTGCTGTATGGAGCTGCCAACCATGAGGTCCCAAAAAAACATAATTCTATCCAACCAGCCAGTAAGATGCGGGCATCTGATGAGGAATTTACCATTTACATGATCTACCATGGATTTGGAGTCCCCGGAGTTAGAGATGGAATGTATGTCAAAATAGATACAAAAGCGAGCAGACCCGCAAGGGCCATCGCCTCTGCCATGCTGTTTGTCCCATTACCAGCATTCCAAGCCAGTCTATAATGAAGATGCTCGCTTATGATTATGAAAACCCCACAGCCACAAGAATTTCGTTGGGCAGCGCCATCAAAAAAGGCCATCAGGGGCCTAAGGAGAGGATCAGGCAGCCCATTCCTGTTGGACTTTTTCATTTTTGGACTCTTTTTGGGGACAGAGTCGAGAAAGAGAGAAATGTTTTGTGTAATATCCATGAGAGGCACCTTTGCATTGTTAAAAATTTTATTGTTTTGCCAACTCCAGGCACACCATAAAGCAGTCACAAAGATCGGCCTCCATGATTCTCGCTGCCTACCCCACCAAATGAAAGCAGCTTGAGTAGAGGCATGTGAAACGAGAGGAAATCCATATAGAAAAGCCAGATCTTGCCATATTCGCAGAATGGAGTTGCATTGAAAGAACATATGAAAATTTGATTCCTCTGCCAATTCACACATTTGGCATCTGCTCGGCCCATGCCAATTTCTTTTCCGTAAGTTCTCCCAGGATAGGTTTTTATTATAAAAAACCAACCATGAGAAGTAAATGAATTTGGGAGCGCACCTTGATTTCCAAAAAGCTATAGGAAACAGTGGATAAGAGAGCGCGTACTTAGAAGCCATCATATCAGCATATATATCCTTGACACACACTTTTTTGTTTGCACCTGGCAAAAACCAGACTAAAAAATCCTATAGATTGGACCGGAGAAACCCACAGTTCCTCAGGGCATTCTTAAGCGGATTCCATAGATATAACAGAGACACCGACAGGCCAATATCAGCAGCCTATTTCCATATGGGGATGGGACCCTGCCAGTCTGCAATCAACTTGTCCCAAGTGAAGAATCCTTTGCCATGTAGAAAAGAAAGAATCCTATCAGGTATAGAAATGCCCAGGTGCCCACTCATAATGGGGTCGATTCCGATGAAGATTCTTTTACCTGTTTGGAGGCTCCATTTAAGATTGCTCAAGAAGAAAAGTTCAATTTTGCGGAAGCTAAGCCAGATAGCAGAGCCGCCCTTTACACCAATCCTTTTCAAACGGTACCAGTGTTCCATACCTTTTCCTCTCATGTATTTGATTTTTATGGTATTACTCCAAGGACCATTCCCATAGATACCTCTCCACAAGGACTTGCACAGAAGAGATTTTCCAAAGGTCCTCAAATCTAATAAGCCCCAACCACCAGAAGACTTCGGCCTAGAGATCTTCTCCAGAGAAGTGAGATGATATTTTCCTTGAACTGAATTGCCGCCCCAAATGAAATTTGCAGTGATCTTGTTCATTTTTTGAATGATGCTTGCAGGGAGGTAGAAAATGTGGGCCCAATACACAGCAAGTTGTAAAAGAACAGCACATGTTAGGACTATTCTTCTAGCCAGAGATAGGCACTTATATTCCCAAGAGAAAACCTTTTTGTAATATTTGTCTATGAGCCATTTCTAGTCCTCTTTTGAATATCCCTTTGCCTTTAGATGAAATCCCAAATATTTGACACCCTCCCTGATTGACCTTGTGTCGACACCAAACATATCAACAACCACTCCACCATCTCCATATTGGCATCGTTGTGATATAGGATGGATTTTGATTTATTTATTTGTAAACCTGTGGCCCTTTGAAACCTATATAGAATGTCATAGAGGCATCTCCATGTAACCCTGCATAGCATCGCAAAAATAAGAACATCATCAACAAATAAATTGTGGGATATATAGTTGTTCCTGCATATCTTCACGGGTTTACAAAGGTTTTCTTATATTGCCTTATTGATATGAAGACTGAGGGAGTTCATCGCCAGGATGAACATCAGCGGCGCTAAAGGGAAACCCTGGCGCAAACCCCTTTCTGCGGAGAAAAAAGGAGAAGGAAAGCCGTTTATGATGACATCATAATTAACGTTCTCAATACATGCCATAATCGAATTAATGACATTTGATTTTAGACCAGTCTTTGCTAATAAACATCTGATGAAACCCCAATCGAAACAGTCATAAGCTCTTTGCAAGTCAATCTTCAATATAGCCGCCTCAGATATGTTGGAGAGCATGGAGAACAAGCTTTCCTGAGTGATTGCGACAATGTCAATTATATTTCTGCCCTTTAAGAAGGCATGCTGATCTTTTGACAATGACTCGGCCAAAGATGCTTTGATCCGTTCTGCAATGATTTTAGAGATAATTTTGAAGGAAATATTGCATAAAGAGATCGGCTGGAAGTCTTTGAAGGAGTCTGCATCCAATTTCTTTGGTATCAGGGCTATCTGCGTAGAAGAGGTGATGTGATGGATGCTGCCCGAGATTCTTGTGGCTTCGACCATTCTCAGAAGATCTGTTTTCATAATGTCAAAAAAATGTATGAAGAATTCTATAGTCTAGCCGTCCGGCCCTGGGCACTTGTCCTTTTTAAAAGCCTTCATAACTCCTAAGAGTTCCTTCTCAGATATGGGACAAAACAGCGCATCATTTTTTGCATCGTCAAACATTTGGGGGACCAGGTCAATACCCCAAAGAATATCTTGAAAACTGCTGTTTTCTCTTCTTTTGTACCGATCTTTGAAATATCTCACTGTCTCATTTGAAATTTCGTGTTGAGAATAGAGAAAACCCCCCTGACCATCGCGTATTTTCCAGATAGTGTTCCTCTGTCTCCTAGCATTTGCAAACCTGTGAAAAAACTTGGTGTTCTTGTCACCTTCCATGAGCCATGTCGCCCTACTCTTCAGCCTCCATGAGGCCTCCTCCTCCTTTAGAATTTTCTGTTTTCTCCTTTCGAGTTCATTAATACGGCATTTCAAATTGAATGGGAGAGAATTGGCATTCAAATGAATAGAAATATGAGACAACTCCTTTTGAATTTCTTTGAGAGCCATTCTGTCCGCCTGACGTTTTTTGAGTTGCCATGCCTTAACCACTTTTCTCATAGAGGTCATTTTGTCCCTAAAATTCAAAAAAGGATGACCCAAATTGTTTGAGGATAGATCCCTCCACGCATTTGTTACTTCTATATTGAAAGCAGGGTCTTCTAAGAAAGTTCTGTTGAACTTGAAGGGGTACCCCTGCCTGAAGCCTTTTTCCCTCCAGCCGAGACAAATTGGCCTGTGGTCAGAGATGAAAGCATTTTCGATAGCCAAAAAAGGCATACCCATTTTATCTATAATGCTGGCATGAACAATAAAACGGTCAATTCTTTTAACAATGTAGGCTTCTTCAATTCGTCCGTTGTTCCACGTAGGCATCATATTGGATGGGACGACATCGACAAGGTTCTTATGAAGGAATTCATATTTGATTTTGTCCGAGAGCGGATCTCTCTTCCTACATCTCCCCCAGCATTCTTTCGAGCTTAGAGTAATATTAAGATCACCTGCAATCACTAATGAATCAATGTCAAAAATTCCTAAGTCAAAAAACTTTCCCCAGAAGAGAGACATGTTTTTATAAGGTGCATAGATATTCAAAATATTGATGGGGTTGGAAAATCCTCTGATATCTGCCGATATGAGAATTTCAGCGAAGCATTTATAGGCTTTTGCATTGATCCATGAAGGATCCCACATTACTGCCAAACCTCCTAAAAGACCCTCAGCTTCCGAGGCCGCCATGTGCCACAGAGGAAATTTTTTCCTGAAATAGGAGATGGCAGCTTGTTTACTGTGCATTGTTTCTTGAATAAGAATGATTTTCGGCCTTATAGAGAGAAAAAGATCTTTAAGCGCCAAAAATTTGAGATCTACACCTAGACCTCGGATATTCAGAGATAAGATGAAATTCTTTTTTTTTTGGGGGTGGGGGGGGGGGGGTCAACTGCGCTTGCTCTAAGAGGCTGATTCTCCGACACTTCAAGGATGGGAATGTCCACCAGGGATAGGGTCCTAATATCTCTGTCTACGTCATAAGTCCGTCCGCGGAAGTGTCTGCTTCCTCCATTATTCTTCTTCCTGACAGTAATATTTTTAGCGGAATTTGGACTTATAAAAGGGGAAGACGGATTCGGTGGCTTGTGAATGGTTAAGGGCTCCATTTCGAGGGATTTCTTGCTCAGGAAAAAGTCTAAATCACTATCATATAAGTTTGCAGGAGATGAGGATGGAGAATTTTGAGGCGTAGCAGAGACCATAGGTTCTTTACCCTTGACGGAGGGGAGGAGGCTTTTTTCAGGAGTAGGCAAAGATGAAGAGATAACAATGGTCTGTGTCCCCACCTTGAAATTTTTTGGTTTGGATATCGGGAGGGGGGAGGGGGGATTGCATTATCTTCGAGAGGAACCTGGGGAGGGGGACAATAAAGGATTGCAACTCTTTCCCGGCGCTAAAGTCTTCAAAAGATAAAGAATCCGACTTTAAAGGTCCCGACCTGGAATCAAGGCATAAAGAGCGGGCTTGAGAGAAGAGTTGGGGAGATGAAATAGATCCATATACTATTCTTACCATCCTGTGCAATCTCCAGATCCTCGACCCTTACTAAGTCATAAATTTCTTACTAAGTGTTGGCTTTTAAACTATAAACACTAACTTAAAATTTATAATAACAATTAATTAATTTTAGACTTAAACTCGTTGAAAAAATCCCAACAAATTACTAATTCCTTTAATTCTTAAAAAAAAAAAAAAAATACACTTTCATTATTTAAAATTTTGGCTTTTTCTATTAAAAATGTTTTGGAACATCAAGAGAAGCAATATATTAACAATATATTATTGAAAGGGATCACAATTAGCCCGAAGAAGTGTATCATAAATCCTTTTTAGATTTATTGGGTTGCACGGCCTAACTAAACCCCCGCTCCGGGTCACATGTCCCGCCGCGTGACCTAAGGCGACTCACGGGCCATTTACAAGGCTGTATAATAAAAACACACCAATCAGAGCACACTATTTCATAACTAAAATCAATCGATGGTCAAGCCACGTCAGCGATCCGCGGCAAGCCGTCCGAGCCAATCAGACAAGAGCGGGATCTCAAAAGGCCATTAAGTCTCTTTCCTTGCCCTCTAAATAGGCGGGCCGCGCCTGCAATTTTCATTCGTATTTTCAAGAGTCAGGAGGGTTTCAGGTGCAATCGAGGGTTTGAATTCTATCTGTTGCAATACGCTTGTGAGATCTCAGCATTTTGCGAGGTTTCGTTTCCGAGTCTAAATCTTTGCAAACATGAGTTCTTCTGGTGCAAAAGGAGGCCGTGGGAAGGCCAAGTCTACAAAGTCCGTGTCCAGGTCGCAGAAGGCTGGCTTGCAGTTCCCGGTAGGAAGAATCGCCAGGTTCCTTAAGGCTGGAAAGTATGCAGAACGTGTGGGGGCTGGAGCTCCGGTGTACCTTGCCGCTGTTCTTGAATATCTGGCTGCTGAGGTACTTTGATTTTCTATACACATGATGGCGCATTTAGGGCTCTTTGCAGAATAGATTATTGATTTTGGAGAGCTTATTACGTTTTAGTTGTGCCTATGTGATTTAGGGGTTTTCAATTTGTGTGCGCGCGCTTTTTTGGTTTAAATTTTTTCCCCTGTTTCTATTTGCATTCGGTTCGGAAGGCTTTGAAAGCCTCTCTCTTTGCATGCAGGCTGCAGGCTGTTCTGCTCGGATTTAGTACTGATTTTATAATGGTTTTTTTGTTTGAAATTGGCATATTGATATATGTTTGTCTACTACTTGCTAAATAGCTTTTGGAGGTTTCTGATACGCGATCGTATCGTTTATTCTATTTCCCCTTTTTATTTTATTTTATTTTTTTATTTTATTAAGTTTGTTTAAAGCTGCAAATGTATTGTTCTGTACTATAAAATGGTCGTTTGGTTTTTTCTTCTGTATTTCAAAAATGTTCTTTTGTACTTTCCTATGGTGTTTTTTCGTTTCGATTCATCTTTATTGTAGAAGGGTGTTTTATTGCTATATTTTTCTTGCTGGATTTCTTGCTATGATTTTCATAGGCTTTAAAAGCCATGTCGAGTTTTTAGGGCGTTCTTTACGTTTGCAGATTTGGAGATGCATTTTTGTTTTATTATTTTGTTTCTTTTGGCAAATCTGAGTGAAATTATGTTTTCCCCCCTTTTTTGTTTTATTTCTTTTGGTTTGATTGTTTGTTTCAGGATTGTAAAATCTATTCTTCTATTTGCGTGGCGTTTGCTTTTTCAGGTGCTGCTTCTATTTTTGTAAAGTCGCATATAAAATTGGGTAATCATAGGCTCTTCTTCCCTCTTGAATGTTTGGTTGCTTTATGAACTGC
Source organism: Pinus tabuliformis (assembly GCA_031772625.1). Taxonomy (NCBI): domain Eukaryota; kingdom Viridiplantae; phylum Streptophyta; class Pinopsida; order Pinales; family Pinaceae; genus Pinus; species Pinus tabuliformis. The sequence continues at coordinate 1,404,788,489 of CM062820.1, read as the reverse complement.
TGGAGTGGTATCGATTTTCTGGTTTCATTGCTGTTTATAGTGTCCATTTTCCCATTTTTCTTTACGGTTGTCGTGGGGCTTAGCTCTCGTTCATGGATTCATGCTTGTTTGATGATGACTTTTTAGATGATCAGTATTTCTTGGTTTGCTTTGATTAGGTTTTGGAACTTGCTGGTAATGCTGCCCGGGATAACAAGAAGAATCGTATAGTTCCAAGACATATTCAGCTTGCCGTCCGCAACGATGAGGAGCTGAGCAAGTTGCTGGGTGCTGTAACCATTGCCAATGGAGGAGTTCTGCCTAACATTCACCAGGTTCTTTTGCCTAAGAAATCTGGAAAAGACAAGGGGGAGATTGGATCTGCTTCGCAGGAGTTCTGATCCCGTGGCGTGTTGTTGAGCGATTTAGAATAGTATTTTTGATCTATTTGTAAATGATTGGTCGGTTGGTCCTTCCGAGTAAGCATTTGATGCTCCCCTTTTCCTAAAGCGGATGGATTTATTTGTTGAATGTGGACAGCATTGACAGTTTCTGTTGAACTTATATACAGGCTTCGTGCCATCTTGGCACCCTGGTCAAAATTTTGTTATACTTTTCTCGATGTCAATTATGATATGTAGCTTCGGTTTTTATTTGGATGGAAGGCTGTGCATTTGCCCTATTGATGAGATCTTACATTGTGAATGAAAGTCATGTGAAAGTTAACAGTGCATGTGATAGGCTAGGGCAATGACTACTTTGCATTGTATTGTGTAAACAATGGTTGTATTAAAGAAAAACGCAATATCTTAACGCCTTACCCAGGTCCATTAGCAGTGTTAATAACTTTTAAAATCAACTGGAATATTTTTCGGTTGATTCTCGCCTTCGAGGTTCCTATTTTTCCGTTGGAATTTTGTAATTCTACCAACATCAAAATTTCTTTTGGGGTGGGGCAAAAAAAGATTGGCCTGTTCCTATTTCAGAATCCTGGGAACAACTTAATGGTGATTTGTTCTGTGCTTGTTTCTAAAATAAAGGCTGCTCCTTGTTTTTGTTTACCGCTTCTTTTCTCTCAAGTGCTTCAGGTTTAATTTTAACCCTCGAGCGAGTTAATTTGGCCTTGATAACATAGTTTATGGAATTTTCATACTTGGCTTACATTACGAGTAAATATGATATAATACAAATCGGAGTTTGAATGTGATGAAAAGAGAGTCGCATGGTGTTTTGAACTTGTTTCTGGTTGGTTATCTAATGCGTGTCATGATGGGTTTCTGTTTCTTATAGAACACTCATGTTGTATTTCTGTTTTACCACGTTTCTGGTTGCTATTTCTTTCAAGACTGACGTTCTCTACCACTGGTTTTTCATGGTTTCTTGGAATTATGTTCTCATGATGAGTTTCTGTTTCTTGTAGAATACTTGCGTTGTATTTCTGTTTTACTACGTTTCTGATTGCTCTTCTTTGAAGATTGAGGTTCTCTAGCACTGGTTTTTCATGGTTTCTTGGAATAATTATTATTATTATTATTATCATTACTACTTTTTTTTGGTTGGGTTTTTAATAGTTCTTAAAGAACTTGTCCATCGCAATTCCCAATCTGCATTAAGGTCTGTAGAATCGAGGTACATAACTAACTTGTTTTTGATAGTCCATGACAATTCCCAATTAGCATTAAGGTCTGTATAATTCAAATCAAGGCACGGAACCAGCATTTTAATGCATATGCGAGAATTTTAATGGCTGGAGCTAGAATGTACCATGAATTTGTGTGCCTTGAGTTTTTGAGATTGTGTTAGTTCAGCCAAAGTTGCTCTTAAACAAGGACTGTGTTGCCTCGGGTTGAACAAAACATCGATTATATTGAAATGTACAAAAGAAGAGGAATTGTGAAAACGGTTGGTGGATTCATGTGCCTTGTTAACGAGATTATGTGCCCAACCAGTGTTGCTCTTAACACAAGGACTCGGTTGCGGCAGGTTGATCAAAACATCGATTATATTGAAATGCACCAAAGAAGAGGAATTGAGAAAACGGTTGGTGGATTTGTGCCTTGAATTGATGAGTTTGTGTTCGCTCAGCTAAATTTGCTCTTAAAGAACTGTGTTGCGTCAGGTTGAACAAAGTATCGCTTTTATTGACATGCACTAAAGAGAGGAATTGAGAAAACGGTTGGATACCAAACCTGTTGGGATCTCAAACCCAAAGCAAAACACATTCCATACGCAGTTTTTGTATTTCGGAAGAGAACAGAGGAAGCCCTACCTATTACTTGCAATATCCAATTTATTTAGCAATTCGCTAGAATGTATTGCCAATCTTGAACCCTCGAGTAATATCCAATTTATTTAGCAATTCGCTAGAATGTTTTGCGAATCTTGAACCCTCGGTTCTGCGAGATTGCCAACAATGCCCCTTTGCGAGACCAGGACCAGGTCATGTGAAATACGGAACTTGGTATCATCTAGAATGTATTGCCATTCTGAACCCTAGGTTATGCGAGATTGCGAACCATAGGCCTACGTGGGACCAGGAGTCAGAGCATGTGTAACAGGACCTTGGTATGCGATCTCATTTGATCTCATTATTAAGCGCACTGTATGGTATTATGGAAGGGTAAGTTTATAAGATCATCATTGAGATTACGGACTCTATTTGGGATGTTTTGTTTATGAAATCATTTATTGATATGGGTATGATGTAAGTTGATGGTAGTGGGGGTTTAGAGGATGTTTTGCTTGTGAAATCATTTATCGATACGAGTATGACGTAATTTGATGGTAGTGGATTTAGGGTTCATGATACGAGTATGATGTAATTTGATGGTAGCGCATTTAGGGTTCATGATGTTTTGTTTGAAATCATTTGCGAATATTGTTATTGGAATATTACCCAAATGATAATGAATTTTATTTATGGGGATGCCATTTTTTTTCTTTCCTATGATTAAAAGTGCAAGATTTGTATTTTTTTCGTTCTTTAATTATTATTTAATTTTCTATTTTCTTTTTATGTAGTTGGAATTTTTGTTGGAACTAGGTCTCGAGTTAAAATGCCCGAGACCTAGCATGTTTTGTTTTATGAAATCATTTTTTTAATACGAGTAAATATGATTTGATGGTTGTGGATTTAGAATTCATATTGTTATTGGAGTATTATGAGAATGATGGGAGTTATTTGAGAGGGTGGTATTTTATTATTATTATTTTTGTTTTTTTAAGTGCAACATTTGATTAAAAGTTTACACTAATGGGTAAATGTAATTTGATGGTATTGGATTTAGAATTCATGTTGTTGTTATTGGAGTGTTATGAGAATGATGAGAGTTATTTGAGGGGATGATATTAATTTTTTTGTAAGTGCAAAATTTGATTAAAAGTTTACAATGTGAGTTTTGGTTGGATAGGTTTAGTTTTAAAATAATGCTTTTAAGTTTTTTTTTTTGCAAGATTATCATTTTGATTGGATTTGTTGCCATATATTTTTTGTTCTGTTTTGTTTTGTTTATATATTAGTCTTTTGGTTTTTTTTTTTTTTTTTGTTTTTTTTTTTTGTTTTTTGTTTTTTATTTATTATCTTGTTTTGTCACATCTCTAAAGATTCATAGAAATTAACATAAACTAGTCAAAAGAGAAATTTTTTGATGAGATTATTAGAGCTAGATTTTTGGGCCTAATGTTTGGGGGAGTAGGGAGTTTAAATTTTCATTGAATATGTTTTTCCATATGGGTTATATGAACTTCTAGCTTATTGAGGTTATTCCTCATACTTATTTGATTTTTGCTGGAGGTCATTGAGGAATGCATTTCTCATTTATATCATGGAGGAATTTCATAAAGATTGATTATAGCTTGAGTGTTTGGTGAGGTCATTGCATGGTAAACATTAGTAGCCTCTTGACCAAAATTTTTAGTGTGAGATTTGGTTACTTGGACCCATCTCCAACACCATGTTGAAAGTGCATATTGATCCAATTGTTTTGTAGAAGTTAATAGTGCCCACAAATAAAAGCCACAACTTCCTAATGCCAATTTTGAACAACTTCCTTTGGCAAGGTGGTTTGATAAATCCAATAGATAAAACATATGAGAAGTCCTTGCACATATGGTCCATGGGGGTGGGGGTTTGGGGCATGCCACCCCCTTTCTTCATGATTTTAGGGTTGGTGGGGTGGTGGGTTCCCACTCAAGCTCCATAAACATTTACTTCTCCATTCCCATTGGGTTATAAATTTGAATATTTTATTAAAATTATTGTAAAAATATTTTATTATTAGGAAGATTTGTTGAAATTCACACTTTAGTCTTAGTGAACTTGTTTTCCACATTTTTTCCTTAGCTATTGTTTTTATTTTGCTTTGTTTTATTTTTATTTTCTAATTGTGTTAAATAATAAAAATATAGGTTGTTGATTTGTCTCAATGTTATGTCTATAAATGTTTTATTAAATGATAAAGAGTTGTGAAGTGTAAAGATTGAGTTGAATGTCATTAAGTATATATTTATGTTTAAATTTGGTTTGGAATTTGTAAATTAATTAACTCTATAAAATTTTGTTAATGTGTAAATTATTATTATTATTGTATTTTAAAATCTTTGAATGAAAAAGTCATGGCAAAAATTAAGGATGCTTATCCACATCCATCCATTAATGTTCATAACTTATTGATGTAGATTAGTGTACTTCACCCAAGGGGATTTGATTAGAAATTTGCTAACATTGAAGTAGTCGAATCCTTAACATTGATTATTGGTTGAGCTAACCCCTTAGCTAATATGGATTACATTCAAGTGTTGACTAGTGGAAGATTGTTTGAATCTTGGTTTGACATTTGCTTAGTCATTTGAATTGTTGCTTCAAACACATGCACTCTTTTTGTAGGGCACCCTTAAATTTGTAGTGTAGAAACAACTTGTTTAGATTGTCATTATACATCAAAATAGCCTCAATCAAGTTTATAGTGTCTTCTAAGGTTGTTGGAAGTTTTGTGCGCTGAAAATGCATTTTGTTGTTGAGTTTGAACATCCAAGTAGTACCATTACTATTGCTAGAGGGGAATTTGGAGGCAACAACTATTTATTTCATCACTTTGTTATCCAAAATAGCAAGGCCACATCACTCCATTGTGGTGGTGGTGGACATGTTGAACAATTATGTTCACTTTATTACAATTAAGTCAACCCACAAAGCAACATAGTGAAAATTTACATTGAATATCTAAGGCATTTGTTTGTGATAGAAATCCCAAGTTTATTTCAAAAATTTGGAATGGATTAGTCATAGTTTTCAACACAAATTTGAATTTCAAAGCATACCATCCATAGGTAATGGAAAAAATGAGTAAATCAAATAGGAAGATATGTTGCAAATGTATGTGATTTACAACTATGTAGGTGGTATGATTACTTATATTTATTGCAATGTGAATACAATAATGAATATGACACCTCACTAATTCCCATTTAAAAAAATAAGTCACATACATTATATGAAAGATGATAACAAGGGTTGTGTGGAAGTGGAGGAGCGAAGTTAGGGTTTATAGTAGGGAGCAACATGAGTGAGTTGGGAACAATGGAGGGGCAATGAGGGAGTTCCAGACTCCCTCCTATAGTAACGTAGTATCAAGCAGAAGCAAGGAGGTGAGTTTGAATGGATTCAAGAAACCCACAGAGGCGGAAAAAAAGGCAAACACAAAAATGCCAGAACATAGCAAATTTGATGAACAAGAAGACTCATGGGGCAGTCAGGAGGGACTAGAGACCAGGAGACAGTAGTCAGAGAAAGTACAAATCTGCAACGGGACCCTGTAAACCCAAGTCAACCATTAAACCTCGAGTGGTCTTGAATGATTTTGTACTACAAGTGCACATAAATCACATGGCGAATTATGTAGTGATATGCAAGTTTATGGGTATATGGCCTACAGAGAAGAATCTATACACATGGATAAGAAACAATTGGTAACCAAAGGGAGAGATAAATCTACATTTAGGGTTTAAGGGTTTCTTCACAGTGGTTTTCATTAGTCTAGAAGACAAAGACAGAGTGTTCGAAGGAGGACCTTATTTTTATGCTGTTGCACGCCTATACATGCGACCTTGGGTGATGAACTTTGTCCCAAAAAGAGAAACGTTCACATTGGTCTCTGTATGGATAAAACTATACTCGTTATCTTTAGATGATTGGTTGTCGAAATCCTTAAAAGCTATAGGTAATAAATTAGGTCATTTTCTAAAAATATCAAAGGCAATTTTGCGAGGTAAATATACCTCTTTTGCTCGCATATGTGTGAAATGGATCTATCGGGAGCACTTTTGGATGAAGTTCTAGAAGCATATGATGAGGAATGGGTATAGGCGGTGGCCTATGAACATGTCCCATTCAGATGCTGTAAATGTCATGAACATGGGCATCTTTTTAGAGATTCCCACAAAACAAAATGGAGGATAATCCCAAAACCAACACAGGCAAAGATCCTGAAGGATTCACCAAGATGGGAGGCAGAGGGAAAAGAGGGGGAAAAAGTACCAAAAGAAACCTAGTGAGAACAAGCTACCAAGTCGTAATAGTTTCGAGATTTTAGGAGGAGGGAACAATGGAAAGGACAATGCACTAGAGATCAATCCCACAGAGAAGGAAAAAGAGGACAACATGGAAATCATACACGATAACAACGAACAAAAGGAGAATCTACCAAACAATATGGAACTTGGTAGGGACCATGAGATGACCCCAAGTGAAGTTGGAATAGAGGACCACGAACTACACGAGATTCTTGAGAGGGAGAATCTTGATCTAGAAAAGTTCTTAGACCAGGGAACCAACAAGGGGATTGACTCTCTATCACAAGGGGAGTTTGACAGAGTACAACCAACTCTTCCTATGGAGATCTCAAACAAAGGGTATTGGAGTCAAAAGGAGCCATGATAGCCAAGGGAATAGAGGGGTCAAATCAATGGAGGAAGCATCAGGATAGTTTATCAAGAACCTAGACAAGAAAAGAGGAAGGAAGAGATAGAATGAGCTGTTGATAGAGTGTGGAAAACTCATGATCAACTCAGGCAAAATGAGAGATCTTACCAGTTACTCATTTACAAACCCATCATTATGAAGCTCACAACCTGGAATATTAGGGGTCTAGGAAGTTAAGGAAAACAAAGAAATCTCAGCAATAGAATAAAAGAAGAAAACCTAGATATGGTGTTTATACATGAAACAAAATGTTCAATAGACAAAATCGGGGAGATACATAGCAAATGGCTTATTAAATATAAGCACCTAGAAGTCAAAGCTAATAATACAGCGGGTGGGATTTTCACTCGTTGGAATCCTCAGAAATTTGGAATTCTGCATGCTGAAGCATCTAGGAACTACCTTTCAATGGTTATCCAACCCTTGGGTGACAAGGAAATCTATATGATCACAAATGTATATGGTCCTCAAAAACCTGAAGAAAAGTTTAGGCTTCTCACTTCACTGGAGGCACTGAGAGAAAGACACTCGGTAATGCCTTAGAATCTGGGAGGAGACTTCAACATAATCTGATCTCTCACAGAAAAAAAAGGAGGGACTAGAACACTAGGCAGAGACTCCATTGCATTCCAAAACTTCCTAATCAACATGGGGCTAGTGGACACGGAAATAATAAATGGTACCTTCACATGGAACAATAAGAGGGAAGGATCTTCCCAAGTTGCCTTAAAACTAGATAGATTCATCATCTCGGAGTACCTCTTTCTCTGCCTTAACTTGAATGTTTTCATCCTTCCTTTTGGAGGATCGGACCACTAACCTGTTCCGCTAAAAGCTTCATTTATTAGCACTCCAAGGAACAAACCTTTCAGGTTTGAGAATGTTTGGCTTACTCACCCTGACTTCATCACCAATATTGGTAAATGGTGGATGGAAGACTTGCCCATTCAAGGCACGAAAATGTTCCTTCTGCAACAGAGACTCAAACACATCAAGCTCAAACTTAAAGAATGGAACAAAAATGAGTTTGGCAATATTTTTAAAGCCAAAAGAGAAGTGGAACAAAAACTACGGAAAATTAGCCAAATTCTCATCAAGGAAGGCTTCATTGAGGATAGGAAAATGCACGCTGACTCTCTCCAACAGGAATGGGACAACAGAGGTTAGCGGGAAGAAATCTTCTGGAGACAGAAATCAAGAGTGCAATGGTTTAAAGGAGAAAGAAATACAAGGTTTTTTCACAAATCTACCATGGAACACATGGCCCATAATCATATTACAAAACTCATAGATCCTCAAGGGAAAGAGCTGAGCACACACAAAGATATGGAATCCATTATGGTACAACATTTTCAAAACATTGCAGAGGAGCCTATCTTAGACAGATCTCTATTTATTAAAAGCTTCACTCAGCACATTCCAAAACTGGTGACCAGGGAAGACAATTATAATCTCAACAGGCCAGTGACGGAAGAGGAGGTCAATGAAGTAATCAAAGAGATGCACAATGGGAAAGCTCCAGGCCCGGATGGTTTCAATGTAGACTTCTTCAAGGCAGGCTGGGAAATAGTCAAACATGACATCCTTGAGGTGGTGGAGGATTCGAGAAATTCAAAAACAATTCTAAAAGTGCTAAATGCCTCCTTCATAGCCCTAATTCCTAAGCAGGAAAAAGCTATGACACCAGATCGATTCAGGCCCATAGCTTTATGCAATGTAGTATACAAAATCATCTCTAAAGTAATTGCAAACAGACTCAAGCCCCTTCTTCTAACTCTCGTGTCTGAGGAGCAAACTGGATATGTGGAAGGAAGGCAAATTCTCAATAACATCATTCAAGCTCACGAAGTGGTGCACTTTTTCAAGAATAGTAAGCAAGCATGTATGATCATACAACATGACCTAGTGAAAGCTTATGATAAGCTACGCTGGTCATACATTATAGAAGCACTAAAAGCGTATGGCTTCGACCATAATTGGATAAGATGGGTTATGGCTTTGGTTACCTTTGCTAGCTTTTCAATCCTTCTCAATGGCTCTCCATCCAGATCCTTTTGGCCTTCGAGAGGTCTCAGGCAAGGAGATCCACTCTCCCCCTTTCTCTTTATTCTTATGATGGAAGGATTAGGCAAAGCGATCAATTTAGCCAAGGTGGAAGGAAGAATCCAGGGTCTCAAGCTAACCCAGGATGGAGACTCATTGACTCATCAACAATTTGTAGATGACACCATGTTGCAGGGCACACCCACGGTCAAAGAAGCCAAAGCTTTCAAACAAATTTTGCATGATTTTGCTATGGCTATTGGCACAAAGGTAAGCCTTACAAAATCAAAAGTTTTCTTTTTCAACACTAATATTACTATTCAAAGAAATCTCTCCAGAATTCTCGGCGTTCAGTGAGATCATCGTCCCTCCAAATATCTGGGAATACCTCTCATTGACAAACCTCTGAGCAAGGAAGTTTGGGAGCCAATGACTAATAAACTGAAGGACATAGTGAGTAAATGGACAAGTAGATCTTTGAATTTAGCAGGCATGATAGTTCTCACCAAGGCGGTCCTACAAACCATTCCAATCTACATGTTTCGGCTCTTCCTGTCCTAAAAGGAGTTTTACAACAAATCAAGAATATTCAAAGAGATTTTATTTGGGGCAAAGGGGAAGAAAAAAAGAAATGGGCTTTGGTAGCTTGGGACAAGCTATGCAAACTCAAAACTCATGGCTAAAGGAAATGAGAAACCCATGGGCCAAGCTCTGAAAATAGAAATATGCAAAGGATTGGCAAGAAAGGGACCATATTCGAATGACAGGACACATCAGGGGCTCCCATATTTGGAACAATGCTTGGGAGAACAGAGCCTTAGTTCAGAAACATAGTTTCTGGGAGATCAGAAATGGGAACCTAGCCTGGTTTTGGGAGGATAACTGGCAGCAGGAACCCAACCTATGCAGAGAAGGACTGGACATTCTCAAAGATGATACTGTCAACAAAGGGCTACAAAAGGTTAGTGACTATTGGGATCAGACAAGGAACAATGGTAAATGGAGAACATGGAAGGTACCAGTTTACAGTGAAGAGACCCCTTTGAAGGCCCAGGTTGAAGCTCTTGCAACGATCCTGGAAAAGAGAAAAATTTTGATCTCAACTTCCACAGACCAACTAAGATGGGGAAGAAACAGTGAGGGCAACTTCAACCTCAAAGAAGCCAAAGGAATTGCCACTGGACATAACCTTCCAAACCCTGATAAAATATGGAAGGACCTATGGCAAAACCCTCATTGGTTGAAAATCAAACTATTTGTGTGGATGGTATAACACCAAAAGATTCTGACTTGGGAAAATCTTAGAAAGAAAGGTTTTGCTGGACCATCTAGATGCCAGTTCTGTGGTCATCATGCAAAAACGATGAATCACCTTCTCAACCTCTGCACATTTACCTCAAGCTTATGGCACTGGGTTGCCTCAATCTTTAGGCAAACTAACAGGGATGAAAATGGCATCTTTAAAACTTTAAAGAATTGGAGGAAAAACCTATTTGAAAATGAGACATTTAGCATAGCCTGGACTCTGATTCCAGGCTTTTTGATCTGGAATGTCTGGAAAGAACGCAACAACAAAATTTTCAATGATAAATCTGGCTCAACCCAAAGCATCATAGCTCAGCTCTTAAGACAACTCAAAGAAACTGTAAATACCCTTTAGAAACAACCTCCCGAGAATCCTCCTTCTCACCAGGAGGCTCGCATTCTTTTTCTTTTAGGCCTCCAGAAGCTAGTCCCCCAGGTCACAAACATGATAGCAATACACTCGCAACCACCCCCCCTGGCTTTTTGAAATTCAATATAGATGGAGCCTCAAAAGGAAACCCGGGGGCTGCGGGTTACGGTGGAGCTATAAGAGATGACAAGGGAAATATAAAAGTCATCTTTCATAGTCATTTAGGGAATGCTACCAACAATATGGTGGAACTAATGGCCATACAACATTGCTTTGAGATACTGATGGATCTCAATATGCATAACACAATCATAGAGGTAGATTTTGAATTAACAATTAATTCTATTAAAAAAATAGTTAATGGCTCAACACCGGAAAAAGTCTCAAACCATTGGAGACTTTTGCAGGTCTATCATTGTATTCAATCACATCTTAGAATCTTGAGAACCCTAAGTTTTGTTCATGTATGCAGAAATGCCAATAGATTAGTGGATCGGTTGGCGAATGAGGGGGTGCTCTGTAAAAAAGATAACAATAAATGCAGGTGGGAGTTTGCACCCGCAGGGAAACTGCATGAGGACTGCCACATTCTGGCAAGCGCAGATAGGGAACATTATCACAGTATGAAGGAGAAGCAGCAATTTGGAAATTAAGTTGATGGAGGATAAGGGTTCAACAAGTAGAAGACCTCAGAATCGACATGATTGGGTCTTCCAGATGGACGGAAGGAAGCGGAGAAAGGGTGGTATGCTTTTTCGAGGAAAACAGAGTTTTAGCGGTTTAGTGGTTTTCGGGCGTCCCCAATCCCCTAAGCGGTATTTTAAGGTTTGCCCCTGATGCCACTCATCAATCAACATGTGGTGACGGGTGGAGAGAGAAAACCGCCTTTATCGGGCGGGTTTTCCTTGTGCTTCTTCTCCGCTCGATATTCTCCTCAACCATCAAATCCAGCTTGTGAAGATCTACGGCCACGGTTCATCGAGCTAGTTGGCGGTGTTATCCTCCGTGCTATTTGTGATCTTGGGTTTCGGGCAGTAAAATTGCTCGGGAGTTATATCCCTGGGCAGACCCGATTGGACTCTTGAGATGGTTTTGAAACCTTTTCAGGTCCGTTGTGTTTGTTAAAAGGTGTGCTAGTTGAGATCCTGATTTTGCCCCTCTACCGTGTGATCTTTAGATTCAGATCCTACGGTCGTCGGTGGTTGCATAGTTTTGTGGGCCCTAGGCCCAGTTTTCGAAGCTTGGAGGGGCCTGGTTGTTCCTGTAGGCCTCAGTGCCGTGGTTTGTAACATATATTTGTAACTTTTTAGTTAATGAATGAGAAGAAAACACTCTTGCTTTAGCAAAAAAAGAATATGATGCCTCACTAAAGCTAAATCCATTTAAATCTTTGTATGGTAGAAAATGCATGATATTGATTAAAAAAATTAACCTAATTGATAGAGTTTATCCATGAAGTGTAGACCAATTAGTTTGTGTGGGGTTTAGCCCCCACTAAGTCAAAAATTCAAATCTCATGGGGAGGAATTGAGAATGGGAACCACTTTTGGGGGAATTAAATTATTCCAAGGAATGATCAAGCTTGATTGATCTTTACACATTGGGACCGACTTCACCCTAGGTTCAACCTTGTTTAAAAAAACTATTTAATAGAGTGGTGCATAGGCTTAAATTGCTAAAAAAATTAGAATAACATGTAACTAACTTGGGTTGAAATTATATGGGGCAAAAGAGTGTGTAGATAAAGGCATAAGGCTAAAGGAATTTAAAGTTGGGGAGCATGTGTTCCTAAAATTAAACCAAATAAAAGTTATTTAAAGTCAAGTTGTTGTACAAAGTTGACAACTAGATATTGTAGACATTTGAAATCCTAAATAAGATAAGATATGTTGCACATATGCTTGCATTGTTTGCGAGCATAAAGGTTCATATTTCATGTATATTTTTTTAAATATGTACATGATCTTAACAATGTTATTGATTTGGCTTTGATTCAAGTGGAACTTCAAGGGGGTTTCTGGATACAATTAGTTTGCATATTATATAGGAAGGCTACTTTTCTTTGGACCAAGGCTATCAAGTTGGTGGAAGTCTAATTGATCCATCACAACTCTATCGAGGCAACATAAGAGCTAGAGGAAGCCACACATGAAGTGTAATTGCATTTGTTTTGAAGTTTTGGTATTGTACATAGTTGTAGGTTAAGGGGGATGAGTATTTAATACCCCAATTTTAACCCTTAAATTATGAATGCGTATATAATGTTGAAATTACTATAAGCCAAAAGCCAAACATATGTGGTACAAGTAAAGAATGACCATGCACTACATAAATTTGTAAATTGAAACATAATATAAACTTTGTAGAGTGTGCAAACATAGTACGAAAAATAAAAGTGGGTAGTTGATGAAGGGAAGAAATTGGGGTTAGGGGCCAAGGGGAAGAATGATATCATTTTATTTCTTATCCTAAGTCCTTTGACCTTAAATATAATTATTAAATTGTTAACCTAGATTGAGATGAGTTGGTTAAAAAAGAGATACATGGACTTCTCATGAAGGCATGTCATCTGTTTTTGCCATGCAGATATTATCCAAGGTTTTAAGCATGCAAGTGGGTTCTTTCTCATTATTCCTTTGGGTTTTCTTCTTTGTGTTGAAGGTTATCATATTTTTCTAACCATCAAACTTTGTGGAAAACATGACTAAGTTTATGTCTCTTTGTTGAGATAAAGAGAGAGAAGTAATAGTTGGAATTCCCTTGTTCCCAGTAATAGAGATTCCCTGACCAACTTGTGCTAGGGAACCAAAGACTATTTAGCCAAAAATGGGATGCTATTATTTGTATTATGTAGGCTAGTGGGGAGAGGCTACTTGAATGGGAAGGTTCTAGTGTGAAATCTTCTTAAGAAGGAATTGGGTTGAGTGAGATAAATTAGAGCTAGATCATATAATTTCACCCTTATGTATACATATCCCTGCCTTGAGGGTGGCCTTTATGACAAAGCGAATGTGTGAGAAAAAGCCTATTATTGGGTAGGCTATTCTTTGTTGATAACTAGTTGATGGTTTTTTCTTAAAATTTCTTAGCTATTATTGTTGTGATTTGTTCGTTATTTTATCATTATTTTCGCTTAAATGAGTTTTTAATTTATTTCATGTGAGATGAATTGCATCAAACAACTCACTCTTTGGATCACACTTTTATTCAAAAGAACAAAATTACATTTTGCAGATGCTAAAAAGCATTCGATGATCAAACCAACCCACTGGCATCCAAAAAAAAAAAAAAAAAAAGGAGAAAAAAGAAAAAACATTATTCATTTCTACCCTTCTTTTTCTCCACTTTTTGCCAACGACTAGAGTTGGGAGTGGAAGATGCAATAGCCATTTGATTTTCTGTTACATTTACAAAAGTTTCTTTGTTAGATTCTAAATTCTCTAATGCATGAATTCTTTTGGCACCACTTGCCTCTCTTTTAGATATAATATTTTTTTGCAATTTGCTATTGGTGAGTTGAATCCATTGTTACTTTTGATAATTGAACCATTGTACCTACTTGCTCAACCCCCTCTTCTCCATGATTTGTTGGGAATTTTGTTCAACAATATTTGTAGCATTCATTAGGGTTTCTTCGTCCTTTGCTTTGGCATCACGAGAATATGAGAAATGGCATCCCTTTGGCTTTTGGGTCTTTTTTTCTTTTTCTTTTGGGACATCAAACAATTCACTCAAATATGCATGTTCAAGATTTAATTATTTCCTTGTGATTATATTAACTATGCATTAACATGCATGTTGCAAATAGAGTGCTTTTGGATTACCTTGTCACCTTAATTAGTGTGCAGAGGCTCCATAAAATCATCACCAACCCTCTCGAGACCCCGTGACAACAATTATAAGGGTGGGGAAAAGCCCCCTTGTTAAGAATTGAGGTCCAAACATGACTATACATGCAAATAATATAACACATACCCAACATGTTGGAAATACTTAGGGGGAGGGTGAATCAATATTTTGTTACTATTTTTCAATTTTCAGTTATTAAAACATTTGATGCACATAAATCATGAAACACAAATATTTATATAAAAATCACTTTTACAATTTATTTTTGTAAATATTTAGTAAATTTTCTTGTACAAAGTAAGCACCAACTTATAACATTTCTAGGCATTAACTTTAAGGAGATTTTGGTTCCCTAATTGAGCACCAACTCAACAAATTTGCAGGCAACAACCTACATGAGACTGCAATCTCCCTATCTGAGCACCAACTCAACAATTTATAGGCATAAAAATCTTCAATTTGTTCCTTAGACTCGTCAACACCAATTCTTGTTTTCACCTTTTTTAATAGGGTTGTTTCCCTACCATGCCATCTTTAGGTTCATACCTTCAAGTACGACCAAAAATTCTCCTTCTTTATCCTACTTATTTGTCACCTTGTTGTTTTGCCTTAGTCACCTTGAATTCATCACCTCATCCACTTCTACCTTCTCAATATGTTTGCTCAACAACAATTTGTCTACACTATAACAAAACATGACATTGGTGTCAGAAATAGTGTTGAAAATCATGTATTGGAGCATGCGATTAAGGTTCAGTTAGTGACGCAAAACTTGGCACTACAATGCATTTTCACTTGAACGCTAGAAATAGAATCGAAAATAATGTAGAGTTTAGCGCTAAGAACTATTTTTTCCATCCTTGCTTCCATTGTTGCATCCATTTGTACTTCTAGTTTTGCTCCCAATTGTGTTTCTGCAATGGCATCAACTTTTTTTTTGGCTTTTTAATTTACGCCAAGTGATGCTTCCATTATAATGTCGTTTGTTACATCTAGCTTTGCTTCCATTATGACAGCGTCTTTAGCTTTTAATATGAATTCCATTATTACTTCTTGGTTTTTTACTTGAATGAATTATTTGTTTACTTCTTAGGGAACGTCAAGTTTGACTTCTAATATTGTTTCCATTATTACTTTTTTGTTTGCTACTTGAATTGCCTCTGTTTTTGCTTCTTAGGTAACACCAAGTTTCACTGTTAGTATTGCTTCCATTTTTACTTCTTTGTTTGCTATTTAAATTGCTTATTTTTTGCTTCTCAGGTAACACCAAATTTTGCTTCCAAGATTGCTTCTGGTGTGTTTCTAGTTTGACTTCCATTATTGCTTCCTTGTTAGCCTCATGGTTTGCTTCCTTTTAGTTACAAGGTTTGATTCATGTTTAATGCTCGGGTTTGCTTCTTTTTTAGGTCCAGGGTTTGCTTTCTTATAGTGTTGGGATTTGCTTTTCAATTAACTTCCAATTTTGCTTATTGTTAAGCAACCAATTTAGTTTCCTATTAGAGCTGGTGATAGCTCCAAGTATGACTTCCAATTTAATGTCGAATTTTACTTCCATTTTAGAGCTACCCCCGTGTCTATTTAATGACTTATGTTGCTTCCTTTATAATTTCCATTTATTAATTTAATATTTTTTATTCAATTAAATTAGTTAGGTATATCATGCCTCTTAAATAAATAATATGATTATAGAGTAAGTCATGTTGAATTTGAAATAATTTATAGCATACCATTTATAAAGAATTTTTAGGGAAATGGACATTCATACAAATTAAGAACATCAATATACTTATTAAATCTCCATCAATATAAAATCTACAACATCCATTTTTTGTTTGAAGTTCGTCATTGAATTATTAGAATAGAATATTACAAAAAGTAATAGGCTTTGATACCAATTTTCTATTGGGAAACCGACCCAATAACAAAGGTTTAATGTCTTGAGATTACTAAAGTTCTATCTACTAACTAAAAACTTCTAGCATAATAGACAATAGACAACAGTGGCCTAATGGTCAAAGTGTTGAAAATGGCAACAAGAAATGCTAAAAATAGCATTGATATAAATAGCAGTTCGGGTACCAGTGTTGGACATAGCAACAAAGAATGAAAAATGGAAGTGCTAAAAATAGCATTGCTATAAATAGCATTTCGGGTTACATTCTAATTTTAGTTAGTCCCTGAACTAAAATTGAGAATTAAAATTCGATTTTGATCTTAGCAGTTGTTTGAAAAAAATTAATTAATTCATCTTGAGTTAATTAGTTGTAGAAAATCAAACATGAAGTCTATGTGAGGACATGCAACAGTTTCTCCATTAATTGAGGAATTTATCCCTTAGTTAAAGAGACAAGGATGAGTTGTAATTAGTTAGCTCAGTTAACTGAGTTAAGTCTAGTTAGATTAGTTCCAACAGTTTGTGGAATTAATTGTGAGTTCAGTTAGTTAATGCTTGCATGCATGTAACTGCGGCACTTTAGATAATTGAATATTCTCTCATAAATAACTCATGCATGTCAGTTCAGACAGAGACCCAGTTGAGATCATATAATGGGACAATGTACTATCAATTGGAGTATTTTTCCTATATAGGAAACTCATCCATGCAGAAGGAATTATCTCTTTCAGGATTATGCAGTTACTACTGAGCCAGGTGAGCAGTTTGAGGTGGGAATTCACACGTGGAAGCACTAAACCCCAGGAAAAACTGCGCAAGGAAATAGGAGGCTTGGAGGGCAGAGAAGAAGGTTTGTGAGAAGCCTTTGACTGTTTATGAGCAGCAGAGGGATTGTACTGAGAGCTGGATATCTTGTGAGCTAAAGCTTTGTGTAATCCGGACATATTTCCACTTGTATGATAATACAGAGATTGAGGTTTTTAGCTGAGGATTTCTTGAGAGTATTTTTCTATGTTTCATGTGTATGATTTCTTCTTCTCTGTTATATGTGTTCTGATTGATTTTGTTCAAATTGATTAAGCTTCCGTAAAGTTTGATTGTAGAAGTAGATCTAATATTTTGCTTTAGTATATTGCATTATCAGGTGATCTACAGTGGGAATTTCTACATGGTATCAAAGCTAGCTGATCTATAGAGAAATTTCTACATGGTATCGGAGCTAGCTGATCTATAGAGAAATTTCTACATGGTATCGGAGCAAGGTGATCAAAGCGAAGAACAATATACAAAGAAGGGAGAAGTTCAAAGTTTGAAGTTCTTGATTATAGAAATCGAGTTCTTATCACATCTCAATTTCACCAATGGCGTTCAACGATTTAAGACTTGAGTATGCCCTTGATGGCAGCTCGAATTATATAGTCGGGAAGGATCGCATGGAAGCAATATTAGAGGATAACGGTCTAAAGGACTTCATTGATCCAGAAGTCCCCAAGCCGGCAGCGGCTACTGCTACAGAGTTGGCGGAATGGAAGAAATGTGTGGCTAGAGCAAGGAGAATCCTTCTGGAGGGAGTTCGAGACCACATAGTCTCGAGTTTCCATGGGAAGAAGACACCGTTTTTGATCTGGAAAACATTGAAATATCTATATCAGAACAACAACGATTAGAGGAAGCTGGCGCTGAAAGACAAGCTTTAGAAAATCAAGTGTGAAAAGGGCAACACGATCTCTACATATCTGAACAAGCTCACCACCTGCAGGGATGAGCTTGAAAGTGTAGGGATCACGACAGCCGATGATGACATGGTGAGTCTAGCTCTCCTCAGTCTTCCTAAGAACTGGCATAGCTACCACGACTCGGTAAACGAAAAAGAGAAATTGCCAAATTGAGAACGACTTTGGTGGGATTTGATGCTGGATGAGATACAGAGAAGCACCAGAGACGGATCTTCTTCATCCAAGGAGGATGAAAAAAATTACGCCTTAGCGAGTAAGACAAAGAAAGGGAAGGAGAAGGATTCTCATCCCAAATCCAATTCTTCCCATGGTGGGGAAGAAGTTTGACAAATCAAAAGTGCGATGCTTTCATTGTCATGAGGTGGGCCATTTTGCTACAAATTGTCCACTGAAAAAATCCAAGAACGGATCCTTGGAAGGATCAGAAGGTGAGGCATTGGCCTCACAGTTCGAGTTGGATTTCACACTCTTTTCATGCATGGTTTCATTCATGGTGGGATGTGGTTGGTTTTTTGACAATGGAGCTTCTTTCCACATGACTGGTGACAAGATTTTGTTCAATACCTTGGATGAGAAAGATCTCAAAATAATCATAGTGATGGGTAATGATGAAAAGTATAGTGCCTCAGGTGTAGGCATGGTTGTTTTTCAAGGGAGCATGGAGCTCGCATTACCTTGACCGATGTCAAGTATGTACTAACACTGAGGAAAAATTTGGTGTCGATCGCAATGCTGGAAGACAAACCCCTATGATGAAGTCTTCAGTAAGGGAAAACCTCAGTAAGGAAAAGGTTTTCCTTCGACACATTACCACTAGACAGGTGAAGCAGATCGGTTCACGAGTCAAGAACCTGTATGCTCTTGAGGTTAAAGATGCATGCAAAGCCTTGAGGAGCAAGGCAATTGATGGAGACTTGATGGTTGAGAGGGAGAGTACATTACCTCTCAACATGTAGCGCCAGAAGAAGTCTCAGACAATTGTGGAGGAGCCATAATTGGTGAAGCAGCTTCAGGAGGTTGTGGAGGAGCCACAACTGGAGAAGTTGAGAGGAGATTGAGTGGAGGAATCCACTTATGCAGAGACCTCCAGTGGAGGGAAATTTCTAGCCAAGTGGGCATAGGGATCACATGCATCCATACTTTCAGGTAGGAGGTGGGACAATGTGGAGTGACAGTCCCAAGATGGTTGGAATAGGGGCAGGATCACTGAGGTACACAACCTCTTTGATTAGACCTTGCTACGGGAGCCTTGATGAGGAGTAGTAGGACTGGCTGAGTGGGTAGAGACAGATGCGGATGGAGCAGCAGAGAGAGCTACAGTGCAGGAGTCCCAAGACTGTGCAGAGCTAACAAACTACAACAATGTGAGAGGCACAAGAGTGTTGCAGTAGCTTAGAGGTCAGAGAGGGAGCACTTGTCAGCGGCAGTTGGAGCTTCAGCATCAAAGGATGTTTCTAGTCCAACAAGGAGGTCAGTTGGAAGTTTTTTTGTTTTTAGAGTTGCTGGAGCAATAACACTTGGGAGAAGTGTTGCATGCAGAACATTCCAAAGGTTCAAGGTCGAGTTCGAGTTGAATGCCTTGGTGAGAGAGAGTGTTGAAAATGGAAACAAGAAATGATAAAAATAGAAATGTTAAAAATAGCATTACTATAAATAGCAGTTTGGGTACCAGTGTTGGACATAGCAACAAGGAATGAAAAATGGAAGTGTTAAAAATAGCGTTGCTATAAATAGCATTTTGGGATACATTTCAATTTTAGTTAGTCCCTGAACTAAAATTGAGAATTAAAATTCGATTTTGATCTTAGTAGTTGTTTGAAAAATAATTAATTAATTCATCTTGAGTTAATTAGTTGTAAAAAATCAAACATGAAGTTTGTGTGAGGACATGCAACAATTTCTCCATTAATTGAGGAATTTATCCCTTAGTTAAATAGATAAGGATGAATTGTAATTTGAGTTGTAATTAGTTAGTTTAGTTAACTGTGTTAAGTCCAATTAGATTAGTTCCAACAGTTTGTGGAATTAATTGTGAGTTTAGTTAGTTAATGCTTGTATGCATGTAACTGTTGCACTTCAGATAACTGAATATTCTCTCATAAATAACTCATGCATGTCAGTTCAGACAGAGACCCAGTTGAGATCAGATGATGGGACAATGTACCCTCAGTTGGAGGATTTTTCCTATATAGGAAACTCATCCATGCAGAAGGAATTATCTCCTTCAGGATTGTGCAGTTACTACTGAGCCAAGTGAGCAATGTGAGGTGGGAATTCACACATGTGGAAGCACAGGACCCCACGAAAAAATGTGCAAAGAAATAGGAGGCTTGGAGGGCAGAGGAGAAGGTTTGTGAGAATCCTTTGACTGTCTATGAGCAACAGAGGGATTGTACTGAGCGCTGGATAGCTTGTGAGCTAAAGCTTTGTAGGAATTTACAGGGTAAGTTCTTCAGACAGAACACCAAAGGACACCGCTCACAAACAGATCACAGATCAATACACTAGTATTTTTGACATGGTTAAAACCCTCAAAGAGGGAAACAGTCCACGACCTGAGCCAACGCGGCCACTTCAGGCAATTTATTAATAAAAGAATGAAAATTTACATAAGCTTCTCTCATGGACGGTTACCCTACAAATTACCCTCCATGCTCTTTAAATAGAGATCATGGACCCATTGAGTGTTAAGACGCGGATCAAGTGTCGGTAATACCGAGGAGAGAATGAATCGTCAGATCACTACATATCGTGACCGTCGGATTGTAAGTTACAAAATGTACATAGTAAAGAAACACACTTAACCTAACTCTATACTAGACCAAGTTATACTTAACTATTTCCTATGTGTCGGAATATCTTAACATCCCCCCTTAAGAACAACTTGGGATAGGATTGAAGGATTTACAAATATGACACAATAGGAGAAGGAAGGAGGCACTAGAGCCTATTTCCCCTTAGTGACAACTTCCTGAACTCCAACCATAAATCGAAGTTTAGTAAACTTCGCCTCTGTGAGAGCCTTTGTAAAGATGTCTGCAACTTGATCATCTGTTGAACATAATTGCACTTCAAGAACATGGTCGTGAATGAGCTTTCTGATTAAGTGCATGTGCATTTCAATGTGTTTGCTGCGCTGATGTTGGACTGGATCTTTGCATAGTTGAATGGCACTTTGATTATCACACCAAAGTGTAGTCAGATGTTGTTGCTGAAAGCCAAACTCTGACAAGATCTGATGAAGCCACAAGGCTTCCTTACTAGCTTCTACGGCACCACGATACTCTGCTTCAGCTGAAGAAAGAGAAATGGCACCTTGTTTCTTGCAAGCCCATGTAATAGGTCCTGAACCAAAAGTGAACACATAACTTGCAGTAGACTTCCGATCATCAAGGTCACCAGCCCAATTGGAATCAGTGAAACCAACCAATAGAGGAGATGCTTCGGCACTGTAATGAATCCCAAACTGAACTGTACCTCGAACATAACGAAGTATTCTTTTAGTTGATTTCCAATGACTTTCATGTGGGTTTTGCATAAACCGAGCAACAAGGCCAACAACAAAGGAAAGGTCAGGACGAGTATAGGTTAGATACAAAAGTTTTCGTACAAGTTGACAGTATAAGGTAGCATCAACTTCAGGGGAAGTTCAAGTGACTGAAAGTTTGACTCCAGACTGAAAGGGAGAAGGGGCTAGCTTACAGTCTTCCATGTGAAAATGGCGTAGAAGATCACAGGCATACTTGAACTAGGAAAGGGAAATACCTTCCTTGGATTGCAAGACTTTAAGACCAAGAAAATAATGTAAGTGTCCTAAGTCTGTCATTTCAAACTTCTTTTTAAGGCTGGACTTCACATGGTTGGTAAGGTTGGTATCACTACCAGTGAGGATAAGATCATCAACATAAAAAACAAGAATAATAAGAGACTTGCCCACTTTCTTGGTGTAGACAGTATTGTCAGAATGACACCTAGAAAAGCCAGATTCTAAAGGAAAGCTATCCATTTTGGCATACCAAGCCCGAGGAGCTTGCTTGAGACCATAAAGGGATTTCTTAAGCTGACATACAAGGCTGGAGTCTATTTGTATAAAGCCAATAGGTTGTTCCATATAGATTTCTTCATGCAAGTCCCCATGCAAGAAGACATATTTAACATCCATCTGATGGACTTCCCATTTGAAAGAGGCAGCAAGGGAAAGAACAAGGCAGATAGAGTTCATTTTGGCAATAGGGGAGAAGGTTTCAGTGTAGTCAATGCCTTCAACTTGTGAAAAACCCTTAGCAACAAGACGAGCTTTATGTTTATCAACTTTCCCATCTGGTCCATACTTGGTTCTGTAAACCCATTTGCATCTAACAAGTTTTTGTCCCTTTGGTAGAGGAATAAGATCCCATGTATCATTTGCCAATAATGAATGATATTCTTCATTCATAGCTACTTCCCAATCTGGATGGCCTAAAGCTTCTTCATTGCTGCTTCCAAGGCTTCCATCTTCTTAAAGCATTTGGATGCTAAGTGGCCATCTCGATTACAAAAATTGCAATGTCTATTAGTCTTCTTCCCTTTGTTTTTATTTGTCTTATCATTTTGTTGAAATGATTTTTCATTTTGAGGCTGAAATTGCTTAGGACCCTTGTTTGGTTTAGGACCATTCCTTTTAGGATACAACTTCTCAGGATTCTTTGAATGTGGTTACTGCTGGGCAGCTAACGCTTTCTTAGAAAAGTTTCCAAGATTAAGAAGACCAAGGTATAAGAGTTTTTCTTGTTCTCTTATTAAAGAATCACAAAAGGAATCAAAGGAAGGGGACTTGTAGGCTTGTCCTTGAGAAATGAAGGCTTCTCTTGTAGAATGGAAGGTGGAAACAAACACAGAATAGGTTGGTCCCAACTTAGTAAGAATGGAATAGATAAGGTTACTATCTTCTTTCTTAACCTTAACACATTCCAAGAGAAGTATAAGGGTCTTGAACTTGGACAAAAAATCTTCAATGCAAGAAAAATTATTGGAGTCCAATGTAAGCAACTCATTTTCAAATTGATGGGCTTTAAGTTCATTTTTAATTCCAAAAAATTTAGTGATCTGTTTCATTGCTTCCTCAGGAGTATCAAGTTCTGCAATATGGAATCTAAGATCTGGATAAATAGACATCCCTATCAATCCACGTGCTTAATCTTGCATATTTTCCCATTTAGATGCATTATCTTCATCTTTCGGTTTGGTTTTTTGGCCTGAGGTTATTCTGTAGAGACCTTTACTTATAAGTAAATCCACAATGTAGGACCACCATTGGAAGTAGTTGGTGCTGTCAAGAATAACTTGGCATGGACTTTCCATTTTAACAAAAACTGAAGCTATAGATGCTGAAACTAAGTGTTCCAATGGAAAGATCTCAAAAAATTAGGCTGGTTCAAAAAAACGGCACTGAAAACGACTTCTAGATGAAGAAGTTATGGCTTTTTGAAGAAAATTTGATGAAGATGCCGACGAAGTGCGGGAATGTGCGGAAATGAATGATAATGTTAGAAAAAATCCACCCCCTTTCCAAACTTAATCTAATTAGCTCAAAAAAAAGAAGACTTGAACTCAAGACCTCTACTCTCATTAGTGATGAGAAGAATCCTACAAATCATCCCATTTATGCAGTGGACACTGATTTTGAAGCATGTATTCTCCAAATAGAAGAATCTTAAAAGGCCTCAATGCAGCTCGGGAAACCAACAGTTCAGGCTGAAGAAGAGCAAGGAAGTCAGGTTTGGGAGATATTCTTTGATGGAGCATGTTCCAGGGAGACTACAGGAGCAGGGGTGGTGCTAGTATCTCCTCAACAAGAAAGCATTCAGCTGTCTTTTACGCTGGTTTTCCAAGTCACAAACAACATAGCAGAATATGAAGATCTGCTATTAGGCTTAATGCAACAAAACACAGAGGAATCAAGAGTATAAAGGTATTTGGATATGCTGATCTAATTATCCAGCAAGTAAATAAAACATTTCAAGCAAAGCACCCAAGGCTGAAAGCATATAGAGATGAGGTATGAAGAATCAGAGATTCTTTTGATTATTTCTGTATTTCATATATTCCTAGAGCCCAAGATCAGCTTGCTGATTCCCTTGCTGTGTCTGCTAGTCTATTTATCCCTCCAATGCCTCCCAAACTAGTGTGTGAAGTCCAAGTGAAGTATAGACCATCCTTACCTGATAATGTCCAGCATTGGAAAGTTTTTGATGATGATGATGAGATAAATAGGTTCCTTCAGGTCATTGATGAGTTATTTGAAATGCAAATTGACCAAGAAAATGAGGCCTTGGAAGAAAGTCCCCAGTCCTAGCTTAGAAATAAAATTGGTAAAAACAGCATTGTTCAGCTTCCCAGCAACCATATTCCTAAGGGTCTAATTCCTCTTGAAAGATTGTTTGACCAAAATGATGTGCCTTGCAAGGCTGCCCAAAAAGAAGACCAATCTGCAGTCTGTAAGCATGATATAAGAAGTCCAGTCCAGCCTAGATATGTAAATTTGTCCACTCATTTGTCAGTTGATAAAAGTGTTGAATACTGCAATTTAATGAGGCAATTTGCTGATGTGTTTGCCTGCGAGTATAGTGACCTGAAAAAATATGATAAGAATATAATTCAGCATAAAATCCCTCTGGAGAAAGACACTATTATTTTCAAATAGACGCTGAGACCAATAAATCCTATGCTTCTTCCACTGATTGAAAAAGAAATTAAAAAGTTGTTGGCTGCCAAAATCATAGTTCCTCTCAGATATTCTAAATGGGTAGCCAATCTAGTGGTGGTGAGGAAGAAGAGCGGAGAAATCAGACTGTGTGTTGATTTCAGAAACTTGAACAAATGCTCGAAGAAAGACAACTATCCTCTACCATAGATGGAGCATTTGCTGCAAAAGGTCTCAAGAGCCAAAGTAATGTCTTTCTTGGATGGTCTTTCAGGGTTTAATCAGATTGCTATGCATCCAGATGATCAAGAAAAGATTGCATTCACCACTCCTTGGGGCACTTTTATGTATGTCAAAATGCCATTTGGATTGATGAATGTTGGAGCCACCTTTCAGAGAGCTATAGATATAGCATTTGTGGGAGAGAAGGCCAAATTTGTGCTTATCTACCTTGATGATATAATAGTTTACTCCAGTAGCCATCAAAATCGTTTGCAACATTTGAAAAAAGTGTTTCTGAAGTGCAGGAGGTTTGGAATTTCAGTCATTCCCAAAAAATATCAATTTGCTTTAAATGAAGGCAAGTTGTTAGGACATATTTTGTATGCTGCAGGTGTTCAGATTGACCCAGAAAGAGTCAAAGCAATACAGACTTTGTCTATCCCTAGATCAAAGAAGGATATCCAATCCTTTTTGGGCAAAATAAATTTTGTAAGGAGGTTTATTCCAAATTTTGCAGAATTAGTGAAACATATTACCTCCATGTTGAAGAAAAGAGCAGAGGTTAAATGGACTGATGCAGCAAGAAAATCATTTGAGTCTATTAAAAAGGCTATTATGGAAGCTCCCACATTAATAAGTCCAGATTACAGCAAGGAGTTCCATATATTTTCATTTGCCTCTGAAGATACCATTGCAACAATTTTATTGCAAGCAGATGAAGAAGTTCAGAACATCCAGTAGCATTTTTTAGCAAGACTTTGAGGGATGCTGAACTGAGGTATGATATTATTGAGAAACAGGCATATGCTCTCATCAAATCCTTGAAGGCTTTTAGAGTTTATATCTTGCATTCAAAGATAATTGCATATGTACCCTCTGCTGCAATAAAAGATGTCTTGACACAACCTGATGCTGATGGAAGAAGGGAAAAATGGATTGCAAAAATGATAGAATTTAATATAGAGTTGAAGCCCACCAAGCTGGTCAGAGGTCAGGGTCTTGCCAAGTTATTGGCTGAAGAAAATTGCAGTCTTTAGATATTGATTTCTTATGCACAATTGTAGAAAATGGTCATGCATAAAAAGAGGACGCAACTGAATCAGACAGAAAGCAGTCAGTGGCCGAGAATCTAGCTTCTGGTAATTGGTATTCTACAATAATTAATTTTTTGCTGAATCTAGAAATCCCTTCAAGCTTAAGCACAAGTCAAGCTAGAACTTTAAAACTTAGAACAACTAAATATTGCATTAATCAAAATTTGCTCTACTGGAGGGATCCATCTGGAGTGCTTTTAAGGTGTCTGGACAAAGAACAGTCAAAAGAAGTCATGTAGTAGTTTCATTCCAGCATGTGTGGAGGGCATCATTATTGGAAGACTACAGCGCATAAAATTATCAAAGTTGGGTACTATTGGCCCACTTTATTTTCTGATTTGTTTTCTTTTGTTAAATCTTGTGATAGGTGCCAAAGATTTGAAGGAAAGCAGCAGTTGAAGTCCCTGCCCTTAAAACCAATTCATGTAAAAGGACCTTTTCAGCAGTGGGGTTTGGATTTCATTGGAGAAATCAATCCACATTCCAGTGGCTAGCATAGATGGATATTAGTAGCCACTGACTATTTTACCAAGTGGATTGAGGCAGTCCCTACCAGGAAGGCTGATCATAATGTGGTCATGAAGTTTTTGACAGAGAATATCTTCAGCAGATTTGGTTGTCCACATAAATTAATAACAGATAATGCAGCAGCCTTCAGGGCAAAAGAATTGGTGGAAATGTGTGATTCTATGGGTATTAAACTTGTTCATTCCACCTCATATTATCCACAAGGAAATGGTCTGGCAGAATCCTCTAATAAAAGTCTAATCAGGATAATTAAAAAAATGTTAGAGGACAATAAAAAGAATTGGGATTCAAAGCTCAAGTATGCATTGTGGGCTGACAGAGTGACCATTAAAAAATCCACAAGGAATTCTCCTTTCAAGCTGGTATATGGCACTGAGGCTGTATTTCCAATTCAGCTAACTCTCCCTGTGGCAAAATTCCTTAAAGAAGAGCAGGATGAGGAAGAATATATGGCAAAGAGGATCACTGATTTAGCATAGTTACATCAGATTAGATAACAACTAGTTGAAAAAGTTGCAGCACATCAGAGAAAGGTCAAGGAAGCCTTTGACAAAAAGGCAAAAATAGATGATTTTCAGGTTGGAGACCTGGTTTTGAAGTGGGATGCATTGAAGGAAAAGAAAGGTAATAATGGAAAGTTTGATGCTTTCTGGACAGGCCCTTTCATCATTTTACATGTTCAAGGGAACAACACTTTCATACTGAAAAGTATGGAAGGAAAAGCAGTTTTTGATGGCCAAGTTAATGGGCGGTTTTTAAAAGTTTATGTGATTTAAGGTCTTTGGCCTTAAAGGTTGTAATTATTGTGCTTTTATCAGTTTTAGTATAAATGCAGTAGACTCCATGCCCAATGGAACACTAGGAATTTTGGCTAATTTGTTTTCAGCTGGAAAGGCATTGATCTGCAGGTTCTTGAGACCTCACAGGGAGGATCTCATCCCCAGAAGGAGCCAGTGTTAGCTCTGCTATGTTCTTCGACATTTGATGGATTAAAATAGGTGTTGAGCAGTGTTGGTTTGGTTGTATAAGGCTGGCAACAATTTTTCATGCTTTCTCCTTCATTTTCCCTTTTTTCTCCTTATAACTCCCGCTACCCTGTTTTACACCCACTTGGGGCATAAAACCCTTGTTTACTTAGCTCCTGGGCATTTTTGTTTATAAACCTTATAAACCCCGATAGCCCGTTTAAACCTCGTATAAACCCATTCTTCGTTTAATCCCCCGGCACTAACGTCTTAATCCATTATAGCCGCGCCCATACAAAGAAATTTAATATCGGCGGGCCCTCACCTGTCACATCACCCCCCGTTAACCCTTTACCTTTTTCTGCCGTCAGATCGTCCGTCGCCGCAATCCAACGCCATACGCTGCTCCCGCCCCGCGAACTTGCACATCCGTTAGTCAGCGGGGAAGGCGGTTTCCCGCCGGACCTATCTGCCACGCGACGCTCTATTACTGCATCGCGCCCCGCGGTACGAAAACCACCACAGCTCCCGAAGCGGTGCGGGGAAACCGCTTACCACCCTTCCCGTACGACCCCCCGCTCGTTAACCGTCGCACTGCTTCCGCTTCCGATAGCCATCCGATCATCCCCGCCCATGATCCGACGGTCCTCGTTCTTCCCGCGCATATGCCTCCCGATAACCCACATACGCCGATCTCTGTCGTTCAATTCGCCAGATCTAACGGCTAATATTCCATCGCGCTTCTGTTTCCTCCCGACGCTGCCCTCCAAGAGATCTAGGCCGTCCGTCTGAGCTATCCAACGGTTAATGTTCATGCCCAGTCCATCGTCCATTTTCAATGCATTTTTCAGTGTTTTTGGCCTGTCCCGTGCACGCGAAGAAGGAAGAGATGATCCGGTACTCAGCGCATTGAATCCTCAGCTACCTCATTCAAAGAGCAGCACGACCAAGGACGAGAAGGACGATCCTCGAACAGTTCAATGACTGCAGCAGTTATTGAAATTCATTCAAATAATACTTCACATGTTCAGGAAGGACATCAAAGTACCAAAAAGGCCGATTTTGTTCATTTAAACACTCAGCTTGCAGCAGAAACCCATATCTAATTGTAAATGTGGTTGGTGGTCAGTTATGACCCCTCCACGCATAGGTTAGCAGAGATTTTTGTATTCAACCTCCATATATACCCAGAAACAGAATGTAAGAGGGTTGATGAATGTTATTTTGGTGTAAACTTCAACTTCTGGAGACTGTAACTACTGTGACACCTGCAGCTTCTGGTCTTCATTTTCAGCTAATGCAATCTTATTTTGCTGTTAATTGCTCACTTTCCACTTCTTCTTCTTTGTTCCAGGCTATGCCTGTTATGCATTTATTCATATGTTGTTGATGTTTAGCATTAGAGGGGCTGTCATCCCACTTCTGTGTTAGAATTTCGCTGTATCATTGAATTTGTATGCAAGTTTTTGTTGTTTTAATGCCAGAGAGCCGTCATCATGTCTGTGCGTTAGGAAATAGATTTACAGACCTTTTAACTGGTTGTAGCTGGCCATCACAGGGTTCTGTGCATCTACTGGTGTGATCAATTTTTCCAGTCTCACATTTTCCTTAAACTGTGAGTAATTGGTGGTCTAAAGCCTTGTAGTCTGGGGGTGTTCACCCATGTCTGGTGTTAAGCATAGTAGAAGTGGTTATCTGGCTTGAATATGCAACATTTTTTTCATTCATCCACCATTTTCCAACATTTTTGTTGAGTTTGTAATATTCCCGAACATCTCTAATATATAACCTAAGAGAGTTTCTTGGAGTGATAACAGCTAATATAGTCCAAAATAATGCGAAATTCATATTAAGATTTAAGAGAAAACCACCTCACGACAAAAACCTTTAATTAAAAACCAAATGTAAATTATTAAACATTTCATAATAAAACTTTAAAGCTACCAAACATATTTTTTTAAGAGAATATTATTTTTAAACTTTTATTACATTATGACCCAACCAAACCATTTAACCAAATCCAATTTATTTAATAATAGAAAATAATTTCTAAAATGTAATTTTAAATAGTGAAGTCAAAATTGAATTAATAAACTTGCTTTATTTATAAAGCTTGTCAGGTTGGTCATCAGGCTCAAGTTTCACGAAAAAATATATATATATATACATATATTAATAAAAGCATTTCAAGAGCTTACACGCTTTCGTAAAATGTTGTTGAAAATGGGAATCTATAATGATTACTAAATTGAGTTTGGTGGTATAAGATGTCAAGGACTTTTGAGTTGAGTTGGATGGTACTACATCGCATGTTTTATATAAAGGTTGGGATAAACATTTTATATAAATAAGCTTGTTATGTTGGGCATCTATGTTGAGTTTTAAAAAAATAGAAGCTTTTTAAGAATTTGTAAATTTTTATAATGTTTTAGAAAGTATTTAGTGTTTTTTAGTTTAATTATTGAACTTCGATTACATTTGAACAAAGATTATATTGTAGATACTATTTCTTAGTGCAAGTATAGTTAAACTAGAGTAAAAAACAATGAAGATATACATGAACGGATGAACAAAGTGTTTTTCAGTAGCCATATAGTACTGCTAATGACCTCGTACTTATAGTAGAACTTTGACCACATTTGAACAAGGGCTACATTGTAAATACTATTGCTTAGTGTAAGTATAGTTAAATTAGAGTAAAAACCAATGAAGACATACATGAATGGATGAACAAAGTGTTTTTCAGTAGCCATATAGTTGTGCTAATGACCTCGTACTTATAGTATCTGAACGACCTAAAACTTATAGTATCTTCTTTGGACAAAAAATATATGAACGACCTAATACTTATAGTATCTTCTTTGGACAAAAAATATATGTTGTACGCAAGTGAAATGAACCCTCAAGAAGATATTTTTATCAAGCACAATAAACCAACAAATAAATTAAGAAAATGTTGACGCTGTAATGCTTTTTGTAATAAAGGCACAATTATATTATTAATTTTAGGTGATATAATTTTTAATAAAATTATGATTTTTTTATTTGAAGATGTTAATTTTTATTTGATTTTAGGCAAAATTGAATAGTACAATTTCACCATCACTTACATAACTAGATTCCAATGTATTGTAAAAAGAGATATAAAAAATTTACATTTCCATTAATTACCTTATGACCTTTCAAAATGAATAGAGTATTTGACAACACTGATATTAAAAATATCATTTAAACAATATAAAATAATAATTTAACTAACCATTATCTCACTAACTTTGAAAAAATATTGTTAAAATCTAGATTAAAAATTATGTAATCTAAGCAATGTAAAATAATAATTTCGCTAACTATTACATTATTTAATTATTTCCATATTTTTCAAAGTGGAACATTTCATTCACTAAGACAATTTAGTGAAATTATTTAAAATATAATTTAAATCATACTTCCATATATTTCAAAATGGAACATTGCATTTAATAGGAAAATTTGGGAATTTTTAAAAAAATGTAATTTAAATAATGTATAATAGTAATTTTGTGCACCATTACATCACAATATTGCATGACAATTAGGTATATTTAAAAGATTTGTTTTCCATATATAACTTTTGTTTTCCACAAGTATGTTGACTAAAATTGTCATTGTTTTAATTAGAGATAGCGTTGAGGTTGGTCTATGATCTCAAGCATTTAATAATAAAAATTCTCTCATGAAAAAGATAAATGAGTATAATTGAAAGTGACATTTTGCAATCAAAATTAAAATGTGATTAATAATAAATTAGTATAAATATATTAGGAAATGTGGTTAGTAAATGTAGTTAATATATATTAATTGATATTATTTTTTATATGATGTAATTTATTATTTTATATGATGTAATATGCTATGGTAATTTTATAATTGTATTACTTTAAAATTTGAAATTGAATATAAGTTTAAAAATGCAAAATAGTTAAATAAAAATTCAAAGATACAGAATAATTAAATATAACAAAATATAAAACATTTTAAATTTTTGAATTAAAAAATAATTTCCAAAACATTCATCATAAATTTGGCCCGACACTTAATCACTTTGCACCTGTACCTTCTTATTTTTACTTGTAGTTGAAAACATGTGGTTAACCATGGAAATAATTCACCATTTAAAGAGACCTGTATTGCTTGCTTGAAAAACTTTTGAAACTATTTGTGGCATCGCCAGTGCACACTTTTACTGATTTTAATGTGTTTTGGGTTTAGATTTAATTGGCTGAAATATGAAGCATTGTCCATAAAGGTACAACTAATTAGCTAAGATACAACTACTAAAACACGTTACAAAACATTTTAACGTTATTTCTCGATTACAAAACATTTTAACGTTATTTCTCGATCTGCTCAGATTAATGGTATTTATTAAAACGCTCGATCATAGTGGCATAGTAAGCACTGCAATTAAATTTTACTTCCCTACTTTCAATTAAAAAACCTATTAAATAAACATGGTATTCAATAATCGTGGTATTGTTCATAAATGTTGGAGTCTAAAACTTTTTTTATCGTACTTTCTGACATTCAATTGAGGTGATGGGTCATTTAATATTCTTTTTAATAGAAAATGGTTGTTGTTAGACCTTTCACCCAAACCATTATGATAATGATACGAGTAATATGATAAAGAAAAGGACTACATCTCTCCCAACAATGCAATTATGCATCATTTGAATGGATCAGGGATTAATATGACATAAGATAGCGGAGTCCAAGCATGCAAGCGTTATGAATGCTCAACATTACGTGGGCAGAGTATAAGCATATAATCATGGTTTAATAAGAAGAGCATTGAGATCACCAATCACAGTTTAATAAAATAAAATAGATTTAAAATTATTAAAAAAAAAATAATTATTTTTTAATTATAAAATTAACATTATACATGTTATTTTATTTTTTTTTGGGTTAAACTAAAAAATTATGGTCAACCTATTTATGAATGTGTTATATTTTGTAGTTGCAAGAATAATAAATGTGTTATATTTTGTAGTTGCAAGAATAATAAGAGAATATATCATGGTTATTAAATTGAGTTTAGTAGTATAAGTTGTTATTGTGTAGCGGCAAGAATAATAAGAGAATATATCATGGTTATTAAATTGAGTTTGGTAGTATAAGTTGTTATTGTGTTGCGAGGTGTTCTTAATTTAGTATGGAAGAGATGTTGTAATGTTTTATCTCATCTTGTCATGTAAACATTTTAACTTGATCAAATTATATAAAAGTAAAAAATAAAAATAATAAAACATTTATACTTGGCCAAAATAAAATAAAATTAATAAAATAAGATAGCGTTAAAATAAAAATAACTTCATGGTACTCATGTGGAATATAGTCTATTTAAAGGGGAAAATTAAACCACCGTAGATTCATGTTACCTCTCGATGGAGAGATTAAATCTCTTGAGATGCAAACCTCTTTTAAACTGAAAAGATATTTTATACCTCTCAAATGCAAACCTCTTTTAAACTGAAAAGATATTTGATCCCTCTCAAATGCAAACCTCTTAAGTGAAAATAGATTTGATCCCTCTCAACACTTGGTAGATCTGGAGTTCAGATGGATCTAGGCTGGTAAGTTTTGAGTTCAATTGGATGATATTGCATCTCAATTTTTTTTTATAAATGTTGGGACAAACATTTTGTTGACACCTAATCCTTGTGATTGGGTAAATATATGTAAATAAATAAATGAGAAATATGAACAGTGATCGGGAGATGAACTGAACAATCTCTCCCTCATGCATATAATAGACCTACCTGATGGAATAAAATACACGAATCAATTTTTTCTTTGTGGAGTTACTGCCTGGCCTGACATGGTATCAGAGCCAACTCCTTTTTTTTCTTATGTTCCTTGTAACTCCCTTGTCTGCTCTCTATATAGCTGAGCTGCTCCTCCATATAATTAGCTACTCTTGACCCTGTCTGCGCCCTCTGTCTGCCATATTCCTTTACCTGCGCTCTCTGTCCATAAACGTTTCATAAAAGTGCTGCCCTTTACTGTCGATCTGTTAGGAATCAGGATTCGGGTTGGAATGTGTCTCTGGAAGCAGCACAGGTGTTGACAGTTATGCCAATAAACTTTCCTATTTTGAGCACCACTCGTCATATGTGTCCATTAAATTGACACTCCCCCTGCCAACACTAGATAAAACGGGTTCAGTAACCCAGGGTCGGGTCCCCCTCCGACAATTTCCCTTTGGGACAAGAGGAAAAAGTGCAGATTTGGGAGTTTGCTGGGAAGAAAAATCACATTCTGCTTTGAGTACTTTTTCTCCACATCTCTCCCATGACTGTTCAAAACTGCGCACGAGGTCTTGTGTTCAAACCGTCGGCCTCCTAACGTGGTATCGTTGAAGAAGAACCTCGGCTCATTCATCTCGCCTGTTCATGTTCGATTCTCACCCCT
This sequence comes from Pinus tabuliformis, assembly GCA_031772625.1. Classification (NCBI taxonomy): domain Eukaryota; kingdom Viridiplantae; phylum Streptophyta; class Pinopsida; order Pinales; family Pinaceae; genus Pinus; species Pinus tabuliformis. The sequence continues at coordinate 1,404,754,390 of CM062820.1, read as the reverse complement.
ACTCTTCTCTCCGATTTTTCTACCACAGATTCATTGCTTTGGTCCTGTTTTCATCATGGCAAAGTTGCTTCTATTTCAATCAATAAGAACGGCCTGAGAACGGCCTCCCTCCACGTTGGTACAACAATGCTCAGCCTTACCGTTGCAGCAAGTCTCGGAACTTAGGCGGCGTGAGATCAGCAGGCTTCTTCAACAACTAGCTGGAGATCTTTAGCCGGGGAGCGGGGTTAATGTAAGGAATTACTTTCTGTCTTGTCATCAAACAAAACCAGCAGTTCTCATTTGCTTCGCCCATTCTCACCATCAACTCGTCCATCCACTACCTTCCCTCGCTCACAATACGCATTTGTGTCGCCCCCATTTCATAGTTTTTGTCATTTTCACATAATTTTTTTGTGACATTCATTTGTAAATCATAGAACGGCCGCCGAGATTGCCACCGATGTCGCAAAGGATGTAGCAAAAGATATCGCATACAACGTTGTGCTTTATGTAGATTTATGTATTTGACATATAAATGAACAGGGCGAGTATGAGTTTTTGTGTATGCGTTATTTCCTCTATTCATATGATCCGTTCCTTCGTGGGTTGTCATCTTATTCCATCGATAAGCCTTTCTTGGTGCTCACTTTTCCAAATTCAATTATATTCTATCCAGATGAATGTAAATTGACATTTGAGTTTGCTGTCCAGTCACATCAGAAGTATATTTTTTTAAGAGTAAAATTTTGCAGCAAAAGTCTTTTGTTACAATATGCATTCAAGAGGAAGAGGAAGATATTTCAGAGGCGGGGGGCAGACATTCTCAAGGAGAAAAGGCAGATTTGCACTGCATTCGCTGCAAAAGAAATGGATCACATGATGCCTCTACATGCAAGCTACCATGGGACAAAATTGAGCAGAAAAGAAACCAACAGAAAGGTAAAACTGATGATACAGACAAAGGTAAAGCACCTGAATCCGCTCACTATGTTGTGACACAATGTAACATTGGAATAAATGAAGATTTATTTAATGCTTCACTTGCTTCTTGGAAAAATGATTGGTTGCTTGATTCAGGAGCAACCTGCCACATGACTCATAGCAAAGATTGTTTTGAAGATTTCACTGACAATGTTGATGGAGTAGTATACTTTGCAGATCAATCAAAAATCAAGCCATCGGGGCTTGGCATAATCAGGCTTAAACTGCCTGGTCTTCCAGACTTTCTTCTGGATCATGTTCTATATCTCCCACGGCTCAAGAGAAACTTGTTGTCCTTGGTCCACATCCGCTAGCAAGGTCACTCCATTCATATGTTTGATGGCAAGCTTGAGGTAAGAAAAGCATCTAACCACTCACTTGTCATGAGGGGAATAGAAGAAGAAAGGCTTCTCAATTGCAAGGAACCTCTGCTCATGCACAACATTTCTCATATAATTCTCATCATGAAGAAGGTACACTTCCATCAAGTTTATTATGGCATGCTAGATTTGGACATTTGAACTATGACAGTCTCCGCTTGTTGAAGAAAAATGGTGTTGCTGGTTTGCTTACAATTCCTAGGAAACTTAAGCAATGTGATGCTTGCATTCTAGGAAAGCATAGCAAACAGTCCTTTCATGATTCACATTCAAGAGCGCATAGAAAACTTGAACTCATTCATTCAGATTTATGTGGTCCAATGCCTGTTCCTTCTGCAAATGAAAATAAATATATCATGACATTTATTGATGACTACACCAGAATGTGTTGGGTTTATTTTTTGAATAACAAATCTGATGCTTTTCAAACATTCAAGAATTTTCATAAATGGATTGAAAATGATGCACAATCTCATATTGGGTCTATTCGCACTGATAATGGAAAAGAATACACATCAAATGAATTTGAAAACTATCTTCGCCAACATGGGATCAAACATCAAACAATTGTGCCTTATAATCCCCAACAGAATGGTGTAGCTGAAAGAATGAATAAGACAATCTTAAATATGGTACGATCCATGCTCTTTTTCAAGAATGTAAAGATAATGTTTTGGGCTGATGCTGCTCTATGTGCTGCATATATAAAGAATATATGTCCATCTAATGCTATAAGAAACAAGACTCCATATGAAATGTGATATGGACATGTTCCATCGGTAAAGCATCTCAAGGTCTTTGGTTCCACCTGTTATGCCTTGATACCAAAGGTACATAGAAACAAACTTGGTGCTAGAAGTCGTAAGTGTATCTTCCTGGGGTATTCAAACACCTCCAAAGCATACCGCCTCTATGATGAAGTAAATAAGAAATTTGTTGTATCTAGAGATGTAATTTTCCTTGAATCATCCAAAACTGACAATGATGTTGAGCGGCAACTTGATCACTTGGATAGATTCGCAAAAGCAAAATCATTTCAAGAATTTGATAATCAGATTCCACATCTTGAAGGGCGGATTCCTATACTATATCAACATGTGGAATCTTCCTATGAAGAACACTCTCCCTCGCATGAAAATCCAACAACGGATGATGCTTTAAGTGATGTATGTTGGGTTGTGTTATATTCTTTCCACGTAGTTAATAGGGGGTTTGAAGGGCACCCGTAACCCCACTTTATGGGGTCCGGGGCAGCGCCCCGGAAAATTTTGGTTTTGGACCATATGTTAGGTTGGGCGGACCCACCTATGGTTTTGTGCATGATTTTCGCACATGTTTTTTGGACGCGATGGTTTTCGGTCCATGGTATTGGATGCGATGGTTTTCGGTCCATGGTATTGGATGCTTCGGCATGTATAAATATGTGTTGTAACATTGAAAGGAAAATAATGAAAAATCAAGCTGGTAGTCCCAGTTTTGGGATCCAGGGAAAAATCTCTGTGCATATGTGTTTTATGGGTTATGCTCTCGCATTGTTTATTTTCTTTGTTTAAGAATTCGTATGCAGGTAATTTCTATACAGAGTTAAAACCTACATTTGGTATCAGAGTTGTTTTGGCTTCAAGGGGACGCCTTTGTTGCTGAGGGGTTTCGCTCGGGCCTGTGGTAGACCCTGTTCAGTGGGAGATCTGCGAGATCGATTCTGGTGGTGAAAGAAGATGGCGAGCAGTGGAAAGATAGAGATTGAGAAGTTCAATGGTCAGAATTTTGAGTTGTGGAAACTCAAGATGGAGGATCTGTTGGTGGATAAATATCAGTGGATCGCGGTAGATCCGGGTACTAAACCATCGAGAGTGACCGATGAAGAATGGAAGAAGTTGGATCGGAAGGCAAAGAGCACAATACGATTGTGTATCAGGGGAAGCTACGGCAAAGGCTTTGTGGGTCAAGTTAGGGACTTTGTACCAATCTAAGTCTCTAGTGAATAAATTGTTCCTGCGGAAAAAGCTGTATAACCTGAGGATGAAAGATGGAGACTCGGTGACAGAGCATCTGAATGCGTTTAATACTGTGGTAAGTCAGTTATTATCTGTTGATATTAAAATTTTAGATGAAGATAAGTGCATCAGTCTGTTGTGTTCTCTACCAGATTCGTGGGATAGTCTGGTTATTGCAATAGGTAGCAATGCAACTGCTTTGCAGTTTGATGAAATAGTCTCAGCCTTGCTGACGGAGGAGATGAGACGAAAAAATATGGACAACCAGAATGGTGATGCCTTGTCTGTACGAGGACAGTCCCAGAACAGAAACAAAAATAAGTCATCGAGTGGGAGATCTAAATATAGAGGGAGATCTAAATCTCCAGGAAAACCTACAAAGGTGGTGTGCTGGAAATGCGGAAAGGAAGGGCACTTCAGAAGGGATTGTAAATATAAAGCTCCTGATAAAGGAAAGGGATCTGATGATGCTCCTTCTGCAGAGGCAAAAACCACCTCAGATGAAGGTGGGGATGTGTACTTGGCTTCTTCAAGTACACATGTAGATCATGAGGCATGGTTGATTGACTCAGGTGCATCCTTTCACTTCACTCCCCATAGAGAGTGGTTCTGCGAGTATGAGAAATACGATGGTGGTGATGTCTTCTTAGGAGATGATAGGAAGGCTAGAATCATTGGTCGGGGAAAAGTAAAGTTGAAGTTGCAAGGTGGAAGGGTTAGAACACTTCCGGGTGTTCTACATATTCCTGCATTGGCCAAAAATCTGATTTTTGTAAGCAAGTTGGATGATGCAGGTGTAAAGACGGTGTTCGAGAAAGATACCTGCAAGATGGTTCGAGGAGCACTGATATTAATGTGGGGAGTTCGGATTGGAACTCTGTACAAGCTGCAAGGTAGCATTGTTGTTGATGGGTGCAATAGTTCTATGGTTCCTGAAAATGGAGTAGAGAATCTAGTGGTCTCTAGAGAGAAGACCATGTTGTGGCACCAAAGGCTTGGACATATTGGAGAGAAGGGCCTTCGAATACTTCATGGTAAAGGTATGGTAGAAGGTATGAATAATAGCTCTCTGGATTTTGATTTCTGTGAAAATTGTGTATATGGGAAGCAGAATCGGGTGAGTTTCCCCTCTGGTGGTAAGAGGACGAAACAAATATTAGAGCTTGTGCACAGTGATGTGTTTGGACCTGTGAAGGTTCCATCACTGGGTAAGTCTGTGTACTATGTATCATTCATAGATGACTTCGCAAGGAATACATGGATATATTTTCTTAAGAAGAAATCTGAAGTCTTTGACAGGTTTAAAGAATTTAAGGCTCTGGTGGAAAATCAGACAGAGAAGAAGATAAAGGTGCTGAGGACAGATAATGGTGGAGAATTTTGCAGCAAGGAATTTGAAGAATTTTGTAAGAAGTGTGGTATAGCACGACAGAAGACTACTCCATATACACCTCAGCAAAATGGAGTCGCAGAAAGAATGAACAAGACGTTGATGGAAAGGACAAGAAGCATGCTCAGTGGTGCCAGGTTAGGACAGGAATTCTGGGCAGAGGCGGTGGATACTGCATGTTACCTGATCAACAGATCACCTTCATCAACGTTGGAGGATAAGACTCCACAAGAAGTATGGACTGGTAAGAAGCCCTCTCTTTCACATCTAAGGGTATTTGGATGTGATGCATATGTACATGTTCCAAAGGAGAAACGAACCAAGTTGGATAGTAAATCTGAAAAGTGCATCTTTATTGGGTATAAGGATGGTTTAAAGGGTTATAAGCTTTGGAACCCAGTCACACGGAAGGTTGTGTACAGCCGAGATGTGTTGTTCAGAGAGGTAAAAGATGTTATTCAACATGAAGTCCAACCAAAGGAACCTGAGAAGATAGAGTTTGAGCCAAAGGAGGAAGAATCAGACTCTGCAGCAGAGGAGGAATTAGAAGATGAAGAGCCACAAACTCCGGCTGTGAGAAGATCAGTTCGAGAAAGAAGGCAGCCAGAAAGGTATAGTCCATCTGCTTTCAGTTCAAATTTTGCTTTGTCTGTTACTGATAATGATCCCAGAACTGTGAAGGAAGCAGTGGATTCAGAGGATGGAAAACTCTGGAAAGAAGCCATGGTCGATGAAATGGCGTCTTTGCACAAAAATGAGGCTTGGGATCTGGTGGAGTTTCCGGCTGGAAGGAAACCCATTGGCAGCAAATGGGTGTTCAAGAAGAAGACAAATGAAGAAGGAAAGGTGGAGAAATACAAAGCTCGGTTGGTAGCAAAAGGTTATTCCCAGGTGCCGGGAATTGATTTTGGTGATATTTTTTCTCCTGTTGCCAAGGTAACTTCTATTAGATTACTTTTATCTGTTGCTGTTGCTTTTGATTTTGAGGTAGAACAGATGGATGTGAAGACAACATTTCTTCACGGGGATTTGGAAGAGGAAATCTACATGAAGCAACCTGAAGGCTTTGCGGTGAAGGGTAAGAAAGAACTGGTATGCAAGTTAAAGAAGTCTCTGTATGGGTTAAAACAGTCCCCAAGGATGTGGTATCAGAAATTTGATACATTTATACGGGGACTTGGCTTCACCAGAAGCAAAGCAGATCATTGTGTGTATTTTAAATTAATTGGTGACCGTATTATTTATCTGGTCTTGTATGTGGATGATATGTTGTTGGTTGGAAATGACAAAGAAATTATCCAGTATTTGAAGACCCAATTGTCCTCCAAATTCGACATGAAAGATCTTGGTGCTGCAAACTATATTTTGGGCATGGAAATTAGAAGAGATCGGTCAAAGAGGAAGCTCTGGTTAAACCACAGGAAGTATGTCGAGACAATACTCCAGAGGTTTAATGTGAGGACCATACCCAGACTGTATACATTTTTTTTTTTAAAGAAACGCATTGAGATTCAAATTTATTTAGCACACACATTCCTACCACTCATTTCAGGAACATACCATAACATTTTCATACCTTTAACTAAGATCAATAGTAATGAAATACATATGTATCGTTCACCAGAAGGCGAGACTCCGCTTGCTCTGTTGTTGCTAGTATTCCCTTGTAGCTGGTCACCTCCGCGAGTGAATGATGACGCACTTGATCCGAATGCGAAGACTCACTGGTTAACCTCCCAGCCTACTCCTTGGGTACTCTTCTTCCCCGCGGACCCCCGAGCTGCAATGGGGTTGTACAATGGAGACAAGCACTAGCTAGTAGAGGAGAGCACACCTTGGCTCAAGAGTCCCCTCTCTGAATCCTCTACCTCACCAAACTCACTATAGCTTCGTAATCACTGCTCTCACAACATCTCATCCATCCAACAATAGGGTTCCCCCCAAAAGTCCCTTCTCCCATGGCTTGCCCCTTCTTTTATAGGAGTCCTCATAGGTGACACTTGTCATGTCATGCATAATTAATTATTTTTTTTATAATTCAATAGCTTGATTATTCACCCACCCATGTGTCATTCTCACATCAAGGTTCTCCCAAAACTATTTACTTAAATTTTTTATTTAAACTAATATTTTCCTCACCTCAACAAGATTCCTATTTCTTCTCCTAGTTGTCTCTTTATTCCCCTTTTATTCCTTAATTTGTGTTCATTACTTGAAGTCAATTAATGAGTCAAGATTTTATCCCCAATCTACTCCCTAATTTAACTCAGGTTATCTCCTAGATGGATATTCTTATGTTGGTTGTTGACACATGGAGCTTCTCTACATTTCTCTAAATTTAATTTATTATTCTCATTTTAATTCACCTTCCTCTTTTCTTAATTAGTTTAGGATTAACCATTATGTTTGTCTTTCCCCTTTTTCCTAATTAAACCACATAATCTTCCTAGTATTTTCCAAAATGGGAAGGGTAGAGTTTTTAAGGTACTCTATTTTAAATTCTTCCTATGATCCTCCTTATTCCAAGTTTTATTTTTGATTTAATTACATTGGTTTCTAATCATCATTTACCCTTGATGTAAATTTACCTAGTTTTCATTCCTTGCTTATATTTATTTCTTATTATTTATTTTTAATGATTCCAAGGATGCAAAGTTTGGTTGTGCCCTTCAAGAACTTCCCTAGAAGTTCCAAGGGTGCCACACCTAATAGCTTATTTGTGATGTCAAGGGTGCCAGTTTGGTTGTGCCCTTCAAGAACTTCCCTAGAAGCTCCAAGGGTGCCACACCTAATAGTTTATCTGTGATGTCAAGGGTGCCAGTTTGGTTGTGCCCTTCAAGAACTTCCCTAGAAGTTCCAAGGGTGCCACACCTAATAGTTTATTTGTGATGCCAAGGGTGCCAAGTTGGTCGTGCCCTTCAAGAAATTCCCTTGAAGTTCCAAGGGTGCCACACCACTTGCCCTTCAAGCATCCAGTGATTACAAGGGGAAAGTATAATGCAATGTCATAGACCACTATCATCTCTTATGTTGCCTGCTATAGTGAGACTAATGGTGTCGGGGATCAAGGAATCTGCCTTGATGCGCGCCCCCCAGTAAAGTCCTCATGAGTGACCCAACTTTGGGACCTGCCCTCATGGCATCGTGATCTTCAAGGCGAAGGTGTCTCAACCCTTCCAGCCCAAGTCACGGTGGGAGTGCTAGTGGGTGAGATCAGGGACTCTGTCCCACCCCTCCCATGTAGTTCCATCCACTTGTACAACCCATTACCCATATGTGAGTCATTCGGTCAAGCAACTAATCTGTGCCTGCAACCATTAATATATCATCAGAATATAGTTAAACATATATGGCAGATTCCAAGATCGACTTAGACTTTCAAAGATAAAGTAATATAAATTTTCATCAAACCAGGTGTCATATGTCATATGCGAGTGCCTCTGATGGTTTCCTGCCATACTCAATAATCATCAGTAACACGGTTTCTCAATGTTAGTCAATTATCATAATAGCATCGTTAACAATTCCTGGTCATTCACATCATTGTCCATTGTAAGTCTGAACTAAAGGAAGTGGGTAACATAGGGGACACATCCCTCATGGCTATTATCAATAATCATCAATGGAAACATACATATTCATTAAGCTATCACATCGTAACATCGTAGAAATATACCTATCTATAAAATTTATCCTCATTATGCTTTTAGTAGAGAGCATACATATTCTTTACTACCCTCATCATAATTTCAAATAGAGACCAACTTAACTATTAATATTGCAATCATCAGAATACTGATATATAAGATACATAACCATTCATGCTACCATAATATCAATGGAAAGCATTCATAAACATCACAACCATGAATATCTCAATCGCTAATAATAGTGTCATGGGTCCATATCCTCAATCTGAGGTCCTCGAAGAATAGAGTGTCTAAGATAATGTCGTATCCGGGTCAGGAAACTAGAGTGGGCACTACATACACCCCCTCTTAACAATGGACTTCGTCCCGAATTCCTTAGAACATAAAGGAGAAACGGTGACACATAATCTTAGGAACCCTTCCCGAAACTCTTGCCAACCTTCTGGTGGGCAGGTTAAAATTTTCCCAAGGTATCTATAACACGAATTCTGTTATAACTGAAGGACTATATCTGGGGAACATTGCGACCCACTTTTTGTATAAATGTACAAAAATACATTATAGATATTATTAAAATTAATAGTTAAAGGAAACGTCATACATAAACTTTTCCAACAAAATCATGATAATCAAAATCACAACTAATTAAAGCAACAATTAATAACACCCACCTCCTTCAATTTACAAATTGACTAATTTAGGAGAAATCTCTCTAGTTTTATTCATTCAATCATGCAATTAAGATAGCAATAATTGTGCATTAACTCAAATTCATAGGGGATGCCTATGCCTTTTTCATAGGAGGAACTACCCACCTTAAGCTTGGACTTCAATATTTGTAATGGTCAATAATAATTGTGTTAATTATTGCTTGATATTTCACCTATGACGTAATCCACCTTTGTTTACATGTTCTAAATCTTCAATTTTGTTGGGAACTACAAACAGTACTTTGAAAATAAACATATGCCACTGCTTGCTAGGGGGACCTAACAATGCCTACTACACCTTCTTAGAGACTTGATTTACCTTCATGATCCATGTTCTGAAAGTTCAATGTTGTACAACTACCATTTGCACTTTAAAATAAATGCATACCACTCCCTTCTAGTGGATACCTAATGGTACACACTATCTAGAGATAAAAATTATGTTAACTACATAGAACGTAATCATCACTTGCAATGAATGAGTAGTCCAAACCTTCATCCCTTCAAACCCAGTTACTCCACTTCCTTTCGCTAGGGTAAGCGAGTGAGGCTATCTGGGGCCTATCTTCATTTAATCCTACTGAATCTAATGATATGTAATACAAGGCTTGCCCCAATCATTTAAAAAAAAAATCAGAATTCATCCATAATTGAATCCTCAAAGATAAAAGAGATATCTAGACCAATGTGCATCTCAATAGAAGTTTAAATTTTGAGACAGCATGCCAGAAGAAGAGAGCAGACTAGAATAAAGTTGCATTCCTTACCCAATATATATAAGATATTTCTAATCAGAAATTGAATATATTAGGAATGTAACCTACTTAACAGAACTTCAGATAGAATGGGTGGTCAGAGAATTCAGTCAGATCAGTAAGTTTACCTGGCATAAATGCAGGGCTGTGTCATCAGGAGCTTCTATTGTTAAACGAAGATCCCTTGAACAACCAAATCTGCAGTATTTCCTTTTGTTCATGGTGTATTTATTCCACATTTGGAACCTTGAACCATAACCATGTATCACTTTATTTATCCTCATTCAATAAAGTTAAACATACTACTCAGTACATACCAACAAAATATTTCATAAACATAACTTTTGCGTAGCCTTTCCATGTAACATCACTTCTTGTGTTTGATTAGTCACTGAAAGCAGATCAAAAATATTGATCATCGTTTTTTGTTCACCTCTAAGTGGAATTTTTTTTTTTTTTTTTTTGCATGGGAGTCTTTGTAATTTTCCAAAAGCTAGTTCCAAGGCTCATTATCATCAGGAAAACTGATATATATTTATTATTACTTCAAAAACAGCACCCATCACACAAAAGAAAATATGTACTAGAAGATGAATATTATAGGGCAACAACTGCTCATAGAAGATTTAAAATCTGTCCAGCAAGTTTAAAATTCAATCTGCAACATTCCACCTGATTTACAGGGCCATTGCATCCGACATTCAGCCTAGATATAACTCAGGTATCACCACATATTAATGACTCTGTAAAATTTAAATACAAAGCTAAAAGCCATTAACGAAATTACCTCTAAACACTATTTAATGAGGCACCAATATTCCCGTTTGGGAGTATAACATCCCCTCTAAGACTCCCATTGATGTTCCATCCAAAATCTTCTCCAAACATTACTCAATATTTATCGAGAAGACTATTTTTAAATGGCAGCTAAAACATGTTCTGATTGATTAATCCAGGCTATCTGTCAATAGGTTCTCTATTTATCAATATCTAGCATTTTAATAAAATTTGGAAAGAGAAGATAGTTCTCACATACCAAAGCTAAAGAAACTACAAGAGTAATACCTTCAATCAAAAGAAACTTTACAGTTTATTGTATCATATTGGAGGGAAAGGCTAAAGAGAATACTTGGAGATTTTGTCAACACAGACCACAGACATCAACACTGAAATAAGAACAGAAGCAATACTTAGATAAAATCATCAATATACATCAAATATAAAAATGCCTTACAAACTCTGGTTCTCACAATTCCTGCAAAGGGATAAAAGCTAAAGAAAACACACAGACAATAATGAGGCCATCTAGCTTCCTCTTGCAGCAGAATATCTGAAATGAAATGACAAGTCTTGATCTCTACATACAGTCTTCCTAAAAGCAAAATGAAGTTTTAATCTCTACATACAGTCTTCCAAAAAGCAAGACAAGTGTTGTATCTCCTCCCCATATAATGTGAGAAAAATAAGTGTCAAAAACCTTGCACAAAAACGAGCTGTGATTTTCAGTAAAAGAGAGAAGATGAGATAATTGAAATTCTATTAGTGTTCACGAGAAACCAAAATAGTGCAATGAGAATAGTCTTTTAAAAAGCAAGACAAGTGCTATATCTTCTCCCCTTATAATGTGAGAAAAGTAAAAGTCAAAAAAAAGCTTGCACAAAAACTACCTCTGATTTTCAGTAAAAGAGAGAAGATGAGATAAAGTGACCAAAAGAGATCAATGGGACTAAAAAGTACAAACAATTCACAATCATAATGTAGCAGTACCAAGGCAACTCCTAAGTGCCAAAAATAAACAAATGCAAATGAAAATGAAGTAGAAAGTAGGAAGGTGTAAAGCAAGAGAATAAACCATAGCAAAGAGAAAAGAACCACTCAGCACTAGAGGTAGAAATAAGACGTAGAGATGGAAGAACAGCTATTGATGTCATCATCGATAGTTGTGAATGCCCCAATGCACAAAAGCTCTCCTCGCATCCGAGATCAAAGAGAAAGATGTAATATCGGAAGCTTGATCTGGACTAGAAAGCACTCTCACACTGGAATAAACTGGAATAAGTACTTCTCTGTGGCTTCATGTAAGTGGGTCATCTGCAAGATGGCCCACTCATTTAAGGCCTGTTAATTCGCACAAATGCCCTGAAGTGAGCAATGATTAAAATGGTTACTGTATAGCGTTGACAAGTATTTAACATATAAAATATGCCCATTAAGCAATAAGCTAATAAACTCTCATCAACGTGTCCCTTTCCCCATAAGAAAAGAATAACTTGAAAGTTGAAAGGTTTTAGCTTGGCCAATTCAGTTTTTGAAAGAAGGAAAAAAAAAATAGGTCCAGCAGTGTAAAAACTCGTGACATATTTTCATGGGACACAACATCGACAGAAAACAAGCATTCCAAGGAAAACAGGAAAAGGACAAGAGGGAAATACCACTGGAAACAAACATTTTAACTAACATGAGAAACAAAATCCAATCATCCAAAGTACTACCTCTTCTTCAAAATTGGAACAGTACCCATTGGTAAACTTATTCCAGATTTTGTATTTTAAATACCACTCTATAGCGATAACAGATATTCTGCTCTTGTATTCCCTTCCCTCATATCATGTTATAAATATTTGAGCTTCTGCAATGTCAACACTGTGGTTCGCTATGATTTTTTTAATGAAGTAAACAAGCATACAAAACAGCACGGAATTCAAAACCCTTACATGTCTATAGATTGAGCTTGCTAGGTTAGACAGAAAATTTGAATCACTTGTAACTTACACATTAGAACAGTACTATTGAATGAATCGATGTAGAATGTCAGGCCCCACTTGCATACAGCCTTGTCCATTCTTTTGCTGTAGAAGAAAAGGATTACTCAACGTGATTTAGAAATATTATTAATTAATCTATCAATTATTATACACATTAGTGAGAAAACTTTCCAGAGTATTAAAAGCCAATTTATGAACAAGCATAATCCTATTCAAGTATGCAGAAATTTGAGAGTAATGAGAACTTGATATCATAGACGAATTATTCATCGAAAATGTGTAATTTGTAACCAAAAGTGCACACTATCACCTGTTTCCACAGCCTCAATTTCATTTGTCTTCCAGTGTTTTGCAATGTTTTCAGAAAGAGGGTCATCTGGATTTGGTGCACTTAACAGTGCTTGTATACTCAGTAAAACTGTTCGAATTTGCAATGCTGGACTCCACTTGTCCTTGAGAATATCAAGGCATATGCGTCCAAGCTTATCAATATTTGGGTGGTAAATATTTGTCAAAAACGAACCTTTGGTGCTGCCATTGGATACTCCTCAGGCAGAAATAACTCCAACTTGAAAACACCCCCTTCATATGGAGACTGAGATGGACCAAGAATCATCACATTAAAATACCGTAAATTGTCCTCAGATGGAGAAGCACTTATACCAGGTGCTGGTTCAGTAAGCAAGCGTTGAGTTTCCTTTATGATTCTGCGAGGCAAATTACTGTTCGACATAGCTGCAGGGTAGAAGAAAGAAAGCCCTTCAAAAGAGAATCGATCTGAACCTTATCGTTTGTTTGAAGCTTGATGGACCAAACCTCAAGCTCTATTTATGAAGAAACCCTCATTCTGTCACAGCAAGAGTGAAACCCAACGATAATAATTAAATGCATAAAATAATGGTAAAATGGTCCAGGAATTCCATATATCTAGATGAAGTGCAGATCTCGGGTTCTCATGAAGTTTCGAACGACTGTCACAGGAAAGGATCTCGGATACCACAGTGATGAATTTTTGGAAGTCTGTCCATGGTGCAGTATGTGGATACCTCTGTAATTTAAGTGGATGATCACAATATTTCGGATCTTTGAGATCTTAGTGATCTAGGACATCAGAAGATCTCAGATCACCCATGTTTCGATAAAGACTACAATCAAAGGTTACAAGATCACAATTCCTTGGAGAAGGGAAATTGGATCCGTCTTGAATGTAGATAACTGATCAGTAAAGCATCTCTATGATTCAATGCGAGAAAAAGCTGCCTAAGGAAAGCGGAGACAAGAAGGGAAAGAAGAGGCATAAGAAGAACATTGAGACCTACAAGATCTATATTTTTAGGGTCTTGAAGCAGGTTCATCCTGATATCGGAATTTCCAGCAAGGCCATGGGAATCATGAACTCCTTCATTAATGATATTTTTGAGAAATTGTCGAGCGAGGTATCGAAGCTCGTCCGCTACAACAAGAAGCCTACTATTACCTCTCGGGAGATTCAGACCGCCGTAAGGCTTGCTCTTCCAGGGGAGCTCGCGAAGCACGCTGTTTCAAAGGGTACAAAGGCTGTTACCAAGTTTACCAGCGCTTAAATTTGGTATTTTTCTGTGAATTGAATTTATTGGTGTCTTTTGACGCCACCTATTGTATCGAATTTCAAACAAGCTATTGACTCTCAGAGTTTGATGGAGACATTTGGTGTTGCAGAAATCATATATGACAAGATTTGATAATTGTCTTTTTTCTAATGTCATTCACAGATCCAAGCACGGATTATCCTTAAACGACTGATGTAAACTGATTGAAAATTGATTATTGTAGGACTCACCAAAGCACAAGTAGTATTAGGCATAAATACAACCAGCCAAGGAAGAAACCCAAGTGATGTGTACCTGATAGAATTCCTGATACTTCGAGGTGGAGATGAGTCAGCCTTGCAAAAGTACCACTGTGAAATAGTACCACTAATAATGTACACCTGAGCTTCTATCATCGTTGTCAGAGACCATAACATTGTGATGATAGCTAATGCATAGTACGCCGGAACCCATCCGTCCTCTTTCCATAAGCAACACTCCACACCAGTGCTTCCTCCACACGCATACCCAGATTCTTCAACTTTGGGATTAGGTATGATCCTGCCATTTAGGCGTGCAAACACCAAAAAGACTATGATGGGTATATAGTAGACAAAGAGACCAACTATTAAGCTAGGCAAAACCAGCATCAGTCTCATGTTTCTCGCAAGGCCTTCCGAAGCTGTGCCTATGATTCTGATTGTGAGTTCTATACGGTGCCAGTTTATAATAATGATCCAGACAATTATCCCGCATAGTACAAAAATAAAAAGAAGAATGAAAATCCTCAGTGCCAGGCTTATTTCATCCCTGCAATCCTTACTCATAGTGCAAGCCACGAACCAGAAGACATTGATGAAAACAGGAATGAGAACAAAGAAGGGGAGACAGGAATACACTATCTGTTTTGTGTAATGCCTAAGGAGCCAGAGAAGACCAAATAAGAAGGGGATACTCAGAATCAGTGTTATTACAAGTGTCCAAACCATGTCCTTCAAAAGATGCTTGCTGCTCCCAGGCACTACAAGATTTGGGTAATATTCCAATTGTATTACACGAATTGGGTGATAACCCAAATGTTCATATGCTCCATCAAAACCTAATCCTTGATCCCTTATGTTAACACTGAGTGAAGATTTTGTACAAGTGCTGGAATTTGTATCATAGACATAAGAGGAAACATTTCTGTAATTTCTGTTGCGGTGGACAATTGAAAATATTCCAAACGCAAAGGTCGCCAATACCAAAATGACAAATACGATTAGAAAGGGTATGTTCCGGAAATACCTGCGGCCGCTGTTATATCTGATTGGATGGTAGTCTTCCTGCTGAGAAGAAGATATTTCCGTCTCTGTCAAGCCAGATTTATTCAGCAGAGGCTCTGAAGATTCAATATAAGAATCCAATGAACCTCATCCTTTGCATGTCTATGCGCTGTGCGTTTTTGTCTAAATGCCTGTATGTATATTTTGTGTATGCTGTTTTATGTGTTTTGAAAAGAAACCGCAAGAAGAAATTAAAGAGCAATCGTAGCTGCCGTGAAGCAACGCGCGAGGGCAATTTTAAAAATTTCAAAACAGGGTTGTTCGAAAGGGTCTTTTAAAGCGAAGCCGATACATGCATGGGTCCATAGGTCTCAAGGGTTCAACATGGCTCTGATACCAAGTGTGAGGACCATACCCAGACTGTATACATTTTTATTTTTTTTAAAGAAACGCATTGAGATCCAAATTTATTTAGCACACACATTCCTACCACTCATTTTAGGAACATACCATAACATTTTCATACCTTTAACTAAGATCAATAGTAATGAAATACATATGTACCGTTCACCAGAAGGCGAGACTCCGCTTGCTCTGTTGTTGCTGGTATTCCCTTGTAGCTGGTCACCTCCGCGAGTGAATGATGACGCACTTGATCCGAATGCGAAGACTCACCGGTTAACCTCCCAGCCTACTCCTTGGGTACTCTTCTTCCCCGCGGACCCCCGAGCTGCAATGGGGTTGTACAATGGAGACAAGCACTAGCTGGTAGAGGAGAGCACACCTTGGCTCAAGAGTCCCCTCTCTAAATCCTCTACCTCACCAAACTCACTATAGCTTCGTAATCACTGCTCTCACAACATCTCATCCATCCAACAATAGGGTTCCCCCCAAAAAGTCCCTTCTCCCATGGCTTGCCCCTTCTTTTATAGGAGTCCTCATAGGTGACACTTGTCATGTCATGCATAATTAATTATTTTTTTTATAATTCAATAGCTTGATTATTCACCCACCCATGTGTCATTCTCACATCAAGGTTCTCCCAAAATTATTTACTTAAATTTTTTATTTAAACTAATATTTTCCTCACCTCAACAAGATTCCTATTTCTTCTCCTAGTTGTCTCTTTATTCCCCCCTTTTATTCCTTAACTTGTGTTCATTACTTGAAGTCAATTAATGAGTCAAGATTTTATCCCCAATCTACTCCCTAATTTAACTCAGGTTATCTCCTAGATGGATATTCTTATGTTGGTTGTTGACACATGGAGCTTCTCTACATTTCTCTAAATTTAATTTATTATTCTCATTTTAATTCACCTTCCTCTTTTCTTAATTAGTTTAGGATTAACCATTATGTTTGTCTTTCCCCTTTTTCCTAATTAAACCACATAATCTTCCTAGTATTTTCCAAAATGGGAAGGGTAGAGTTTTTAAGGTACTCTATTTTAAATTCTTCCTATGATCCTCCTTATTCCAAGTTTTATTTTTGATTCAATTACATTGGTTTCTAATCATCATTTACCCTTGATGTAAATTTACCTAGTTTTCATTCCTTGCTTATATTTATTTCTTATTATTTATTTTTAATGATTCCAAGGATGCCAAGTTTGGTTGTGCCCTTCAAGAACTTCCCTAGAAGTTCCAAGGGTGCCACACCTAATAGCTTATTTGTGATGTCAAGGGTGCCAGTTTGGTTGTGCCCTTCAAGAACTTCCCTAGAAGCTCCAAGGGTGCCACACCTAATAGTTTATCTGTGATGTCAAGGGTGCCAGTTTGGTTGTGCCCTTCAAGAACTTCCCTAGAAGTTCCAAGGGTGCCACACCTAATAGTTTATTTGTGATGCCAAGGGTGCCAAGTTGGTCGTGCCCTTCAATAAATTCCCCTGAAGTTCCAAGGGTGCCACACCACTTGCCCTTCAAGCATCCAGTGATTACGAGGGGAAAGTATAATGCAACGTCATAGACCACTATCATCTCTTATGTTGCCTGCTATAGTGAGACTAATGATGTCGGGGATCAAGGAATCCGCCTTGATGCGCGCCCCCCGGTAAAGTCCTCATGAGCGACCCAACTTTGGGACCTGCCCTCATGGCATCGTGATCTTCAAGGCGAAGGTGTCTCAACCCTTCCAGCCCAAGTCACGACGGGAGTGCTAGTGGGTGAGATCAGGGACTCTGTCCCACCCCTCCCATGTAGTTCCATCCACTTGTACAACCCCATCACCCATATGTGAGTCATTCGGTCAAGCAACTAATCTGTGCCTGCAACCATTAATATATCATTAGAATATAGTTAAACATATATGGCAGATTCCAAGATCGACTTAGACTTTCAAAGATAAAGTAATATAAATTTTCATCAAACCAGGTGTCATCGACATGTCATATGCGAGTGCCTCTGATGGTTTCCTGCCATACTCAATAATCATCAGTAACATGGTTTCTTAATGTTAGTCAATTATCATAATAGCATCATTAACAATTCCTGGTCATTCACATCATTGTCCATTGTAAGTCTGAACTAAAGGAAGTGGGTAGCATAGGGGACACATCCCTCATGGCTATTATCAATAATCATCAATGGAAACATACATATTCATTAAGCTATCACATCGTAACATCGTAGAAATATACCTATCTATAAAATCTATCCTCATTATGCTTTAAGTAGAGCGCATACATATTCTTTATTACCCTCATCATAATTTCAAATAGAGACCAACTTAACTATTAATATTGCAATCATCAGAATACTGATATATAAGGTACATAACCATTCATGCTACCATAATATCAATGGAAAGCATTCATAAACATCACAACCATGAATATCTCAATCGCTAATAATAGTGTCATGGGTCCAGATCCTCAATCTGAGGTCCTCGAAGAATAGAGTTTCTAAGATAATGTCGTATCCGGGTCAGGAAACTAAAGTGGGCACTACATTTAATATGCAGGATAGTAAACCGGTGAAGGTTCCTATTCCTGTAGGTGTGAGGTTATCTGCTGAACAGTGTCCCAAGACACAAGAAGAGGAAGAGGACATGTCCCGTGTTCCATATGCAAGTGCAGTGGGTAGCCTGTTGTATGCAATGGTCTGTACTAGACCAGACATTGCACATGCAGTGGGATTATTGAGCAGGCTTATGTCAAAACCTGGGAAGGAGCACTGGACAGCAGTGAAGCGGGTTTTCAGGTATTTGCGTGGCACTAGTGATTATGGTTTGTGCTACCAAGGAAGACCAGGATTGGACAGAGTGTTGGATATTCATGGCTTTGTTGATGCAGACTGGGCTGGAGATCTGGATCAGAGAAGATCTACAAGTGGGTATGTGTTTAACCTATTTGGAGGTGCAGTCAGTTGGATGAGTAAGAAACAATCTGTAGTAGCACTATCAACTACAGAGGCAGAATACATGGCAGCCACTCATGCAAGCAAGGAAGCAGTTTGGTTGCAGAGATGGTGTTCAAGTATGGGGTTAGTACAGGGAGCTATAAGAATAGACTGTGACAGCCAAAGTGCAATTTTCTTGGCAAAGAACCCTGCTTATCATTCAAAGACAAAGCACATTGATGTTCAGTATCACTTTGTGAGGGATATGATAGAAGACAGAAAGGTGTTGCTGGTAAAGGTGGACACTTTGAAGAATACTGCAGATGCATTGACAAAATCTGTGAGCTCTAAGAAGTTCTCTTGGTGTAAAGAAGCAATGGGAATCTCAGGGTTGAAAAAATGACTAAGCTCTCCTGTGGCCCCCTGTGGAAAGAAAACAAGTGGGAGATTGTTGGGTTGTGTTATATTCTTTCCACGTAGTTAATAGGGGGTTTGAAGGGCACCCGTAACCCCACTTTAGGTTGGGCGGACCCACCTATGGTTTTGTGCGTGATTTTCGCACATGTTTTTTGGACGCGATGGTTTTCGGTCCATGGTATTGGATGCTTCGGCATGTATAAATATGTATTGTAACGTTGAAAGGAAAATAATGAAAAATCAAGCTGGTAGTCCCGGTTTTGGGATCCAGGGAAAAATCTCTGTGCATATGTGTTTTATGGGTTATGCTCTCGCATTGTTTATTTTCTTTGTTTAAGAATTTGTATGCAGGTAATTTATGTACAGGGTTAAAACCTACAATGTAATTGATAGAATTGGGAGACTCAATCTTGATTCAGTCCCAACTCAATCAACGGAGCAACCTGGACCATCTAAAAAAGGTCCCCCAAAGTGGGTGACAAAGACACTTGAAAGTGTTCATCCTGATGAAATTGGAAAGACAGGAACCAGAAAGTCAAACCGACAAAATGGAGGTGATGTAGATGACTCTAATTCACCTATTGATATGGATGTTTCTTATGATTGTGAATTAAAATTGTCTACATATTTTGAACCAACTTCCTTCAAAGAAGCTACTTCTCATGATGAATGGAAAGAAGCGATGCAAAAGGAGTATGATGCCCTCATAAAGAACGACACTTGGAAGCTGGTTGATCCTCCATTAGGAACCAAACCAATTGGCTGCAAGTGGGTCTACAAGAACAAGTATAAAGCTGATGGCTCACTTGACAAGCACAAAGCTAGGCTTGTGGCAAAAGGTTTTACACAGAAGGAAGGGGTCAATTATGAGGAGACTTTTGTCCCCACAACAAAATGGGCTACCATCCAGACACTCTTTGCACTAGCAGCTCAGAACGGTTGGAAAGTCCATCAAATGGATGTAAAAACTGCTTTCTTGAATGGAGATCTAAAAGAGAATGTTTTTATGTCCCAGCCTGAAGGATTTGTTGTGAAAGGACATGAACATAAAGTATGCAAACTTGTGAATTCCTTGTATGGCCTCAAACAAGCACCGCGAGCTTGGTATGAAAAACTGACTGAGCATCTTCTGAAACTCAATTTCAAACATTTTGATCTTGATGATGCAACTTTATTTGTCAAGAAAGTTGTCAAAATAGTTGTATATCTTGTGGTATATGTAGATGATCTTTTAATGACAGGGAACAATGAAAGCTACATTGCATCCATAAAGAAGGAATTGGGGAAAAGTTTTGAAATGACTGATTTAGGCTATGTTCATTACTATCTTGGCATTGAAGTAACCCAACATCCAAAGTCCATATTTCTTTCTCAAAAGAAATACATTGGAGATCTATTGAACAGGTTTGGCATGATAGAGTGCAATCCTCTTACTACTCCAATGGAACAAAACCTGAAGCTCACATCTATTGAAGGAAAAGAATTTGAGGATGCAACAAAGTATAGACAACTTGTAGGAAGTCTCAACTACCTAACTACTACCAGACCAAACATTTCATTTGTTGTTGGAATCTTCTTCGGGTTTATGCAAATGCCTTGTGAGTGACATTGGTCTGCTGCAAAAAGAGTTCTAAGGTACTTGAAGGGAACTCAAGACCTTGGAATCAAGTATACACAGGTGGACGACCTCAGCTTGATTGGATACTCTGATTCAGACTTCGATGGAGACAAAGAAAATGGGGTATCTGCTACATGATATGCTATGAGTCTTGGATCAGGAGTTGTCTCCTGGAGATCACGCAAACAATTAATTCCAGCAGATTCCACAACAGAAGCAGAATACGTGGCAGCAGTTGAAGCAACAAAAGAAATTGTGTGGCTCAGGAAAATTCTTGAAGATTTGCAGGTAAAGCAAGTACAATCAACTCCACTCATGATTAACAATACCTCTGCAATAAAGTTGGCCAAGAACCCAAAGTTCCATGATCGAACGAAGTACATCAATACTAAATATCATCTGATTCGACATCATGTTGAGGCCAAAACAATCCATCTCCGTCATTGTTCCACAAATGAGAAAATTGCAGACATCTTCACCAAAGCGCTTGGAAGAGAAAAGCTTGAACGATTCAGAATGATGCTTGGACTCACCAACATCCCTTCAGATTAAGGGGGGGAATGTTGACACCTAATCCTTGTGATTGGGTAAATATATGTAAATAAATAAATGAGAAATATGAACAGTCATCGGGAGATGAATTGAACAGTCTCTCCCTCATGTATATAATAGACCTACCTGATGGAATAAAATACACGAATCAATTTTTGCTTTGTGGAGTTACTGCCTGGCCTGACACATTTTATATAAATAATAGTTATATGGGGTAGTTTAATTAATAGATGAAATTATTTTTTGTATTTAATAATACAATTTGGAGCAAGATTATGATTTCTTATTATTTAAAATACATTCAAATTTCTTATGATTTAAAATGTACTTTTGAAGACATAAATGGATTCAAAACCCAAAAAAAAAACTCGAACTTTGTAAATTAAATAACCTAAACTTATGATTCTTAAAAATCTCTACTGGATTTTTTGTAAAATTGACATTTTTTTTAAACCGCCATTTCATTTATTAATTAGGCTATAAGTAATAATATTAATTATAAGTTTTGTAATAATAGGAAAAATAATTACATTATTATAATATATTATATTTTAAAATTAATTTTTAATATATAAAGGGGATAAAATTGGTTGTAATTTAGTTATTAATTGATAATAAATACATTTATTATTTAGTATTACATGTGAATGTGTAGTAATTTACCATTGTATTATTTTTCAAAGAAAAACATATTAAATGATTAATTGGTGGTTTTTAAAAGGGTGATTTTTTTTGTTAGCTTGGGAGGATCTTTCTATTCATTATCTTTAAAAAAAGGGCAAGTTACAACCAGAAACTAAATGGTTAGGTGGCCTCAACCTACCCAGAGGGAAACTAGGTTTGTTGACCACCTAACTGCATGTTAAGCCATCTAAAAGCAAAATATTATAAGTTTGTCAAGCCAAGCTAAAAAAGTCTGAGTGCCCTCGTGTTTTGTTGTTTCCTCGAAGGTTGGGTAGAGGTCGCATCTAAAGGGCCTAAGGATCCCTCGTCTCGCTAGTTTGTTGATTGTTAAGATATTCCCCTATGTTATTGTCCAACAAAAAAAAAGTTCATCTTTGGAGGAGCATTGTTGGCCTGATTTTTTTTCCAAATCACATCACTCATTGGAATGTTATGTTGCTCTAGTTATCAAACATAGTCTTCTTTAACATGCGCTCTTATTCCCCAATGTCTCTTGTTTGATTTATGAACTGCTTTAAGTGCACATCTTGAAAGAGTGGATTCAAGGATAGGTATTAAGGAGGCCATCTATATTGGGAAATGTCCTAAGTTCCACCCTTTCCATAAACCATCCATACCCAAAATAGAAATGTCTTTAAGAGTCTTTCTATCAATATTGTCCAACCATTACTTTAGAGGAGATGAGGAAAGATTCTCTGATAGTGGACAATGACCTTTAATGCTATCAACCCACAAATTAACATGTTTTCCATTTCCCATAATCCATGATAATTAGGCTTTAATGATGGGAAGGGCTATGTACAATGCTTTACAAATAGGCAATCCTACTTTACTTGCATAGGTGAATCAATACATATTTTCTTGGGTCCTATTAAATAAAAAAATCAAGAACTTTTTTGCACCATTATGATTTTTCAATGGTTAGTCTCCATGTGATTTTGACTCCCATTGATAAATTGTCTAGGTTGGATCCTTGATTCCCAATCCACCAGAGGAGAAGGGTACACTGATTCTATCCCAATTAACCAAATGGAATTTTTTAGAGGAAATTTTTCACCCTTCCTATAGAAATTTTCGAATTTGTCTTAGAAGTTGAAGGTTAACACTTGAAGGAGCTAAGTGGGAGAAAAATCGATATAAAGGAATGGTCGATAAGACAATTTTCAAAAGGATTACGTAGCCTACCAGGTTTAGCCCTTGAGACCCCCAAGCATTTATTTTTCTTTTAATTTTAGAGATCACTTTTTACTAGTGAATGGAATAGAGGGAGTGAATACTAATGGGATTCCCCAGACAAGTAAAAGAGTCCCATTCACCTAAAGATGGGAAAGATAGGATTTTTACTATAACATTTAGAGTTTGCTTGTTGATGTTCCATCCATAAACTCGAGATTTCTAATTGTTTATCTTCCCTCCTAAGACACTTAAAAAAGTTTCAAGGATAACTTTAAACATGGAGGTCATGATTACAAAAGCTCAACTAAGAAGGATGGTGTCCTTTGTAGATTGAGAGTGATTGGCTCCCTTGACTTAAGATAGTATCTTGATCCCTAGGATTTAGCCTAACATTCTTTCATTTTCCAATTTTCCCGCTTCAAGAGATTACCATTAAGTTACATAAAAGGGGAGAGAGGGAGAAATCTTGTCTTATGCCTCTTATAATTAAAAAGAAGGAAGACCTGTTGTTAATAAGAAGACAAATCTTCAAGGTTCCAATATAGGCAGAGATGGGGTTTATTAAGGATCGGATAAAACCAAACTTACCAATAAATTGGAAGAGGAAGGAGTGGTTTACTTGGTCAAACACATTGGCCATGTCTAATTTGATGGGCATGCTTCTATGGCCCCTCGTCTTGCTTGAATGAATAGTTTTGTTAACTATGATTATATTGTCTAAGACTTGTCTATGAGAAAGAAACCCCTCTTGATTCTTAAATATGAACTTTGGAAGCAAAGGTTTTAAATGATTAGTAATAATTTTGGTTAATGTCTTATATGAGGCATTGCATAAAGAGATGGGGCGAAAATGAGCAAAGGATGAAGGGCTTGATTCCTTTGATATTAGAGCTTAGAAGGCAACACTATTTGATCCTTCGATTTTTCAAGATTTCTAAAAGTACCTAATCATTCTCACCATATAGAACATAATTAGATGCCAACAAGATATGTAGAAGCTTATATTGAATCCATTTGGACTAGGGGATTTGACTAGGTTGAGAGACCAAATTGTAGCCTGAACTTCTTTCTCCTTGATTTCCACTATGAGAATGGTGTTGGGACGTGGAATTGACACCCTTTTGTATCTATTTTGCCTACCTTTTCACCATTTTGACCTTAGCCCTATGACCAATACACGTTTATTTTCTATGTCACCTTACTTTATTAGCTTTTCATGTATTTTAATGTGAGGTTGATTGTTTTAGGCAATTTTATTAACAAAAATGACAAGGGATTGTTTTAGGGGAAAGATTGGCTCGTTAAAGGTGTTGTTGCAAGGATGTTATGTTCCATTTTTTGTCCTACCAATTCCATAATCTAAGACATGCTAATATTATTGTTGTTGCACCGATACTTTGTCTCTCAAATCCTTTGTTTTTCCAACAATGATGGCAACAATCAACATGGATTGTCACTTGGTTAAGTCAACATCAACCAATGCACCAACAAAGCAATTTATTTATTGATAATATAACCAAAATTGGCCGAAACAATTTTGACTTACAATTGTTGGTCTTTTTGTATTTTGGAAAGGTTGTTACAATGTTTTATATTCATAGCAAATTGTTGTAATATGTTTCTTGATTTGGGTAATCAAAGAATTGAGATATTTTCATGATTGATTATGTTTTAAAGATAGATGTATTGTAATCTATAAAGGAGGAGATCCTCTGCTTCACTGGGGACGGCATCAACATTGTGATTTTCTAGAAAACTATGTAATTGTAATCATTCCTAATATCAATGCAACTCTTATGATTTATGGCATATTACTTCTTTATTGATTAGCTCGTGAGTTGTGTGTACCAACTCCCTACTAAGGAGGAAGGGCCCTCCTCTTTGGCAGGGATTGTTGAGTTAATAAGGTACTATAGATGTATGTTTAGTTTCTCTCAGTTTTGATGTGTAACTATTTCACTGTTACTGTTATTGATCTTCCAATGCATTGTATTTACTGACTGATTGGGTTGAAGAATAGTGGTTTCAATTAATTATGTAACAACTTAAGTTCCAGGCCGACCCACTTGTGATCATGTGTGCTCTATGTTAATTCATTGTTACAGTTTAGAGAATCTTATTGATGCATTGTTCTGAGACTACTACTCATTACTTTTCAATTTGACCATATGTGTTCTTTTATTAAATTAAGGTTTGAGTGGATGAGTGTTGTTTTTCTCCTATAAGGAGTCATTGAGTGATCGAGTGATTTGTGGGAGTGTGACAATGATGATTTCTGAGTGTTAAGAGTGATGATTGCAACAACATTTTAAGGATTGATGTCACTAGAGCTAGTTATACATTGTTCCTGCATATACTTTACACAATAGACTTGAAATAAAAAGGCTTACCCTCATTGACAATTTATGTGTGAGCATGGTTAATTGATACTTACTTAAAAGACAATTAATATGACCAACAAATGGCATTGTCGATGTTAAGACTAACAAGGGGGTGTGTTCCAACATGTGATCAACGTTGCCATCTAACTGCGCTAGAGGGGCTAAATATAAAGCCTCAAAATAATGAAATTCTTCCACTCTAATATATTCAAAGGTAGACAAAGTTTGACTATCCACAGATTTGATGGAGTTGATTGAATTTTTCCATTGTTTGATTCTTTTTTTCTTATGGAAGAAGGCAAATTTTTAATCTCTAGTTGATAGCCATATGCATCTTTATTTGATTCTCAACTCTGATTCTTGATTATGTATTTCTTTTTGGTATGCAAAGTGTGACTCTCTTTCTTGTTGGAGCATGTGGGGAGTGACTTGATTACTATCAAAATGTCTCTGAATAGATTTTAAGGATTCCTTGCACAACATAGCTCTTTCTCTAAAGGGGGATGGTAAATTTTTGCCCATAATTTAAGAGCATTTTTTGTTAGTTTAATTTTTTGCTTCCATACATAAGCGGGGGATCCTTTCATCCAGGTGGACCAAGCATAATTTATCACATGCAATACTTCTTCATTATGAAGCCAAAGTGGGTTAAAGTGGAAGGGGGTTGGCCCATGATTTGCTTATGTGAAATTTCCAAGATAATGGGTTGGTGGTTAGAATATGACTAGGGAATGATGCTAAAGGATATGAGAAGTGGATCGAGGAGGAAGAATTGATGGAGAAGAAAATGATTTATCTTGGCTATAGTATGTTCCAATCCAAGCCTTTTAATGGACCACACCTATTTCCCAACACAAGTCTTAATTTCAAGAAGGTCTTGGTTGGATATGAAGTCTTACATATGTTCTCTAAAGGGATATTGGATTCTATAGTCCCCTCTTTTTTCTGATTCATCTAATATCGCGTCGAAGTCACTTATGATTATTTTCCTCCCCAAAGGAGAGTGTTTGAAAGAGGAATTTACAGAATTACAACACATATGTTTTTCCTTAAAGATGTCTGACATATAAATGTTATAAATATTTAGAAACACGCCTAGTTGAAGATGCCTCAAAGATGTCATGACCTAGTGTCGCCTCTTAATTTCATTTTATAGTGAGAAAAGGGTTGAGTTCCATAAGGTGCATATATCTCGATGCACATCTAGAGGTGATTGATGTTCCTGAGATGCTTCTCCAAATCCTAGTGCTAAGGTCAAGAACATCCTAAACACTTAATTTTGCCTCATGAATGGGTAAGATCATGGGATTCTCCACTCATATGAGATTTTTTAAACATTTATTTTTAACTTTTGATCCTAGTCCCCTATAATTCCAAGAAATTATGTTCATTAATTCTTTCGGATGGATTGAGATTCGAGTTGAGAGGAGGTCCCAATACATTGAGTCTTTGGTCTGGTTCCATGTTCAAAGGTGTCTAAAGTGCTTTGTTCACTTAAACTTTTCTCCTTTTTTGTTGAATGTTCCCCGGTGACTTTGGATGAAGGATGACCTCTTCACTTAGATAAAGTAGGAGAATTAATCTCAAAATTAGAAGAAGAGTGTGAGATGTTAAGATTTGCTTCTTTATAGGAAAGGAAGAGATTGAGCTTTTAGGAGAGGGAGGGGGTTGAGAAGCAACTTCTACATAAGTTCCACGATCTTCATGTTTGGTCTCTAGATAGGGATGATTTGGGTGATGTGGGGGGTGTCTTGGAAGGAGGGGAGAGGAAGAATATCCTCCATATTTAACAAAACAATGAACCTATTGTTGGGTTGGGGAATGGAGAGCTCAGGAGGACCATTATTTCCTTTGGAGGCTCAGTTCCAACTAATTTGTGATCTCCATTATTTTATTGATTGTATAGGTTCAAGGAGGAGGGGTTTTTATCTTCCTGAGTTGTTTTAGCTGGGTTGGAGACAACAACATTTGACAAAGGTTTTTTCTCCTAAGATCTTGGACCTTGCATTGCACTCATGTGCTTGGTGTTTCCCCTTCTTAGCTTAACTACTTGTTTGATCTAGCTTTTGGGGAGGATCCTTCTCTTGGGGAATGAGATTACGACATGATTTGAAAAAATGTTTGTTTTCATGGCAGTGCTTGCATTCGAATGGAAGTTGTTCAAACTCGACCTTTTAAATCCACTTCCAATCCCCCGGGTTTAGTTGGATGGCTCATGGGAGGCGTTTCTCTAGAGCCACTTCTACACATATGCATGTGCATGAGAATGTATACTCTTTTGGGATAACATAGTGAATATATTTTCCTAGGGCATTCCCAAATGTTTTCAAGGTTTGCTCATTCTAATAATGGAGAGGAAGGTTGGGAAGAGAGATTAAAATTGAAACTATAAAAGGAAGGTCATTTTTAGGGTTAAAATTTAGGGTATAGTGATCTAGATACATACCTTGGGTGGCATGAAAACAATGTCCACTTTGAAATATCAAGTCTCCTCGTGAAGTTGAAATAGGAAGGAGAAATATCCACGACTACAAAACTAAAATGGGATTTTACCTTGGACGAGTGAGTCCTAGTTCTTTTGGAACCAAACGAACATGGCTTTTAATGAGGGCCATAGTTTGGTGAATTGTCTGATTAGGCCCTCCTTTACCAGAGTCATGGCCATTTCACATGATCTCAATGGTAAGGGAATGTCAGGAAGCTCATCAATCTTCTTGACGAAGTGGGTCAAGGTTTGTTCTGCAGTGTTGTCCAAACTAGCTATAGCCCAAAATGATGCTAGATTCATATAAGGGTTTAAGAGAGGACCACCTCCCTTTATAGAAGCATAAACCTTTACTTAAGAGCCAAATATAAATTATTAAACCTTTGGTAATAAAACTTTAAAACTACAAAACATTTTTTTTAAGAGTATTATATCTAAACTTTTATTATGTTATGAACAAACCAAACCATTTAACCAAATCTAATTTATTTAATTAAAAAAATAATTTATAAAAATCCATTTTATTTAATAAAAAAAATAATTTATAAAATGTAATTTTAAATAGTGAAGTCAAAATTGAATTAATAAACTTACTTTATTATACGTGCCGCATGGTATTAAAACGGTCTATTAGTTTGCCTTTGACCAAAAATTTATGTCGTTTATCCATAGTTTAACATTGAGAATTCAATTTTTATTGTTTTTTTTTATTATTTAAATTTATTTATCTGTATGGTGATTGGTTGAGGTCTTATTATGGGTTGTTTAGTAACTTCCATTTATATTAGTTACTATTTTTTTGTTTTATTTCCTTTTTATTTAATTTTCGATTTTTATTTTTATTTTCCTTTTTTCTATTATTTCCATTTTCATGACTTTTAGTTTTTTCAATATGTTTTCAATTTAAGATGATTTATTATTATATTAAAAACATATTTTAATAATTTTAACAATAAAAAATTATGCATATTAATAAAAAAATAAAACACACACATATATATTAAAGTGCATATATGTTAATATAAATAATATTAGTTAATCATATTTCTTAATTTTTGGGGATGGCTTTCAACCATACAATATTTTATTAGTTAGCTTTTTGTGATGAAATT
Source organism: Pinus tabuliformis (assembly GCA_031772625.1). NCBI lineage: Eukaryota > Viridiplantae > Streptophyta > Pinopsida > Pinales > Pinaceae > Pinus > Pinus tabuliformis. The sequence continues at coordinate 1,404,725,188 of CM062820.1, read as the reverse complement.
TTATGTCTTTATTATTATTTTTTTATTTAATTAAACATTATTTAAGCTAGGCGACAAGTACTACCTACTATGTAGCCCTTGTTTATTTATAAAGCTTGTCAATTGGTCATCATGTTGAAGTTTCACGAGAAAAAAGAGGAAATTATAAGCATTTCACAAACTTACACGCTTTCGTAAAATGTTGTTGAATATGAGAATATATAATGATTACTAAATTGAGTTTGGTGGTATAAGATGTCAAGGTCTTTTGAGTTGAGTTGGATGGTATTACATCACATTTTTTATATAAAGGTTGGGATAAACATTTTTATATAAATAATAATTACATTAGTACAAATCTTGTTACGTTGGTCATCGATGTTGAGTTTAAAAAAATGGAAGCATTTTAAGAACTTGTACACTTTCATAAAATGTTTTTGAACATGGCCGCATAGTTGGCAATCCCTGCCGCTTAGTTTAAATATAGATAAATTAAAGTAAAAAACAATAAATATATAATGGGATAAAGTCGTTAACTATTGTATGCAAAATTGACTGATTTTACCCATAGAATCTGTCATGTAGTTGATTGTATCATTGAATTTATTGAGTATGAGTGGACAAGGTGAAATTGACCCATCTTGCCAAGTGAATGAAGAGAAGTTTGTCCTATGGAAAAACATGATTGGCATTCATACTTATTCTAAATAATTATGAAGTGGGAGAATCTTGTGAAAACATAGAATTGCTTTTAATATTGTAACATCAATTTCTATTTATAAAATGAAATGTATAAACAATTGCCAAGTCTAATCCTTGTTTTTAGGCACAAAAAACAGAAGTTACTAGTAACATGGTCTTGAATAGGCATTACTTAGGAAAAACCTATTAATACAAAAGCAATCAAATGTTGCATTTTTAGCACACATTTTTTGTTTCTCGGTAAATTATTAATTTCTTAAGAAACCTTTTTCTTTCTGTGAAATTTGAGTGTTTCTTAAAGAAACCATTTCATCACTAACTTCATTTTCAACAAAACCATTTAAGTTTGGTGTGAAGTTGTGGATGTTGAAGTAGTTGTGTGGACATAATAATTGGTTGAGAAAAACCAACTAAAATTGCATTGAGATTCATCTAAACATATAAGAAGGGCATACATATCACAATGTCTTTGAATCATGTAAATAACACGTGTGAATGGTTTTGAAAGTAGATTAAATAGAAAGGTATTTTTCTTTGGAGTATTCAAAAATATTTTCCTCTATTTTTTGTGGTGATCTATAGACATTGAACCAAATAGATACAAGGAATTTAAAAGCCTTAAAAGAAAAAAATGTGAAATAAGCACATAAACATCTCACTAAACAAACCTTTTGAATTATAAAATGCATACAATTTAGTTGCAAAACATTATAAATATGATATACTTTTATTATGAGTCCATTCATTCAAGTTGTCTTTTGATTTCAAATCTTGACTACTCTAGGAGTTTTGGCATTCCTATGTTGGCTCATGGATACATTGCTAGTCATTTGTTCATGGAGTTGGTTATGAACTCTTGCTTTCAACATTTTTTATTGGTTTCAAATCCAAACTACTTTCGACTCTAGAGTTCTTATGCTTTCATGATTTCATGTATACACAATATTTTTTGCTTTCAACATTTGTCTTGGTTTTAAATCCCAATTCTAAAGATAACAAAACCTATCATCGTAAAGTTTCAACCCATAGTAAAGACAACCAAACCGTAACTAATAACTAATTAATTTGATTAACCATTCTTAAAAAAAAAAAACACCATCTAAAATGACCCAATAGTAAAAAGTAGATTTTCACCTGATGTGAAACCATTCAACTTTACCATTTTTCCTTAAATTCAAAAAAGAAAAATCTCTATAAAATTAAGAAAAAGACCACATATATTAAGCAAAGAATTAATAGCTATGAGTGTCACTACTCCAAAGGATATCTCATTATGGTTAATATTTGTCTTATTCATAACCAAGGAGTAAAGCTTAAGGCACCTCTAAATTTATGCATCTAAGGTTAAGGCAATGCTATATATGGCAGCGTTCACATGCACATTTATAAATTGATTTGGTTGCAATTACAGTTCAAATTTCACATTGAACAATGAAACTCCATTACCATAAATCCTAGATTGGCATTAATGAATAACCTTTGGAAAAGGCAAAGGAGTCTGTAACTATTTCTATTGATTTTTTTCCTCCAGTTAAATGCTTCCAGGTTACCTATATGATAACTCCCAAACGTCAATTCCCAATTTTGGTATTGAATATTGCTCATTAATATCACACATTATATTAAAGTACAGACCCGAAAAAATACAAACTGGAAATGCAATATTGTTTCCCATTAAATGCACTAACAGCTAATGTGTTAACGACTGACTGCATAGTGCCAAATACAATAATGCATAGTCTAACGAGGCGAAGGAGTTGCCCGGAAAGTTATGGAAATTCCGGTCATATTTAGAGAAAATCCGGCTAGGATTTTTGTAAATCCAAATTATAGTTGTTAAACTTCAAAATTTTAGGTGTCCTAGACGTTTTTGATGGTGTTGAATCCATTTCCATCATCAAAAACACGATTCAAGCACTCCCTCTACCACATTTTTTGAAATTTTTTTACTCGGATTCTGGCCACTTTTAGCCGTCGGAGCAATTCCTCCCCTTCGTTAGACGACTCCAATACATTTGAATAAATATATAAATTAAATTAATAAAATTAACCATAAATAAAAATAAACTCAAATGTTATAATGTGAAATCACCTTTAATTTAATTGAAGGTCAACGCAAAAACAAATGCGTTATGCTACGGCAGGGTAATGAGAATGTAATCATATTTTACCCATTTGGAATGTGATGGAATTTGAAAATAACCAGTCGACATAATGAGCCAGTACACAAGGACAATGAGAAAATTTCAAAACCATAAGAAAAGATAAAGACCAAAATTTATAGTGGATATATATTAAAGTGAAAGAAAAACTTGAAAACTTGTTATAGTGTATGAATTTATGATGTACAACGATGAGGTGTCATATCCATTTCTTGGTGTTCAATAAAACATTATGGTTTGAATAGGGTTCAACAAAGGGTAGTCTAATTCGAAGTTCTAAGAAAATTAAAATTTAGTATGTTTACTCATTTAAAAAAATCAACGTACTTTTTATAAAAGTTTATTGAAGTACAACAGACCCAAAAAGTATAAACGACAAATACGATAACGTTTCCCATTAAATGCAGTGATAGGTGTTGATTGCCAAGGAAAATTTTAAGGATGGAAAATTTTCTTGAAGTTTAAAACTTTGGTGAATCTCACTAATCCCTAATATGCAAATTATAAATGTTTATTGATATATTTGTAAAATTAATCAAATTTATAATTAATATATATATATTCTCTATATAATGTTGGCGATTTTTAAGGTAAAATAATTTTATATTCTAAAATTTGGGCGAATCGTCTTTTATAAAATTGGAAATTGGCGAATCTTTTTTGTGGAAAAATCATGGAAAATTAGCCCACTGGGCGAACATTAGCCCCTAAAATTTTCCATGTTGATTGCTGACTGCATAGTGTCAAGTACAAAAAATTACACAATAACGTTATATTTAAATAAATAAATTAAATTAATAATAAATAAAAATAAAAATAAATTCTACGCCTTAGATATTTAAATTAAATTAATAATAAATAAAAATAAATGTGAATTTTGTGAAATTGCTTTTAATTTTTGGTCTGAAGAGCTAATTGAATGTTAAGTTAAAAAGTTTCAATGTAAAAATTACATAAGAGAATATATCATGGTTATTAAATTGATTTTGGTAGTATAAATTGTTGTTGTGGTCTGAAGAGTTAATTGAATGTTAAGTTAAAAAGTTTCAATGTAAAAATTACATAAGAGAATATATCATGGTTATTAAATTGATTTTGGTAGTATAAATTGTTGTTGTGTTCGGAAGTATTCTTAATTTAGTAGATGTTGTAATGTCTTATCTCATCTTGTCGTGTACACATTTTAATTTAGTCAAATTATATAAAAATAAAAATAAAATTACTAAAACATTTATACTTGGTCAAAATAAAATAAAATAGCCTTCAAATAAAATAATTTCGTGGTATTCACCTATAGAATTGATGTGGAATATAGCCTATTTAAAGGGGGAAATTAAACTACCCTAGATTCATGTTACTTCTCGATAGATAGATCAAATCTCTTGAGATGCAAACCTCTTTTAAATGAAAAGAGATTTGATCCCTCTCGATCTCTTGAAATGCAAACCTCTTAAGTGAAAATAGATTCGATCCCTCTCAACACTTGGTAGATATGGATTTCAGATGGATCTAGGCTAGTAGGTTTTCGAGTTCAATTGGATGATATTTCATCTCAATTTTATTTTATAAAAGTCAGGACAAACATTTTATATAAATAATAATTATATGGGGTAGTTTAATTAATAGATGAAATTATTATGTTTATTTAACAATACAATTTGGAGCAAGATTGTGATTTCTTATTATTTAAAATACATTCAAATTTCTTATGACTTAAAATGCACTTTTAAAGACATAAATGGATTCAACACCCTAAAAAAATCCGAACGTTAAAAATTAAATAACCTAAACTTATGATTCTTAAAAATCTCTACTCGATTTTTTTGTAAAATTAAAAATTTAAGAAGAAAAAAAAACACCATTTAATTTTTTAATTAAGCTATAAGTAATTATATTAATTATATGTTTTGTAATAATAGGAAAACTAATTACATTATTATAATATATTATATTTTAAAATTAATTTTTAATATATAAAGTGGATAAAATTTGTTGTAATTTAGTTATTAATTGATAATAAATACAATTATTATTTATTATTACATGTGAATGTGTAGTAATTTATCATTGTATTATGTTTAAAGAAAAACATATTAAATGATTTATTGGTGGTTTTTAAAAAGGTGATTTTTTTTGTAACCTTGGTAGGACTTTTCTATTCATTGTCTTTAAAAAAAAACAAGTTACAACCAGAAACTAAATGGTTAGGTGGCCCCAACCTGCTGAGGAACCAGGTTTGTTGGCCACCTAACGGCATGATAAGCCATCCAAAATCAAAATATTATGAGTCTGTCAAGCCAAGCTAAAAAAGTCTGAGTCCCATTATATTACGATATTCTAGATAACTATAAACCCATTGAAAAGTTTGTAACTTTTGCATACAAAAAAAGTCAAAACAAGGAGTAAAACATCAAACTACTCATCATCAATTGAATCAACAAGAGCAGGATCCTTCGCACTTGAGCCTGGAAGCTCAGTTTGCGGGATGCATGGGATATGCTGCTCAATACGACTGAGGCGACCATTTTGCATTTGGAGTTGAAATTGAATCTGTTGGAAATCCTTACTGTAATCTGGGAACCTCTGGGAAGATGAAGGCGAGCCAAAAGGGATATGCTCCAAAGATTTAACTAGGAGGTTCTTCATCATCCAATACAAATGGACAGTTTGTTTATACTGAGAGGATTGTCCCTGAGAGTGTCTGGGGTCAAGCAACAAAGTTTTCCAGTCATCCAGGTCAATATCCATTATACCAACTTTCTTGTTAACCTCGACTTCCCATTCTGCAATAAGTTGTCTGACCTGGGTAGAGATGCCCTCAAGATAAGCAATGGAAGCTTCATTAATTGTTTGAGAGGCTGATTTACGACCACACATTTTACCAACTTGAGCGTTGGGCTAACAAACCTCTGAATAATCATTTGGTTGCTTATCATGACCGCGAGAACCCCAGATGGAATTGCCCTTTCCAGAGGCAGCATGGGCCATGGTTCAAGAGTAACTAAGAGAACTGATAAAAAATTACTTGGACCCTATTAACCGACCCGAGGAGAGCCTATATCCAAGAGCAATATGCTTCCAAGGGCCGCACCGGACTAGGGGACCTGCCAAATTAACCACATATGAGGGCCACGACCTATACATAAACCATTGCTTTCCCTAGTTGCAGATTGCAAACCAAAAATAAAAATAATCCTAGAGCCAAGAAACATGAGTCCAACCCTGCCATGAATGGCTGAGGGCATAAGTTTGAACCAGGTCGTACACATACCAGAACCCTGAAGACTCAGGGCCTAAACCACAAACATTCAGAGGAGAACCAAATCCATTGCGTCAGGGGAAAAAACAAGAAGAAGACCAGAAACGACACATTGGCTTTGCCCAACAAATCACGAGGGCTTCACTAAATGAACCTCTCACATATCACGTGATTTCGTGGCATACTAAACAATACCCCTAATTTGACTACATATCAGAAAATACCTCTAAAATCACATTATTTAATCCCCTACCAATACGAACCGAATACACCTTTCCAATTTAAAAAACCCCTAATTTCACTAGATATTGTAGGTATTCATTTTTTCATTAACATTTTTTATACCTGCCAATATAAAAACCCTTTACCCCCTATTATATGCTCAATATATTATGCCATTTTTCCTCAATATATATCCCCCAATATGAATGCACGTGGTATGGTATTGCCCCCGGTGAAGGCCCCGTGCAACAAATGTCCATACGCGACAACAAAATTCCATAATACACAAACACAGGAGTACAAAAAATAAAGGAGCCCTCATACAATGCTGCAATTGTTGTATAAGATTCCCGATAGTGCTCCTTCCAAACCATCAAATTCAAGAAATAACCATTCTTCCCGGATACCAGGAGAAATAAATAACTAGCCATGGGAGCAGGGAAACAAGGTTTGAGATTGAAAACATACCTGCAAAAGGTGGCCTGAACTGACTGTAAGTAGACTGACGCCCGGTGAAGGACCACGAAGGACGCCTCCCCCAAGCCGGAGTGTTACTCAGACCAGATAGAATTCAAAGAAGTTTTGCAAGCAGGAAACTTACCAACCTTACTAGCAAAAAGGCAAAAAACCTTCACCCCTCTTATCATGTTGCCACCTTCTGGATTGACATTAATTGGAGATATGCACGAGGCCATCGCTCTATGTGCCTCGGGCATGTGGAGGGTGGTGGATTACCTTATCAAGACCTTCCTAACAAAAGACGAGAAATGGTGGGACCATATCTATCCAGTTGACACCCTGATCGGGGAAAAAAGGTGAACTTTCATTATGGTAAAACTTTTAAATTTTATTTTGTTTCTAAATGTATTTTTAAATTTATAATTATATATATGCCTTATTATTGGTGGCTGAACCTAATGGCAAGCATGTCTGATTGAATCTTATTCATTAGGGCAATACATCTTTTGTGTGTGTGTGGGCTGCAGGAGTGGAAGGGGTGATATACTGCCCTAATGAACAAGATGCAATCAGATACTCCTGGGATTAGGTTCAACCACCAATAATAAAGCAAAATTTACAGCACTGTGGAAAGGTTTGGATATTGCCCAAAATCATGGCATCAAGGAAATTATTGTTCTTGGGGATTCTATGCTAGTGATCACAATGTTCTCAAATTCCAATCATGTAACAAATCTCTTGAGCTCTGCAGTGGTGTAAAGGATTAATCTCCAATTAAAAAAATGAATTCTTTTCCCTATTTCATGCACTACGCTAACTAAACTACGAGGCTGACGAACTAGAAAACCGGGGAACATAATTAGGGGTAGGCAACCTTGAATTAAATAGAAGAGACAAGGGATTTGCTCCCATTCCATCGTAAAATGAATACAAATATGGAGATCTGGGCCATCAATGATGGCTTTGACAGCCAGGTGAGTAGAGGGATGTATTAAGCATCCACTTGGACAAAGACTGGGAACACATGTACCTTGACAAGATCTTCATCACCTCCCAAATTCCTTGCAGACAAACTTTAGACAATTGGGTAAATTCTATCCCCAGAATGACAACATTTCATTCACCAGTATTAATGATGAATAGATGGATGCAATTTTCAACTTGCGCCATAGCAAATTGGCTGAAAGGATTGTTAATGTGACACCCTAGGCAAGACAAATTCTCAATTGGCATGAGGAATGATGAATTGTAGGCATTAATGGTGGCAAAGGAGAGGAATCGACGGTGTTGGGAAGTTGATGACCTATTTTTGTCGGCTCCGCCACATATAGGGGCATCTCTATTCCTCCCTTCATAATGTTTTTCCTATAATTGTATCTTATTGAAAGGTCTGGTGATGGCGTCGACGAGATGGCGGTGATTGGAGGCTGAGCTAGAATGGTGGAAGAAGGCTACAAAATTTTTGTTCAAATTATTCATGGGGAGGATGTAACTCCTCACATGTAGAGTTGAGATGTTGGAGCGGGACAAGGCATCCAATGCGGAGCACATTGATGCCAGGTTAGAAAGTATGGAGGCAGGGGTAGATTGGTAGATAATTAAGTTGGAGGTTGACCTCCTCTCTAGTAATTCTAAGCTTGTTTGCGGCAACCTATTTGCAAAAGTCTACGAGATTATAGTTGGAATGTCATACCCTGATCCTAGTGAGAAACAAAGGACCTTTGCTGATGGCGCAACTGGTGCAAGGATGAGTAAAGGGAAAGAAGTCATCAGCGAGGAAGTTGGTCCATCAAAGCCTGATTAACTATGTTCTTTTATGTATTGCAAATATATATTTCTTTTGGGACAATTTTGTAGGTCATAAGGGAAATATCAAAGTGAAATTTTAGCTCACAGGGCCCGTCGAGGCAAGAAAGTCTCACTGTGGTTGTATTGGAATATAGAAGCGACTGATAATACTGAAGCAAGTTTTGCCAATTCTTATGTAAATGATTGTGGCACTGCAATTCGTGTTTTATAATCTAAAGTAACCATTTTTGTGTGTGTGTGTATATATATATTTTATTTATTTATTTTAATTTAAGATTTTCATCCATGTAAAAATATTACATTGTTGTCCATTGTTTTCTAAAATTTTAGTAGCCTTACTTTTACTAGATTTGTTGGCTAGTAAAAAATTTCAAAAAATGATAACACCATGTCAAATGGAGTTTGCAGTCCATAATCATAGGGGAACGCAAAACTAAAAACCCAGCAAAATCAAGACATAACAAAGAGCCATTAGGATTTTGATGAAGTTAACGTAGCAAGATTCTCCGAGCATGAACCAAGGGCGATAGAGGTTGGAATTCACAATGTACATGCTTTTCCATATGGGCCAATCAGCCATCTAAATGTTCTAGGATTTTTTGCATACACCATTAGTTCCGTTAAAGGTGAGCCAAGTTGTCGTACATATGCCACTGATTCCTTTGAAGGTCATTAATGAAAGAGATAATTGCATTTCAGTCATCATGCCTATCCTGGAGGAGCTACTCCATAAGCGTTTTGGGGTGTTTGTGCTGGCAACAAGTGTTCTCCAAGCCGCAGGTGTTCTCTTGAAGGCTAGGAGAATTTGTTAGGTGGAAGGCCACCGCCTCTACCTAGCCCAAAGCTTCCATGCGAGGTTGGATTGATTGTCCCCTCTCACTAACCCCCTAAAAAGCTCGAGCACATTAACATGGCATGGCATAGCAATTCAGGGACCAAGTAGACCAAAGCTTCAGGAGCGCACACATAGGCCACAAGGGGAAGAGCCTCCCGCGCCACCATAGAAGAAAACCTCTGCAGGAAAATATGGACACCTATATAACCTCTAGATTGCGACTTACTGTGGTCCCGGGGAAACAAAGAATGATGAAAACCCCTTATCCACAGTTACGATTGACACAATACAGACTATGTCGCTCCAACAAGGCTAAAGCCAGGTCATTGAAGGAGGAATAGATTAAATGGATAGAAAGAAACCTATGCCTTATCTTTTAGACCACACAAACATAACTGCGATCAATAAAGAGTACACAAAGCTAGATATAATAAACTAGACATACCATCAAAGCTATAACACAGAATAGAGCTAGTGAAGAGCCAAGACCCAAAATTAAGCCAAAAAAACTCTATAATAGGAATAGAAAACTAGGCTTGCCAAAGACTTCAAGTTACCTCATAGACTAGCTGAGTGAAAGGAGGTGGGTTCGATTATAGGTCCGCTGCATAGATATGAACCATCTACCACATTCCTTCTATGCTCAACTGTTGTCGGGAATTCATAATTTCCCAAATACTAGGGTCCCAAATTTCACTATCATATGCTTGCTAGCCACTAAGATGCCTAAGGGAACAAGCAAAGGTAAGAGCCTGCCTTCATAGCAATTGAGAACCATGTGTATAGGGCCACCTTGAAGCCTACCTAACCACCTCTTGAAACACCTGCATCAATGACCAATAACAAGGAAGAATCATGAACCTTCGCACACACATATGATGTGCGGGAGGGGGGGGGGGCATACCATACTACCCCCCTCTTTATGAGCTTTGGGAGTCGGTGGGGTGGTTGGTGCCCGCCCCCCCGCCCCTCCGACACCACCATTTCTCCATTCATCAACCCCGATCATTTTTTTTAATTTTTTCAATTTTGATTTAAAAATATATATATATTTAATTTAGGTAGAGATTTGTATTGCTTTTATTAGATTTATAAAATATTTACCTTATAATTATTGGTTTGTCATTAAAAAACCAAACACACATGTATGTTGCCTTAGGTCATATGAGTAATTTAAAATTAATAACACAATTATACAATATAAAAAGTTTGAGATTACCATTCATCCAAAAAGAAACAAAAGCTAGCATTCTAAATATTTAAATTGTGGGAGAGTCCACCTATATGGGGTTAGGACTAGCAATATCCTCCTAAAAATCAAAGAAGTTTAGATTAGCAAGTTTCTTTGCCATGAGAACAAAGTTAGTGTTCAATTTCTAAACTTGGAGTTGTAGTTCATTAATACGAGACAAAATTCTTACCAAGCTTCAACTCTTTCACCTAACACCTTACCCATGGTTGCTTTGATCCGCCATAACAAATATATCGTTTAGAAGTTTTTGGTTTCCCTGATAGGAGTGTTCCCTGTGTCGGGGACCTAATGCCCCACATCTTCTTCCACATTTGCATCATACATAAATTTGATGTTGCACCTAAACCTTTTACTTTACATTGTTAATTTCCTTGTGATCCTTGTGAGCGGATGTAGGATTGTTATCCCAATAAGCAGTGGCAAACATCTTGGCTCGCAATTAAGCTCTTGAACAACATTGTTTACTTTTATCATGATGGTCTTGGTGACCAAAGGAGGAGCCTAATCTCGACATGAACATAAATGGGGGAGAGACTAAGAGAAAAGAGGGAGGAGGAAAAGAAACAAGAACTGAAAGGGCGAGGGAGAATAAGTTTAGCCACTCATGGAGAAGAGGCAACACGTTTAGATGAAAGAGTCGATATAGAGAGCTTGTATAAAGGTAGAGAGAGAACCAAAGTGCTGAGAAGAGCCAAGATAACATACGAAAGAGACATAGAAAAAGGTCCTTCTCCAACTTCTCCTCTAGAGGAGCCCCACGTAAAGAAGGAAGGAGATAAAAAAAAAGAAAAAAAAAAGAAAAAGAAAAAGAAAAGAAAAGAAAAGAAAAGAAAAGAGTTGTGATTTATAACACTATCAAACTCAAAGCTGGTAGCTACCCACATTGTAGTGGCATTGCCCAAAAGGAACCAAAGTGCAAATATGCTTTGGAGTAGGAGGAAACAACCATAACTTAGGCATGGACCAACATTAGTGTGGAGAGAACTATGAGGATATGCATGTACTAGGACATCATCAAAATGCCGGGTGTGAAGACCACAACGAAGGGATGGAGGCCATATGTAATTAACAAGTTATCAAAATCCGGAGTGTGAAGACCACAACGAAGGGATGGAAGCCATATGTAATTAACAAGAACATGTAGATTGTGAGATAAAGACACCCATCATGAACTTATCCAAAAAAATATTGTCTTTTTCCTAATTTTAAGGTGATAATTAAACTAGACACCAAATCGCTATCAAACTTCACAAATGATTACATCCAAAATTTAAAATAAAAATAATAAAAATAAAGTGCAATAGGTGGGACTCATTTTCATTATTATAAAAAAAATCAATTAACGGTGGGACACGACACGCTGTTAAAGTTAGAGTTTGAATGCGGCGAACACAGAGTCTGATGTAAAGTTTGAATAGTGGGAGTGGAAATTGAGGCGGGCTTTTGTATGGTTGGCTTACGATTTCAAAATCGAAGCCATTCTCTTCATCTTCCTCCTTCTGCTACTGCCCCTTCCATGCTCGCTTACGACAGACATTAAGCCCTCGGTTAGGGTTACAGGACGTACAACGCAGCTCAGTTTTCTTACGGCATTTCATAACAAATAAATCGATCCCATCTGATCCGATCCTGTTCTGGAACTCTGCATTCATTTTGGTTCAAAAGTTCGATATTTCACTGATCTAGGTTATATTATAAAATCTGCTGAGATATATTCAGTGTGGAATGGAAAGGATTTACGTCGCGGTCCGGGTTCGACCGCTGATAAACCAGGAAGTTGTGAAAGGGAACTACTGGAGAGTAGAGGACAACCGCATTTCGCTTCACAATGCTCTTGGAACGCCCATCTCCGGATATTCTTATACCTTTGGTAAATATCATGGTTAAACCCCACTTGGAGGATATGTTGAATTTGTTTTAAGCTTATCTTGACACACAGTTTAAAGAATTTATGGGTTATGATGTTTTCCAGATCATGTTTTTGGATACAACTCAAAGAATGCGGACATTTACGAAGTCCATACCAAGGATGTTATCGAGGCAGCCGTTAACGGCTTTAATGGTTCGTTTACCTTTACTGTTTTTTACTTTTTTGAAAATTTAAAGCTTTCATGGAGCAATATTTGCGTCTTTAGGGGTTTAGATTTGCGGGGTTTGTGAAAATATGGCAGCAATCGGGCTAGTTTTGCTTTAAAACATAAGAACTTAGACTTGTCTTCCGGGGCATTGTAAATAAACACATTTTATTGAAGAAGGAAAGCCACTGGCACTTGAGTTACAAGCTAGTGTTCAAAGGGCCATTATGTCAGAATTGTAAAAAGCTATTGAATTGCCCTGCTACAGGGATCCTCGGAGCTGATTATGAAATCCACTACTGCACATTAGGACGAAATTTCGTAACTATTAAGGATAACGTGACGGGTGAAACCAATAAAATTGGATTATATTTTTGGTAAAAGCTTTATGGTATTTGTATTATGCTCTGTTATGCCAAAATTTTCCACATACTTCTGGAGACCTTTTGGCCTTTCCTTCGACACCATGACTTTCTCCAGCATTTCATCCTCCACCGATTCCGCAGTCACTGCCATTGCCTCTTTTTACTAGCTACCCACGTGAGGAGAGTGAAGCCAATTCAACACTTGTAGAAAAATAGAAAATGTCAGAGATGCGCGCACACACACACTTCCGCTTTTCTTGCGCCCAAGCAAAGGATTGATGAAATCCTTCTTCTCCTGTGGCTTCCAATTTCCAAAGTACAGTCTTCTATTCCTTCAAAACTGCAGAAAACACTGCTTTCCTTGCTGCTGTGCGCTCTCAAAGCTTGCTGTTGCAAACTCCAAATTAAAAAATGCGACGTGCTAAGGGTTGCGAGGCGTTTGCTATGAATTTTAGGAGAAAAAAGGAAAAGGGAGGGTTCATGGGCCCCTCATGTCCCCATTCTGTGCTAATTTTTCCTGGGAGTCATCCTAATTGGAGGCATTTACTTCGCTTGGAAACGTCTCCATATCAGTTGAGGAATTTTCCATCTGCTGAGAAACAAAACCATTAGTTGTTTTTCAGACCGGCTGTGTTTAAACTAAAAAGATATTAAAAGCATAGTTGCCATATACAGCCATATTTTCAGTTGAAATATGAATATACGACCTGTACATATACAACTCTATTTTGTCATATATACAAAATAATGGTCAACGTATATCGAACATATTTTGGCCATACCTCGGTCATATTTCAATCTTATCTTCGTTGTATTTAGGTCATATTTTAACCTTATCTCAGTTGTATTTCGGTCATACTTGTTGATTTTGGCTGTGTGGGTCCTATTTGGTAACATTTTAGATTTAAACTCTCATGTTTAGGTTGTACTTGGTTTTCTTAAATATGTAATTTTTTTATGTATCGTATTGTATTTGTATATGTATTTGAACATGCACAAGGTTAACTTGTTGAAAACACATTTGGTTTGAAAAATACCCATTCATGTAAGTTTTGGAGCTGGATCCTCACACCTCGACCGGAATTCTTGTCTTCAAGTGGAGGCCTCCATCCTAGTGAAGAAGAAGGCACTAGAAGTTGAGTCAATTTTGGATCTGTTTTAGGGCTATTTACTATCACACGTGTGAAGTTGAGAGACAAAATCTGCTGCAGGATAAGCTAAGAATATTGCAGTCATCTCAGGTAACTGAATTAGGGGAGAAGACAAGTCAAGAAGGAAACTGAGTTGAAGAAAATGGAGTCTACATCTAAAGCGAAGGAAACAAGGGCACAAACTAGGAAGTGACACTTCCCACGTGCTGCAACTAGGGCTTCTGAAAGAGGCCAAGAATTGCAGGAGGCTGAAATTTGAAGAGTGGCCAAGAAGGAAAGGAAAGTTAGTTGTTTGACCATCATTGATTCAAGGAAGGAAAGGTCAAGATAAGAAGCCTTGTGACTTAGTCTTTGAGAGGTGAATAGGTCAAGGGTCTTGTTCTTGGTACTCGTCAATTGAAGTCTCTATAAGAAGAAGAATTCGTTTGGGTTTTCTTCTCAAGTTGAGAGGTTTTGGCCTTGGTTGATCGCCTACATTCCGTGTCTCTTGTCTCTTTATTATTTATGCATTGGTAGCTGTTTGATGAAGAAGAACATAATAATAATCAAGTAAAGAGAAGATCCTAATCTAAAGAAGTAAAAAACATTCACAAACGATTAACATTATAGAGAAATCGCCTAATCTTGATGCCCTAGATTTCTCAACATGGTTTTAGAGCTAAGGTGACTAAGTCAAAGAAGGGCATCTCATCAAGAGACACACAAGCAATCAAGGATCAAATCTCGAAGGATATCAAAGTGAAGTCAGGAAGTGTCAAAGCCCTAGATCGAAGAAGAAGTCTACAATGAAAGGAGTCTTGGGATCCTCAAAAGACCACAAAGACCCTACTCAAGTTGAAGGGACTTATAAATCAAGTTTCTTGAAGACTATTCATCCTAGAGAAGCAAGATCAAGGATGTTGTCATCATCTTCAAAAGTTCTAAGGAAATTTCCTCTCGTTGAAGCAAGGTCCTTACCATTGAAGAAGATCATCCAAGAAGCGTCAAGACATCATCAAGAAGTCATTATTGATCATCATCAACAAGGACATCACCATCAAAGGATATAAAGTGATCTCCTTCTTTGTGGGGACAAGGATCATTCTTGAAGAGAACTATCTTCATCAAGGAGAAGCTCTCTATTAACTATATCATCATCAAAATTCAAGGAGGCATCAAGTGGAAGAAGCATCTTCTCAAGTAAGTATATTTATGTTTGAATCTGTCAAAATGTCTTTTTGCAAGGAAAGCAACAAATTGGTTGGGGCTTCAAACTATCTTGCATGGAAGAAGAGGACAAACTTGAATCTCATTGAAAATGAGGTTATGGATAATGTCAAAGGATCTATCACCATACCAATGAAAGAAGATGCACAAGCACTTGCAAAGTTTATGAAAGGGGAAGTGAGGGCTCAAAGGACTTTCATTGAATCCATCAAGCATCCCCTCATTCCATACGTATCTAAACTCGAAACCTCAAAAGAAATATATGTCAAATCGGCAAAGTTGTTTTCTGTAAGCACTGCAGGAGAAGTTATCTCTCTAAGGCAAGAACTCTACAAGCTAAGGATATCAAAAGAAGAAGGAATAGCCTCATACTTTATGAGGATATCTGAGATAAGGGATCAACTTCAAAATCTAGGAGAAATAATGTCTGACAAGGAGATGACCGTTGTAGTACTAAATGCGCTACCAGAGGAGTGGGGTAACTTTACTTCAAGTATTTATGGGAAGAAAGAAGCTACTCCATTCCCATGATCTATGGTCACTATGCAAGATTGAAGAAACCAGACTGAAGGCAAAAACTGATGTAGGATTCAGTGAGCAAAATCAAGCATATGCTACTATAACAAAGAGGAGGAAAGTCTAGAAAATTTAGTTCTCAGAAAAAGAAGAAGAACCTGGCTAAGGTTCAATGTTATGGATGTCAAGAATATGGGCATTACAAAAGAGATTGTCCTAAGCTCAAGAAGGACAATAACAAAAGAGGTAGAGAAGAAGCCCATATCACCGAAGAAGTGGAGGAAGTTGAAAAGATGTCCAAGAAAGAGGACGCAAGAGATCTCTACTATGATTGAGATAGTCTTTTCCTCACCTAGTTCTTTTCAAGTTCATGTTTTCGAGTTTTTTGTTGTAAGTATGGCTATCATGAATCACCAAGGAAAATGATAGGATGCATCATGGCATCATGGAAGCATTAAAAGCAAGAGCTCGTGATCATAGAGAAAAATAGCTGAAAAATAAGTCTATGGCAGTCACCTATGGAAGGATATAGCTCTTGGTAACCTCATTAGAAGCATAAGTGGCACTTATGGGAAAAAGGAGAAAAAGTCATCTAACACAAAGGTCATCATACATCAATATAAAAGGGAACATTTGCTGGATGAGGATACTCAAGATCCTCTATTGAAATCTTCATTGGAAGGTTCACCAATCAAAAGGAAGCAAGGGTTTCATCAAGAATTCCATCTGATGGGAATTCATGGGATGATGATATGATGACAAAAGAAGTGGATCAGATCAAGGGATTGAAGTTCTTTCAATCAAGGAAGTTGTTGAAGGAAGTCTAGATGACCTAAAGGAAAATGAGGTATGTATTCTTGTATTCGATATTGTAGAGTCATGTCATATGGTTGCAGGTAACATAGATAAATGCTCTATCTCGAGAGCATGATCAAAAGAAAGGATTTCCTCCCTTGAAAAGATGCAGGAAAGCATGGGTCACACATTGTTTAGATGAAATCAACATAATATGTCCTCATATGAAATATGAGGCGGTTGACAATAATTGGAGGAACTTTGTTTGAAAGTTCCTGGGAAGGAAATGTGTGAAGAAAGAAAGGAAGAGATCATGAAATATGCAGCTATGGAAAAAGACATCCTAGGACTAAGAGATTTGACTATGATATCTCCATGAAAGATATGAAGACTTTGATGAAGTTTGAAAAAGAAAGAGACCCTTGACAATATATATCTTTTGGAGATGTGTCAATGTGTATGCAGGATGTTGATGCAAACTAGAAGATGACATGATGAAAGACCATCGCAAAGGTAATTTTGATTTAATGTTCATTCCTTATTTTTGAATGATATATGGATGGGCTTATGCAGGGTTGCCAAGGGAAAAGCTATGGATATCTTCCACCATTGATGTCCATGTAGTAGGATGAAAGATCCTTAAGGAAACATGGCATGAAGGAAGGCCAAATAGGAACTGATGAATCACTTTTCGATGAAAGGAATAATGACATGACTGACTCATGGATAAAAGTGATGGATGGTCTGTGCCCTATGAAGAAGTCCCAAAACATGAAGACTCCTGAATAAAGAAAATAAGTACATGACATTGTGAGGAGGAGTTCTTCAAGTAGTTGGTTATCCCATCGTCTCCTCCTAAAGAGCTGCTGTAGGTCCCTACTTAAGAGGGAGCTTGGAAACAAGTTTCTAACTTGGTAGAAACTTGGAGGCAAATTCCTAAGCCAAGAGGGACCTTAGGTACATTCCTTCATTAGAATAGATATAGACTCCCTAATTAAGAGGGAGAGATAGACACATCATTCTTGTCTTCACTTGGGAAGACAGAATGGAGGATTGGGTAAACATCTGACATTTGATGCTCTTTGAGGATGAGTTAGGGCATCCAAGATAAGAGTAGTTGTAGAGGACCGATATTCTTTAAGGACTGAGAATCCAAGATAAGAATAGCCATGGTGGAACATACTCTTCTAGTCTCAAGAAGTTCAAATTCCCTTGTAGATCAACCATCGTTGTAAGCAGTGTTTTCTCACTCCAGGAGGTTGTGCGAATAGCCTAGCGGCAGCCGAGCAGAAGGGAAGATGAAATTTTCGACATTATCTGAGATGGTCATTGTCGGACTATGAGATCAGGGCAGGTTGGATAGTGCTTCCAACTATGTCATCTGGAAGGCAAGGATGTCCTTCCTTCTAGATGAATATGGCTTGACACCATTCATAGATTCAGTGGTAGCTATCCCCACGGATGCAGATAAGCTAAAAAAATATAGAAAGGAAATGGAGAGGGCGAAGAGATTGATCCTTGATGGTGTTTGGGATCATGTTGTATCACACATAGCGGCAAAGGGAACGACCAAAGAGATGTGGAATACACTTTCCATGTTGTACCAGGGCACTTCCGAGCAACAAAAGATGTACTTAGAAGAGGAGTTGAAATGCACCAGGATGCAGAAAGGGGAACCATAGATCCTTTCCTCACCAGGATTCTAGAGATCTGGGACTAGATGTCAACTTTTGGGGCAACACCTCAACCTATAGAGCTAGTGTGATTGGGAGTAAATAATATCTCAGAGGAGTGGCAGGAATTCATCCAAAGCATTTTGGGCAGAGAAACCTGGCCAAGGTGGGACATGATGTGGGCCGATTTGCAATAGGAGGAGTTTAGACAAGACCTAGTGAAGAACTCCATCAGTGGCAGCAGCAACAGATCGAAGCTGGCGAAGGAGGAGGAGAATGTGGCTCTTGCATCAAAGGGTCCCAGTCAGGGTCAGGGGGAGCAACGAAAGAAGAAGAAGGACCTGTCAAAGGTGAAGTGTTTCAGATGTGGCGAGCTTGGTCACTATAACACCTAATATCCTCTCAAGAAGAAGGAAAAGGAGGAGAAGCAGGACCAACATGCAACATCAACAAAGATCGATAGGCTGTCCTCCAGGTTGGAGGAAGACTTCCCTGTGTTCGCTGACATACCCCAAGGAGTCAAGTAGGGTGACTTGGTGTTGTAGCCCCAGAGCGCTACAGATGGACAAGATTCTTGAGGAGGTCCACCTCTTGGATCAGTACCTTCCTATAGCGGCCCACAAATTTCAGTAGCAGGATGGATCACTAATAGTAGATGCAGTCAGATGCCAAAGTGACAGATGCAGAAGTCTAGTTGCAGTTAGATGCTGAGGTGTGTAGTGTAGAGTTGGCAATATTGTGGAGTCAGCAGCAACGCAGATGCTTCAATGACAACGCAGATACTAGCAGAAGTTAGAGACTCGGGTGACAAATGCATTATATTGATCACAATTGATTCAGTGTTTAGGATGCTTCTTAGTTACAATTGTTGCAGTTGTAGTAACAACAGATGGAGAGGGAGTTGCAGTGCAGATGCATTGTTGGCAGCAATTTAGCGAGGGAAACAACAACACAGATGCAACAGATATCAAAGTTGCGCAGTAGTTTGCGGGTAGCAGTAGCCAAACATTAGTAGCGTAACATGAGATGATGCAGAGGCAACGCTAGACCACATTCCTCGCTAAGAGGGAGTGCTAGTTTTTGTAGCATTGGATGTGTTCTAGCCTTGAAATTTTGTGGAGAGGGTAGAATGCATAAGATCTCCAAAACCTAGAAATCGTTTCTAGAAATTCTGCCTAGGAATGACTTAAATAGATTATTAGTCAGTTTTTAAATATTTCCTAAGTCTAAACTTAAGGAATATGACTAATTGATCAGAATTAATTAAGTTATGAAGATAAATATCAAACAAAAACATTGTCACATAAGTATGAAGATAAAACTACTATATAAAATGTATAAGATGTCAAGTGATTCATCAAACATCGATATTGAAATATGATATTTTATCTAATTCTATCAAGTCACAAATCTTAATAAGATAAAATAAAATCACATCAAAACAAAAAGGTGTATCTCATGAGTTTATCATCATGAGGCATCTTGATATTATAAGCCTACAAGACTAATCATGATGCGCTAAAAGGTCATCAGTGTCATTCATCCTTCATGAGGCATCTTGATATTATCCCTCCATCGCTTTTACGGGCAAAGGTCATCAGTGTCATTCATCCTCTAGAAGCAGCAAGTGGATATGCTGATCCTGAGCTTGAAGTGGAAGCTGAAACTCTTGGGGGAAAATGTGGAAGATGAAGTGTGATATCTTTTGCCTCTTCCCGTAGTTGGCAGTCTATGTGGAGGTGGTCGTGGTAGCATTGGCTTTGGCATGCTCTTATTATCATCCCCATGCTCCAAATTTGTCTCTCCTGCAAGTGGAGCATCCTTCTCCTCCTCCTCCTCCTCATCCTCTTGCTCCAACCACTTAGGTGCCTCTTACATGATAGCCTTCTTGATCACCCTCAACAGACTCTTGGTGTAAAGTGCTTCCAATGAAATGGCATTTGTATTAGGTACTTTGTTTATTTGCTTGACCCATAGCCTGAGATTGTAGTAGACATATACCATGTCATTGAGGCGATGGACATCTAACCTGCATGAGGGGCATTTTGTTATTAATCATTAAAAGAATCAAGATGATGTCCCACGAGCATATGCCATAAATTAAATTAATGAACTTATAAACAAAACTTAAATTTAAATTTGAAAATTTCGAATTTCGTGCGCTTCTTGGAGTGTATCTTTTCAAAGACGCTCCAATTGCACTCACATCCTAAAGCGCTGCAAGTTTGACTTAGCACTTGAATGGAAAGTGTATGCAACTCTGGGACTCTTCTACCACAATTTTCCCACCAAACATCTAGAACAAATAAATGGAAAGGATTCAAATTTCCACGGAAAGACAATGACTTATATTTCAATTTTCCATTAAGTAACAAATATCAAAATTTCAAATACAATCATAGATAGTTATAGAAAGGAAATACATTGAAATCTGAAAGTTTAAAAATTGACATGAATTTTACTTTTGGCTTACCTAGCATCCTAGCGGTCCTGTCTTGGATAGGCATATCATACACAAATGTCGTAGAATTCAACTTATATACCTCAAGTCGTTTGGAAAACTTATTGCATTCAACGGAAGTCGACACTGTAAATCTGAAAACTAGAATCCTATTGCAACAACTAATATTATTTTTCCTAATTGTCAATTAATTAACAATTTATCTGCTACGACAAATATCAAAATAAATACACTACAACCTTCACAAATAAAATTTTGCGGAAAAATAAAACGTTGGAACCTAAGAAATGCTAGCGCACACACATAAAAATAACACCATTATTTTTGGACAGAAGTCCTTGGAAAAACTGGTGCAGTAGTTGAGGGTTTTATTATTATGCAGTTGTGAGAAATTTTGAGTCCAACTGGATGCCGTAATCTGGCAATCCTACATACAAAAATACTGGCAAAAATCTAGTAAGGAATTTTCCTCACTCCACAGGCAATCTCCCAGCACAACTTGTCTTCAGAAACTCGACCCTCTGACCCTCTACGCTAGCCTCTGCGCTGCTCTGCATAGCCTGCTAGATGTCTAGCCTCTGACTGTTCTATGATGAAGCCGTTTTGCCTTCTATTGAATGGAAAGATGCTTCTCCAACACTCTAAGACTCCTTCCCGACATATGGAACTAAAGACATCTCTTCCCCTAAGCAAATCGAACTTGCCTCTAGAAGCTGCTGCGCTGCCCCAACGTTAGCCTCTTTGTGGCTCTTCTGCCTCTTTGCAAATGAACTCGCTGGATCTGGAATGCCTCCTCCATTCTCACTGTCTCTGTCCCTCACTCACTGCTTTGATCTCTTGCTCTCTCCGACAACTGATTGCTGCTACTCTGGAAACCAATCTGCCAAGAAATCGAACTGCTCAAGTGTCTCCAGTGATTTCTCCATCACCACACTGACCTCCTTTTATAATCCTCTGTTGGAGCACCAACGACCAAGATTAAAACATAATCGATGGTTAGGATCATCTCCGGATCAATTTGTGTGAGTTTGTAGATGTTTCTCGCCTTGACTTAATTAATTAACCATATTCCCTAAGTTTAGACTTAGGGAATATTTAAAAACTGGTTAATAATCTAATTAAGTCATTTCTAGGTTTAATTTCCAGAAACAATGTCTGGGTTTTGGAGGTCTCATGTATTCTAGCCCCTTCACAAAATTTCGTGGCTAGAACACATCCGATGCTACAAAAACTAACAAACACCATCCACTGAATACATTTCTAAAATCCATCCATAACCTCTATATCAAACCTAAATCCACATGCATAAGAAAATGCAAGGTTGAGGTGGAGACTTGCTGCATGAATCAAACGATGGAGTCTTATTGCATTGCTCATCAATCACGCCCCATATGTCATCTCATCTAGTGAATCCCTCTTTCCCCATGGTGTCATAGTATTGATGGATAATTTCCTTGGCCCTTTTCATGGCCTCATATAAGTAGCCCATTGTTGGCTTCTCACCATCAACCAAGCCAAAAACCTTTGCTAAAGGTTCACAGGTAGCGCACAACTCCTCCACTTCCATCCAAAATCTCTCATTATGTCTCACAAGTTGGGCTATGTCTTGCCCATCCACTTTGGTGTTATAGACATAAGCGTTCCACTCATCTGAGAGAAACATCCTCTGCAACTCCAATATTGAATTGCAGAGAGATTGAAGATAAATGAAGCTAGTTGCAAAATGTATGATAATAGGACGGTTCAATTCCTTGCTCCTTGTGGACTGCCTTATGAGTGTTAGAACAAATGTATGCTTTGATACCTCTCCATGGGTAACTTGCAAGCAACAACACAATATCTCTTGGATGAAGTTATCCAATAACTCACATAATAACTGTGCATCTTTAACATATGCATATGCATCCATAGATTTCATAAACATTGTCCCCTTGTAACTATTAATCAATAAATTCAGCATCGACCCACCTTTCCCATCTGTCCAACAATCTAACATAATAGTACATCTCGTGATCTCCCATGATTCTTTAATTCAACCAATTTGCTTGTGCAATTAGCTTTTCCCCTTGAAGGAGATGCCCTCTCAAGCCATTATAAGAAGGGCCCTTGTGGTCAAGACGAACAATGGCAGGAACTTCAAACATGGAATGGTAGAATGGGTTGTTCTTGGCAATGTTGAATGATATGTCACTTCATAGAAAGCATTTTGCCACATTTTTGTCATCCTCTTCCTTCTCCTTCAATTACACCATTGATCAAATAGAAGGTTGCTCCCTTGGCATGGATGTTGGCACAAAGAAAGGTGAGGATGCTAATGGGCCAGGCATTGCAAAATGTGAGCCCAAGGATTGGATTTCCCTCCCTCCTAAGAAGATTGTGGATCTATATGCAAGCTCTAGCCTTGCTTCTTCCTTTTGATCTCTCTTCTTATGCATTTGAAAAATGGATAGGTTTGCGATATGGATAACATCTAGGGTGGATGCTCGGAAAAGGTCCACTTTATTCCTTGGTATTCTGGCAAGCTGGTATTCCAAACAATTGATTTCATCAAACATTCCATACACTTAACTTGCAATTCAACCTTATTCTATTATGACCCTCATAGGGTAGACCATACTCCCACGTTTGATCCAACGGCTTTGGCATTTTGATTCATGAAATGTGTAGATTCCAGAGTCTAGAGCACTGATTCAATTTGTAAACCTATGGGACCAAAAAGGAGGGGAACTTAGAAGTTTTGAAATAGAATACAAATCCACAAAATTGAAAAAATGTGAAAAATGCTCCAAAAAAATATTCTAGCTACATAAGTATTAAATTCTCCTTTCAAAGAGGGAAAAAAGAGGTATATATGAAAATTTCTGAATCTACACATGAGAAATCCTACCACAATCACTGGTTTATCATCTCCTACTTGTTCTTTACCTTCTACAAGTTATTTAATTACTTAAACATCGATGAAAACACTATTGCAGCCTACACATATATACAGATCATGAACTGAAATATATTGGGACAATCATACAAGGGACACCGTTATTTTTGGACAATCGTCCCCTGAAAAACCCAATTTGGGAAAACCGATGCAGCATATAGATGGTTTGTATTATTAAGCAAATTTCTGAATACAATTAGGGTGCCAAATTCGGCTCACCCAACAGAGAATAAACCTAGCAGAAGTACCTCTATCCAGAGACAATTGTTTTGACAATTCGAACAACTTTATGATCAAACCCCACAGATGACAATTGCTATTCCCAGTGCTGGACAATGATGGCTGCTCCAAGCTCTGCGCTAGAATTGCGTCACCCCCTCTAGGAGCTGCGTCACGCTCCCAGTGAGCCTTCCTTGCTCAGAAGTCGATATGCTGAACTGCTGCTCTCTCTGCCCCACAGAAACCCCAGCGTTGCCTCTAAATGACTGCGTCAGCCCCTCTGGCTTACACGTCACCCTCTCTGGAGCTACGCTGTCTCTCTGCTGCTGCTCTGCCTCTCTGCTATGTATCCTTGGCCTTGGACTCAGGTCCCTTTGCCGAACTGCCCCTGTCACTGCAACTCAGATCACGTAGCTCTTGCGCCAGAAAAATTGAACTCTTTGATCTCTTGGTGTATCTCCAACTGACCCTCAAGCCTCCTCTTATACTTTTCCTGTTGATGAATCAACGACCGAGATTAAGTCCCTAATCAACAACTAAGATTAAAATAGACTTGATCCTCATCACCTATAAGTTTCTCACCCATATTTTTATTAATATACATTAATATTTTTATTTTCCTAGGTTTAGACTTAGGAACCCATTAAAAATGTTAATTATTTTAATAACTCCTCAACCGTGTGGAATTTCTTCAAACGATTTCCAGGTTTTGGAGATCTCATGTATTCTATCCCCTCCACAAAATTTCGGAGCTAGAGCACATCCGATGCTACCCAAAATCAACAGTGTATCTAATGAACATTGGATATCTTATACCAGATCTTGAAAAACAAAGAAAATGAAGGTGATTTTTTTTACATACTTGGAAACATGGAAATGGTATATTGGAGTAGATATCCACTGTGAAATTTCTATGATTGCAATAACTATAATTTAATATTCTATCTACTAGAGATTATTTGTCTTTTGAATTTTTAATTTGGCAAATAACAATTAAATGAATATAGCAATTTAAAAAAATAAAAAATTGCTATGGAAGATAAATCACTGAAAGTGAGAAAATATGCACACACACAATTTTGACAAATGTCCCTTGAAAAACGCTGAAGGGAAAACCAATGCAGCAAATGTGGGTTTTATTATTATTCAACAATTTAAGAAATTAGAACTAGTTGGATTTCATTTGAAAACCTTTGACAACTGGTAATTTCCATTGACAAAAAATGACTCGAGACTCTCTGTCTCCCTCTACAATTGATCTGGCCTTTTCCAACCAATTCACACTCCTTCCAGACACTCGCACTCCTGCCCAGAAATGCACACCACTAGCTCTGGAAATTTGCTCAGCCACTGAGATCACTTCCCAACAAGTTGTATTGCCTCCCACTACCTCCCAAACCCACTTGCTCTGCCTTCGAGACATAGATCTGGCCACTGGCAACTGAAAAGTGGTCTCTTTGATAACTCGAACTGGGAAAAATTGGTTACTCGCAGTAGCTGATGTGACCTCCTTCTTTGTAGATAAATTGATCTTCTTCCTGCCTCTCGAAACTGGAAATTGTTGAAAAGTGTAACTAGGTTCGGTCTTCATAATGACATGTGTAATTGTGAATTTATGTAATTGATGTAAAGAAGAAAATAAAATTATTTTTGTAGTACTTGAACCATGGGTTTCATGATCAAGGAATTTTATTTTAGTTAAGGTTCCCATTGTGAACCTTTAGGTTTTGTCATCAAGTCATAAAAGTCAAAATGAGTCAATGTCATGTATGAAGGACCGTTCTTAGGCATGTGACATTTTTGTATGAGTAATTAAATGAATAAGAAAGCCCTCCAAGACCAAGCAAAAGTATCTCCTTCAAGTCGACTTCAAGAAGGACAATGAAATCTCTCCAATGGACATGTCAGCACAGATCCCTATCAAGTTGGCTTATATGCATGGGCAAATCACTCTTTATAGGCAACTCGACTCTCATTTGGAGACAAGCAATTTGGTCAAGAACAAGTCTTCAACAAGAAGTGCGAAGATCACTTGGGAAGGAGCCTCATCATCAGCGAAGAGGGAAAAAGAGAGAGTGAAGTCTCTAGCGTCATTTTCGGATCTGTTTTGGGTCACTTTGATATCACACGTGGAAAGAAGAGGAGGATCATTTATTGCAGAAGAAGCCAAGAAGAATTGTAGTCCTCTTGGGTAACCAAGCTTGGAGAAGGGCAAGTCAAAAGAGAAGCAGAGTTAAGTTAGAAGGAGACTCTATCCTCAATGAAGGAATCAAGGGCATTTTTTAGAAGGTGACACTTTCCAAGAACCTGCAACTAGGGTTTCTGAATTAGGGTTGAAGATTGCAGACCTAAATCAAATCAAGGGGCCACATTTCTGAAAGGTAGCCGAGAAGAAGGATGGAAATAAGAAGGTTGACTATTGTTGACTCGAAGGAACTTGTTAAGGAAGTTTTGTGTCTCGATCTTGGAGAGGCAATTAGGTCAAGCGTCTTGGTATTCGTCAATTGAAGTCTCTATAAGAAGAATAATTCATTTGGGTTTTCCTCCCAAGTGGGAAAGGTTTTGGCCTTGGCTGATAGCTCATATTGTGTCTCTTGCCTCTTTATTGTTTATGGTTTGGTAGCTGTTTGATGAAGAAGAACATGATAATAATTTAACTAAAAGAAGATCCTAATCTATTGAAGTGTAATGACCCTTCCAAACTTTATATTAAAAACTGATTTGATAAATTTCATATTAAACATAAATATGAATTAAACTTTGTTATAAATATAAAATTTAAAACTTATAAATATATATATAATATTAAACTTCATAAAATCAAAGTTTCTAATAAAAAAAAGATATAAAATATCAAACTTTATGTAAAAAGGTAACGCAAGGGCCAAACATGAAATATAAGTAAAGTACAGAAGATCAGAGAGAAAAGTATCTGAGAGTGAAATGCATGCGGAGGCGTGTCGGGAGGAGGAAGAGCGGTGGCCGTAGGCAGGATGGCAGCCACTGCCAAGCTTGCAATTATAAAAACCACTGATCTGAGCCGATCACGGGGGAGCAAGGCAGAGGAGAAAATCAGCAGAGAAGGGAGGACAAACCAGAGAAAGACAATTGACTAAGGGAAGAGCTTTAGGTATCTGAGGTTCGGGGCACGGGGGACAGTGAGCTTCTGCGAGAAGCTTACTGGATTGAGCAGCCAGGCTCTGCTCAGTCTAGGCTGGGTGGAATTGGTTTCCCGGTAATTGGTATCAGAAGCAACCACAACGCCATCAACTACACCAGAGCAGGCAGCAGTTCAGGTAGGTGTCCAAATTCTCTTATTGTATTTCAGTTCAGTTTTGGTTCTTACTGTATTTTAGTTCTGGTTATTACCGAATTTCAGTTTATGGTCTTTACATATGGTATCAGAGCGTTTGTTCAAACCCTTTCGACCTTACCGGCCCTACGCATTATGTAACTCTCTGCTGAATTTTATCTGTTAAATTTTCTGTTGGAATGTCGCCAGAGGCAAGAAATTATTTTTCCTTGACTCTGTGTACGTAAGATTATCCCCATATTTTAATTGTCTCTCAGCTTCTGCTATTAATTTACATTCATTTCGGTCATATCATAGAGGCAGAACTGAGTATTGAACTGCAACCCTCTGATCTGGAGTCAGATGCGCTACCATTGCGCCTCAGATCTCTGGCTTACCTGCTATTATTAAAACCTCTTCCTTGTCTTTGGAAGTTCAAATTTGCATAGAAGGGTTATGTTAGTCAGAGTAGAAGAAGAAATTACGGAGAAACCACGACCAGTGCAAGTGTTGTACTGTGCAGTCTGCAGTTGCCAACCAAATACTGTGAATTCGGCCCCCAAATTTTAAAAGAAAATGTAAACCTTGGATAAATCCAAAATGCCCTTATTCGTATCCGGATCTCGTTAAAGAGATAGCTGACAAGGCAACCGAGCCTGGACAGTATTTAAAAACTCTGTATCAATTGACGGCCATTATCGAAACGGAATTTGTCAGCAGGCCAGGTTGTGCGTGCAG
The DNA here is from genome assembly GCA_031772625.1 of Pinus tabuliformis. Lineage (NCBI taxonomy): Eukaryota > Viridiplantae > Streptophyta > Pinopsida > Pinales > Pinaceae > Pinus > Pinus tabuliformis. The sequence continues at coordinate 1,404,697,083 of CM062820.1, read as the reverse complement.
TGTTCGATTCCAGTGCAAAATCCTTGGGGGAAATTAGATTGTAGGGTTCTGTGTATAAATTAAAGAATGACATAGGAACTCGGTACAGAATCAGAACCGCCTCGGCAGTAGCCACATCATTGAATCCTCCAGTCTTATTAGCTTTACAATACTTGCTGAAAATCGAATTACTCTCATCATTTATCATTGAGTCAAGCGTCTGGTCACAAAATGTTGATAGTCGACTGCTGCTGCCAACACGCTGCCTCTTTTAGAGAAGACTGGAGAGAAGTGTGGTCGTATTCTTGATAAAAGAAACCTAGTCACTGTATCGACTAAGCGGTGGAGATTTGTCTTTTTTTTTTGATACCTCACTGCCGTAGAGAAGCGGGATGTGAATTGCGTGTTCTGCGCAATTCGACCTAGCTCGGGTTTGGTCCTTGCCGTGAAAATTTGACTGTTCGTCCAGCAATACAGTCCATGGTCGGGAAATCTCGTGCGAGGAGTCTGGTTTTGGTTGCAGCGTGAAATATATAAAAAAAAATAATAAAAAAAATGCTTTTTATTTACCGAAACAGCATTCGAAATTAAGCCGCTTTTACCGTGCGTTGGATTTTCCTCTAATTTTGTGCGCGTTGGAGGATTTCGATTTCAATGGGGAGAAATTCGTGTAGTTTTCATGGAATATCTGTGGAATTAAGTGAATTTTATCCTCTGAAGGATTTCATCATGGAGCAGAGAGTTCCCAACAGAGAGCTAATATTAGTCGCATATACCAACGAAGGGCCCGTTACAGATTCACATTTGAATATCAGAGAAACCCAAGTGGATCTTGGAAGCGTGGGCAAAGATGGATCATCTGGAGATGTCGCTGTGCAGAATCTGTGGATATCTGTAGATCCATATCTTCGGCAGCTTATGAAGGAATCCGATGATGGTCTCTATTTACCAAGTTTTCCGTTGAATCAGGCAATCCGATCTATTTTAGTGGGGAAGGTAGTGGCATCTGCTAATCCGGCCTTCGAAGTGGGTGATATCGTTTCTGGTTTCTATCAAGTTGCCGAGTACGCTATTGTTCCAGGAGGCGACCTCAGAAAAATCGACACCAGTGTTGTTAAACCGTCTGATTATTTGGGATTTCTGGGGATGCTCGCCTTGACTGCATGGGCTGGATTCACAATCGTCGAAGAACCTAAACCCGGGGATGAAGTTTTTGTTTCGGCAGTAGCGGGCTCAGTGGGAATGCTGGTTGGGCAGCTCGCCAAAATCAAAGGCTGCCGCGTTGTTGGCAGCGCAGGTAGTGACCAGAAGGTGAAGCTGCTGAAAGAATTTGGTTTTGATGATGCCTTCAATTACAAATCTGAAATTCGGTAATAACCAGAACCAGTGTTGCGGGGGAGCGCCCCCCCCCCCCCCCCTTCGAACCCGCTCCCGAAGCGCGCTCCGGGCGGGAGCGGCTCGGGAGCGGGTCGGGAGCGATTTTCGGGAGCGCGCTCCCTTAAAAAAATTTACGCTCCCTGCTCTGATAGGGAGCGTTTCAGGGAGCGATCGCTCCCGAGCTCCCGGAGCGTTTTTTAATGCCCGGGAGCGATCGCTCCCCGATCGCTCCCTAATCGCTCCCGGGCATTAAAAAACGCTCCGGGAGCGATTTTTAACCGGCCGGGAGCGGTTCGGCGGAAAAAAATTCCGCCGGACCCGAAAAATTAAAAAAATTTAGCTAATTTTTTTTGTTTTATAAGCCCAATGGGCCAAAAACTTGTCATTACAACTTTGTTGAGCAAGTGATTGAGAGCTTGAGCAAGAGATTGAGAGCTGGAGCAAGAGCTGAGGAGCAAGGAGCCAGAGCTGAGGAGCGAGGAGCAAGTGCCAAGGAGCGAGGAGCAAGCTTGCAGAGGTATGTAACTTAATCATTTAGTTAGTTTAGCTGGTTAGGTAGTTAATTTGGTTAGTTTCATTTACCTGTTTGAGTTTAAAGATCATTAATTTAAATTAAATTAATAAATTAAATGAATTAATCCCAATAAACTAAATTAATTTGCAGATTCAAGACTCAAACCCTACAAACATCAAACACGATGGACCTGAGCATTTTTATTGGCATTTTCCTCTTCCTGGTCCCCTTTCTGGTTATTATGGTGGTGGAGAGTAGGAAACGGAGGGGGCCTGACCCTGAAGAGGTGGATGAAGAAGCCGGAGGAAGTCAAATAGATGAAAACCCCAGTGAGGAGGATGTGGAGGGTGAACATGAGGGTGAAAAAACTAAACAAGACCAAACTCCATTGTGGAAATATGTTCAGAGGCCTGAAACAGGGAGAGGGGGTGGAACCACTAAATTTCATTGCCCCCATTGCAACACTGATTTCACAGGCTCATACACCCGTTTGAGAAGACACCTTTGCGGGAAAAGGGCATGGGATGGAGAGAAACAAATAGGAATCAGAACTTGCAACGGGGTGTCAACAGTTGATAGAGCCAAATACATAAAGGAAGAGGAGGACGCCCAATACAAAACAAAAAGATCAAGGGGTTTCTTTGAACCAAGCTCACAAAGAACTCCTTCAGCATCCTCCCAAGGCAGTGGATATGGACATGGAGGCTCAGGGTCATCATCTTTACGCCGTAGAAGCATATCAGATTTCCTTGATGAGGGGTGTAGGAATGATGTGGATTCAAAAATTTACAGGTTCCTCTATGCAAATGGGATACCATTCAATGTTCTACGCTCACCTTATTGGCACGAAATGGTTTCTGCCATAAATGATGCCCCTAAAGGATACAAGAGCCCTGGGTATGACAAGGCAAGAACAGTTGGCCTTGATCATGAAAAAGCAAAAATATCACATTCTTTGAATAAAATGACAAGTTCTTGGACTGACAATGGGGTGTCCATTGTATCTGATGGATGGACAAATGTAAAAGGCAAGCCATTGATAAGTGTTCTTGCTGTGTCCCGAAGTGGTCCCATTTTTCTAGCTGCACATGATTACTCAGACAAGTTCAAGACCGCTATCAACATTGCAGAAGCATTGCTTGAAACAATTGAGCGTATTGGCCCATACAATGTCATCCAAGTCATCACTGATAATGCTCCTAATTGTAAGGCAGCAGGAGCAATTATTGAGGATAGATACCCGAACATATTTTGGTCTGGATGTTTGGTTCACACATTGAACCTTCTGTTGCATGATATTGTCAAAAACAAAAATGAACAATACCAATGGATTGGGGATTTGTACAAGAGAGGAAAAAAAATGATAAAATTTATTACAAATCATAGCAATACCCATGGCCTTTTCCGCAGTCACTCGAGATTGGAGTTGCTGAAGATTGCGAGGACTAGATTTGGTAGCTATTACCTCACCTTCAGGCGCCTTTTGAAGGTAAGAGAGGGTTTAGCTAGCATGGTATCAAGTCCAAATTGGCAGGTGTTAAAGGAAAGGGCTACAAATGTAGCTGACATTGCAGGTTTTGATACGGTGGAGGAGGCCGCTCTTGATGGGCAGTTTTGGACAGCTGTGAGACAGGTATTGGATTTCACCAAGCCAATTTATAACATGATTCGGTTTGCAGATACAGACAAACCGGTGATTGGCGAGGTGTATGAGCAAATGGATACCATGTTGGGGGAAATAAAAGACATTGTTAATAACAGAGATCCCGACTTGTACAATCTGATTCACGATTGTGTGTGTGAACGGTGGAAAAAGCTTAACCTTCCACTACATTGCTTGGCGTATATCCTTACGCCAAAATACTACTCAGATTCTTGGTTGGGCAAACCTGCAGCAGGGGGTGGTGTTAGGACCAAACCCCATTTAGATCGAGAGGTAACTAAAGGATATCTGGATGCATTAGAAAAGTTGGTGCCTGACAGGGAGGAATGTGCAGCTGTGCGCCTTGAAATAGGCAGATACTTCACTGGCAGTGGTTTGTATGGTAACTTCCATGCAATGGACGACAAAGATAAATTTGATTCTCTCACATGGTGGGAAACATATGGCGGCGACGGACTTTTGCGAAAATTGGCATTGAAAGTTCTTGCACAGGTTGTAAATTCTTCTTCTGCAGAGAGGTGTTGGAGCACCTACAGTTATATACATAATGTGAAAAGAAACAGGCTCAACGAAAACCGAGCAGAAAGCTTGGTTTATGTGCACTACAATTTGAGGTTGTTGAGCCATTACTGTGATCGGGCCAATGAAGATCCCACATATAAAATTTGGGACAGTCACCCTGAGGACGACAATTTAGAGGATGGCATTGTACATATGGAAGAACTAGAAGATGAGCTTGTACGGGATGAAGCTGAAGCAGCTGCAGCAGCTGCAGCAGCCATGCCACCTCCACCATCCAGTAGCAGTTCTCGGGGCCCGAGTCTTGTTCCATTGCTGTCGCCACCTCCATCGACACCCTCGCGTGGAGGCTCGAGTTCTGGTCGTCGGTCTGGGAGGGAGACTCCTAGAAGACCGCCAAGACCTACTTATACTCCTGGAGACTCTCGTGGCAAGGGCCACTTGTAGATTTACAGTTTACTTGTCTTTTTTAGTTTCTATTAGACTTGTCACTTTAGTTTTCATAACTGTTCAGTGTTGAGTTTTGAGTCCTTGACTCTTGACTCTTGACTCTTTCATATCATTATGACATTATGATATTTTTTGTAAACATTATATCACTGTGACAATGAAAATTTGAAGTTTGAAGTTGGGCCTTGGCAATTATAACTCATTGGTAATGATTGTGAATTATGAATATGATGCTTTGTGAAAGACTAAAGTTGTTTCATTTCATCTCATTATTCATGTTTCATTTTATAAATTTTTAACATTTCATATCATGTTAACAGTTAGAAGTTAGGACTTAGAAATATCTTCGATATTACTTCTTGTAATGGTTAAACTTGGCTTACAAGTACAACTTGTTACTTTGGTGATCAATGATGATAAATGTTATTGAATTGAATGTTATTTTAATTTATTATTTTACTAAGGTTGATGACGATTATAATTTCTAGATGATTGATGTGATATGGTTCAATGATCAATTTATGTTTTTTTATGTTTTTTATGTCTATTTCATCATTCTACATGTTTTTGTTGACATATATGTATCAAAAATTAAAAAATATAAAAAATATATATATTTTTAAAAAATCGCTCCGGGATTCGCTCCCAAACCGGGAGCTTCTGAAAATGGTCGCTCCCGCTCCCGCTTCCGCTCCCGCTCCCCGCTCCCGCTCCCGCTCCCAAGTAACACTGACCAGAACTAAAATACAGTAAGAACCAAAACTGAACTGAAATACAATAAGAGAATTTGGACACCTACCTGAAGTGCTGCCTGCTCTGGTGTAGTTGATGGCGTTGTGGTTGCTTCTGATACCAATTACGGGGAAACCAATTCCACCCAGCTTAGACTGAGCAGAGCCTGGCTGCTCAATCCAGTAAGCTTCTCGCAGAAGCTCACTGTCCCCCGTGCCCCGAACCTCAGATACCTAAAGCTCTTCCCTTAGTCAATTGTCTTTCTCTGGTTTGTCCTCCCTTCTCTGCTGATTTTCTCCTCTGCCTTGCTCCCCCGTGATCGGCTCAGATCAGTGGTTTTTATAATTGCAGGCTTGGCGGTGGCCGCCCTCCTGCCTACGGCCACCGCTCTTCCTCCTCCCGACACGCCTCCGCATGCATTTCACTCTCATATACTTTTCTCTCTGATCTTCTGTACTTTACTTGGGACAGGTTAGAAGATCGAGTGATAATAGGACCAGAATTAATCCATGAAATGGAAGCACAGGTAAGACAAATTAGACAATGATTAAAGGAAGCACAGGATAGACAAAAGAGTTATGCGGATGCTCACCGAATTGATAGGAGGTATGAAGTAGGGGATCAGGTCTTCATCCGCATCAAACCAAATAAAAGTACTTTTCGATTCGGAAAAGGGACAAAGTTGTCACCCTGATTTATTGGACCATTTAAAGTCATGGAAAGAGTTGGACCTGTTGCCTATCGTCTTGCCTTGCCACCTCACCTGCATAGAATTCATAATGTATTTCATGTTTCTGTATTAAGGCATTATATAGCTGATCTATCTCATAACCTTCAATGGAAGGAATTGCAGGTATCGGACGAGGGAGTCGTAACGGTTGAACCATTACGTATATTGGAACGTAGGGTTCGACAGCTGAGGAACCGCCTGGTGGACCAAGTTAAGGTCCAATGGGACAAGTATAGTCTTGGATCAGCAACTTGGGAAGATACAGAGGACATATGCCAAAGATACCCTAATCTATGTCAATTTTGAAGAACTTTAAACTATGTTTAGTATATATTTACTTCACTGCAATCAGAGACTCAGAAACATTTTTGAATGATTATAAATATACGTGAGATTTTGTGACATTATATATATGTTTAAATTCTGCTGGTACATGGATACCAAAACGATATATGCGGTTCATTTTTATAATTGTCAAGGTAAAGTTAAAGACCATAAATGATATTACTTCTGATAGAAATTAAGATATTATAAATTGTTTTATTTATGCATGTCAACATGAACAATGGAATAAAAGGCAGGAAGTGAATACATTCTAGATGAAGGTCAAATGACATGCATGGAATATGGCAAAATATGTTATACTGTAATGTCATATGTGAATAATACATGAAGTTATTTTGAATATGCTAATGCACATTTTACAAATGTATGGGTAAGTGTATGATTGCAGGTAATGAACAGTTACTGGGATAACCACATGATGACCGAACCTCAGAACCGTTAAAGCTCAAAGTGATTCTATGATAAAGTATTAGCCCTAATTCTATTGGTAGGGGTGGAGGTGTTACCCATCGTTTATCCTCCGAACCCTGGAGTCATGGGAGGACTGTGTGAATCACGCTCCCCTAGACGTGTGATGATGACTGCCGGATGCCTACTGGGAATCAGGTCGGTATAACCGACGCTGTCACCTTAGAGTTATGAATGGTTAGGTCAGTAAAACTGACGCCATGGCATACTCCAGTAGAGGACGGATAGGATGGGAGCGGAAGAGATTAGGAAGGATAGGATGATTTTAGAATAGCTTGGGAACCTGGGTAGGGTAAGAATTATCCATTTAAAATCATAAACCTAAAACTCTAATTTTATAGTCTCTTAACATTAAAACAAAAATTTTGAAATCTAACTTCGGGACGAAGTTTTTGAAGGGGGAGTGTATGTAATGACCCTTCCAAACTTTATATTAAAAACTGATTTGATAAATTTCATATTAAACATAAATATGAATTAAACTTTGTTATAAATATAAAATTTAAAACTTATCAATATATATATATATATATATATATATATATAATATTAAACTTCATAAAATTAAAGTTTATAATAAAAAAAGATATAAAATATCAAACTTTATGTAAAAAGGTAACGCAAGGGCCAAACATGAAATATAAGTAAAGTACAGAAGATCAGAGAGAAAAGTATCTGAGAGTGAAATGCATGTGGAGGCGTGTCGGGAGGAGGAAGAGCGGTGGCCGTAGGCAGGAGGGCGGCCACCGCCAAGCCTGCAATTATAAAACCACTGATCTGAGCCGATCACGGGGGAGCAAGGCAGAGGAGAAAATCAGCAGAGAAGGGAGGACAAACGAGAGAAAGACAATTGACTAAGGGAAGAGCTTTAGGTATCTGAGGTTCGGGGCACGGGGACAGTGAGCTTCTGCGAGAAGCTTACTGGATTGAGTAGCCAAGCTCTGCTCAGTCTAGGCTGGGTGGAATTGGTTTCCCGGTAATTGGTATCAGAAGCAACCACAATGCCATCAACTACACCAGACAGGCAGCAGTTCAGGTAGGTGTCCAAATTCTCTTATTGTATTTCAGTTTAGTTTTGGTTCTTACTGTATTTTAGTTCTGGTTATTACCGAATTTCAGTTTATGGTCTTTACATGAAGTAAAAAGAACTTGCAAGTAGTTATCATTAATCGAGAAATCACTTAATCTTGATTCCCTAGATTTCTCAATAGAAATCACTTTGGAAATTTTCTCTGGAAAATTTCCTCCCAAATCCCTGTTGAGTACCTCAATGTTGGTGTCTGCCTAGCTTCAATTGCGCCCTTGCTGAATCACTTCAACTGTGTAGTCGAACTACTCTTTGATTAAATGTGTCTTCTCTAACCCTATTTACCTAGCTCTTATAATCTTCTATTGGGAAACCAACGACCCTGATCACATCTCAATCGTTGACTATGATCATCTTGACTCTGTCAATTAACTTTTCTGGAAGTTTCTAGAGCAAAACCAACCTTCCTTAATTAATTTGATTTAATTAACCACATTTCCTAAGTTAGACTTGGGAAATATTTAATTCTAGGCTAATTAATCTAATTGAGGTGTTTCTAAGGTTTTTCACTCGAAAGTTTTTCTGGGTTTTGGAGATTGTGTTCCTTAGCTTGTTAGACACCATAGATACTAGAATACCTATCCTTTACTACCTCAAAAATTAACATCCACTCCACAAATACTCAACTAATGATAAATAAAACTATGGAATTCCCCTTGTTTGTGTTGAGAAATCTAGGGGTAGCTAGAGTATATGATTTTTCTTACTTTGTTAACTGCTTTTGATGTATTTTTACTTAATTTGATCAATGTTCTTCTTTATACCATGTTGATAAATCTAGGGGTAGCTAGAGTAAATGATTTCTCTTACTTTGCTAATTGCTTGTGATGTATTTTTACTGAACGTGATTAGCTTTCTTCTTTCACTTGATTATTATTAGTATTCCCTTCATCAAACAACTACCAAACTATGAATAACAATAAGACAAAGGACACAAGATATAGGTGATCAACCAGGGCCAAAACCTCTCCAACTGAGAGGAAAACCCAGAAGAATTCTTCTCTTCTTATAGAACTTCAATTGATGAATTCCATGTCCTATGACCCTTGACCAAGACCCTCCAAGACCAAGTCAAACTTTTCCTACTTTCCAACAACTTCTGCAATTTCAATCCCCAATCAATTCCTTAGCAACTTTGACCTGTGCAACAAATTTTGCTGCAGAAACCCTAGTTCCAGCACGAGAGGAGATTATGGTAGATTTTTCTTCCTTTCTTCTTCGCTCGAGATGATTCTCTCTCTTAGAGAACTTAGCTTGCAAAGTATACCTCTTTGGTGCCCTAACTTGACCTCTACAACTTGGTCTTTTCAGCTGCAATAGATGACCCAGTTCCTTCGCTTAGAAACAATCCAATGATCTCGTCCTTTTCTTCTACCTTCGTCCTTTTCCTCACACCTTTTTCTCTCTTGTGATCGAACTTGTATGAGTGAAGTGAGTGCTCAAAGTGAAGTCGAAGTCTCCCTTATATATAGGTCTTTCATTAGGTAAAATTTCTCTTTTAGGTCGACTTGTCCATGTGTGTAGGCCGACTTGTCCATGTTTGTACGCTGACTTGTCCATGTTTGTAGGCCGACTTGATCTTTGCATTATGACGAAGTCATGGAGGGCCTTTTGACTCAAATAAAATTTTCTTTACAATATGTAACATGCCCAAATGGGTCTTCAATACATCACAATGACTCAATTGACTTGTAGACTAAATAACAAGCCCTAGAAGCACTCAATGAGTGCTTGACCTAAAAATAAATTTTTCATGAGCATGAAATCCATGCCTCAAGAACAACAATAATAAATTTATTATTCTCATTACATTAAATACAGAAAATCAAAATTACATGTCATTATGAAGACCGAACCTAGTTACATATTTCAACACTCACTCTTAACTAGGGAGGTATTGATAATCCATACAAGGTACTTGGACATTCTCAATTTGAAGAATTCTCATAAGAAGAATTAGATTGGTAACCCATCTGTTTAGCATCATTTCAACCAACATTGTTACATAGCAAGGCCTTGGCTAACAACTCTATCTCTCCACAAGATTAGAGCACAATGTTGGCGAGACCAATGACTTATAAACACCATCATCATTGTCTCTCATGATACATACCCCACCCGAGTAGTCTCAGAGTATGTCCTTCTAGGACTATTCTTGTATTGGGTTCCCAGTCCTCAAAGAATATCAGTCCTCTTCGACTACTCTTATCTTGGATGCCCTACCTCATCCTCAAAGAGTATCAGATGCCAGATGCTTACCCAATCCTCCATTCTTTGTTCGCAAAGTTAAAATAGAATGATGTGTCTATCTCTCCTTCTCAACTAGGGAGGATATACCGATTCTTATGAAGGAATGTACCCAAGCTCCCTCTTATTCAGGTGCTTGTCCTAGCTCCCTCTTATTTAGGGACTTGTCCAAGCTCCCTCTTAATCAGGGACTTCCTTCCAATAAATTTTTGCCCTATGTGGAGATCACAGGACTATCAACTGCTTGTGGGGCTCCTCCTTTCGATGTCATGAAGTTCATCTTCAACATTATGGAGCCTTCGTCTTTTGTAGGGCATCAACAATCCGTCACTTTCCTTCACGAGCCACATCAGTCATGCCATCCTTCTTTTTGTTGGAAAGTGATCCTCTAGTCCACACCTAACTTTTCTTCATACTGCTACCTTTTCCAAGTATGATTTCTTTAGGATCTTTCATCCAACCACATGAGTGCTAGTTGTAGATGACATCTACAACCCTCTTTTGGTAGCCTTGTATCAACCCATCCAGATGTTGTTCAAAAATAAAAAATGAACATCAAATCAAAGTTACATTTTGTGATGGCCTTTCATCATGGCATCTTGCTTGCTTGCAACATCAACATCCTACATAAATATAAACACATCTCCGAGACTTCAATGCCAAGGGTCTTCTTTTCTTTTGAGACTTCATCAAGGCCTTCGTACCTTTTCCATGGAGATGTCACATCAGGTCCTTCTAGTCTTACGATGTTGATTCCTTATCTTAATCATAGTTGCAACTTTAAAGATTTTTTTTCTTTTCTTCCCACACATATTGCTTTCCCAAGAACTTTTATAGATAGTTCTTTTATCTTTGTCAACCACTTCATATTCCATATGAGGACATATTATGTTGATTTCATCTTGTCAATATGTGAACCATGTTTTCATGCGTTTTTCAAAGGAAGAGATATCCTTTCTTTTGATCATGCTCATTGGATAAAGCATTTTCTCATGCTACCTTCAACTATATGATGACATGACTTAATCTATTAAATATATACATACCTCTTTCCTTTTTCGGTCCTTTAGACTTGCTTCGACAACTTCCTTTCCTTGATTTAGAGTACTTCAATCAACTTGTCCAACTGCACTCCTTTGTCACCATACCATTATCCTTCTAAACAATGTATCCCACACAAGGTGGAATGATCAACGAGACACTTGCTTCTTCTAAGTAGAGATGAACCTTCTAATGAAGATTCCAGCAAAGGATCTAGATTATCCTCATCTGGCAGAACCTCCTTTCTCATGATGATGATGGATGATGAATTCCTTCTATCATGCTAGATGACTTTCTTTCAACTATATGCACTATACATGCTTTCAATGAGGTTACCACGAGCTACTTCCTTTATGTGATGATTGCTACATCCGTGTAGACTTCTACTTCAGCTATCCTTTTCAAGCTTCTATAATGAGCTCTTGCTTCAATCGTATGCTTCTCCCATGATACTATTTCCTAATATGATGCATCCTATCATACTTGTTGAAGTTTCTAAGTTTTCTTAGTTTAGAAACCCTTCATGCACTTTTTCTGATTTATTCCTACCTGCATGTTATTTTTCTTTAACAAATTATTTACAAAGTAAATACTGAAAATAAACACCAGTGCATGCTCAACATATTACAGATCAGTGACTAAAAGAAACAAGAACAAACACACCACATGACACCATTATTTTTGGACCAATGTCCTCGGAAAAACCCAATGCGGGAAAATCGATGCAATTATCTGAGGGTTTTCTTATTAAGCAATATCAGAGTACAATCTGGGTGTTGAAACTTGCCTACCCAACAGAGAATTTCCTTAGCAGCTATACCCATAGTTTTAAAAACCGGCCTAGCTAATCGGTTACTGGTCTAACCGGTCGGTTGGAATTGGAGCAAAAACCCGGTTTAGGAGGCTGGATGGCGATAAATGGGCCCTAACCGGTGCTAACGGCCGGTTTAGGACGAAACCGACCAGTTTAGGACGAAATCGGCCGGTTTAGGACAAAACCGGCCGGTTTGTGGTCAAATCGGCCGGTTTCGCCCTAAACCGGTTGGTTCCCTGCCATGCTCGCGGAGGACCCACACAACAACTTATCCAAGGTGGTTTAGGGTTTTTGGAGGGAAAGTAAGGGTCCTTTCCCTCCAAAAACACCCTCTCCAAGCCTTTAAGAGGCCCTTCTCCCTCTCATTTGTCTCACACATCTCATTTGGAGTGTTTGTGAGTTTGCTTGGGAGCTTGGAGAGTGTTGAGTTTTTGCTGGAGTAGTGGAACAATAGAGTTTAAGCTAAGTAGTAGTCATCATGCCTCCAAAAGCCAGAGATACTGCATGGGCTCATTGTGATATGATTGATGGCAAAATGATCTGCAAATATTGCCAAAAATCCATTGAAGGAGGGGGTATTAATAGGTTCAAGCAACACTTGGCTGGGATAGGAGGCCATGTAAAACCATGTGGAGCACCAAATGAAATAATAGGGCAGAATACCTTCAGAAGTTTGAGACTCAAGTCACTGAACCAATAGAGAAGTTTGTGACTGCAAAGTTTGGGAGTCGAGACTCAACCAACTGAGTTTGATCATGATGACTCATGAGAAGTTTCAAGTGATAATGTTGATCACTATTATCATATATGTAGACTTGAGTCTTGTAGTAGGCCACTGGCCCCATAGTTTGTAGGCTTTGTTTTTGCACTTTAGAGGCCATTTTGATCCTCATTGCTTATGTATTTTGTCAATGATATGTATTGCACTCGGTGCCATTTTGATATATTCACCTTTATATGGTATATAAATGAGTAATCTTTGCATATTTTGTCTCTATTGGCTTGGAATCATGGTTTTAAATCTTAAAAATAGTTTTTTCATTAAAAATTAATTATTTAATGTATTTTTCTAAAACCGGTTCGTTTAGACCTAACTAGTCTCGGTTCGACCGGTTCCGGTCGGTAACCTGGTTCATTAGGTGGACCGGTCTGGTCATCGGTTCCGGTTTTTAAAACATTGGCTATACCTCATAGTTTGAGAGAAGTATCCTGGTTGAAACTCCGGAAAACCCTTCCGGCAGTTCCTCAGCACAAAACTGCTCTGCAACCCCAGCGTCTGCCCAATCTGGATTGCGTCAGCCACTCCTAGCTTAGTGCTGGCCCTGCGTCAGCCACGCTGGCCCTTCTGGTGCTCTGAGCAACACTTGGCTGCCTCTGCGTGGCCCTTGCTAGCTCTGCATCACTCTCCTTGGCTGCTGCGCTTCTCTCCCGGCACAATCTCTGCCTTCTCTATTTCTCTATACTCAATGCCCCTCAGCTGCTCTCCCGATCACTGATTCTATCTCTCTTAGCAAACCCCGCTCTAGAGAATTAATGACTGATCACTCAGGTGTCTTCTCCAAGTGACCCTCAAGCCTCCTCTTATACTTTTCCTATTGACATATCAACGGCCAAGATTAAGTCCCTAATCAACCGCTAAGATTAGATTTGGATTTATCCATGTCTTTTGGACCATTCTAACACAGATTCATATTAATACACATTAATATTTTATTTTCCCTAAGTTTAGACTTAGGGCATCCATCAAAAATATTGATTATTTTAATATCTCCTGATCTGTTTAGAATCTGCCCAAACCCTTTCTGGGTATTGAAGATCTCATGTGCCACAACCTCTCCACCAAATTTCGTGGCTAGAGCACATCCGATGCCACCCCAAATCAACAATAGTTACAATGCTTCCTACCATGATAGCTATTATTTACAAAAGTGAAAAGAACTTAGTGAAGGAGATTATCTCAGTCATAGTAGAGATCTCTCACTAACTCCTTTGATTTCTTCTTTTCAAGTTCTTCCAATTCTTCTGCGATATGGGCTTCTTCCTTCCTCTTTTGTTTTTGTCCTTCTTGAGTTTAGGACAATTTCTCTTGTAGTGCCCATATTCATGACAGACATAGCATTGGATCTTCGACATATCCTTCTTATTGTTTTTCTGAGGACCAATCCTTCCAAACTTTCCTTTCTTCCTAGCCATGGCAAAAAATACTTGGATTTGTTCGTTTGATCCGACATCGCTTTTTGCCTTCAATTTTACACAATGACCAAAGTTCACTGAATGGGGTGGCTTCCTTTTTTCCAAAGATGCTAGATATGAAGTTGCCCCATTCCTCTGGAAGTGAACTGAGCATTATGGTGGTCATTTCTTTATCGGACATTATTTCTCCCAACTCTTGTAATTGGTCTCTTATTTTTGATACCTTGATAAAATATGGGGCTATTCCATCTTCCTTTGAGATCTTCATTTTGTACAACTCGTTCCTCGAAGATATCACTTCTCCTGCAGTACTTATGGAGAACAATTCTATTGACTTGTCATATATTTCTTTTTGATGTCTCCAACTGATACATAAGGTATGAGGGGATCCTTGATGGATTCAATGAAAATCCTTTGAGCCCTTACTTCCCCTTTCATATACTTTGCTAGAGCTTGAACTTCTTCCTTTGGAGGCTTAGTGATTGATCCCTTAACATGTTCAACGACTTCATTTTCTATGAGGATCAAATCTGTCCTCTTCTTCCATGCAAGAAAGTTTGATGACCCAACCAATTTGTTGCTTTCCTTGCAAAATGAAGTCATTTTGATAGCAGATTTAGTCATAAATATAAAGGTACTTACTTGTCAAGTGAAGATGCTTCTTGATGATAATATCTTCAACTTGATGCCTTCTTGATTTTGATGATGATGTTGATAATAGAAGATGTGTCCCTTCAAAAGTGGTCCCTCTTGATGATGATGTGAACAACTCTTCTTGCTTCCCTTGGATGTAGAGACTTCAAGATACTTCAATGAGTAGTCCTTCTTTAAGTGGAGGTAGGGTCCTATAGATCTTTTCTTTGTGATGATGATGTGAGCTTCTCAAGAATTCTTGAAGTGTATAACCCTTCTTTGGATGAGTTAGGGTTTTGAGGTCTTCTTTCTTTGAGATGTGATGATCCTTGAGATGAATGGTCCTTCTTGATGATTGATACTCTTGATGATATTCTTGTGCTTCGGCCCTTGAGTGTCCTTCTTTAAGCTGCCTTTCCTTGTCTTGTCACCTTAGCTTTGATACCATCTTGAGAAATCTAGGGGCAACTAGAGTAGATGATTTCTCTTACTTTAATAACTGTTTGTGATGTATTTTTACTTAACTTGATTAGTTTTCTTCTTTATACCATGTTGAGAAATATACGGGCAACTAGAGTAGATGATTTTTCTTACTTTGATAACTGCTTGTGATGTATTTTTACTTAAACATAATTAACTTTCTTCTTTCACTTGATTATTATTAGTATTCTCTTAATCAAACAACTACCAAATCATAAAGAACAATAAGACAAATGACACTAGATATAGATGATCAACCAAGGCCAAAACCTCTCCAACTAAGAGGAAAACCCACAAGAATTCTTCTCTTCTTATAGAACTTCAATTGACAAATTCTAGGACCTATGACCCTTGACGAAGACCTTCCAAGACCAAGTCAAACTTTTCATGCTTTTCGACATCTTTTGCAATTTCGATCCCTAGTTAATTCTTCAACAACTTCGACTTGCCAACCAAATTCTTCTGCAACTTCGAGCTGCCCAACAAATTCTTTTGTAGAAACCCTAGATCATGAACGAGAGGAGATTATGGTAGATTTTTCATGCTTTCTTCTTTGCTTGAGATGATTCTCTCTCCTAGAGAACTCGGCCTGTAAAGTATACCTCTTTGGTTCCCTAACTCGACCTCTGCAACTTGGTCTTTTTTGCTACAATAGATGACCCAGTTCCTTTGCATGCGTGGAGAGAATTGGCCCATAAACAATCCAAATATCTTGTCCTTTTCTTCTCCCTTCGTCCTTCTTTTCCTTGCACCATTTTCTCTCTTGTGATCGAACTTGTGTGAGTGAAGTGAGTGCTCCCGTCGAAGTCTCCCTTATATATAGGTCTTTCAGTTACATTTATATATAGTTCTTTCATTGGATCGAATTGCTCCTTTTAGGCTGACTTGTCCATGTTTGTAGGCCGACTTAATCTTTGCATTATGACGAGATCTTGGAAGGCCTTTTGACTCAAATAATTTTTTCTTTACAATATGTAACATGCCTAAATGGGTCTTCAATACATGAAAACAACTCAATTGACTTGTAGAATAAATAACAAGCCCTAGAAGCACTCAATGGGTCCTTGACCTAAAAACAAATTTCTCATGAGCATGAAACCCATGCCTAAAGAAAAACAATAATAAATTTATTTTTCTCATTACATTAGATACATAAAATCATGATTACATGTCTTTATGAAGACCGAACCTAGTTACATATTTCAACAATTTGTTGGTTGAAAAATAGTCACAAGGTGGATTTTCCCCTCAGAGCTCAATCTCAACAACATAAAAACTCAAAATGACCAAAAATAACCCGACTTGGATGCTTTAAATCGCAAAAACAAGCAGTAGGGAGATAATTGTGATTGACTTGTGATAATTTCAAACAGTGAAAAGATTGTGATAAATTCCGGTGATAATATTGGCAAGGGGCAATTTGGCGATTATATTGCATTAATTCTGATATTAACGTGATATGAGCAACACTGCTATTGACTTTTTAACCACTTTGCATTGGGAAGTGTGAATTGCCTTGGGAAAGTGTATAAATGTCATTGACTATGAAACTGCCATATCTGAGTAAAATCTGAGGGATACAACATCAAAGTGAGGGCCATGTATAGACTTGTTAGACTCAGGAAAGACATAGGTGAACTTGACATGGGTTGGACTAGCTTCTACACTAGCGATCACCTTCACAAAAGGAAGGCATCCTGAGTCCAGATATAAGCTCACGTAAGGACCTCCAATCCTATCCATGATGAAAGTAACCTGAAATGAAAAGGGGACTGGCCATGGTTTGACCATAACAAGACTAACTCAATATGATTTTGGCTTAGACGATTACAAAGGCCAAGTACTTATATGAACAGAACAAAGGCAAGGAGAATTTTCAGAAATCTTGGAGGGATAAGGAGGAAAATTCAGATTATAGAAAGAAGGGTTTCAAACCACCTTTCAAGAGAACTAGTCTGGAAAGATATGAAAAAAATCGTCATGCTCACATTAAAAAATAATATTTAGTCAGTGGTTGTCCTCATGTCAATTTGTTGCGGTTATTCAGCTTGTTCACATGCACACGTGCTACCATTTACTGGTCCATTAATTCACTTGGTGAATATGTTGAAGAGGTGGTTGAGCTTGAACATCCTTGTTTTTACCTTGATGAAGGTATTTGACTTCGAACTTGAGCATCCTTGCTATTTTGGGGAGAATCTCCACATATTATTACATTTGCATGCTGTAGGGATCACATGGCTACTGTAATTTTAATCCATAGATTTGGTCTCTTACTAATTTGAGAGTGGCACACTCTCCTTGTTAGATCATCCACAATTTGTAGATGGATTATGTCTGACAGGGTTATTACTTCTCCTGGAGGGCAGATTTTCTGAGCTCAAGGATTGTTATTTTTGGGAGGCAGTTGCAAGAACTTAGCACCACTCCCTAGGGCACACTTCTCTCTCTCATTTTATTTAATTATTTGATGGATATCTCTCCTAGGCATGCACCCTATGGTTTTTAACTCTGTCTAGGGTTCGAGATTAAAACTGTCGCGATGATAATTAGGCTATTTGAAGGAGAGATTGCTGTCAATATCGGAAATTTTTGTTGGAATGAAATTGATAAGGAAGCAAGATCCAAAATTTGCAATTATTCTGATGAAGACTGTACACTTTCTGAATTTGACACTATATGTTGCAGTGAAGCTCCTACTTTATTGCATTTACATAAGAATGTTTTAGACTAATAGCCCTAAAATGCTATGACTGTAATGAGGTCCCAGTGATCTGTTGGTTCTCATAGGCAATGATAGAATCAGCTTTTTATTTATTTTATTTAGTTTTTCTTTAGGTTTGGTGGATACTTGCTTTAAGCTTTTTTATTTAACAGCACCATTACTACGTTTTCATTTTGACATGGAATGGGTTGAAATAGGTACTGTATTTGCATATGGGCAAACCAGCAGTGGAAAGACATACACCATGCAGGGTTCGCAGGAAGACCTTGGTATCATTCGTTTGTCTGTCTACAATGTTTTTAAAAATATCCAGTCGGTAAGAGAATCTGTTACTGATATTCAGTTGATCACTATTATTTTAATTTGTTGGTCTGAGGCAAGTGCCAAGTGATTGATACCTGATTTCTTCAAATATATCTTTATCAATTTTAAACAGATATCTAGATGATAATTTTTGGATAACTTTTATTCATTATTAACAGATATCTGATCGAGAATTCTTAATTCGAGTTTCCTATCTGGAAATTTATAATGAAGAGATCAATGACCTCCTTGCTCCAGAGAACAAGAAACTCCAAGTCCATGAAAACTTAGAGGTAGGATTTATAGTAAATTGGCATTACCTTTTTGAGAAAGGTAGCTTTAATATAATTTAAAAGTTGTTTTTCAGAGTACAATGCTTACAATGGGGTGCCTCCAGCGTGGCATATTTGTTGCAGGTCTAAGAGAGGAAATTGTGAACACCCCAGATCAAGTTTTTGATCTCATTGGCCTAGGAGAAGGTAAGCTCAAATGATGTTTACCGGTCTTTGGAGGTGATAATTGTTTATATCCTTTTTTTCTCCTTCAGTTATATGTATGTATTGAAGAGTTTAATGCTTCCTTCAAATTTACTAAATGTGACTACTGTTTTTTCTTAGCACACCGACATGTTGGAGAGACAAACATGAATGTACGTAGTAGCAGGTCTCATACGATTTTTCGGATGGTGAGTTTGATTTGTTAACAATCAATGCCCTTTCTGTCTAATCTAGTGTTTCCTTGTTACTTTCTATGGTTTTATTTCATGTGTAATAGAATATTCCTGTAATTAGTATGAATGAACTTCAGGTTATTGAAAGCAGAGACAAGGATGCAGAGTTAGATGGAAGTTCATATAACAAGGATACTGTGAGAGTTTCTGTTCTGGTGAGGACACCAGTTGATTGTTTCCCATCTTAATTTCCATGAAATTGCCATGCATGTTTATAGTGAATGCTGATCTCTGTCATTGTATCTGGATTCTTTCCAAGTCTTTTTGTTTTTAAAATAGTGCTTGGTCTATTTTAGAATTTGGTTGATTTAGCTGGTTCTGAGCGAGTTGCAAAGACTGGAGCTGGTGGCGTCCGTCTTAAGGAAGGAACACACATTAACAAGAGTTTGATGAGTCTTGGTACTGTAATCAATAAACTGAGTGATGGTGGTGGAAAACAGAGGTACGATGATCAGTCATTAGTGATGGCTGTTCATTCTTCTCATTATTTAGCACATGAGTGCTTTGTATTTTGTTGTATGTTTAAGTTGATATACTCAAGCAAATGCTTTTTTGTTGGAGTAGAGGACATATTCCTTATCGTGATAGTAAGCTGACCCGCATCCTACAACCAGCTCTAGGTGGCAATGCCAAGACTGCTATCATCTGTACTATTGCACCTGAAGAGGTAAAAGTATCTTTGAACATGTTATAGGTATGAATTGCCATTATGACTGTATTCGCATCTCATACTTATGCTAATGTCTTATGTAGGTTCATGCAGATGAAACACGCGGGACCCTTCAATTTGCAAGCAGAGCTAAACGAGTCACAAATTGTGCTCAAGTGAATGAAGTAAAATTCCAATCCATATTGTTGTAAATTTAGAGGTGATCGCTTTGTATTAAAATAATTATTATATGATTTGATCTATAGTACTGGAAGTTACAAAAATTTGAAAAAAAAGTAGCTCTCTTTATGTTATGAAAGATATTACTATCCTGGCCGATTCATAACTATCACATGAGTCCTACATATGTGCAGCATCTACATTGTTAGAGGTTTTCTTTTCCACACCTAAAACAAATAACAAACAATAGGAAAATTCCTATTTAATCGACTACAGGGAATGTGATTATAAATGTAAAAAATTATTTCGATGACAGATTTTTTCACTATGGGTAAAGTTCTACAACTAGCTCACAAATCTTCACATGTGAATATTGTGCTTTTGTAACTGTCTAGTAGACATTGAAAGATAGTTCTCATGATTCCAAACATCACTATATAACTTCTGATACAATATGTCTCTCCTTACTGTCTCAAAAGCTATATTCTTTTTATAGGAACATCTGGGCTTAGTGCATGCGATGCAATTGGGCTTAGTACATGCAAATAGAGATGTTTCATGGATCATAATGACTTGAATTTATGTGAGGATTGAAGCCTCTTCACATTTGGGCTTATCACACATGTAATGTCCCCTATGTATTGATTGCTTATGGTGTTAGATTTTGTAGCTTAGACAGGTGTTCTAGTCTCAGGAGGTGTAATTGAGGCTAAGAACACAAGAGGATAACATATCTCTAAGCCCAACATATTTTTGTAAAGGAAAATGGCTTAATTAGATTATCAACCAGTTTTTAATTATTTTCCAAATTCTAACTTAGGAAAACAGGTTAATTAATCAGTATTAATTGAGACTAGTGGATTTCTATCTAGTGACTTTTAGAAAAGGTGATTGACAGAGTCAAAATGATCTTAGCCATTGATCGGGATTAGATCATGGCTGTTGAATTCTTAATGAGATATTATAAGAGGGAGTCGATGGGCATCTTGGAGACACATAATGATTGAGCAAGGGCGCAGTGATAGCATGGGAGTTGATACTAGCAAGGGTTTCAACAGTAATTGATCGAGAACAAATTTTCCGGAGCATATTCTTCATCTGAGAGTCTTCCAGCTTGTGAGATTCAAAGTGAGATTCTGCAATGGCGGAATTAATTTCCAGAGGGTCAATTTTTTTTAACTGTGTGAATTACCAGAGGAAGGATGATTTGCGAGAGAGGGGATGAATTTTCTAGAGAGGTTGATTTGCAGGAAGGCCTAATTTGTAAGAGGAGGCCGATTTTCCAGGAAGAAGACTGAGATTTTCCAGTTGTGTGAGTTTCCAGTGGAGGCCAAGTTTCTTTAGGCCACAAGTATGGGCCGAGTTAGTGCTGTACATGAGGGCCGAATTTATTCTAGAGGGTCGAATTGCTTCCCGAGGGCTGAATTGATTCTAGAGGGCTGAATTGCTTCCAGAGGGCTGATTTGATCTGCAGAAGTGAAGATTGATTTTTCCAGAGCTTTGCCATTTTACAACAAGCAATTTGTGTAATATTTCAATTATATATTTGCTGAAGAATAATCAAATACTCATCTGATGAACTGGCATTCTCAGTTCCTGTAAATTTTAATTGGTGAACATTGCAGTAGTGTTTTTATTCAGTATTTGCAGTAAATAATTCGTTGAGAGAAATAATCGTTAAAAGACAGGAGAATAATTACCAGTTATCTGCAATAAGTCTAGATCAGAGTTAGATCTGTAAATTTCACATGGTATTAGAGCATATATAAGGCACAAAAGCTTATTTGAGAAGCTCAGCGCAAGGTACAGGAGATAAATTGAGGGTTTATAAATCCTAGATCGAGTTGTTCTAAATGTACTTTGGGTTTGCTTAATTTTCAGATAAATGGCTTTGGTTGGTTTACGAGATTAGGATAGATTAGCGGGAGCATCTAAATTTGTCATATGGAAATCTAGAATCCTAGTAGTCTTGGAGCAAAATGGTCCAAAGGAATATGTGATCAGTATTGTAGCCAACTGACAGATGCAACATAGCTCCTCACTTACAAGAAGGAAGATTGCAAAAACAGCTGCATTATTTTGGATGGTGTCAAGGACCACATCGCGTGTCATATAATAGAAGAAGATAGAAGGAAGATGATGTGGCATGCATTTTGTAATCTCTATCAAGATTCTAGCGTGAACATGAAGTATATCTTGAGGGAGAAACTTCGAAGCACAAAACAAAGCAAGGGTGAGATTGTTGTATCTTACCTTACTAGTGTGAAATGTATCAAGGAAGAATTAGCAGGTGTTGGTGAGAAGATTGAGGATGATGAGTTCGCCAGCACAATCCTCAATGGGTTTTCTAAGCAATGGGATGTCTTTGTACAAGTTATTACAGGAAGACAAGATATCCCATCTTGGGAATGACTGTGGTTAGATTTTATCCAAGAAGAGCTTAGGAGTCTCGTTAGTGGCACCAGCAGCAGTAGCCAGAATGTTGAGGGAGAACAGGAAAACATAGCACCAGCAGCAGTAGCCAGAAGGTTGAGGGAGAACACGAAAACATAGCTCTTGTAGGGAAGAACAAAGCAAAGAAGGGATCCAACAAAGGGTCCAACTCTAAGGGGGGTAAGAAGAAGGACCTTTCAAAGGTCAAGTGTTATGGTTGTCACGAATTTGGCCACTATGTCAACAATTGCCCGCAAAGGAAGAAAGGTGACAAGAAGGGAAAGAAGTAGGCAACAGCTTCAACCAATGCATACGAGATTTCCAGCGAGATGGAACAAGAGTTTGCACTCATAGCTTGCTTGACTAGCTCAGCCTCACAGAGTGTGTGGTACATAGATAATGGGGCATCATTCCATATGACAGGAGTTATAGAGTACTTCTCCAACTACAAGGAGGAGAAAAGAAGATTCCAGATTGAGATGGGTAATATGTCCTAATGTTCTTCACTTGGGAGGGGTACAATTTGTTGAGAAATCTAGGGCATCAAGTATTAGGTGACTTCTCTTCAATTAATAACTGCTTGTGAGTGATTTTTATTTTTTTTTAGATTAAGATCTTCTTTGCTTGGGTTATTAGTGTTCTTCTTCATCAAACAACTACCAATGCATGGACATAAATATACAAGAGACAGAAAATGTAGGCTATCATCCAGGGCCAAAACCTCTCACTCTTTGAGAGGAAAACCCGCACAAATTCTTCTTATAGAGATTCCAATTGACGAATACCAAGACCAAGACCCTTGACCTATTTACCACTCCAAGACCAAGACACTAGTTCTCTTGACTGTCAACCTTATGCTCTTTTCCTCGTCTTCTCTTCCACTTCGACTTTCTTAGCACCGAGACATAGTTACAGTGGTAGCATCAAAACAAACTGTGGTTACACTGAGATTATCTCCTATCCGAGCACACTGAGATGGTCACTAAAACTGTGATAGCAACGAATTGTGGTTACACTGAGATGGCACCAAAACTGTAGTTACTGTAGTCATTATAACAACATTCGAATTATTCATTGTAATAGCATCTCACTACAATCTAAACTGTTTACTGAATATAACCTGTTTTATATATATATATATATCTGAATTGTTTGCTGTTATATATCCGAACTGTTCACTGTGATATATCCGAACTGTTCACTGTAATTAACCCGAGTTCCTGTACCCTTATCTGAGTTCCTTCACTGAATCTTGTCTCTGCAATTAGCCACCGAAATTTCAGAGATGATCCAAACTTTTTTTTTCTGTGGAATAGGCCGAGCTGCCTATTTATATTAGTCTGTCCATGTATATTAGCCGACATGACCATGTGAAGAGTTTTGTCTCCAATTTATGTGAGCCGACATGAGTTTTATATTTCATTTTCAAGTCAACTTGAAGAAGGATAACTTGTGCTTGTCTTGGTGGGCTACTTGACAATCCTATTGACTTATATATATTTGTAACATGCCCAAGAAGGGTTCTTCATACATGACATTGACTCTCTTTGACTTTTATGACTAGATGACAAATCTTAAAGGCTCATGATGGGAGCCATCTAAAAATAAAATTCCTTGCTCATGAAACCCATGAGACAAGCATTACAATAATAATTTTATTTTTCATCATTTACATAAAAACACAATTACACATGATTATGAAGACCGAACCTAGTTACTTTCCAACACTCCCTCTTAACTAGGGAGGTATTCATAATGGTACTTGGTCATTCTCAATCTAAAGAATTTCTCATAAGAAGAATCAAATTGGTAACCCATCTGTATAACATCATATCAACGAACATTGTCACATAGCAAGGCCTTGACTAACAACTCTATCTCTCCACGAGATCTGAGCACAATGCTGGTGAGACCAATGATTTATAGACACCCTCATCATTGTCTCTCCTAGAACATACCCCACTCGGGTTCTCAGGGTGTGTTCTACTAGGATTATTCTTATCTTGGATTCCTAGTCCTCAAAGAATTTTGGTCCTTAACGACTACTCTTATGTTGGATGCCCTAATACATCCTCAAAGAGCATTGGATGCCAGATGCTTACCCAATCTTCCATTTTGTCTTCCCAAGTGAAGACAAGATTGATGTGCCTATTTCTCCCTTTTAATTAGGGAGGACATATCTATTCCAATAAAGGAATGTACTCATTCCTACAGAAGGAATGTACCTAAGCTCCCTCTTGGCCTAGGATTTTTCCAAGTTTCTTCCAAGTAAGAAACTTGTTTTCAAGCTCCTTCCTAATTAGGGACCTATAGTAGCTCCTCAGGTGGAGATAATGTTAGAATTTCTAAGTCTGACTGTTAGAAACCCGTCATGTACTTTACTGATTTATTCCTACCTACTTGTTTTGTTAATTAACAAGTTATTTACCATGTAAATACTGGAAATAAATACAAGTACATGCTCAACACATTACAAATCATCAACTGAAGGAAACAAAACAAGCACACAAGTGACACCGTTGTTTTTGGACCAATGTCCCCGGAAAAACCCAATGCTGGAAAACCGGTGTAGCTATTTGAGGGTTTTATTATTATGCAGTTTCTGAATACAATCTGGGTGCCAAAACCGGCTCACCCAACAGAGAATAATCTCGGCAGTAGTACCTCTTAGTCGGAGACAAATGTTCCAGCTGAAACCCTGGATAATCACTTCGGTAGCTTCACAACTCCAATCTGCCCCACGAAACCCCAACGTCAGCCTCTAGGGACAACGTCAACCCTTTCTAGCCCAACGTCACTCTGGCTTGGCCTGCGTCAGCCTCTGGAGGCATTGCGTGAGCCCTCTGGCCCTCTACGTCACCCACGCTGGCCCTCTGAGGCACTACGCAACTCCTGGCTGTCTCTGCGTGAGCCCTGGCTGGCTCTGCGTGAACCCCTGGCTGGTTCTGTGTCCCTCACTCTCGGCTACTGCGCTGATCCTCTTGGTGCTATCTCTACCTCTCTAGTTCTGTATCCACTGCCCCTTAGCTGCAACTCTGATCACTCTCTCGACTTCTTCACCAAACCCAGCCCCAGAAAGTCGAAATATTGATCCATTCGGTGTGTTCTCCAAGTGATACTCAACCCTCCTCTTATACTTTTCTTGTTCACAAATCAACGGTTGAGATTAAGTCCCTATTCAACGGTTAAGATTATATCTGGCTTGATCCAAGACTTTTGGACCATTTTAACATAGTTTTATATTAATTCACATTAATATTTTATTTTCGCTCAGTTTAGACTTAGGGACTCCATTAAAATTATTAATTATTTTAATATCTCCCAAACTGTTTAGAATCTGCCCAAACCCTTTCTGGGTATTGGAGATCTCATGTGCCTTAGCCTCTCCACCAATTTTCGTGGCTAGAGCACATCCGATGCTACCCCAATTCAACAGATAATTGGACAACCAACTGCTTGAAGAACTCCTCCTCACGATGTCATGATATTCTTTTAGTTATTTAGGAGTCTTCATGTTTGGGACTTCTACATAGGACACTGATCATCCATCACTTTCATCCATGACTCAACCATGTTATCATCATAAAGTGATCCATGAGTCCATATCTGGCCTTCCTAAATGATATGCTGCTTTCTTCATGCCATGTTTACTTAAGGATCTTTCATCCTACTACATGAGCATTGGTGGTCGAAGACACCCATAGATCTTCCCTTGGTAGCCTTGCATAAACCCATCCAAATATTTGTTCAAAAATCAAGGGATGAACATTAAAAATACCATGACCTTTGTGATGGTCTTTCATCATGACATCTTCTAGTTTGCATCAGCATCGACACATCTCCCAAAGATGTATTTTGTCAAGGGTCTCTTTCCTTTTCGGACTCCATTAGAGTCTTCATATCTTCCATGGAGATATCCTAGTCAAATTTGCTTAGTATTTTGGATGTTGATTGTCTTTATCATGGTTGCATATTCCATGATCTCTTCC
Organism: Pinus tabuliformis; assembly: GCA_031772625.1. Classification (NCBI taxonomy): domain Eukaryota; kingdom Viridiplantae; phylum Streptophyta; class Pinopsida; order Pinales; family Pinaceae; genus Pinus; species Pinus tabuliformis. The sequence continues at coordinate 1,404,670,802 of CM062820.1, read as the reverse complement.
TTCCTTTCTTCACACACTTCATTCCCAGGAGCTTTCAGAGTTACTCAATTGTAGTCAACCACCTCATACTTCACACGAAAACATATTATGTTGATTTCATCTAGTGAATGTGTGACCCATGCATTCCTGCATCCCTCTGAGGGAGGAGATCCTTCCTTTTGATCATGCTCTTAAGATAAAGCATTGGCTCATGATATTTGCAACCATAGGACATGATTTCCACAATATCAAATGTAAGCATACATACCTCATTTTTCCTTTGGGTCATCCAAACTTCTTGCAGTAGCTTCCTTGATTGAAAGAGCTTCAATTCCTTGCTCTGCTTCACTTTTATGTCATCATACCATCATTCCATGAATTCCACAAGTTTTGAATTCTTGATGAAACACTTGCTTCCCCTCATGATTGGCGAACCTTTCAATGAAGATTCCATCAGAGAATCTTGAGGATCTAAAGTATCCACATTAGATGTATGATGAACCTTGTACTAGACGACCTTGCCACTTATGTTCCCAAAGAGTTTCCGAAGAGCTATATCCTTGACTTCCATAGATTCTAACCATCTTTCATGCTCTTCTATGATGATGTCTCGAGCTCTTTCTTTCAATGCTTCTATGATGCCTTGATGCATCCCTTTTAGTGAAATATGATGGCCATATCTTACAACAGAAGACTTAGGAGCTTGAAAAGAACTTGCGTGAGGAAGACTATCTCAATAGTGGAGATCTATTACTTCCTCCTTCTTGAATTTCTTCTTTTCAACTTCCTCCACTTCCTTAGTAATGTGAGCTTCTTCTCTTCTTCTTTTTGTTATTGTCCTTCTTGTTCTTAGGACAATCTCCTTTTTAGTGTCCATATTCTTGACACCCATAACATTGGATTTTAACCATGTTCTTTTTCTTTTCCTGAGGACCAAAATTTCCAAATTACCCTTTCTTCTTGTCATTGCAGCATAAGCTTGATTTTGCTCGCTTGCTCCCACATCAGATTTGGCCTTTAGTCTAGATTCTTCAATCTTGCAGAGTGACGATAGATCTTGGAATGGAATAGCTTCTTTCTTCCCATAGACACTTTAAGTGAAGTTACCCCACTCCTTTGGTAGTGCATTTAATACAACTATAGTCATCTCACTATCAGGCATGAATTCTTCGAGACCTTGTAGTTGATCCCGGACATTAGATATCCTCATAAAGTATGAGGCTATTCTATTTTCCCTAGACATCTTCAGCTTGTAGAGTTCTTGCCTTAATGAGATGACTTCAATAACAGTGCTTATGGAATACAACTCTACTAGTTTGTTATAGATTTCTTTTGAAGTTTCGAGTTTAGATACATATTGGATGAGGGGATCCTTGATGGATTCTATGAGAATCTTTTGAGCCCTAACTTCGCCTTTCATATACTTGGCAAGACCTTGAGCATCTCCCTCTCCTGGTTTTGTGATAGATCCTTTGATATGATCCATGACCTCATTCTCAATGAGATTTAGATATGTCCTTTTCTTCCATGCAAGATAGTTTGAAGCCCCAACCAATTTGTTGCTTCCTTGAAAAAAGACATTTTGACAGATTAAGATAAGGTCATTTACTTACTTGATAGGATGCTCCTTTCTCCTTGCTACTTCTTTGATGTTGATGATGATATAGAGGATAGAAAACTTCTCCTTGATGAAGGTAGTTTTCTTCAAGAATGATCCTTGATCCCACAAGGAGTGAGATGACACCGCCTTTTGATCTAGCTTCTCTAGGAAGGAACTTGATGTATAAGTTCTTCAACTTGAGTAGGGTCTTTGTGGTCTCTTGAGATGTCTTGAGGGTTCCACCAACTTCTTTGTAGGCTTCTTCTTTGGTTATGATGCTTCCTTTGTAGATCTTGACTTCACGATGATCTTTGCTTTGATGCCTTCCTTGAAACTTGATCCTTATGTGTCTCTTGATTAGATGTCCTTTCTTGACTTTGTTACCTTAGCTCTGATACCGTGTTGAGAAATCTACGACATCAAGTATTAGGTGATTTCTCTTCAATTAGTAACTGCTTGTGAGTGATTTTTACTTCTTTAGATTAATATCTTCTTTACTTAGGTTATTAGTGTTCTTCTTCATCAAACATCTACCAATGCATGAACATAAATAAACAAGAGACACAAAATGTAGGATATCATCCACGGCAAAAATCTCTCACTCTTTGAGAGGAAACTTCATACAAATTCTTCTTATAGATATTTCAATTGACAAATACCAAGACCAAGACCCTTGACTTATTTGCCACTCCACTCCAAGACCAAGACACTAGTTCTCTTGACTGTCAACCTTTTGCTCTTTTCCTCTTCTTGACTTCTCTTACACTTTGACCTTCTTAGCACTGAGACATATTTGCAGTGGTAGCATCAAAACGAATTGTGGTTACAGTGAGATTATCTCCTATCCCAGCACACTGAGATGGTCACCAAAACTATGATAGCAACAAATTGTGGTTACACTGAGATGGCATCGAAATTGCGATTACTGTAGTCAGTATCACAACATTCGAATTATTCACTGTAATAGCATCTCCTTGCAATTCGAACTGTTTACTGAATATAACGTGTTTTATATATATATATATATATCTAAATTGTTCACTTTAATTAACCCGAGTTCCTGTAACCTTATCCAAGTTTCTTCACCGAATCTTGTTTGTGCAATTAGCCACCGAAATTTCAGAGATGATTCGATTTTTTGTTGTTGTTGTTGTGTGGAATAGGCTGAGCTGCCTATTTATAGTAGTCTGTCCATGTATATTAGCCGACATGACCATGTGAAGAGTTTTGTCTCCAATTTAGGTGAGCCGACACGAGTTTTATATTTCATCTTGAAGCGGACTTGAAGAAGGATAACTTGTGCTTGTCTTGGAGGGCTACTTGACAATCCTATTGACTTATATACATTTGTAACATGCCCAAGAAGGGTTCTTCATACATGACATTGACTCTCTTTGACTTTTATGATTAGATGACAAATCCCAAAGGCTCACAATGGGAGCCATCTAAAAGTAAAATTCCTTGCTCATGAAACCCATGAGACAAGCATTACAATAATACTTTTATTTTCATCATTTACATAAAATCACAATTACACATGTCATTATGAAGATAGAAACTAGTTACTTTCCAATACAATCTTATTTCAGAGGGACTCTGACAAGCCTAATCCAATCCATGATGTGTTGCATGTGCCAGGAATGGGAATGAACATGATTTTCGTTTCTATACTTAAGGATCAATAATGTGCAGTGTTCAGAGATAGAAAGGTAGTGCATTGATCGTGTTGTATAGTGGTCAGTTGGAACAACGATGTGTAGTGATCAATTAGAGCAGTATTGTGCAAGATACTCATATTCAACAATACAACATTACCTTCTATCCAACATTCTTATATTCATTTAGAGCATAGGGGGGTGCAGTCTGAAAAATTGTGAAACGTGGTCCACCTGTTGATTAGGGTGGCAGGGTGGTGCAAGGCAGGTGGTTGGAGTCACCTTCAGGTTGTGGCCTGAAAACACTTCTTGGTGACAAGATGGTGCTAGCGCAGGTCGTAGCCTGCACAGGACGTTGTGGTGTCCTTTTAGTTGGATCTCATAAATTATAGGGCAATGAAGCATCCTTTCGACAACATTTGGTAAATAGGGTGTTGGGGCACTAGTTAGGTTGTGGCATGACTTACAGGGTGTTGGGGCATCCTTTTGGTTGCAGTAAGTTATTGGGTGTATGAGTATCTTATAGGTTGTAGCGTGTGAATTAGGGGGTTGACGCCTCTCTCAGTTGTAGCTGGAAATCTTGATGTAATCACTTTTCTTTAAAAGGAGAAGAAGACAATTACTAAGAAGCGTTTAATGGTTTTTGACCTGGAGGGGGTTTTCCACCTAAAATTTTTTGTTTCCACTGTTTTATCTTCTACATTGTTGTATGGTCTTGTATACTATTGTTATATGTTTATGATTATCTGAAAATAATAACTGAAGATTAACTAACGCTCTGAAAAAGCTTAAAAGTGGTAATTGCTAAGAAATAATGATTCACCCCCCCTCAATATTTCCAACGTCCAAACCATTTATACACATCAACAAAAGTTCTCATTTATATAGCATGTAAGGGTGCACATAACCAAAATAACATTGTGTCCAATCCATCCCTGAACCGAAAATACATCAACAAATCGGCTCTAGATGCACTCCATGTTAATTTTAGGTAACATGTTCTTTACTTAGGACAATTACTTACAATAATCCATATTAGCCCATTCATTAATCCATTAGCAATCACAATAATCATTATCATATTCATAGTAACTGATGAAAGAACATATACAACAAATGCAGGGGACAAGCCAAGACAAGAGGACACAATAAGATGGCTCAAGCCAGGGAAAAACCCCAATATGGGGAAAACCCTTGATTAATTCTTCTTATTATTAGTATCAAATGTTCAATAGAGGGAGAGTACAATACTTGCCAACGAGGAGATCCAATGTCATTTCCCTAGGCAAGTAGATGGCCTAATCAAAGGCTGTAATTATGGCATTTTGCCATAATGATCAGATAGTACCTTGCAAAAGCGAGGTCTCGTTAGGGCTTCTTGTAAATCACCACTGTCCCACTCAATTGTTCCAAAAGCCCTCATCTCAATTGCAACTTTTCTTCGCAAACGTGATGGTGCTCTTTGTTGGTTGGACAAAACCCTTGATAGGTTTCTTGGCCTCTTAATTTGTGATGGTGAATGCCCGCGACCCTTTCTAAAGCAACAGATATGTAGTGCAACCTTACTAGGAGGGAGTTTTTGCCTCTCATTGTCCACAAGCCAACCCACAAATTCGGCCTACATTTCTGCTCTTGAAATGAGACCTGCAATAATGAATTTTCCCATACAAAGAGACCAGAATTCTCGTCAAGACCAACGACTGACCTATTTGAAGCATCTTGGCCTAGTTGCAGACGTAGTACCCGAAAACAAGATCCCTTCGTCCTCCTAGAGCACGACTACCTTAGACATGCATTGGAACCCTTGGATATGTCAAAATGAGGTGGTAGGACACCTCTATATATACAAATTGGTGAGGGTCAAGGGAGATGACATTTAGGCATTATGAGCCTACATGGAGGTGAAGCCAACCTTGATAGTTTAGATATGAGTGGGCATAAATTCAAAAACCCATATGTCCTTATCCAAATTTGATGATCTTTAGGTCGATTTTGGTCCTCTCGAAAAGAGGAATTCAATGCCATAATTATCTTCTTCAAAAGACCTTCCTAAAGTGGAATTTGGCCCTAGTTGCCAATTTTAACACTCCAACATCCAAAAAAGATCATGCTACAACAAATACCTATATATCATCAAAATCATTGCCTATATTGGGATCTTCGTCATCAATATAACCCTCTAAATATTAAAATATGATAGAAAAACATAGCACGTCGAGTCAAGATTTTGTTTGAGTGATGAGTACATTTTTCGTAGAGTCATGATAGAGGAGTTCAACAACCAATGCCACTAACACCAAAGTACATAGAGAGATTGGTGCTCTTTATTAAATACTAGTTCCTTACCCTCGTACATGACAAAATCCAATGGAAATTTTGCAATCTCGACAATACTGAAATCCAGAAAAAATTTGAAGTGCTAGATTTTGAATGAAATCTCAAATTCTACTTTCTTTGTATGAAATCCAACGAGGTTGGAACCTCTCTAAAATATTTTGAGTCATTCCTTGGTATTGTTAAAAATTTAAGTAAAGGGTTGGAAATGAAGAATTAAGGAGAATGTCACTTTTCCTTTAGGAATCTAACATTACCTTGAATTGCATAGCAATAATATTACCATAGGCTTGAATATTAGGCTGGCCTAGGGGAGAATTAGAAGTGGGCCAACCATTTGAAGTTTTATTTATTTTATTATTATTATTATTCTTTTACGTTGACACAGGAAGGTAGAAACTGCACGAAATTGGTTTCGAACCAGACGGTTCGCTGGTTTTGAGGCCTTGTTCGGACCAATTTTTGGCAAAAAATGGCCAGACCGACCAATTCCACTGGTTATGGGCCGATTTAATAACATTGGCAAAGGCATGCATTACTGCGGTGTGTATTCAAAACAGGGTCCCACATAAGGTGTTGGGAAAAATGGCACCAAAGGAAGCGTTTACAGGGAAGAAGCCATATGTTAGCCACCTCAAAATATTTGGCTGCATGGATTATTGTCACATTCCGAGGGAAAGCCATTCCAAGGTGGATACAACTGCAGAGAAGGGTTACCTTGTTGGGTACTGTGAGACTTCAAATGCATACCAGATATTTATTCCAGGCACCAGGAGGATATTATGAAGAGAAATATTCCGTTCATGGAGGACAAGGCATATCAGAGGTCTATACGTTTGCTAACATCAGTTTATCATAATGAGCAACAGACAAAAGCTCCAAGGGTAAAAGAACATAATCAGGGACATGATGGTATGAGTACTATTACTAGTACGAGCACAGGCTCAAGTACAAGTGTTCTAGAGATTTCGTAGAACATGGAGTAGCAGATTCAACAGATTCGAGAGACGCATCAGGAGCATGCGGAAGTTCAAATTCCACATTGTACAGTTGGCAGGAGGAAGCGAGAGGTTCAACAGACACTCAGGTATGCTTAGGAAAATGTGTGGCCTCCTCAGACGGGCATAAGAGAGCGGAGACAACCATACAGGTACACTGGCTACATGTTAATTTTAGGTATGTTCTATGCTGAGATTTCTAGCCAAGAAATTCGATTTTCCTAGTTGTAGAGTAGTAGTAGGAACTAGTAGATCTGCACATTCCAGGAGGGAGTGCATGTTAATTTTAGGTATGTTCTATGCTTATAGCAATTTATTTCAATTTTCACAGTTAGCTCAATATCTTTTCCAGATTAGCAATCACATCAGCATTAAAATAAACTGCAGATAGAACATAAACATAAATCGTAGAAAACAAGCCAAGACAAGAGGACACAAGATGTGGCACTAGCCAGGAACAAACCCCAATGTGGGTAAACCCTTGATCAATTCTTCTTATGTTTTTTAACAGTTCAACAGAGAGAGAGATAGTACATATACATCAAAAGTCAACTTTTTGACTTATCAAAATAAGAGCAAAGATCTTCTCTATGAAGATAACAGATGAGGTGGCTGATCTGAACTCAGGTGAAGGCATACTGGATTCTCCAAAGTGATTCCATCACCATGCTGCACCTATCACTGTGTTGCACCTCATCATCATGTTGTACCCGACACTGTGCTGCACCCAATCACTATGTTGCATCCTTCATGTTGCACTGTCGTGCCCTTCGTTGCACTATGCATACTGCAATACATCATCATCATGCTGTTGCAATATATTCTCGCTGCTGCACTGCTCACATCATGTTGCTGCACCCATCATCTTCAAGCTGTTGCAATGCATCATGCTGCATCCATTTTGCTGCACCATACTGCACCATGCTGCCCTCATCATGCTGTCACCTATCACATCATGTCCATCATCACTACACTGCAATACTATGTCCAGTTACTAGCCTTAGCTGTTTGCTATGGCTTGTAGCCTAGCAAAGCGGCTAGGCTATAGTTACACTCTTCATGACACAATGTTACTTAAGGACAGCGTTCAAGGTGCTCTCCTATGACAACGTTTAGGCAGCGTAGAGTTCCTTTATGACAATGTGAAAGGCTATTACAAGCAGCACGTAAGAACTCCTTGGTGTTGCGTCCTTGACTATTTCTAAATAGCCAATTATAACACCTTTGATGACTGCGTTTGGGGCAGCATAGAGTCCTTCTCTTGTTGTGGAATAAGGCCAACCTTTAGGATGCATCTGGAGAGAGACTAGGGCACACACAAAACTGTGGCTAGGTCTCTTTAGAACAGTGTATAGACCTGTCCCTAGGACAACGGATTGAGGACCCTTTGAGCAGCGTATGAGAGCCAACATTATGATTGCGGTTAGGGCTTGAACTGATTGTAGTTAGGGCACATAAAATTGCGGCTGTGTCTCTTCAAAGATTGCGGATAGAAAACTGTGTTTAGGGCCAGGACTGTGGCCAAAACTAGAAGTCTTTACTAAGACTCACTTCCTTGTTGTGATTTCACCTTCCCTGACTGCGTTAGGGCTTCCTGCCTTCATGAGTGCGTGTTAGTTAGGGCATCATTAGGCCAGCGGTTAGGGCTTCTCCATACTAGCGTTAAGCTTCTGTATAGCGTAGAGCATCCTCTATGGCAGCGTTTAAGCTTCTCCATGACAACGTAGAGCTAGGGCATCTTCTTCTTAGGGCAATGTATACTCTTAGGATCTCTCCTCCCACCAAAACCCAAAGACAAGTGGAGAGGAAGAGATCACAAGAGGTGTGTCTAAAATGACTTGGAAGGCACCTCTATTTATACTAAAACGTGGAGGACAAGTGGGGGTAATTTGGTTGCTGGCCGACCTTGACGAATTGTCACATAACACAAATAAATTCATATCTCCATGAATACTTGCCGGAATCAGATGATTTTTAGATCAATCCTACACCTCTTGACGAGAGGAATCCAAGAAAAATATCAACTGCCATGAATAAGAAGACCCACATGGAGTTTGGCCCTACTTGCCAATTTTAACACTACACGACATTAATTAATCAGTTAGTGGATAGGGGGCCTTCCAGGTATTAAGAGGATGTACAACAATAGGTGTGGTAGGATGCAATGGTTGAGTTTACCTCGATCATGCAAACGATGTTTGGGAGGTGGTGCGTAGACCAAAAGACATGACAGTGGTTGGATCACACTAGATCTATAAGGTCAAGCACAATGTAGATGGTAACATTGGGAAATACACGGCAAAGTTTGTGGCCAAGGGGTTCTCTCAGAAGGAGGGAATATATTGTGAGGAGATATTTGCAACAATGGCGAGTTATAATTCTATTAGGGCTGTGATCTTACTAGCAACACAGATGGGATGGAAGATCCATCAGATAGATGTTAAGACGACATTCCTCAGTGGCGAGTTGAAGGAGGAAGTTTACATTGAACAACCAGAATGCTTTGTAGCACATAATAGTGAGAGCCATGTGTGCAGACTGAAGAGAGTTTTGTATGGCTCAAGCAGGCTCCTAGGGGGTGGTATGGGTGCATAGACAGGTACCTGCAGGGGATGGGCAATGTGAAGAGTGAGACAGATGTGAACCTCTACTATTTGATGGTTGGGGGTGAGGTACTCATTCTCGTCCTATATGTGGATGACTTTTTCTTAATGGGATAATTGGGGCTCATAGAAGAATGCAAGAGGGACCTTTTAGTGGAGCTCAAGATTAAAGACTCGAGATTAATGCACTACTTTTTAGGCATGGAGGTATGGCAAATAGATGGGGAAATTTTCCTTGGACAAGGGAAATATTGCATCGAGATCTTGAGGAGATTCGGGATGGAAGATTGCAGAGACATTTCTACACCCATAATAACCAATTAGAGGAAGTTAGATACATCTAAGGAGTTGAATGCAGGCCCCATATTATACAAATGGTTGGCTTTCTTATGTATTGTAATGTCCCCAAATTTTGGATTACTAGGCGAGGTGGTTAGGAGTGTTTTCCAGAGCTTGTGTCAGCCTAGTCATAGGAGCAGGATTACTCCATTTGTGGGCCCACAAGGTTTTAGAGGAGTTTTATGGGTCCGACTAGGATCGCTTACCATATTCCATCATCGAGATCAATTTTGCACGGTGTGCTCTTGGTTACGATGTGTTCTAATGATTTCCGTAAAATGGCGGTAATAACCGACATATTTTAATTATTTATGCTTAAGGTGTTGTTTCAGGTTGATTACTTGGAGAAACACCTTAGTGTAACAACTCGTTGGAATCAGGGTGAAAAGATCTACATGGCAGAATGATAAAAAAAAAAGGCCTTGTGTGGCCAGTGTGACCACATAGGCGAATTAAACATTTTCCAGCATTAAAGGCGACTTTAATTAGTTTATAAAAGTCACTTTATTAAATAAAGAAAGGAAAAGTGCTTTTAAATATTTAATTGGAGGGAGAAAGTAAGAGAGTTATAAAGAAAAACAAAAAGAAAAAAGAAAAAAGAAAAAAGGGGAAAGTGAAGGTGAAAAGAAAACCCTAAACTCATTAAATAAGGAAAATGAGGAGACTCTTCTCATTTGTGCATTGTGTGTGAGTTTGGAGAAAGAGCTCTTGGAGAAGGAGAAGCTGAGGGTTTAGAACCCTAGCCGCCATAGTAGACTTCGGTGTTGCAACGAGAGAGCCTAGTTTGGATTTGAGAGTGAAATCACTTAGATTTCACCGTTGAGCTAGAATGGAGTGCAAGATTTGCTAAAGATTATGAGCTGGAGGAGGTATTATCCGTTGCATCTACTCATTTTATTTCATTTACCTTTCAGGTTGAAGACAGTCGAGAGTCGATTTTTCCAGTCATATCAAAAGCCAAGGCACTGGCAATAAAAATAGGAACGATTCTCCCTCGCTCTGCTGGTCGAAATCTCAAGCAGAAGTTGGGTTGAAGAAGCAAACGCTGTAATGAATACAAACCACCATTAGTACGTGTTACATGGAGAATAGAAGAGAGGAGTTTCTTATTGTCACTGGACGAGTTCTGCTTTACAGTGGGGTCGAGCTACTACAGTAGGAGGTCAAAACACTCGTTAATAAATTGCTGGCAGCTTGTAATGGTCAATGTATTCTTCCAATTGCGAAGAGGCAAGCATTTACACCATTCCAAAACCATGGTCATTGCCTTTTATAGCTGAATGAGCCACTAATATAATCTGGGCCGAGTTGCTGTAGTTAACTGTGCGTTGGGGGTGCCTGTCATCACAAAGAGTCTCGATTTGAAGTCTATTGTTAATAGCATAAAGTTTGGAGTTGTTGCTGGTAATGTTGGAAGAGCTATGAACCTTATTTGAGTTCCCTTCAGCTGATTGCGCCCTCTATTAATTGCCGCTTGAACGAGCTCTTACAATCTGGAAGTCTGGACTCAGATTTTGTGCTTGGGAAGTATGCTTCTCAAGCTGATATTCCTCTTAGTGGGATGTAAAGAATGCATACGTAACTCTTGTTGGCTGCCATCTAATTAGCAGGTTCATTCTTCCATTATCTATTCTCTGTGTATACATTTTAAAGAGAGTGTTTTTTATGGGTGTTATATTCTTATATCCACAATGTGATGGTTTTTCTGAGTTGTTTATATACTTTAAAATCTACCTAAATAGATCGCTGGTGCACTTGAATTTTTGAATAAAAAATAAAAAATATGATAAGTCACCTACAAAAATATACAGTTGAACTGTTTGACAAAAGGTTTGAGTGAAAAATTTAATCTAAACACACAGATTTGTTAAGAAATCTCAAGGGATCGCTGGAAGGAAATAATAATCCAATCATATAGGCATTGGTAGAGATGAAATCTAACTACCTACACCTCCTTTCAGACAGAGATCACCTACTCATGCTTGTTGAGATATATCATGACGTGTTAGTAGGAAAAGAAGAGCAAGTTGACATGCTTACTTATGAGCTTGAGATTTCCCAGGAGTCCTTGAAAAGCACTCAAATGGCCCCTCAAGAATCAGAGTTGCAGGTCGAGCAGCCTTGTATGGAGTCACATTGTGTACATTCTTCTAGGGCAACCATCACCAAAGAGGATGTTTGGGCCACTCATGATTTGATGGAGGAGCCTTCCGTGATAGTGGAGCACACAGAGCACCTAGATGAACAGGCACTTGTAGAGAGGTATGTTCTTGAGGTTCCTAATTATCACCTTTATCGAGGTTTTCCTAGAATGGACATCAATAAAGGTGACGAAATATTCGGCACTGCTGAGAGCTCTAGTGGATACTGGGCCGCAAATAGCTGAATGTATGAGTCCTAACACACCATCAGCTCTGCTATCACTTCTTGGAAATGCTGCCTTAGCATACTTCGCAAGTACACATTCTCTGCACACATCATGTTCCGTGCCAAGTTCTGGAATTCTTATTACCATTTCTGTGAGCATCTTGAGTGCTCCATGGTGTAGATGTCCCATTCTCCTATGCCATAACTCATTTAGCTCCTTCCCATTGCTACTATCGCTGCCTATTAGTGCCATTGGAAAATTAATTTGTAACCAGTACAATCTGTTACTTCGAACTCCAATTTGTGTTACCTTTTTCCAGCTTGGATGTTTGACATACACTTTCTTCTCCGTTACGCACCATTTTCTGGGTAATATCCCTATGAGAATTTCTTCTCCAAGATTGTGCTCAACTGACAAACAACAACTCCTTGTAGCCTTCATCTAGCTTATTGTGCCATTTTCCCTGGTACATGAGACAACTGTTTGGTCCCTCGCCCATCTCCCATGATCGTGTGTTTGAAGGTGGGCCTCCCGAGTCTAAAGGTATGCCTTGTCATTTGGAAATTGAGTATTGTAGTTTGCTTATCATGGACACTTCTGGGCATGGATTAATGGGGGGATCCGACGGAAAGAATGGGCTAGGTCTGTGCTTTTGTCTGGTAGATCCCTTTTAGGAATTAACCTTGGATTCGAGTCCCGTGGGATCTCTTTAGTGACCATTTGGTTCCAGGGATGGTATTTGATGGGAAACTCCGATTTTGGTTGCGTGTTCCTGCTCCCTTATCTGCTTATATTACCCTTTTTCCATTCATTATCACCCCATTCATCATTTTCCTGCTTGGGTTCACATTCCTCCATTGGGTCCACATAGGGTTAGCTCGCCCCTTCCCCTTGCCCACACATTGTGTCATGGCTTGGAGTGAAGCTCAGAGGCTGATGCAGTTGAAAAGAAAGTTAAAAGCATATATGGCCACATTCAACAGGAAAATGTACCACAAAATGCAAAAGATGGCTAGGACAAAAACATTTAGCATGTGGAGAAAAGCCAATACATGAGCTCTACCCGTTCATCATGGCCAACACCCTAGTTCCTACAGGTTTTATGAGCCTTCTTCATCATATATGAACCGATGATTGTCCCAACCCCTGGTGGGCGATGAACCTCCCCACCTTAAAAGGGGGATTTCACTGCGATATCTTATACATCATGCTCTAACCTCTTGAGCCCCGAGCAGTCAATCAAAGAAAATGTTTATTTCTGGTAGCATCGGATGTGCTCTAGCCACGAAATTTGGTGGAGAGGTTGGGGAACATGAGATCTCCAATACCCATAAAGGGTTTGGGCAGATTTTAAACAGATCAGGAGATTAAAATAATTAATATTTTTAATAGAGTCGCTAAGTCTAAACTTATGGAAAATAAAATATTAATGTGTATTAATATGAATCTGTGTTAGAGTGGTTCAAAAGACATGGATCAAGTCAGATTTAATCTTAGCCGTTGATTAGGGACTTAATCTCGATTGTTGAGATGTCAACATGAAAAGTATAAAAGGAGGCTTGCGGGTCACTGAGTTGCAATGCAACAGTGGGCAGCACGATGCAACTTGATGAGAGGAGGTGCAATGCGGATGCAATGCTGGGAGAAAGGACCAGCAACAACACAGATGCAGAGGGTGCCGTCATACAGATGCGACAATGGCAGTGGTAGAACCATGGGCAACAGTATAGGAGGTAGCGATGTAGAGGATGTTGGGCAGGAAGGCGTAGCATCAACACAGGTATTGATGCCGGATGATCAGAGTTATACTCAGTGAGGAGTATTTGTTAGAGTACAGTCCTCGCTAAGAGGGAGTGTTGATTTGGGGTATCATCGGATGTGCTCTAGCCACGAAATTTGGTGGAAAGGTTGGGGCACATGAGATTTCCAATACCCATAAAGGGTTTGGGCAGATTCTAAACAGATCAAGAGATATTAAAATAAATAATATTTTTAATGGAGTCCCTAAGTCTAAACTTAGGAAAAATAAAATATTAATGTGTATTATTATGAATCTGTGTTAGAGTGGTCCAAAAGACATGGATCAAGCCAGATCTAATCTTAGTCGTTGATTAGAGACTTAATCTCGGCCTTTGAGATGTCAACAAAAAAAGTATAAGAGGAGGCTTGAGGGTCACTTGGAGAACACACCAGATGATCAGTCATTCTATTCCCTAGAGCGGGGTTTGCTAAGAGTGGTAGAATCAGTGATCGGGAGAGCAGTTGAGGGGCATTAAGTACAGAGAAACAGAGAAGGCAGAGAGTGTGCCGGGAGAGCAGTGCAACAGCCAAGGGGATTGACGCATAGCCAACAAGGGCTCATGCAAAGGCAGCCAAGTGTTGCGCAGAGCACTAGAGGGGCCAGCGCAACGGTCGTAGAGGGCTCCCAGAGTTGACGCAAGGCCTCTTAGGGCAGACGCAGGCCTCGAAAGGCTGACGCAGGGCCAGTGTGGGACAGAGAGGGGCTGACGCAGTCCAGATTGGGCAGACGCTGGTATTGCAGGAGCAGTTTTGTGTTGCGGAGGTACCGAAAGGATTTTTCGGGGTTTCAGCCAGGAGATTTCTCTCGAACTGTGAGGTATAGCTGCTAATGAAATTCTCTGTTGGGTAGGCCGGTTTCAGCACCTAGATTATATTATGATATTGCTTAATAAGAAAACCCTCAGATAGCTACACCGGTTTTCCCGCATTGGGTTGTTCCAGGGACATTGGTCCAAAAATAATGGTGTCATGTAATGTGTTTGTTCTTGTTTCTTTTAATTGCTGATCTGTAATATGTTGAGCATGCACTGGTGTTTATTTACAGTATTTACTTTGTAAACAACTTGTTAAAGGAAAATTAACAAGTAGGTAGGAATAAAACAAAAAAAGTGCATAAGGGTTCCTAACAAAGTAAATTTAGAAACTTCAACAGAAAATCATAAAAAGGCAAAGGGCATAAAAGAAGGGTGGAAAAATCAAGGTTGACGCACCTTATGTACCAGGATTGCTCCCTCCTATACATTATAAACCCGACTGTGGGCTTCCCACTTATTAGCTACCCTTGCACCCAAGCTTGTGACCAGAGGCTCGCCCTTCTCGTCCGCTACTTCATTCACCATATCTGTCACATGCCACCACCATTTGAAGGTTGTACCTTGAATATTATCCCCTTTAGAAGTACAAACCACCTAATATCGTACTTGGTTAACCCCATTTGTATTTTAGGAGACGTTGGCACATCTTGAAGCCCATTATGGAAGTTCATGCCATTATGAATTCGCCACCTGTGGTCCATGATTAGGTAAGCTCATTTACTCGATTTCTCTAACGACTTGTTGTATTGGAAGGTAAGGGGACGCATTGGATCTTATGCAGGATTGCAGATGGTTTCCGTTCAGGGTTTGGTCTCCCTATACGGGGTCGTAATCCTTTAGAGGGCTACATTGGCACATGTAGGGTGAGCGTTGGGAGCCATTGGACTTCATCGCAGCAGATTGCACTCCATTGATCCCCCCAGCCATTCAGAGATTGCTCATGGTTCACTTGTTGACGAGGAGGATGCACTTGATCCATCATGCCCGACCGGCCCCAGATCTACAACATACAATTGACAGATGATCTAGGACTTGCATGATGATGTGGCATCTCCTACACCATCATCCTAGCCCTTGCAGGCGATGTATGTGCATCTTCGATTTGTTTAGAGACCCATGAGGACACTTGTGTGACCCCACATGTCATTTAGAGCACCACAGATTATTATAGGGGGTCAACCCCTTGTCCACTGCTTTTGAGGGTCCTATGATTCATTGTGGCACCTATGGACCTCATTAGGCCTCTTAGAGGGCCCTACGACATGCATAGCTTATTATTTGATCTCTTGAGAGGGGTACTTTTTCATTTATGAGTTAGTTTGGTGGGCTTGTCACCAAAAGTTGTATTATTAAAACATTATTTTATTTTTGGTGTTTGTGTAGGCCAAGGAGACTGATTCAAACTCCTAAGTTGTGTATAAATACAAGTGAGATGAGCTCATTTGCTCGTTATCACTTTGGTTCAAATATCTTATCTCTCTTGATATTTTCACACTTTTTCTAGAGGATGAATTGGAGCTTTATGGATGTGTTATGATGTGTGGATATTGGTCTATCTTCTCTTGGAGCTTCTATATTGTCAATTGTGAATGGTTGGATATACTCTATTACATGTAAGTACGTGTTTTTTGATGTTATTCTTGTTTACTTTTTTCATATATGTTGGACTGGGATTTTCGTTGTTCTAGGGCTAATTGTTGCATGCATTTATTGCTTAAATTCGTGGAATTTGTTTCTATTATAACATCTCTCAATGTATTGGCCATGTGATATGAGCGAGATCTCCTAGGGGTAATTCTATCAAGGAATTTGATATTGATAAGACATTCCTTTTGCACATCAAAGTATAAGAGCTACAAGGTTGCTTCCTCTTGACCTAGGAGGCTAGAGAGGTGATCTTGAGGTCTCTTTGACTGGGAAGCAAGAAATCCTATTCATACTCAACATAGACTCCATTCTCCCAAAGATTAAGGCACTGATCTACTGAGGGTGGTCACTAAAAACCATATTCTCTCACCTCCTCCCAGGTCTAAGCACATTGCGGTAACTAGGTCATCATTTTCCCGACAAGCTAGCCATAAAAAATATTCGATCTTCTAGGGTCTCCTGCGCTAGCCTTTGCTCTAGCTCTCAAATTTTTAAGGCATTTCGACGGTGGAGTTAGAAGAAAAGCCAAGCCTTAGCCCCGGGATCAAAACTTGCCTTGCAATACTCAAGGCTAGTACCTCATCGGGTTGAAACAACACCTTCAAGTGAAATTATTCTTTGATCCTTTCCCTCACCTTGTCTAGGGTAAGAATATCATTGGTTGCTACATACTTTTCCTCATACCTTAGATCGGGTTCACTTGGCCCTTTGTGCAGCCACTCCTTTGAAGGATCACTCTTCAAGAACCGTCTAAGATACCAATTCTAACAAGGATTTTAGGGATTGGGGAACTCCTTCGCAAGTCCTACCCCATAAACCTATCCCTCAAAATCCTCTCTTCCTTTCCCTAGAATACATAGTACCTTGCTTAGAAAGCAAACAAGCTCCATCCTTCAAAATTTTTTGGGAAAGGGTTTGTTTGGATCACATATATCCATTGACTTATCATTCATTAGTGACTCTATACATATTGGTTCTCCTCCCATCGGTGAAAGTCTGTGAATAGAAGGGAGCATTAGTTGAGGTGACTCGTGAGCTAAGTCTCCATTTGTTGTTCTTGGCCCAACATTTGCCCTTTTGGGATCCTCCTTTGGTCCCCTGCTAGTTTAAGCGGTAACATTCCCTACGAAGTGAATATCATACCCCTTATCATATCACTGGGATACTCAAATCAGGTTCAAACCCAATCCTGGCACATGCAATACATCTATAGCACTGGTGCTTGCTCTTGACTCCCTCTGAAAATCTATGGTACCTCTCCCTACTGGAGTACATTTCGTTCTGTTTCCCATAGTAATTTGGAAGTCCATATGCTCCTCTTTGTAGCTAGAGAAATATTCTCTAACCCTTGTCATGTGAGTTGATGCTCCACTGCCTATATACCAGACTCCCTGTGAAGCTGATTCTCTTAAGCAAGCAAATTTATCCTCCAATTTGGAAGACAAATCTGAAGTCTCCTGAATGTTACTTTTGGCCATGGTTATGCGAAGAATTTATAGTGTGCTATTGCTTTTTTCCAACCCGACACTAGCTCTGTCTAGGAAACTGTTGCAAAACCCTCTACGTCCAGCTAGAGATATGCCCAACGAAGTTATGGCGCTGCTCCCTCTAACTCTGGAATCATTCGATTTGGAAGGATCAAATTTTTCTGCCCCCTCTCAGAAAAATTGGTCTTTCTTGAAGCAACTCGGCCCCTTGGCAAAATACTGCACAGTCTTTGGGAATTTTGGCTTGCTGCCCTTCCTAGGCAGTGAAATTCCTTTTTCTTCGTTTTCCTGAGCTCTCTGGCTCATCAACTTTGCTTTGATACCATGTGATTTTTTTATCTATTGCAACAACTAGAAATTACTCTTTTAACTGAAAATTTAATTATGCAGTTTATTTACTACGACCAACAACGAATAAAATTACAACTGCAATTTTCACCATAAAAATACTGCGGTAAACAAAACACTGAAAACTGAGAAATTCTAGCACATTGAATAATTTTGACAGATATTTTTGGACAATTGTCTCAAAAAAACCCAATGTGAGAAAACCAGTGTTCCACGGGGACGCGTCCCCTAGGGTGGGGTGCGCGGACCCCTCGCACCCCACGCACCCGGGACGGGGAGACTCTCGGGGGTGCGTTTCCCCACGTCCCCCTTTTGGGGAGACGCAAGGGGGTCCGTTTCCCCAATGTGGGAGACTCGACTCCCCGAAAGGGGTACTTCTGGGCGTCCCCCTGAAAATGGGGTTCTTCTGGGCGTCCCCTGAAAATGGGGTTCTTTTGGGCGTCCCCCCTTCATTTTTGTCTAATTACCCTTTATAAACCAAAAAAAAAAATTAAAAAAAATGAAAATTAATTTATTAAAAAAACATAAAAAATAAAAATAAACTAAATTAACAATTACAAATAAAAAATTACATGAACAAGTTAGGGTTAACTCCACTTTTCAAGTTTTCATTCTGCCGCCATTCATTATGCTCTTACCTCAACGCATTTTTTTCTTCAATCTGCTCTTACTGCGCCCACGAGAGCTTCAGCGCATTCTCACTCTTCTCCACGCAGCGACTTGCTGTTAGCACTTAGCAGTCGTTCCAAACTTGCAGTGGCATCCTCCCTCTTGCTCCACGCAGGCGGCAGGCGGCAGCATATCAACGATTCAGCGTAATCTTGAATATATTGAAGCTGGGCCTCTTCATTTGACTACCGAATAAGTTAGCAGTCGTTGCAAACTTGCAGTGGCATCCTTCCTCTTGCTCCACGCAGGCGGCAGGCGGCAGCATATCAACGATTTAGCGTAATCTTGAATATATTGAAGCTGGGCCTCTTCATTTGAATACCGAATTCAAACAAGAAAAACTCGTTTCTGAGGTGATTTTGTGAAGTAATTTCGTGGATTTTTTGCTATCTCTGAGGTGTTTTCGTTGGGCTTCTCTGGTCACAAGTCTTGCGCTTTTCTGGTCATAATTTTTGGTTTGTTTTTTGGAGCAGTATTTTCACTTTGGAACTGCTGTCATACTCTTATCGGACCTCAGTCTCAGCGCTGGGAAAAGGTCTGCTACAACCTACAGACCTCAGTTCATCCCTGAGGCAAGGAACAGATCTCTGCAACTTCGGTCCTGAGGCAAGAAGTAGACCACTGTTATCCTCAGCCATGTGAAGACTTAGTGTTCAATTTAGAATCTAGAAGACTAGAATGATGAATGATGAATTCAGAATTTTCAATTTTCAATTTAATTTTTAAATCAATGATTCAATGTAAATTATAGAATGATGATTGATGAATGATGAATGATATGGATCAATGTACATTGTATTTGAATATTTGAGTTTCATATTGAATTTTATTATTGAATCTTATGGTATTGAATCTTGATGAATTAGCATTATTGAACAATGAATATGAACATGAAAATTTCAAAATTATATACATATATATATAAATTTATAATATATATAATTAAAAATTATATTATATATACCTCGACGTCTCCCCGTCTCCCCTAAATTTCCCTAAAATTTCAGGGTTCTCCCACACGTCCCCTTTGTGTGTCTCCCCGCACCCGCGTCTCCCCGTCCAGGAGACTTTGTGAAACATTGGAGAAAACCGGTGCAACAAATGAGAGTTTTTATTCTTATTTTTCAGCAACAATTTTGAGTACAATGATTGAGATGGCAAATTGGCAATCTAATTTGAGGAAAATATTTGCAAAATTATCGTGAGAATTTTCTCTCACCCCACAACTATTTTCTACCTCCAAAAGTGCCTCCCTAGTTCCGTGCGTCACTGTGTTCGCTGACCTCCCTACGTCACCCCTTGTGTAAAGCTTATGTTGGTCCTTTGAGAATTTCGACCTTCCTTCCTTTGCCTCTTCCGGGGACTGGAAACCTTCCTCATGGAATGCTGTTGCCCTCCTCTTTCATCGTTACTCACCCTTTGGCTCTATTTTCTTTGCTGAGTTGTTGCTACTGAGAAAATAGAACTGCCTAGGCAATTGAGTATCTCCTCTAGTGTTTTTTCCATCACCACGTCGATCTCCTCTTATATTCCACTATTGGAGCACCACGACCAAGATTAAAACTTAGTCAATGGCTAGGATCATCCTTGGATCGGTCTGAGTGTGTTTGTAGAAGATTCTCACATTATTTCAATTAATATTGATTAATTAACCATATTCCCTAAGTTTGAATCTAGGAAATATTTAAAAATCGGTTAATAATCTAATTGAGATACTTCTAGGCGGAATTTCTAGAAACAATTTATGTGTTTTGGAGATCTCATGTATTATAATCTCTCCACCAAATTTCGTGGCTAAAAGACATCTGATGCTACAAAAACTAACAAAGGGCATGAGTAAACTCTCATCTTTGCTGAGTCATCATTAAGCTCTTAAATAAAAAATTACAACAATGAAGCACACGATTTTTGAGAGAATAGTTTAAATTTGTAATAACTCGACTTGCACACAAGCTATGGCTAGCAATCCTGCAAGAAGATTTGTAAGATTAGACTATGAGGCTAAATCAAATAGGAGTTCCTCTAAGAGCACATCAAGAGTGGGTTAGTCTCTCCAAAGTCTTCCCCTCACGCTTGGTCATTGATCCACCAAAATAATTTCCTTGTACAAAACTCAACCAAGGATTAGCTCCATATATAGATTTAAAAAAAAGTATGCAATGAAAAATGAGGCCTAGAGATTTATTTGAAATCACCTATAACTATCTAAATCTAGAGCAAGTTTTTTTTGTTTTTGTTTTTTTTTGTTTTTTTTTTTGTTTTGTTTTTTTTTATACCTATACATCTCTAAAGCATATGGAAACATGAAATGGATAGTACATGTAAAAGGAAATAAACACATTAATCAACAAAAATCCATACCATGCTCAAGGAGGACGAACATTCAATTTGTGAACCCCAAAGTCTTTATTGCATTGATATTGAAATTACACAAAGGAGCAAAGCTTCTGCAAGGACAATAGGTTGTCTCAAAAATACATAATGAGAGCCCGCTCAAATTATAGAAAATCTAGGGAAGATCTCAATGTAAACCCCAATGCCAAGCAGAGAAGGAGAAAATCTCAAGGCAAATTCGAATTTGCCAAGTATCGCTTCAATTCCAAGTGTAAAAATTGATTTATGGCAAGTGGACAACATTTTCTTGTTCCCTTATGTGCCAAATTCTTTTTTCCCTGCTTGCTGTGCCAAGTGTGGATGTATGTGAGTAAAGAGGGGAGCAATACTCGCAAATTTCTCAACCAAATAATGGTGGATAGACACCTCTACAAGTTGAAACTCAAACTAGCCTGCGTTAGCTGCTTGTAGCTGTGCGTTTTTCTCCTGAACTAAAGTGCATAGACGCTGCTTCCATGTGTTGCGTACATGTGTGATGTGGGTGTAATTTTTCTGGAAACATTTCACATAAGTTCCTCAAAGTATAATCTTCCCAAATCTCTAAAGTTCAACACTGATTTTACTTGGATTATTTGAGCTGCCCAATGGGTAGTCATACCTCATGGTGGCCCACAAAATGGTTTCACCATGTGCTTTAATACGTGCCATGTGGGTGCCCACCCAACGTCCAACTTTTCACTTTAATTTGACTTGATTTTCCACTTAATTTCCTTGTCATTTGGCATGTGGAAGATTTTCTGTTTCTGTTCACTTTTTTATTTTATGGGTAATTTATTACCACATTTTCCCCTAGACATAGGAAAAGTGGGTTTTCAGGGTCTATAATTTATTTTTGACCCCTCAAAGTGTGTCTTAGTAGAAAATTGAAGAGGAGATGTGTAAATCTGAGCACACATACCCCACACAACTTTTCTAGACATCACTTATTACAATTTACATACACAATTTATTAAAATTTTTGTGCTTGGGGAAATTTAAAAAATGACCCCTAGACCTAATCAAATTCCATGAAATTTTATGAGTGATTTAGCATGGTAATATACAATGACTCTATACACTAGGACTCACCCAAGGCCTTGCCATCAAACCACACTCTAGCTTTGAAGTTATATATGGGAGAAAAAACTCAATTAATTATTAAGTGTTAAAAAATACCAATAATAAACGAAGTAAAAAAAACTATCAAGAGTGAACTCACTTGATGACAATGTCCCAAGTTACCTAGGCCTGTTATATGACTCTAATCATCGTACTAGCATCACTTTACAACATCCCCGTAGGGCTTGTGGAATCTGAGTACAATATAGAAGAAAATTGGGAAGAATAAGAAGGAGCTTAAAAGCTCTGATGATAGCTGAACTCGGATAATACATGAATTCTCTGACATATCCTTAGGCATGGAGTCTTCAATTCTTCAAGTATGTTTCAGTGGTCAACAACTACCATATTTTCCAATACTAGGCATTGTGTTTCTCTATGATGTACCAATTTTTGCTTGGTGGATTCTCCCACTTGTGCATGTCTATAATTGGGCAAAATTAGACATTTCAATCAGACATGGATTAAAATTTCATCTAAGAAGACAAATAGCACCAATTGAAATCATTACATGGCTGACAGAACTATTGTCTGTCTAACTTCTCAACCATTGTATGTTGGTATAAAGAGGATGTAAGAAATGCATATGTTGGTTATTCTTCAGGAGTCTTGCCATAGCTATTTTGTTTCCTTGTTGTGTCCAAAAAGAGATAATACTTTGTAAATATTTTTTACTTCAGAATAATGCATGCTTTATTTTAGCTGTTATTTATTATTGGGTCTATAAGTGTCAGTGTGACCACTTTTGCATGTCTATAATTGGGCAAAATTAGACATTTCAATCCGACATGGATTAAAATTTCATCTAAGAAGACAAATAGCATCAATTGAAATCATTACATAGCTGACAGAACTATTGTCTGTCTAACTTCTCAACCATTGTATGTCGGTATAAAGAGGATGTAAGAAATGCATATGTTGGTTATTCTTCAGGAGTCTTGCCATAGCTATTTTGTTTCCTTGTTGTGTCCAAAAAGAGATAATACTTTGTAAATATTTTTTACTTCAGAATAATGCATGCTTTATTTTAGCTGCTATTTATTATTGGGTCTATAAGTGTCAGTGTGACCATGTTTAGAATTGTGTCATTCTGAAGAACCTGGGAGATTAAGAGTATACAGAAAAACGTAACACTATATCAAAATAGGCATGCATGTTTCAAATGCTTTGACACCTGTCATGCACAAGCCTCTTGGACAAAGTAATCATAAATGAAGAAGGGAGTCAGACATGAAAGGATACAGTTTATTATATTTATGTTTGAGAATTGCACAATTAAAATTATGAGGATCTGAGATACGTGTATGTCATTCATGGTGGCATTTGATGAATAATCTTTCAGAGTGCATCTGATATCTAGTCTTGGATTATTGTACATTGAACATGCAACTCTCAAGTTTGCTATCTAGAGAACATTTGCTAAACGTAATGAGCATGGAACTAAATAAATTACTATTATCAAGATTGCTGTTGTTAACGCATTTTGTCTGCTCTGCCAGCTCTCTTACAGTGCTGGAGAGTACATACATGCATTGCTTTGCCATAGTTTTGTCATTTTGTTTGAATTTTATTTTGCTTGTAATAAGTGCAGCAAACAACTTCCTCCATTTTGTTTATTTTCACTTTTGTTAAAAAATATGCAATTTTTCAGCATAGCTGATATAGTAATATTCAAGCACGGATATAGTTATTACTTATTTTATAGTAGATTAGGGTATTAAAAAAATTAGTTATTAAAATGTTATGGGTATCATCTTACATGTGTTTACTACCCTATTTGTGATTTGTGGGGTTTATTTACTTAATTTGTTTAGTTGCCAA
The DNA here is from genome assembly GCA_031772625.1 of Pinus tabuliformis. NCBI lineage: Eukaryota > Viridiplantae > Streptophyta > Pinopsida > Pinales > Pinaceae > Pinus > Pinus tabuliformis. The sequence goes on along the minus strand of CM062820.1, from coordinate 1,404,646,847 downwards.
CATCTTACAGATAATGACAGATGCTGCACTGCTAAAGCGTCAAAAGAGGGAGATTGAAGAGCTGCGTAAAAAGCTTCAGGTTACAGCCATCCAGTTATTCAAATTCTTCTAATAGATATTATTGCTTGTCCAAGGTGGATATGTTAAATTATGTTGATTGCAGGGATCTCACTCAGAGGATCTGGAACTGGAAATTTTGAAGCTAAGAAACGAGATGTTGAAGGTTTGTTTGTGATATCTGCGACATTTATGGTATTTTTTGTTTTCCCTTTCGTTTTATCTCTTGTTTTTAGAGTTTTTTTATGACTCTTGTGATTTGCAGTTTGAACTTGAAAGGGAAAAGTTAGCTGCTGAACTTGAGGAGGAGAGAAAATCTCAACTGGAGCGTGATCGCCGTATCATGGAGCAGCAGCTTAAAATAGATAACCTTAGCACGCTGGTTATAAATTCAGATCAAGACAGGAACTCTTTTAAGGTGCATCCCTATAAAGTGTGCTGAATTTTCCGATTAGTTAATTATATCGTGTCCTGGGGCGTACACCTCTTAATACTATTTATTTGGTGATATGATTGCCAAAAGACTCTTGTTCTGAATATTCCTGATGTTTTTCCATATGTGGAATGCTGTTTACATAAAGCTAAACAGCTGTGAGCGAACTTATCCCCGTCGATTAAGCTTGGAGTTTTTGGGTCAGGTGAGATCTAAAGCTTTGTTAATTATTGGAATTTGGCACACAATTGTGATTATTGTTTGTGGGAGAAAGACTTTTGTCCATAGTGTGGGTGTTTTCTTGTACTGTTTGTGTCACATCTTTGCTGAAAAGAAATTGATTGTCAGCTAATGCAAACACAAGGAAAAGTAGCATACTACAAAAAGGGAGCAAAAGCATAAATAATTCTTGCAATCTGAGTAGTCTAAACTAGCGATTTTCATTTCAGCAATTTTTTTTTTCTGTTTTTTATAAATATTGTGTTTGGTGAAAAGTCCTAATATCATTGTATGAATGAAAGAATAGCTTGTGACTTTTCTTCTCTTTTCCCTGTATTCTATTATCAGGCCAGCGAAGTTGCTATTGTTGTTAAATGTCTCAATATGTGCAGCATTGTCTTAAAGTATATACATGCAATTTGATAGCTGCTTCTGATGTTGTGCTTAGGAAAGGAGATCAACAGGCAATGGATGCAGAGAAGGTTCATTGGACAGTCGTATTACTTTAAGAAAAGAGAAATTTCGGAGTCCTTCCTTTGGAACAGGATTGGATGGATCTGCTGAAAAGTTACGGAGTATTCCAAGATATCCAGATGCAAGTCCTCCTCCATCCAATTTTGGGAATATCGCGGATGAAGACATGTGGATGACTATGAATAAAGGGCATATAAATACTGATCTGGATTACTTACAGTGCACTCCTAATGGAAATTGTTCCTCTGTGCCCAGTGAAATTTCTTCGGTAAGTTTTGCAATAAACATTAAATACCTTATGGTTCTCAACACAATTATAATATTTCTCCCTTTTGTTTTAACTTGTCATGATGCAATCCATGATAATGTGGTTTTGAAGCATCGTTTTCAATCATTTCTTTAGAAGCTGTTATGTAACTAGAGTGCTTCTAAAGGGCATTACTATAATATATCTTATTTATATGTTTTGTAGTTTTTGTGAGTGCTTTTAGCATTACCAACCACTTGATACTGTTGAGGTTATGTGGTTGATCTTCACTTGAGGTTATGTGCAGACCAAGTTTATTGATGTATCGATGGCTTTATAGAGTGCACACATCGATAACCAACCCATTTATTTATTTATTTTATTAGGCCATTTTTGCTAATGTCGACCTATTCAACCTCATGAGGGTAGTGACATAAAGTATGTGTGTAAATGTTAGTACACACCTCTCATTTGTATCTACATGCTCAAGTTGATTATTGGATAAAGGCCTAAGGGCATCTAGTCTAGACAGTGCCTATCATTGAGTTTTTGTGTTTGGTTATGGTGTGATCTAACAAGCAGACATTTTGGAATGTATACTTGTTATGAATAAACTATAGATATAAATAATGTAAATATAAATAATAATAACACATCATAAATAATGATTAATTAGTTAATGAAGGGGTATGTCCCTAAGGACATGACCGTTTAAAAATGTAAAACTGCCTAGGGTATATAAGCAGGCTCTCACTCTCATTTGTATCATATTCTCATTAATATATTTTAATGTAAATTCTTGTGTCTTCAATGGAGATCTACACATTCCAAGTTTTTTGGAGTGTTTAACTTGCTATAAAGAACCTTGTTCGTTACATTAGTATCATCGTCGTTCGATCTTTTGGCCGTTCAACTGCTGCATAGAGCCAGTCTAATCTGTCCTTTGGCCATCAAAGTTTTGTCAACATTGTTGCCATCGAGATTGAAGTGTTTCGCTAGACAAGTTGGAGTTTCTCCATTTTTCGCCAATAGGCCTTGGCCATACAAGGAAAAAAAGAAGAAGAGATAAAACAAAATAAAAACTAAATTTTAGAAGAAAAAAAGAAAAGAAAGCAACTATTAATTAAAAAAAGTTGAAAACAAAAATATTTTAAAAAAATTCAATACAAAAAGAAAATTAAAATTATAAAGAAAAAAGGAATTTTATCAAAAAAATAGTCTGCAACCCAAACCTACCATGTCAGTCGATGCAAGGCGCATACCGCAAAGCTGTCTCCATTCACCGACCTTCATTCTACCCAATGTTCCTCCACCATCCATGACTGTATGCCTCTTCCGCAGATAGCCGCAGTGAGCACACTATCGTCGTTGTTCCACAACAAGTAACCGACAACCTCTCTGCCATCAAGACAGTCATTGGATTGCAACCAACAACATCCTTGGAACGCAATCAAGACACTGCTGCCATCTCAACCTGGTACTCACCATCCCCACATGCCGTACAAATTCCACTATCGTTGCTGCCATCCAGTGCTGCTGCAAGCCTGCAACACAGTTCTTAAAAAAATTAATTGTTGAGCGGTTGTTCCATGCCAGGCCATCGATAATCAGCTGTCAAGATCGATCCAATTTTTATATTTTGCCAACTGTTGCCTTTGCAAGTGTACTCCCACTACTAAATTCCACCAATTAATTCCAGCGACCGTAAATTAAAATCCATCATCTTATCACAAGGGAATTACTTCTTGATCGATACAATCAAACTTAGAAAAAATCAATCGTCCTACCTACTTGTACCGACACATTCATGCGCAACAATTTAGTACTTAACAAAATCTTTTTCGTATAATTAGATTTAGCTTCAAGGTAAAGTGACCATTAGACTAATTGCAAAGTAAGTGATTAAGTTATGCAATTATAAAGTATGTGAAGTTTAGAGTAAAAGAAAAAAGGATTAGAAAAGAATTGTCAACGTTTTATAATAAGAGGTAAAATAAAAATGAACAAGAGTAATGAAAAGGAATTTGAAATTTTATTTCAAGTGCGGTAGTAGAAAAAGAAAAAAGGTCACAAGGGATATTTTTGAAAGTATAAAAAAAGAGAATATTTCTAATTCATATTAAAATATTTATTAAAAATAGGGGGTTATTTTTAAAACCCTAAGTCTCATCCCGAAAAAGAAAAATGGACACTAGTAATGAAAGATTTCCTAAAACCTTTATTAAATGTGTGAGTACACTATTTAAAATCAAAGGATCACTTGCAAGAAGAGATATTATAATCGCTATCAGTCCTACCAAAGATAATAATTATGTTAGTTCTAAATGTGCTAGCCAATTAGTTGTTGTTTTTTGTAGCATTGAATATGTTCTTGCCACGAAATTTTGTGGATAGACTAGAATATATCTATTCTCCAAAACAAAAATCGTTTATGGAAATTCCACCTAGAGACGACTTAATTAAAATAATGAACCTTTTTTAATGGTTCCTAAGTCTAAACTTAGAAAATCTGGTTAAGTAAAGGGTATTAATTAAGTCACGGTGAGAATCTTCTAGGAGAGGACATGGATCAATTTCTAGTTCTCAACCATTGATTATGTTTTAATCTTGGCTATTGGTACTCCAACAGAAGATTATAAGAAGTCGTCGTTGGGTTGATGGAGAACACACAAGGGCAGATACTTAGTTGCTCAAGCAGATCGATTTTCTTCGTGGCTGAAGGTCGGCAAGAGAAAATCGAGTCAAAGGGTGAGTTGCTGGGGGGGGAGAGAGGGCATCCGCATAGTCTAAGAGTGCAATACAAATATGGAAGAGGTAGCGCAGAGGAGGGACGCAGTTCATCAACGTAGAGGAGTGACGCAGGGACTACGCAGGGGATGACGCAAAAAGGCTAGCGAAAGGGCAGGAGGTCCTTTTCGGGGTCAAAAAAACACTGTGGACTGTGAGGAATTCATCAGTAAATTTCTCTTAGTGATTCTTTTCTATTTTGGCTGTTTGTATCTTGTACAGAAATTATCGCTGAAGATTAAAAAAAAACCCTCATCTGGTGCAATGGTTTTCTCACATTGGGTTTTTCCGGGGACAATTTGCCAAAAAGAACTCTGTCATTGTGGTTATATATGTGCTAGTATTTTCCTTGTATTTACTTTCTGTAGAATTTATTTGTGAAGGCTGCAGTGTATGTATTTCGATATTTTTCGTAGAAAACTGCAAATAATTTGTTTAAGTAATTTAACAAATAGGAGAAATATTATCACTTGCTGCAGTAGGATTCATGGTCATTGAATTTTCACATGGTATCAGAGCACTAGTAAAGCAAGAAGAGCTCGTTTGCAGATGGAGGAAGGATTTTGAAAACACTGTGTAGGCAACAATTCGAAACCCTAGAGAAGTTGCACAGTCCATTGGTTAGGTAAGCAAATTTTCGTGGAAAATTAATTCTTTGAGTGAGTCGACAAAGAATAAAAATTTATGGATCGAGATTTGTCAGAGGCAGAGGGAGCAACACAACAGTTTCTACGCAAAGCAGGATGTGTATTTTTGCAGTTGCAAATTCAGTGTTGGAAAGGAAAAATAGCACAGTAAATTGTGGATAGTCAAGAAGCCTCAAAATTATCTTCCAGATTGGAAGTTGATTTTGTGTGTTTGTCAAGATTGACATCAGCTGGTGTTTGGTATATTGATAGTGAAGCTTCAACTCACATGATTGGAGTAAGTGAATATTTTTCGAGCTATCAAGAGGAGCAAATGGACTTCCAGATCAATATGGGCAACAAAACTAAGTGTACTCCAGTAGGGAGAGGCACCATAGATATTCAGACGAAAGCATGAACCAGCACTAGCGAATTGGGTATGAACCTAATTTCAGTGTCGTAGTTGCAGGACAAGGGGTACGATGTATACTTTGTGGGAAGAAAAGTATATGGTGATCATGCCACTTGGAAGAAGGTGAGACAAATGGGAGCTCGAAGTAATAAGCTATATAGATTGCAGAGCGATTCTCCAATGGCACTGATAGGCAGTGATAGCAACAGTAGGAAGGAGCTGAGCAAACTATGGCACAAGAGTATGGGACACTTGCACCATGGAGCACTTAGGATGCTCAGAGAGACTGTAATAGGAGTTTCAGCTCTCAGCATTGAGCACGATGATCTATGTCGAGGATGTGTACTTGGGAAGTACGTAGAAGCAACGTTTCCTAGAAGTGACAACAGAGCCAATGGCGTGTTGGGATTGATACACTCAAACATTTGCGGCCTTGTGTCCACCAGTGCTCTTATCGGTGGCGAGTATTTCGTCACCGTTATTAATGACCATTCCAGAAAAACCTGGATCTACTTCTTAAAGACCAAGGATGAGGTCTTTGATTGGTTTCGAGAGTTCAAGGCTCTCGTAGAAAACATGACAGGGAAAATGATCAAGGTACTACGTTCAGATAATGGTGGAGAATACACGGATAAAGACTTCACAGATTTCTGCGCAAAGGAAGGTATAATAAGAGAGTGGACAACTCCCTACAATCCATTTAAGAAAGGTATAATAAGAAAGGAAGGTATAATAAGAAAGTTTCGAGTGAAATGCTAAGGGAATAGAAGGAAATCTCTACTCTAAACCAACCAAGAAAAGCCAAGTTTAATCAACTTTTCTTGGTTGATTTGCTACTGTTAGAACAACAACAAAATGAGCCTTCGAAATGCTGGATTTAACAATGAAATTCCACAAAATTCAACCAAGAGATTTGAGAGGAATTTTTTAGAGTTTATGTGTGAGAAGAGAACGAGAGAATAGTCTTTAAAGCAATTGTAGACACTTAGTGCTTGGTGGGATTTTGCTTCTTATGTATTGAAGAATGATGAATGCTTCAACCAAGGAGAATCCAACCTTCAAATTTGAGGCCCCTGCAACTTGTTAAGATCTTGAATAGATATTAGTTAAGATAGGTGAAGCTTTGCAAATGGAAATTGAATAAACATTGCAATCAAACTAGAAGCATATGCAAATTTCAATTACAAAGCACAACACTATCAATAAGGAAAACAAACGACCAAGATCGTTTGTCTTTTCCTATGGGCAACATTTCCCTTATAAGGTCTACAATAACAAATTCAATGAAAATGCAATATAAACAAATATAGCTTACATTTAGAGCCAAGTCACCACATAAAGATCAACACACCATGTAGCCTCCAAAGCTTTTTTTAGTAGAAAAAATAGAGTAATACAATAGTAACAGAGCTTCCCCAAGAGTTCCCACCCTTCAACACTAATAACACTTGCTTGCACAAGAGGCAAGAGATTTGTTTATAGATAATGAGGGAGGAGATCCCAATTATAAAGTCGTGGATCGCAAGGAGGTGAAGATCCCAAGGAAAGTATGAGTCGACAAGGAGAGCATGCATAGGCCAAGTGGGAGAATGAGTATCCTCTGTTTATATAAATCACTTGAAGAGGGAGTGATGCCCGCTTAATTCGTGGCCCAACTCGTACTCACTTGGAGTCCAACTCACGATCAACTCGTGAGCATTAATGAGAGCCAACTTCTCCCTCAATTCATGGGCGTAGTAGGAGCCAACTTGACCATCCCAACTCAACCTCTTAATTCATCACTTGAATTGTAGCGTAACTCATTCTTGAGTGCTTACACACTCCTCTTTTGTGATTGAGAGCCTTAGTTGCCTAGAAACATGTTTTAGACATGTTCCCAGTTATTATCTTAATTTCTATGTCTTTTTCGTCACCATTTTTGAGTAAAAGTGTTTTTCCATGAGGAAAAATTAATGTTTCCTACCTAAAAGTGGGTATAAGGTATGTTGATACTATGAGCATGAGAAAAAAGTAACTGCGTGCCATACAAAACTTCCTAGTACCACTTTTTTATCAATTACACAAAAAATTATTAAAAATTCTCATCCTGCGAGAAATTTTCAATTATTAAAAAAATCTTATAAAAACCTAATGCAATTTTGCAAGATTCAAGATAATGCCTAGCATGGTAATATGCATTGAATTTAGACCTAGAAAACACATTCAAGGTCTAGTTATTAAGACATACTCCAGCTTTGGGGGATGTGAGTGAAAATCCTCAATTAATTATTTATCCCTAAAAAGAAAAAATAATTAATTAAGTGAAAAAATTTGGAGCGAATTCCTTAGTAACCAACTCCCAAGGGGCTAAGTCTTTGACGTAAGTTAATCATGTTAATGACATTTTTACAACTCTACATGGAGTAAAGAATTTGCATAGAGAAAGAAGAGAAGAAGATGGGGCAGAATTGCCATGCATGACTTTTGGACTTGAAGATTTGACACGTGCCTTGTGCAACTTTGATGTTCTTTCTCTTTTATTTGCTAGGTACATTTAGCACTGTTGACCATGTACATGTCAACAGTTTCGAGAAGCAAAGTACAAAATTGTGGATTAAAATTTCTGTCCTTATCATCATTGTAATCCCAAATTTTGCTTTGTATTGTAACAATGATTCTAGTATGACTATTAATCCATGTAGGAAAACCCAGGTAAGCCTATGATTCTTCTGAAAGGGTTTCACTCTAGGGAGTCTTTTAACCTAATTAAATTATTTGTGTTTGTAAATACACATAATTGGCCGAGTTTTTTTCCGAGATATACTCGAAAGATAGGGTGGAACTCATTTGCTTGATTTGTGGCCTATGTGGAGTCCACATCACTTTAACATGTGGATATTTATTTTTCTCCATTTATTTCACTGTCGGGCTAATTTATAGCCACATTTTCCACAAAACATAGGGAAAATGGGTTTGGAGGATCTAAAACTTATTTTTTACTCCTCAAAGTGTGTTCTAGTAGAAAGTTGAAGGTGAGAGGTGTAATTTGAAGCACACATACCCCATACAACTTCTCTACACATCACTTATTAAATTTTACAACCAGAATTTATTAAATTTCTACCCTGCGAGATATTTTAAAAATTAAAAAAACTGATCCCTAGACCTAATCAAATTCTGCGAAATTTTATGAGTGATGTAGTATGGTAATATAGAATGACTCTACACACTAGGACTCACCCAAGGCCTTGCCATCAAGGCGCACTCCGACTTTGGGGTTATGTGTGGATGAAAAACTCAATTAATTATTAAGTGCCGGAAAGTACTTAATAATTAACCAAGTAAAAAACACCTCCCAGAGTAAACTCACTTCATGACAGTGTGCCAAGTTTCCTAGGCCTGTTACATGACTCAATTCATCACACTAGCATCAACGTACATCATCCCTGTAGGGGTTGCGGAATATAAGTGCAACAAAGAAAAAGATGAGAAGTTAGAGTTAAAAATTTTTGACGATACATGAACCTTGGTGGTACATGAAGCCTTTGAAATATCCTCACGCATGGAGTCTTCAAATATTTTAGGTGCTACTTCAGTGGTCAACAGGGGGATTCAACAGAACGAATGGGCTTGGTCTGTATTCTTGTTCCCTTGTCCAATTTGGTGGTTAGTCTTGTATTCTTGTCCTGTGGGAGCTCCTTTATTGGCTAGTAGCTTTAGGAGTGACACTACATGGGAAACATTGATTTTCGTTGTGTGGTCTCGCTTCTCGACACCACATGCGACGCTCCCCTCCGCTCATAATAACCCCTTTACACATATTTCCCATCCGAGTCCACATTTGTCCATTAGGTGCACAAGGAGTCAGCCTCCCGCTCCCCTTGCCCACACTTTGGGTTGGGATTGGAACGATGTCCCAGAGGTTGATGTAGCTTAAAGAAAATTTAAAAGCATAATTTGGTCACTCTCTACAGAAAATATACCATAAAATGCAAAAGATGGCCAAGACATAAAAATTTAGTACGTGGGCAAAAGCTAAACATGGGCTCCACCGCTATCATTATGGCCATCACCTTGGTTCTTAGGGCCCCTTAGGCGGGCCCCCTTGCAATATTAAGGAACCCATGAATGTCCCGACCGCTGGTCGGTGATGAACTGCCCAACCTTAAAGGAGTGTTCAGTCGGTGATGAACTGCCCAACCTTAAAGGAGTGTTCACTGATATATCATATGCATCATGCTTTGATCTCTTCGAGTTCCGAGCAATTATCAAAGAAAAATCAATGAAAGGCATATGAAGAAAGGTGGAAAACAAAGGCTAGGCTAACTCATGTAGCATGATTACCCCCTCATATACCTATTCACCCAAGTGTGGGCCTCCCTCATTATAGCTACCCTTGTACCATGTCATGTGGCGTGGAGCCTTCCTTGTTGCCCCACTCCGTTTCATCATTATTTCATATGATACCTGCAATCTAACAAACGTACCATGGACCTGTCGCTCCCTTAGAGGTTGAATCCACCTAATAGGGTCCTTGATTAACCTCCTTCTTGAGCCTGGAGACCTCTGTACATTCTAAAGCCCATTATGGAATGACATGCCACTATGAAGCAGTGTTCTAAAAGCCGGCCGGCTTGGAACCGTCTCGGTCGTCAAACTGATTCAGTCGGTCGAGTCCGTATCAACTCAGCCGGGTCACTTCGTGTGGCCAGTAATCCCCAAAAACACAATTTTTTAATTTTTTTTTTATGTTTTTTCGGAGTGTGGGGGACAGCCGGTCTGTATCAACTTGGCCGGGTCACTTCATGTGGCCTATAAACCCCAAAAACACATTTTTTTTTTGTTTTTTAATGTTTTTCTGGAGTGTGGGGGACTCCAAATGGTTTTATTAATTGGTTTTTTGCTCTTTGGGGTCCATTCCCCTCTTCTAGTATTGATATGCCATTCAAGTTTCATGGTAATGTTAAATTCTTAAAGTAAAAGTGACATTCTCCTTAATCTTCATTTTCATCATTTTACTTAAATTTTTAACATTGCCATGAAATGACTCAGGATGTTTGAGAGTGGTTCCGACCTCATTGGATTTCATATGGAGAAAGTAGAATTTTAGATTTCATTCAAAATCTAGCAGACTTACCAGTTTTTCAGGATTGCCATATTTCCATTGAATTTTGTCATGAATTAGGGTATGCAACTCGCATTTAATCAAGAGCACCAATCCCTCTATGTACCTTGATGTTAGTCACATTGGTTGTTGAACTCCTCTGGGATTCGCTCCCAAACCGGGAGCTTCTGAAAATGTTGCTCCCGCTCTCGTTTTTGCTCTCGCTCCCCGCTTTCGCTCCCACTCCCAAGTAACACTGAGCCAGATGATGTTGGCAACTCTAGCTGTAGCCAGTGGTACTAGTCACAAACTTTTGTTGTAGAGGCCATTTATAGCCTCCTTGGTTATGTGTTTTTGTTTTGATCTCTATATCATCATCGTGTATGTATTGGACAGTGCACTGGGTGCCATTTTGATATAATGGATATATTCATGAGCCTACTTTGATCATATGTTGTCTTCGATCTATATTCTAATGCTGTGTGTTTGGAAACATGAATGAAAATCTTTAAAATTATGTGTTTTTATAAAAAAAAATATTTAATGTATTTTTTACAACGACCGAGTCATTGAAATCGAGCCGGTCGAGTCGATACCGAGTCGGAGTCGGAGTCGACCCTCAGCCGAGTCGGAGTCGGAGTCGACCCTCGGCCGAGTCGGAGTTTTAAAACATTGCTATGAAGTGCCCACTTGGTTCCATGATTTGTAAGCTCATTTGCTCAATTGCACTAATGAATTTTTGTACTGGAAGACCAAGCCCTCGAGAGTATCATGATGGCACTTGTAGGGTGAGCGTTGAGAGCCATGGGCCTCCACCATAGTAGGGAGTAGATAGCCACACCACTTGATTCTTCAACACCACTGATCGCTTGCACATGTCCCAAATATTCGATGATGATGATGCACTTGGAACACATTTCCCAACTGGCTACACACGCACCACACACTTGATAGTATATCTAGGACCTAGATTGGGGTTTTGTCTCACCTAGGGAGACAAGAGAGGGCTTTCATGATCATTCCGACCCTTATAAATGAAGCACAAGCTTGCTTGATTTGGTTAGAGACCCATGAGGCCATTCTTTGTGTTGCCACAACCACATGGGAGCACCACAGTTTATTTGCTTGGTGATTAAGTGGCCAACTCCTTTGTCATTGTTATTGGAGCCCTCTTATTCATCATGGCACACGAGGGACTTGATTTGGCCTTCCAACGATCCTATTAGCTATTGTTCTATCATTTCGACCGTTTTGAGGCGCTTATTATTCATATTTTCGAACTTTTTGGTGGGCTTGTCACCAAAGTATTGTTATTTTGTGTGAGAATTTCTGAATCTACACATCAGAGATCCTACTGCAATCACTGGTTTATCATCTCCTACTTGTTATTACATTCAACAAGTTATTTAATTTATAAATAGTGATGAAAAACACTACTGCAGACTACACTGACGTACAAATCAGAAACTGAAACAATGTATGAGACAAAAACACAAGGGACGCCGTTATTTTTGGACAACACCTCCCCGGAAAAACCCAACTTGGGAAAATCGGTGCAACAGATAGAGGGTTTGTATTATTAAGCAAGCATAATCTGAGTACAACAGGTTGCCTCTCACATCGGCTAACCTTACAGAGAAATATCAACAACAACAAATACATACGAGTGTTCAGTCGGTGATGAACTGCCCAACCTTAAAGGAGTGTTCACTGATATATCATATGCATCATGCTTTGATCTCTTCGAGTTCCGAGCAATTATCAAAGAAAAATCAATGAAAGGCATATGAAGAAAGGTGGAAAACAAAGGCTAGGCTAACTCATGTAGCATGATTACCCCCTCATATACCTATTCACCCAAGTGTGGGCCTCCCTCATTATAGCTACCCTTGTACCATGTCATGTGGCGTGGAGCCTTCCTTGTTGCCCCACTTCGTTTCATCATTATTTCATATGATACCTGCAATCTAACAAACGTACCATGGACCTGTCGCTCCCTTAGAGGTTGAATCCACCTAATAGGGTCCTTGATTAACCTCCTTCTTGAGCCTGGAGACCTCTGTACATTCTAAAGCCCATTATGGAATGACATGCCACTATGAAGCAGTGTTCTAAAAGCCGGCCGGCTTGGAACCGTCTCGGTCGTCGAACTGATTCAGTCGGTCGAGTCCGTATCAACTCAGCCGGGTCACTTCGTGTGGCCAGTAATCCCCAAAAACACAATTTTTTAATTTTTTTTTTATGTTTTTTCGGAGTGTGGGGGACAGCCGAGTCCGTATCAACTTGGCCGGGTCACTTCATGTGGCCTATAAACCCCAAAAACACATTTTTTTTTTGTTTTTTAATGTTTTTCTGGAGTGTGGGGGACTCCAAATGGTTTTATTAATTGGTTTTTTGCTCTTTGGGGTCCATTCCCCTCTTCTAGTATTGATATGCTATTCAAGTTTCATGGTAATGTTAAATTCTTAAAGTAAAAGTGACATTCTCCTTAATCTTCATTTTCATCATTTTACTTAAATTTTTAACATTGCCATGAAATGACTCAGGATGTTTGAGAGTGGTTCCGACCTCATTGGATTTCATATGGAGAAAGTAGAATTTTAGATTTCATTCAAAATCTAGCAGACTTACCAGTTTTTCAGGATTGCCATATTTCCATTGAATTTTGTCATGAATTAGGGTATGCAACTCGCATTTAATCAAGAGCACCAATCCCTCTATGTACCTCGATGTTAGTCACATTGGTTGTTGAACTCCTCCGGGATTCGCTCCCAAACCGGGAGCTTCTGAAAATGTTGCTCCCGCTCTCGTTTTTGCTCTCGCTCCCCGCTTTCGCTCCCACTCCCAAGTAACACTGAGCCAGATGATGTTGGCAACTCTAACTGTAGCCAGTGGTACTAGTCACAAACTTTTGTTGTAGAGGCCATTTATAGCCTCCTTGGTTATGTGTTTTTGTTTTGATCTCTATATCATCATCGTGTATGTATTGGACAGTGCACTGGGTGCCATTTTGATATAATGGATATATTCATGAGCCTACTTTGATCATATGTTGTCTTCGATCTATATTCTAATGCTGTGTGTTTGGAAACATGAATGAAAATCTTTAAAATTATGTGTTTTTATAAAAAAAAATATTTAATGTATTTTTTACAACGACCGAGTCATTGAAATCGAGCCGGTCGAGTCGATACCGAGTCGGAGTCGGAGTCGACCCTCAGCTGAGTCGGAGTCGGAGTCGACCCCCGGCCAAGTCGGAGTTTTAAAACATTGCTATGAAGTGCCCACTTGGTTCCATGATTTGTAAGCTCATTTGCTCAATTGCACTAATGAATTTTTGTACTGGAAGACCAAGCCCTCGAGAGTATCATGATGGCACTTGTAGGGTGAGCGTTGAGAGCCATGGGCCTCCACCATAGTAGGGAGTAGATAGCCACACCACTTGATTCTTCAACACCACTGATCGCTTGCACATGTCCCAAATATTCGATGATGATGATGCACTTGGAACACATTTCCCAACTGGCTACACACGCACCACACACTTGATAGTATATCTAGGACCTAGATTGGGGTTTTGTCTCACCTAGGGAGACAAGAGAGGGCTTTCATGATCATTCCGACCCTTATAAATGAAGCACAAGCTTGCTTGATTTGGTTAGAGACCCATGAGGCCATTCTTTGTGTTGCCACAACCACATGGGAGCACCACAGTTTATTTGCTTGGTGATTAAGTGGCCAACTCCTTTGTCATTGTTATTGGAGCCCTCTTATTCATCATGGCACACGAGGGACTTGATTTGGCCTTCCAACGATCCTATTAGCTATTGTTCTATCATTTCGACCGTTTTGAGGCGCTTATTATTCATATTTTCGAACTTTTTGGTGGGCTTGTCACCAAAGTATTGTTATTTTGTGTGAGAATTTCTGAATCTACACATCAGAGATCCTACTGCAATCACTGGTTTATCATCTCCTACTTGTTATTACATTCAACAAGTTATTTAATTTATAAATAGTGATGAAAAACACTACTGCAGACTACACTGATGTACAAATCAGAAACTGAAACAATGTATGAGACAAAAACACAAGGGACGCCGTTATTTTTGGACAACACCTCCCCGGAAAAACCCAACTTGGGAAAATCGGTGCAACAGATAGAGGGTTTGTATTACTAAGCAAGCATAATCTGAGTACAACAGGTTGCCTCTCACATCGGCTAACCTTACAGAGAAATATCAGCAACAACAAATACATACGAGGGTTTAGCTCATTCTCCAAGTCACAACTGATCCACTGCGTGACTTGACTCCAGCAAGCACTGCGAAATCCCAGCGCAATCCCTGCTTGGGCCAGCGTCCTGCTTCGAGGAGACTGCGTCACCCCTTCTGCTGCATCGATTTACAGGAGGAAGACTGTTGGTCAGCCCTCTTGGTTTAGAACCTCGCTTCTACAACAAAATCTCGGACTTCTGACGAATATCCTGCTCTGCCACTACAAGGGACTCTCTTGGCCTGCGTCAGCACTGCGTGAGCCTATTCCTGCGCTGTGTAGGCCTCTGCGCTGCTTCTCTGATGCTACTGCTCCCTCTTTGCCTAGTACTCTTTGGCTCAGAACAACTTTCAGATACAAATCTATGCTACTGCCTCTCTCATTGCAACTCAGATCACCTATTCAATTTTCTCAGCAAATCGCGCCCTAGAAAATTCGAACTGACTCATCACTTGGCGTATCTCCAACTGACCCTCAAGCCTCCTCTTATACTTTTCCTGTTGATGAATCAACGACTGAGATTAAGTCCCTCATCAACGACTAAGATTAAAACAGACTTGATCCTCGTCTCTTAGAAGCTTCTCATCCATATTTTTATTAATACCCATTAATATTTTTATTTTCCTAAGTTTAGACTTAGGAACCCAATAAAAAATATTAATTATTTTAATAAATCACAATATGGGTGGAATTTCTCCAAACGATTTCTGGGTCTTGGAGATCTTATGTATTCTAGCCGCTCCACAAAATTTCAGATCTAGAGCACATCCGATGCTACCCAAAATCAACATTTTGAACATTATTTATTCTTGGGGCATTATTAGGCTAATATAGGACTTTCAAATATCCTAAAGACTCATATAAATACATTAGAGCCTCATTGTATCATCATGACTTGGCTTGGTTTAGCTCTCTCTAGAAGAGAGTTTCACACTTTTTCTTGGTTTGTCTATTTGAGATCTCTTGATGCATTTCGATATCTTTGGAGCTGAAATTTTCATTCTCCTGGAGGCATTTTCTAGATTTTGGATTGTTAAAATTGGCAACTAGGGCCAAACTCCATGTGGGTCATCTTATTTATGGCAGCTGATATTTTTTCTGGATCCCTCTCATTGAGAGGTGTAGGATTTATCTAAAGGTCCTCTGATTCCGATAAGTATTCATGAAGTTATGAATTTATTTGTGTTATAAGACAATTCGTCAAGGTCGGCCAGCGACCAAATAAACCCCACATGTGCTCAACGTTTTAGTATAAAAGGAGATGACTTGAGAGTCATTTCTCACACACACTTCTTGTGTTCTCTTCCTCTCCACTTTTCTTTGGGTTTTTGGTGGGAGGAAGAGATCCTAAGAATCTACGCAGCCCTAAGGAGAGGATGCCCTAGCTCAACGTTGTCGTAGAGATGGCATGCCCTAGATCTAGATGAAGGCAATGAAGAGAAGGCTCTACATCCTGATGTGGTAGCTTACATGGAGGGCAACTCTTATGGTGGACACAAGGCTATATGCTGTCCAGATCAAAGCTGCCCTAAACGCTGTTCAACCACCCTAAACATTCTCTGTTTTAGCCGCAGCTAAGGCAACATTCCAGCGAAGGTTTGAAGGGCTGTCTTAGGCCATCTCAGGTGACCGAATTATTGCAAGGAAGGGCAGCCGCATCAACTGTTTAGAGGACGGGCAAACCCTTAACCAGTTTGCTGCAAATCTATGGAAGCTTGCTGTGAGGGCAGGCCATGGACCTTGTAAAGGCTAGAACCGCCCAGGATTATTGTGAAGGGTCTCATCCCCACAAGGAAGGGCAGCCGCATCACCTTGGAGCAAATCTGGGCGGAAAAGAAGGCTGGCAAAGACACTGTGATATGCCCTAACCAGACCTAAGTTGCAGCAAACAAATCAGACCTCAAAACAGTGAGCTAAGGTATGTTGTCTATGACATTTCTTGTAGGTGTTGAGGATCAGTTTGGACCAGATTGTTGGGCAGTCTGTGGGAGCCAAATTGGTGGCTGTACATAATAGTATGGTGCATGGGACAACAAGACATAATGCTGCCAAGATGCATGGGACAGCAAGACATAACGCTGCCAATATGCATGGGACAGCAAGGTGACATAATGCTGCCAAGATGCATGGGACAGCAAGATATAATGTTGCCAATATGCATGGGACAACAAGACATATTGCTGCCAATATGCATGGGAAAACAAGGAGACATAATGCTGCGAAGATGCATGGGACAGCAAGGTGACATAATGCTTCCAAGATGCATGGGACAGCAAGACATAATGCTGCCAAGATCAATGGGAAAGCAAGGTGACATAATGCTGCCAAGATGCATGGGACGGCAAGGTGACAGTGCTGCCAAGACGCATGGCACAGCAGTTTGGTACTTGGTGCAGCAAGTACACAAAGCAACAATGGCGCAAAAAGCACATGGGTGACAACATGGTGCATCAATGGCACAAGGTACAACAATGCTAAACACTGGGACAACAATGCAGCATAAGGTGCAATAGTATGATGTGTACAACATGGTCATAAGGTCCAGCATTGTGATGATGGGTGCAACATGTAGCACAATGATAGGTGAAGGAGTCACCTTGGAGAATCAGTTGAAGTAGCATGTATTGAACTGATCTCATATATCATCTTCTTAAAGATGATCTATGCTCTTATCTAGATAATTCAAAGTTTTGAGTTCTGTTGTAAATGTACTATCTCTCTCTCTCTCTCTGCTGAATTATTGAAGAACATATAAGAAGAATTGATCAAGGGTTCCCCACATTGGGGTTTGTCCCTGGCTAGTGCCACATCTTGTGTCCTCTTGTCTTGGCTTGTCTTCTGCGATTTATGTTTATGTTCTATTTGCAATTTACTTTAATGCTGATGTGATCTAATTATGAAAATTGAAATAAATTGCTCTAAGCATAGAACATACTTAAACTTAACATGGATTTGGATATATCTCTTTTTGTCTTGTATGTATTCTTTCTAAATATATTTGCATAATAATGTCTAACGTGTGGAAATCATGCAACTAGCTATTGTTCTTCCGTGCTATAATTGTTGAATATCATTGTAATAGAATGTTAGATTGCAAATTTGTGCATGTTACTCATTGATAACAAGTACATGAATGTTCCTAGTGGAGTAAGACTTGTTTTCTTTCCCTAAAAGTCCATAAATCTTGGGTGGGTAAACGTTAGAGAGTGGTTGCTAGGGCATCATTTTCTAGCCTCCTTGAAGACAATTTTGGCTGGATTTCGAATGACATAGACTCCATAGCCCAAGAACAAGGCACTAATCTGAGCAAATTTGGTGATCAACCCCCTTTCCCTCTTCTTTGTCTCCTCCAAAATATTTCGATCTCTCACCTAGACGTCCTTGCTAGGACATCATAGGAATTTCTCTAGAGGGATGCTGTTACACTTCCACTTAATGAAACTTTTGCACTGTTGTCTCGTCTAGATTTTCACCAAGTTTGACGGGTTTTCAACGGTTCATTTGTGAGAAAAGCTAAGCCCTAGCTTGGATTTTGGAAGTTAACCTTTAATGTTATAGGGAGGGACTTGTTGATGGTTACATTCAATCAAGGCTTGATCATTTTAACACTTTCTTTGTCCTAACTTGATCTAGTGTGCACTTAGGAGGCTTTTCTCCCATGATAAAAACCTAAAAAGCTAGGTCTCGTGTGGACCCATCCTAGGTGTCTCAGGTCTAGTAACACCTACCTTGGAGGCCATTGCTCACTTCAAAGTGCTTATTGAGAGGTCCTATTTCATCTTGGAAATCTTGATTTTGGGACAACTTATCTTCTTGTATCATCACAAATACCTAGACCTTGATTCCCATCTTTAAGCCTTTCTTAGAGAGACTTTATCTTGCTTTCGAAGCGAGCAGGCCATTATCTTAGCCTCTCCTTTGAATGGGCTTTGGAAATCACATTGTACCTTATTATCGATCCTATCCTCCTAATGATTTCCTCCATACCGAGACTCCTCTGATAGGTGAAAGTTCGTAAAGGGAAGGGGGCATCGATTGTGGTGATAGTGGGTCCTTGTCCTGGTGTTTCCATTTGGTCTAGTAGTTGTCCTTTAGGCACCCCTCCTAGGGCCCCTACTAGATTGTGTCGTAACGCGACCTCACTTTGCAGAAATAATTCAGCCTCGTTACTTCACTCGAAAACTAGAATCCCTGAGGAATTTCTATGAAAATTCTCTTCGCAATTTATGTTGCTGAAACCTAGTTGTTGGTGTCTCCCATACTATGTTACCGGATCCATCAAGCTTGATGGCTGGATCCGCAGATCCCCAGATCAGAGACAAATTCGTATCCGGATCCGTAGAGATCCGCCCATCTTCTCTCCGTGTGTAAATACGGTATGTAAGCAAAAATTTCTCTCCGTGGGTAAAAAATTGTAATTCAGCACAAAATTTCTAAACAAAAATATCAACGGAAGTCAATTTCGAATGTTAAGAAATGGATTAAAAATCGCTCCGCGAAAATAAACTAAGGAGTTGCTCAAAGTCATAAAATTTATTATTTTAACATTGAAATGTATTATTTTTAATACAATATATTATAAACTTTAATTCAAGTGAATGAAGCTAATGATGAGAATGAGCAGATATGAAGTCCGAGAGGGAGTTGGCGGGCCACAATTTATTATTTCTATGTTGACGGTATTATAAACTTTAATACAAAGATATATTATAAACTTTATATTATTTAATACAAATACATATTATAAACTTTATATTATTTAATACAAATACATATTATAAACTTTAATACAAAGATATATTATAAACTTTATCTTATTTAATACAAATACATATTATAGACTTTAATACATGTGACGTCAAGATTATAATCTACTCGTATTTATTTAGAAGATATTTTATTTAAAGTTTAAAAAGTAAGTTTATATTTTAATAAATTTTCAAGTTTAAAAATAGGTTTTCTAAAATAAGTTTAATAATTTGCTTAATATATATAATTATAACTAATAATTAATGTTTAAATATTTATAAATGATGCATTAATTATATTATGATAAATTTAATAATTATTTCTAAAGTATTATATTGAATTTATATATTTAAAAATTTCCGTATGTTTTTTTATTTTTATATAAATTTAATTAATATTTATAAATGATACCTTAGGAATTACTTATATAATAATTATTTATTGTATATAAAAATTACATATTGAAAAATTATGTTTTTAAGTTTATGTTTATTTAAATTTAAATTTTAAAAATTATAAAATATTTTATATTTGCTTGTACTTGCCGTTTCCGGATCCAGGCTTTTCAAAAAACTGGCGGATCCGTATCCAGATCCGTATCCTGGTAACTTAGCTCCCATGCTATCACTGTGCCCTTGCTATCAATTCAAAATCGTTATATCTCCAAAAGCCCCATTGATCTCCTCTTATAATCTCTCGTTGAGCAATCAATGACCACAATTTATTCGCAATTGATGACTAAGTTGATCTTGACTTCATTCAATCACTTTTCTAGAAGTCACCAGAGAAAAATTGATTTCTCTCAATTAATCCCCAATTAAGTAGCCACTTTGCCTAAGTGGCTAATGAAATCTAATTAAGATAATATTCTTTAGAAACTTTTTTTGGGTATTGGAGATAATTATTCCATTTGTGTCTCTAGCCTCATAGATACCACCTGAGACTAAAACAGCTATGCGAGCTACATAAACCAACAGGATCGACTAGTTTGACCCCCAAACTTGTGCTGTTAGAGGCTTGGAATTGGGAAAGATTGCTTAGGTACTGATCTGACCTGTCTTCACTGAACCAAATTTTTCTCACCAAACTTTTTGATTTTGTACCAAATAGACCAGTTCTGTACAATGAGATTAAGGACATTCCATATGCAAATTAAAAAAAAAGTGATAATTTTTGAGTGGGGTAGCTTATTATTCAAGCCTAAGGTGCTATTTCTGCTATGCTATGTTAATGTAAAATTCTTAAAGTAAAAGGATGGAAATGAAGTATAAAGGAGTTTTATCTTTCATTTTCGTGCTTTTACTTATATTTTTAACATTGCGATTAATGGTTTCAGAATGTTTGAGAGTGGTTCTAACCATATTGGATTTTATGCAGAGAAAGTAGAATTTTAGATCCCACACAAAATTTAGTAGCCATAACAGTTTCACGATTTCAAGATTGGGGTGAGTGCAATATTTCCATTGGATTTTGTCATGTACGAGGGTATGGAACTAGGATTCAATCAAGAGCACCTAGCCTTCTATGTGCCTTAATGTTGGTGGCATTGGTTAAACTCCTTTGTCATAACCCTTGTAAAAATGTACCCATTACTCAA
The DNA here is from genome assembly GCA_031772625.1 of Pinus tabuliformis. Classification (NCBI taxonomy): domain Eukaryota; kingdom Viridiplantae; phylum Streptophyta; class Pinopsida; order Pinales; family Pinaceae; genus Pinus; species Pinus tabuliformis. Next base: position 1,404,625,888 of record CM062820.1, on the reverse strand, counting down.
AGAAAATATTAACTTGACATGTTAAGCTTTTGCAATCTTATTTTAATGCTTAGAGGGTGATATTAATGACAAAGATCCCAATATAGGCAATGGTTTTGATGATATGTAGGTATTTACTTTTGCATGTTTTTTTGGGATGCTAGAGGCGAGGTTTGGAGATGTATTTTTGCTGCAAAGATGGATTGCACTCAGTGATATTTTGGGATTTTGCACCATTACATGCTATATAGATGAGAATTTTTCCCGATTTGTATATAAATGGTTTGGATTCATGTGGATGAAATTGAATATATATATTTTTTCTTTGAAATTTGACTATTCGTTGTATTTTTTGGTCAACTGTTCTTCTATTTAACCAATTCCAGTTTCGTGCTGATCGGTTCCCCGTTTTTTTTTTGTGGGGGGAGGGTGATCTACTGGATGGGTCAACGGTTAGATTCTGATAACATTGCTTTGGATAAATGCTTCAAACATTGTGTCTGCAAATATATCATTGTGGGGTCTGGAAAGAGACTTATTGTCAACATTGAAGAAAATATAGGAAAATATCAGAAATATCGAGAAACTGAAAAAAATAAAGTTGTTCAATTTTTAAATTTGTTTTAAGCATGTAAGATTGTCGATCCCTCTAGTCCCTTTATCGGCAAACATAACAGTGAATAACCCTATTGTTGTCAATCCCCAACTTTCCCTTTTCAAATTGACGAAAAATCCCAAAAAACCCTAAAATTCTGTTTACTCTGTTGATATTTTCTGGTTTATCTGTCATATTTTGCTGATAGATTGTGATATTTTCAAAATATTATGACGCATTCAAAATTTGAAAAAATCATGTGTTTTTCAGGTGATATTATCACTAAGTTGAGGGAATTGTGATATAGCACGGATATTTTAAAGACTGCTTCAGATGCAACCACTTATAGGATTTAAGTTTTATATAGTAAAGCCTTGGATCTGTTCCCACTTTAGATGGTTTTAACTTTGATTCTGTTTTTGAATTTGCATGTCTAATAAAAAATTTCAATGGTATTCAATGAATATAATGGGCCTTTATAAGATCATTAAAGGAAAGATGTTGGACCTCAGGACTTTGCTTTCAGTTAGAGAGATGATGTTGTATAAACAGCATTTCATCATCTATTCTTTAACCTTAACCTATATAATATTTGTGCTTTTGCTAGGATTTTTGTGTTTCAGTAGAGTATGGAGATATTGCCCAATTTTTTGTAGTTGTATATTGAGTTCTGTACCGTGTTTTGACTCATTGTTTAGTGGACTATAAATTTTGGATCTGTTGAGTAGATTTTGAGTTCAAGTCATAGTATTGGTCAGAGCCTGTGTGTCGTACATGCTTGGGAGCACCAAAGTGTGTTGCTGTGTTGTTAAAACAAAAGATGCTTCTGGCTGTTAAGTTGGAGTTCTTAAAATAAATGCCAAAATAATTTTTTCAAAGCGTTTTTTGATGTTGTTCTTATATTTGTAACTTAGTGCTACACTACATCTTTTTCATATTTGGCTTTGAAAATTAACTCAAAGGCATTCCTTTGTTACCTGGTTTTTTTTTCTCTGAAGATTGACTTTTATTATTGCCCGACATCTTTACAGTTCTTGTTATAAAATTGTTATTTCAAAATTAAGAATAGTTCCTGCGCTGCTTGCATTACGGTTTGGGAGAGATACTGCCATAGTATTTAACAAACATGATTACTATTTAAAAAATAATGTTGTCTGCTCTAGAAATGTCCTGTCTTCAAATTTACCAGGAGTAAGCATGTGACACTCGTTTTGGTTGAGAAGATGAGGGATTGATACAATGATTTTTTAGAGAGATGAAACAAGTGATATTTATAGACAGCTATTTCATATTTTGTTAATAACGGCGGCATTTTTCATTATGATGTGGATCTTGGTGAGGTATGGATGATGAGGAATTGCTGCATCTCTTGGTTGAATAGGTTCATGGTGCAGTTGAAGGATGCCGAGAAGAAATTGAATGTCTGAGACAACAATTGGAGAAGGCTCTTCAAGACAAACAAGAAATTGAGGTGAGCAATATGTCTAAAGTTTTATGGATGTTGAGAAAAAAAATCAAGTATAGGTGATGTAGATTACTATGAATGAAAAATGAAACTTTACTTCACAACATAGCTTTAGTGGTTCTCTCTTTCCGGTGTCTATTCAAATTGTATTGTAGATTGTAATCGGCTATCTCTGAATGTTTCTATGTTCTATTTCTTGCAATAGTGGTAACATATTGCATGTATAAAAACTATGCTATTGTTTAGTTTTTTAGTGTGTTTGTTTTGTTAGTGTTGATAATCAGACCAACTGAAGAATTCAATTGGAAATATCTGTGTCATTTTGGAATGTCTTTGTTCGTGATTTTTCAATTTTCTGCATTTGTCCACATCTCTATTTCGTCTGATGCAGGAAGAATTCTCTAGTATTATGTGATGTAATGTGGGTTTGCCTAAACATATCTTGTGGTCTGCGTTAAAAGTCACTCAACTATTTTTACCCAAAAATTTGAAAGAAGTATTTGAAAAATTGTTCAAAAAATTATTTGGGCTATTCAACCATTCAATGTTTTTTCAGAATTTACAAAACGAAATCCAGAGAGTTGTGAAAAAATAAGTCACTGCTAGCATACCCCCAGGATAGCAATGTATTGAAATTTTGTCATTATTAAGATTTGGGAGAAGCTTCACATTTGCATCATATAAATATTTTCCTCCAGTCAGGCATCAATTTTGAAGTGTTAAACTTATTGTTGGCTTAACCCTTCTATGTAAATGGGCGTAAATAAAGAATGCTCTTCATTCAGAGAGAAAGAAAAGGGAAATTTGTTCACGAAAACAAAATTTATGCATGCCTTAATATTGATGATTATCTTTATATTGAGAATAATGCTAAGCTCGGTAAAACTTAGATCCCTATAATGCCAAAAAGAGTTGAAGGTAGAAAGTATACTGAAATATATGCACACTGCTTAATTTTGGAATACTATTATAAGACAAGTTGAATGTATGTGTAGTGGTTTGAAGAAAGTCAAGCATTTTTTTGGTGCAGGGGTGAATAGAAGAGGAAGTTGATGAGAGTAGCCCAGGTAGGTACTTTTGCGTAGGTCTAAGTGTCTAGACATGTAGAAGTTGGCTAGTTGACCTTTAAACCTGGCAATTATTTTAATTATTAAATTAATTTCTTTTTATGAGGAAAAGTGAGTTTATTCTAATGAAATGCAAACATTATTTGCTATTAGTGAATTAGATGAATCTCAATCGTTGATCTCAAGTGATATTGAGATTTAATCTCAACCGTCAGTCACTTTGAATATTAGGGTTGTGGATGCGGTTAATTATTCGAACTCATAAAAGGAAGGCTAAGTAAGCGAGAGGAAAAATTTAGTGATTACCAACGTGAGATTGTGGCATCCCCAACTAAATAAATTTTTCTAAGTATGACACATGTGGACCCTAGGGTGGGGCTTGGAACGATGCCTCGAAGGTTGGTGCAACTAAAAAGAAAAGAAAGGCATAATTTGGCCACTCTCAACACGAAATGTACCACAAAATGCAAAAGATGGTGGGGACATTGTTATGAGTATAATTCATAACAAATAAAATAAATAACAATAATTGTAAATAATAAATAATCAATAATAAATAACCAAATAATGGTTATCTTAAATAGTCATTAGTTAAGTGGAAAGGCATGTCTAAAAGACGTGGCCAATCATGAAAGGACACCTGCCTAGGTATATAAGTAGGCCCTCATTGTAACAATTATCATCTCTTGTACATTTGATATATTAACAAAATATTATTTACAAATACCTATGTATTTTACATTTTAAGTCAACAAGCTACAGTTTTGTTGCTTCAGTGGTATCAGAGCCATGCAAGCCTTTGGACGTTACCCGCTGCACAATATGTCATTATGTTTATGTCTTGAAATCATTGAGCAATTTAGTAAAATTTATGAAGCATTTCAGCAATTAGAAAAATCGTGTGCAGAAGTTACACGATGTCTAAAGAATAGTTATTCAGAAATGCATAATAAGGAAGATGATAGTGATGGTGAAGAAACGAAACAATGAGAAGAAGATTTTGATCAGAATGATGATAGGGAAAATGAAGAGGTAATAGATAATGATGAATATGAAAATGATACTATTGAAAGAGAGGAATCAAAAAGGGGAGAGATTGAAATTGGATGCCAAAAACAAATAAACATAGAGTCTTCGTTGCAAGCATGATATATGGAATTCGCACCGCCATTAGGTCTTGTCGCATATCTCTAGGCAGGATGTGTGCATTCCCACTTCCACCCTAGGCATAAGAGCCAATTTTGGTTTGAGAACCATCCCTAACTTTCCAGGCTAGTCCTTTCTTTATAATGCCAAAGGAGTGGGAAATGGCTTTCCAAATGCTCGAAGCCCCCTGGATGTTGTGGCTGAGGCTACAAATCCAGTCAGATATTGATATGGGATGGATGTACTTGTTGTATATGACCTCCTTCCACAAGCTGTTTGTGGTTATGATTTGCCATCCCATCTTTGCTCCGAGGGCTTTTGCGAAGTCCAGGGGTTCCTTCAGCCCCCATCCACCCCATTTTTTGGGCTTTGCAATCCTTTCCCATTTAACCCAAGCAAAGGTTTTTCTGGCATTTTGACCCCGCCAAAGAAATCTGCAGCAAATCTGCTAGATTCTACAAAGAATGCCTTTAGGTATCCATGCCAGGGACATCCAATAAACTGGGATTGCCTCTAGAACTGATTTTATTAGGGTGAGCCTACCAGCATGAGAGAGCCATTTCTGCTGCCATATATTTATTCGGTTTTCAATTTTTGCTAGCAACCACGACAGTCTGCAATACGGTACCCGTTTGGCTTTAGCCTGAAACCCAAATATTTCAGTCTTGAATCCAGATCCTGCTTGACGAAACCGAAATGCTGGGAGGGAAAACTTTGTTAATTTTGAAGACAGGAGTTAAAAATGATAGTTGATTTTTCATAGTTCGGCTCCATACCTGTGGCTTTACAAAACAGAGATAGAATTGACTTGAAACAAGAGGTATCACGATAAGAGCCATTTAAGAAAATAAGAACATCATCTACAAATAAAAGATGTGAGATAACAATCCTGTCATTGATTTCAACCCCTCCCAGGGTTCCATTGGATCTTGCTGTTTTTTAATAATCTGCTGAGTCCTTCCATAATCAGAAGGAATAACAACGGGGAGAGGGGGCATCCCTGTTTGAGACCTCTCTCAGCATGGAAGAAAGCTGAAGCCGCCCCATTAATTAGGACACTGAAGGAAATAGAAGTGAAACAACATACTATCCAATTGATGAATTGTTGAGGGAAACCGATGTGGGTAAGCATGAGTTGTAGATAGTTCCAGCTCACTCTATCAAAAGCCTTGGAAAGGTCGATCTTAAGGATGACAACTTTCTTGGAAAGAGTTTTAATCGAGTGAATCGTTTCTTGGGCAGTGCCCATAGATTCATGTATTTGACGGTGGCTGAGGAAAGCAAATTGTTCTTTTGAGTTCATCCTAGAGAGGATTGGCTTAATATGAAGGGCGATGATCTTGGAGGTAATGTTGTAAACACAATTGCAAAGAGAAATGCGCCTAAAGTCATTAAAGGTGTGGGGCTTGTCCACCTTAGGGATGAGGGAAAGGAAGGTAGAATTGAAAGCCTCTGACATCCATCCTGATGTCCAAGAGTCATCAATGGCTAGTAGCGGGTCTTGCCCAATGAGTTCAAAAAAGGTGGTGTAGAATTCTATTGGCCAACCATCAGGCCCTGGGCTTTTGTCTTTGTTCAAGCCTTTTATTGCTGCTTCCATTTCCGCCAAGGTGACCGGTTGATTTAGAGCCTCTCTTTCCTCATCCTCAACAAACCGAGGCGCAACTTACGCAACCTGAAGGATTTCAACTATATTTGTTCCCCTTGGGTTCTTATAGATGTTTGAGAAGTGCCTAAATCCCATGTCTCCACGCTGGGCGAAAGAGCTGGTCTCTCTGCCTATGTGGTCCTTTAGTTCCCAGATTGTATTAATTGATTTTCTACCCCTGGCAAACTGTTGAATTTTTTTTTTTTTTTTTTTTTTTTATATTTTCATCTCCCGACTTCAACCATAAAGCTCTGCTCTTTAAGCACCAGGTCTCCTCAGTCCTTTTCATCAGCTTGATCTTTTCTTTCTCTAGGTTTATGAGATGATCCTTTGATTGAAGGGAGGCATAACTGGACAGTCCCAATGATTCAAGAAGTTTTAGCTCTTTTTCAATCTTGTTTAGCTCCTCACCTTCCCTTTTTTGCTTGGCCTTAACCCAGATGATAGTTTTTTCCTTCAGACGGGCTAGGTTGTTTGATATGACCATCGCTGGGCCGGGGGGGGGGGGGGGGTAGATTCCCAATTACAGTGAGTCCAGCAATCCTTAACAATAACATGAAAATCATCCTCGTTGAGCCATGCAACATTAAATTTAAATGGGGATCCAGGTTTGAGGTTTGCATCCTCGATTTCCAGGAAAATCGGGGAATGGTCCGAGCATCCCCCCGAACCAACCCATTGACGAATATGTGCGAGGCGATTTAATAAAGGGAATTTGATTAGGAAACGATCAAGCCTTCAAGCCAGGGCATCCTCCCCCATTCTGCGGTTCCTCCAGGTTGGCATGATACAAGCCAAATCAATGCTTATAAGGTCATGGCCATCCAGCAGGTTTTCAAAAAACCCCGTTAAAACATCTGACTGGGCCCTGTGGCCCCATGACTCAGCAAGCCCAAGTGAGAAATTAAGGTCACCCCCAATGATCAGGTTCTCAGCTTGCATAAAGTCTGCCTGAAGCAGATTCTCCCAGAAGACCTCTCTATTCTGACATGGCCCATAAATGTTTATAATCCTCAGGGGGATATTGAGCGAGGTGGAAATGAAATCAGCTCCCAAAACACGTTTTCCACCCCAGGCATTTAAGATATTGATTGATTTTTTATTGAAACCAAGGGTACAACCCCCTGAACGCCCTCTCACATCCAAGAAAAAGAAATCCCAGTTTGGCAGGAAGGATTTTAAGGTTTTATGTACGAGGGGTCCGTCCCTAGGGTTTCTTGCAATAATAGGAAATCCAGATTTTTAGACAAACAAAATCGTTTCAATGCCAATTTTTTATCCAGGCTGGCCAAACCCCTGCAGTTGAAAGAGGTGCATTTCATGGGTCAACCTTTGCAGGGTTCCCCTTTGCTCTAAGGACCTGGCCTATGGGAGTCTGTATACCTGAAGCCACCTCAAGGCTGGCCCTTTTGATAGCTTTTGAGAGACCAGATTGTTTGCCCTGAGGGGCCTTGTGTCGAGGGGGGCGGTGCGGGTCCTCATCCAGTCCAAAGGCATGGAGGGATGGGGGATTGTATTGCAAATTGTATTGGTGGGAGGTACCTGAGGCCGAATCCCCAGAGGGGTCTTGAGAGAGTTCATGATGGACTGTAGAGCAGGGGGTACTGAGGATGGGCGCAGGGGCAGAGGCCACGGGGCAGATAACGGGGCTCAACTTACCAGTATTAGAAGCAATATTCGAAATACAAATTTGAAGATGTAGAAACAGATGGCATACAATCATTTATAAATTGAGGATGGAGGGGAGAAGAGGTACCCGAAAAGCCATTGTTCTCCCTGGCGCGCGCTCTGGTAATCGAGGCTTCCATGGTCCAAACGTTCGACTCAAACCTCACAGAAGTCGGCCTCTCTTGACCTTGTCTCAAGCTGCCCTGAAGCGCGTTGAGATCCTCCATCCCAAGCTCTTTTTGGGTACAAGCTGTTGAAAAACATTTTGGGGGACTTGGCCTTTGCCCAATGGCCAGGGGACAAGATTTGTAAAGGTGGCCAACCTCATGGCATCTCCGGCACTTGAAGGGGATGCCTCATAATCCAGCTCCTGCCAGCGCATAATGTCGCCCATCTAAAAGCGATAACTTTCCACTAGGCCCTCTCTTGTGTCAAGGTGAACCAAGGTTCTAGCCCTATGTTGCGGGGGAGTGCCCCCTTGCCCTTCGAATCCGCTCCCAATCCGCGCTCTGGGCAAGAGCGGCTCGGGAGTGCGCTCTAGAAAAAAAAAATTCGCTCCCTGGCAATTTAGGAAGCGCTGTCAGAAGCATCGCTCCCATTGCTCTCGGAGTGAAAATTACAGCCCGGGAGCGATCAGGGAGCGATCGCTCTCGATCACTCCTGAACTATAATTTTTCGCTCCTGGAGCGAATCGAGCGGCACTGGGAGCGATCCGGTGGAAAAAAATCCGCGGACATGAAAAAAAATCATTTTTTTTTTAATATAATTTAATTAATTAATTTATTTTTTATTTTTTTGAAGCCCAATGGGGCTAAAAATATTTCATTATCACTTGAATGAGTTGAGTTAGAGCTGGAGAGCAAGAGCAAAGGAGCGAGGAGCAAGGAGCAAGCCTGCAAAGAGGTAAGTAACTTAGTTATTTAGTTAGTTTAATTTAGTTAGGTAGTAATTTAGTTAGTTTAATCTAGTTTATTTAGTTTATTAATTTTATTTAGTTTAAAAATCATGAATCTAAATTAAATTAATTAGTCTAAATAAATTAAATTAATTTGCAGATTCAAAAGCCTACAAATATCAAACACCATGGACCTGGCTATATTTCTTGGCATTTTCCTCTTCTTGGTCCCTTTTATGGTTATTACGGTGCTGGAGAGTAGGAAACAAAGGGGCCAAAATGAAGAGGGGGATGGAGAAGCTGGAGAAAGTCGAATTGATGAAAACCCCGGTGAGGAGGAGCTGGAGGAGGGTGAACATGACTCTTAAAAAACTAAACAAGACCAAACCCCATTGTGGAAATATGTTAACAAGGCTGAAAACAGGGAGAGGGGTTGGAACCACTAAATTTCATTGCCCCCATTGCAACAATGATTACACAGGTTTATACACCAATGCCAGAAAACACCTCTGCGGGAAAAGGCCATGGGATGGAGACAAAGAAATAGGAATCAAAACTTGTCCAGCGGTGTCAGCAGCGGATAGAGCCAAATACATAAGGGAAGAGGAGGAAGCCCAATACAAATAAAAAAAATCAAGGGGTTTCTTTGAACCAAGCTCACAACCACAAGCACAAAGAACTGCTTCAGCATCCTCCCAAGGCAGTGGATATGGAGGCACAGGGTCATCATCTTTAAGGCGTAGAACCATATCAGATTTCCTTGATGAGGGGTGTAGGAATAATGTGGATTCAAAGGTTTACAGGTTTCTCTAAGCATGTGGGATACCATTCAATGTTCTTCGCTCACCTTATTGGCACGAAATGGTTTCTGCCATAAATGATGCGCCTAAAGGATACAACAACCCTGGGTATGACAAGGCAAGAACCGTTGGACTTGATCATGAAAAAGCAAAAATATCACATTCTTTGAATAGAATGACAAGTTCTTGGACTGACCATGGGGTGTCCATTGTATCTGATGGATGGACAAATGTAAAAGGCAAGCCATTGATAAATGTTCTTGCTGTGTCTGTTAGTGGTGCCATCTTTCTAACTGCACATGATTACTCAGACAAGTTCAGGACCGCCATCAACATTGCAGAAGCATTACTTGAAACAATTGACCGTATTGGGCCATACAATGTCATCCAAGTCATCACTGATAATGCTGCTAATTGTAAGGCAGCGGGAGCAATTATTAAGGATAAATACCCCAACATATTTTGGTCTGGATGTTTGGTTCACACATTGAACCTTCTGATGCATGATGTTGTCAAGAACGAAAATGCACAATACCAATGGATTGGTGATTTGTACAAGAAAGGCAAACAAATGATAAAATTTATTACAAATCGTAGCAATACCCATGGCCTTTTCCGTAATCACTCGAGATTGGAGTTGTTGAAGATTGCGAAGACCAGATTTGGTAGCTATTACCTCACCTTCAGGCGCCTTTTGAAGGTAAGAGAGTCATTGGCTAGCATGGTATCAAGTCCACATTGGCAGGTATTAAAGGAAAGGGCTACAAATGTAGCTGACAAGTGTGAGGCAAGTATTGGATTTCACCAAGCCCATTTATCACACGATTCGGTTTGCAGATACAGAAAAACCAATGATTGGCGAGGTGTATGAGCAAATGGATACTATGTTGGGGCAAATAAAAGATATTGTTCATAGATCCCAACTTGTACAAACTAATTCATGATTGTGTGTGTAAACGGTGGAATAGACTTAATCTTCCACTACATTGCTTGGCATATATCCTTACGCCAAAATACTACTCGACATCTTGGTTGGGCCAACCTGCACCAGGGGGTGGGATTAGGACCAAACCCCATTTAGATCCAGAGGTAACTAGTGGATATTTCCAAGCATTAGAAAAGTTGATACCTGACAGGGAGGAATGTGCAACTGTGTGCCTTGAAATAGGCAAATACTTCAGTGGCACTGGTTTGTATGGTAACTTCCATGCAATGGACGACAGAGATAGATTTGATTCTCTCACATGGTGGGAAACATATGGCGGCCAGGGAATTTTTCCAAAATTGGCAAAAAAAAGTTCTTTCACAGGTTGTAAATACTTCTTCTGCAGAGAGGTGTTGGAGCACCTACAGCTATATGCATAATCTGAAAAGAAACAGACTCCATGAAAACCGAGCAGAAAGCTTGGTTTATGTGCACTACAACTTGAGGTTGTTGAGTCATTACTGTGATCGGGCTTATGAGGATCCCACATATAAAATTTGGGACAATCACCCAGAGGATGACCATTTGGAGGATGGCATTGTACATCCTGAAGAACTGGAAGAGGAACTTATAAGGGATGAAGATGAAGCAGCTGCAGCAGCCATGCCACCTCCACCATCCAGTAGCAGTGCTCGAGGTCCGAGTCTTGTTCCTTTGCTGTCGCCACCTCCATCTACAGCCTCACGTGGAGGGCATGTGCCTTCTAGTTCTGGTCGTTGGTCTGTGCGGGAGACTCCTAGAAGACCACCACGACCTGCTTATACTCTTGGAGACTCTCGTGGCAAGGGCCACATGTAGATTTATAGTTTACTTGTCTTTTCTAATTTCTATTAGACTTTAGTTTTCATAACTGTTGAGTTTTGAGTCCTTGACTCTTTCATATCATAATGATATTTTTTGTAAACAATATATCACTGTGACAATGAAAATTTGAAGTTTGAAGTTGGCAATTATAAGTCATTGGTAATGATTGTGAATTATGAATATGATGCTTCGTGAAAGACTAAAGTTGTTTCATTTCATTTCATTATTCATGTTTCATCTTATAACATTTCAGTTCATGTTAACAGTTAGAAGTTAGGACTTAGAAATATCTAAGCTATTATTTCTTGTAATGGTTAAACTTAGCTTGCAAGTACAACTTTGGTGATCAATGATAATAAATGTTATATATTGAATTTTCAATTTTGAAAGCTTGAAGTTGAAACTTTAAGATTGAATTTGATGAATCATGATTCACGAGACTCAATATGTTGCAGTTGTAATATGTATTTTACTAACTTGTCGACATGGTTGATGAAGGTTATAATTTCTAGATGATTGATCATTGATGTGATATGGTTCAATGATCAATGATCAATATATGTTTTTTTATGTTTTTTATGTCTAATTCATCATTCTACATGTTTTTGTTGACATATATGTATCAAAAATTAAAAAAATTAAAATATATAAATATTTTTAAAAAATCGCTCCGGGATTCGCTCCCAAACCGGGAGCTTTTGAAAATGGTCGCTCCCGCTCCCATTTCCGCTCCCGCTCCTCGCTTCCGCTTCCGCTCCCAAGTAACATAGTTCTAGCCATTGCCAAAACCCCCGAGTCCATATACGATCTGTCATGATCAAGGTATGTGCCCAAATCGTTGCCTATCACCCGAAAAATGTCTTCGGACTAGAATTGCAGTGGGAGTCCCAGTAGACGAACCCATATCGGCCTTGCACCTAGGCTTTCCTTCTTTGGGTTGAAAAGAGGTGTCCAACATTTGAGGAAGATGGGGATCATTTTCAGATGCCAATAGCGAGTCAGTACCTAGTTCACTTGATCCGGCTCTAAGAAGATAAGGGCAAACAAACCCTTGGACATTGATAAGACTGCGGGAAGTTGTTCCGGTACATTTCCCCATACTTCCATTGTCCATCTCTTTAGTCGACTCGAAGAGTAATTTCTACCTCGGACTCTGCCCAGTAGGACAATAATTTCTCTCAACGTCGCTTTATCCATGCCAACTCCTTCCCCAAAAACTAGCAGTCGACCCCTTTCTCTTGCTTTGGAGAGCTTTGATTTCTTGCCAGACTTCTCCTTTGGGCCTACGCCGGAGGGTTGCTGTCGATCGACCTCCACGGTGTTATCATTTGAGTTCGAGCCACAGGTCTCATCCCCCTCAGCTTCCTTGATCGCTATGCCATCGAAAAACTCGGAGGGCAGAGTTTTGCTTCTAGGTGAAATATTTGGGAAAACTTCCGAGTAGGGTTCGGGTCCGCTAACAGGGATGTTCGCTGTTACATGAGGATCAACCAGAACATTTGTGCCAAGACCCAGTCCTTCTTACCTTGCTACCAAGAAACCCTCGTTGTTCTGAAAACCATCCGCATGTTGGTTTTGCTCACTATATGTTAACAATTCCGAAGGCAACAATATTGAGAGAAAAGGGGAGCTTGTGCCTTCAACTAGGTTTATAAACCCCTCCGAAACCGCCACGGTCGGTTGAGTGAGGTCCAGATCTTGTGGTGACTCTTCCATGTCAATTTATTGGGCTTAAATCGCTGCATTAAATTATCAACCAGGGAAATTCGTAAGCTTGTGATGATGCCAGCACAATATATGCAGGAGTAGGCAACTAACCTATGTCTAACTAAATTATTTATGATTCAATATAATATGCAAGGGAAGAGGCTCCTAACTAAGGAGGTCCTGGTTGTCCTTCCCTACAGTATCATAGAGAAATCATTCCTAAAACCAGAAACTTGAAATAAAGACAAGAGAATGAACTTAGTTATTGTTTAGATTCAAGTAGAGAGAGAGACTAACTTAGTCTCTTGATTGTCCTCTCATGTACTAATCCAAACTAAACTAAGATTCATTCATAAGCATAAGAAATGAAATGACTTGAAATTTAAAAACAAAAGAATGAATTTCAATTACCATATAAATCATTGGAGAGAGAGCCTAACTTAGACTCTTGGTATCTCCTCATATGATACTTGAAACATAAAAGCAAAAGAATGAATTTTAATTATCATGCAAATCAAATGGAGAGAGAGCCTAACTTAGACTCTTGATTATCCTCTCATAAGTTGATAAGATTCTAATTTAAAACTCATTCATCAATCATAAACAAATCAAATCCTCAAACATATAAGAAATTAAATGAAATAATATCTAATATGAAATAACATGTTTCTCTCATCCTTTTAGAGTGAGCTCAATTCTCCTAAGAACAAGACAAATTATTCCATATACTACATTAAGAAAACTTATATCTAAAACTACATAAATTCATATCCTACATTCACACAATTTATATCTAAAACTACATAATAGAAATATATGAAAAATGAAGCTTTATTCTATGCCATCATAAGTTGGATACAATGCTCTAAGAGTCCTCTCCTTTGGAATGGAGGAGGTACTCCTATATATACAATGAGAGGAGATAACAAACTCATAATGATGATCCATTAATCTCTCTTTTAGTTCCATACATTTCTCAACCATCTAGACACATAACCCTATCCTCCATGATTTCCTCCATGAGGTCCATGATCTTCTCCATGATCTTTTCCATGAGGTTTATCTTATCAAATTCGAATTTTATCATTCAAGGCCACATAAAGGTGTCTTGGAAGCTTCCTTGGAACCTACACATGTCACCAAAACAACCCACTTTCCATATATAAAGTAAAATATATTATTTTCTAATATTTAATCAAGAATTTCTCTCAAAAATGCTTAAAAATAAACAATATTTGGAAAATATAAATGAGACCCATTAACGGTGAATAGTAGGGAAAATGGAGTGACAAGGTGATGAATAGTGAGCGAAATAATGGAAGCATAGGTGAAAAATGTATGGTAATGAGTGCCATTTTTGGAGCCCAATAGCCCAGTAGGACAATAATTTCTCTCAACGTCGCTTTATCCATGCCAACTCCTTCCCCAAAAACTAGCAGTCGACCCCTTTCTCTTGCTTTGGAGAGCTTTGATTTCTTGCCAGACTTCTCCTTTGGGCCTACGCCGGAGGGTTGCTGTCGATCGACCTCCACGGTGTTATCATCTGAGTTCGAGCCATAGGTCTCATCCCCCTCAGCTTCCTTGATCGCTATGCCATTGAAAAACTTGGAGGGCAGAGTTTTGCTTCTAGGTGAAATATTTGGGAAAACTTCCGAGTAGGGTTCGGGTCCGCTAACAGGGATGTTCGCTGTTACATGAGGATCAACCAGAACATTTGTGCCAAGACCCAGTCCTTCTTACCTTGCTACCAAGAAACCCTCGTTGTTCTGAAAACCATCCGCATGTTGGTTTTGCTCTCTATATGTTAACAATTCTGAAGGCAACAATATTGAGAGAAAAGGGGAGCTTGTGCCTTCAACTAGGTTTATAAACCCCTCCGAAACCGCCACGGTCGGTTGAGTGAGGTCCAGACCCTGTAGTGACTCTTCCATGTCAGCCATATCTGACCCTCGCTCGCTTACCTGATCTTCCGGTGGAGGGGGTGAAGCCGGTCTAAGGCCAACTTGAGACAACGGGTGCGACTCTACCCAGATGTCCGAGTGTGTAAGACTGTCCGAGGAATAATCAACTAATTCTTCCTCAAAATCCTCCTCCATTCAGGTAAACCACACTAAACACGGCTTGAAAGAGGTAATGGACCGCTTTGTCTTGGGACAACACGAGAAATCCGGGTCAAACCCCGTGAAAACTGCCTTGGAACTGCCTTGTAACTGTAGCAGGTAGCTCTAGAAGCCTCTGCCTTGCAACTGCCACGGGTATCATTAGAGCCTTCTGACCACAGAGGAGCGGCGACAAGAAGTTGTTAAGGTAAGTGGGAGAACTATTGAAAACAGAAACCCTCTGATCGGAGCAGTCTTAAGCCCCCTTAAACAATGGCTGTTGGCACCTTATAGGAACCTCATGACAAGCTTTTCCAACTAACTTCAAACCCCACAAAGAGCGCATAGCGTCCTTAGTCCCATACCCCATGGGAGACCTTTAACCAGAACTCGGGTACGTAAGGATTTCTTTCGGGACGAATCTAGGTTCCAGGTCGAAATCCCTCGCCTTAGTTATGATTATTATTATTTACATAATTTTTATATAAATTTTATTCAAAACAAAGAGAGAATTTCAGTTTCTTCTTTCTTGACAAGTGTCTCCTTCTTCATTATGGTTTTCTTCTTCTTCTTCAGGTATTTTGATGTTCTTTTTTTCTCTAGCAACTGCAGATCCAACTTGTTGTGTGTGTCCTCCAAATGAGTCGGGTAGGCGCATATTTATAGTGATTTCTAGCTCCCTTTTGAGGCTGACTTGTAGAAATTGAGGCCTATTTAGTGGAGGAGGGTTATTTCACTTAGTTTACGTAAAATTATTTTATTTCTTGATATACAAAGCCCAAGAAGGGTCTATTAAATGATGACAAGGACCAGGACCCTAGAAATTGACCTAAAAATAAAATAGTAAAGCACGAAAGCCATGCTAATAAGTAATTTCTTTGGTAATAAAATTTATTTTTCTTTCTTTTGAGAAATACATTACATCATGACTCAATTAGAATTATGAAGGCTGAAACTAGTTGCATTCTTCAACAGTATTATGGAAGATGACAGATCGAAGAATTCCAAACGATACGAATAGATTACAAAGATAAAGAGCAGATGGTACACATTGTCAACAATAAGCTTTGAACACAAAACTTTCTGAAGAGGAAGGCAATGTTATGAATAGAATATATACAAAAATAATACAAAGAATATAAATATTAATAATAATAGTCATAAATAGTGATAAATTAACAAGTAATTAGTATTGTAGATGCATGTCTCTAAGGACATGACCACTTGTGAAGGGATACCTGTCTAAGTATATAAGCAGGTCTTCGCACTCATTTTTAATATCACATATCTTTACTGAATTCAATATTTATATATATTTATTATCCTATGTTGGATAGTTTTCTATACCAGATATTCTGAATATTCCGCTGCATATACAAACATTGTTTGTTCCACCCCTCCTGTAATATAACAAAGATGTTGCAATGTTGTCACAAAGTTATGAGGGTACTTTTAAGGGTCTCAACCCTCCCTTTCTCCACATAGAATTTGAGTGAACATTCACAAAACATAGGGACAAAAACTTTGGTGATAGAGAGCTTGGATTTAGGCCCTAACTAGGACAAGAATAATGCCCTTCAACCAACGCTGTCTTCTACACATACTCAACCCCTTTGCCTTCGCAAAGAGACCATATACCCTTGCTCCGACAACTTCTTGAGACCATTTGCACTTCAGATGAATATATGACATAATTGATGCGTCTTGAATGAGCTTCAAGGCTTCTATATTTATGCTAAAGGATGGAGGAGCCAAGGGGCGCCTTATATGACGAGCTGACTTGATGAAGTCCCATTAATGATTTAATTTTGTTGCGTAGAAGAGAGGTTGACTTGATGAACATGAGTATTTGCCCAACATTGATTTGAGTCACATTATTTAGTAAAAGTAATACTAGGTCGATTTGAACACATCAATAATAATAATTTTCCTTTGTCCAATTTAGATTCTGTCTTGGGGCAAGGTTGTCTCACCTTCAGGTACTTGGGGTTATGCTTGGTGTAGTCGAGCTTCTCCTTTGGGTAATTGGAAGCTGCCCCAAATTTCAATAGGGTTACCCATTTTGGTGGGTAACATGGCCCGTTGGCGCTATATTGAGGGCCTAATAAGCATTCATTATTAGTTTTAGTGTTATACTGGGAGGATGGCTATAACTTTTCCTGGTCATATTATTATAATTGTACCCTTATTCTATGTTATATATACTAAGCAGATGTAGTCTTAGGATCATCAAATCTTGTCTTCTACATTGTACTCATTATAAAGAGAAGTTTCAACCTTGAAGTGGATTGTAACTATTGGTTTCTTATCATTTTTAAGACACAAGGTTCCTAACATTCAATTCTATGAATTGTTTTGAATAGAGGGTCATTTTCTATTGACATGCGCAATGGTTTTGTTCAAGTCACTTTGTGACCTGCTTAGAAATTTATTCTTGGGTAGTATTGTTCATGTCTTTTCTAATAGATAAGAGATGATTAGGTGCATTAATGGAATATATTGATAGAGGGAGGCTGTGCATTGAAATATGCATAGATTCTAAAAGATCCGAGATCCACATAAGGCAACAATGTGCTTGCCAAAGGGTGCCAACCATAACAGTGGAATCTAATGACCAAATTTCTAGATATGAATATCAATCTTGCCCTACCCAGAGTCAAAAAAATTCTAAACATGATGAAGGGGCGAGACTAGGTTGAACATGATGTCAAGGTCAAGGGGTGGGCACCAAATTCTGTAAGAATGATGTGCCAAAAGACTACCTATTTTCATTTGATAATGCATACAAGGAGAAGGGTCTAAAGCCTCTTTGTAGTTGCCTAGTCTGATTCTATCAGTGAATCTGTTGGCTAAATTGTTGATGGCAAGGTGTCCCAACTCCTTGTGCCATGTGATTCTCCTCATTAAGCTAAAAACAAATGCATGGTTATATATCTATTTTGTGATGTTTTTGGAAAAATCAATCGCCTCTTTGATAAAGTATATTTTACCCACATTTTCAAGCATCAAATTGATGCAATGAGAGTCCCATGGAGTTAGGAACAATTTAGTGTGGCTCTACATTAGCATCTTGTTGATGACCTCATAATTAGCTACATTGTTTGTTATTGCTGCACACTTGCCCCTTGGAAAACTCATCCAACAATTCACACATGGATGTCTCACCTCTCAATGCCCGTTGTCCCTATACACTTATGGTTACTTAGGATCTAGTTAATCCTTTTGATGGCAATTTCAATTTGGAAAACACCTTTATCTCCCTTCTTCTTATCCTTTTGTTAAATAGCTTGATGGCCATCTTACATAATTTCCAAGCTTTAACTAAGATAAATGTGAACTTCTTGCCCTAGGATTCTAGCATTGTGATATTTCGAGCCAATTACCTCTTTTGTCATAGATTTTCCACATAGCTTGCTAGAAAATCTAAAGCGACAACTATTATATCGTGTTTTCGTTAACCTTGATAGTGCTTGTGAATCTTCAGTTATTTTCTTTATCTTCTTTAGTTAGATCTTTCATTAAACAATATTAAGAACAATAATGGTAAGAAAAGAGGACACAAATATAGGCTCTTAGCTAGGGCAAAACCCCTCCAAGGGGAAAGCCCATAAACTTTTCTCTTCTTAAAATCTGCTTCAAATGAGATACAAAGACCCAATACGTAGAACAAGTCCTTCTCCCAGTACCAAGTCGGCCCTTTCTCAAGTCCTTTCTTTATTCAACACCAAACTGCTGCACCTTGCAACTTCTCCCTGCTAGCTACAACACTCCTACTCGACCTGCAACTTCGACCCTGCAATTTCAATCTTGAAGCTTCCAAGGAAACCCTAGATCAACTTCCTCTTGAGACCTTCTTGGAGCAACATAGACCCTCTTAAGGTCAACGAGCTGTAGATTAAGTATCCTTCCTTGTAGCTACAAGATGCAACACTTTGTCCTCCTACAACTCAGACCTACAACTTCACCGTCTTCCTGCAAACCGAAAACCCTAGAATTTTTGCATGTGTGAGAGAGATAGAGCCCAGAAACAATAGATTTCGTCCTTCCAACTTTTTCTTGACTTGTGCTCTTCTATTCTTTCTTCCCTACTACAGATCGAACTCTTTCTTGATAGATCGAACTTGTGAGTGGTTGTTTCTCAAATTGGGTCGAATTGCTCCTTTATATAGCTTTTTCAAGGGTTGAATTCTCTCCTTTAGTCCAACTTGATAATCCCATGGTTGAGTTGTACTCTTGGAGATTCCACAACTTTCTATACTAAAAATAATTCTTTTTACAATTACAAATTGCTCGTAAGGGTCTTATAAACATGATGTTGACTCCATTGACTGATGACAATAAATCCTAAGACCCAACAAACCCTAAAAGCATAAAGAACACGCTTTTACCTAGAATACCATCAATAATGAGCATGAAGCCCATGCTTTAATAATAATAATTTTCTTTCTTCTTTTCTTGTTTGTTACATAGGATACATATTGAAATGAGTAAAACAATTAGGAAGACTGAAGCTAGTTACATTTCTCGGCACTCTGTCTTAACTGGGGAGGTATTCATAATTGTACAACTAGTACAACATCATATGTGAAACTGAAGAATTCTCAAGAAGAGTCGGATTGATAAGCCATACTGTAAGCATCATCATCATGACCAACACTGTCCATGAGGCTTAGCTAGACAAGCTCTACTTTAGTCAGGAGCATTATGCTGTGAGACTTTACATGTGATACCACACTACCTCTACAAGGTACATTCCTTGTTCGGATGTCTACAAGGTATGTCCCTTTAGGACTATTCTTATCTTGGATCTCCATGTTGAAAAATCTAGGGCATCAAGATTAGGTGATTTCTCTTCTTTTGATAACTGCTTGTGAATTCTTTTTACTTCTTTAAATTAGGATCTTCTCTTTACTTAGGTTATTATTGTGTTCTTCTTCATCAAAGAGCTAACAATGCATAAACAAGAAAGAGACAAGAGACACAAAATGAAGGAAATCATCCAAGGCCAAAACCTCTCCAACTTGAGAGGAAAATCCAAACAAATTCTTCTTATAGAGATTTCAAATGACGAATATCAAGACCAAGACTCTTGACCTATTTTCCACTCTAAGACCAAGACACAAAGCTTCCTCCTCTTCCTTGAGTCAACAATAGTCAAACTGCTAGTTGCATGCTCTTTCTTGGATATCCTTTTGATTTTAGTCCCTTGGTTCAACACTACAATTCTCGGCCCTGGTTTAGAAACCGTAGCTGAGGTATATGAGAGAGAGAAACACTTTGATTCCCTTAGCTCTAGATGGAGAACTTCTGTCCTTCAACTCGGCTTGAGAATCACCTTGTTTTTCTCCCAAACCTCCCCTCTCACTATGACTGTGGTATCTCGGTCCTTCCTATAGTAGACAACTTGTAATCTCGCACATGTGGAAGAGTTTAGCCCTAAAACAGATCCAAATGAACTTGGTTATCTTGCTCCTTCTTTGCTTGATGATAAGAGTTCTCCTTTTGTGATCTTAGCACCTTTTCTCACTCTGATTGCCTTGACCGAAAAATGTGTTCTCCAAATGAAAGGCGAGTTGCCATATTTATAGTGATCTTCCCATCAATTAAGCCAACATCTCCTAGAGCCAAGGCTGACATGCCTTTCTAGAGATATCTTTAGGCCGGCTTGAAGAAGGTGCTTGAGCTTGGTCTTGGAGGGTGTCTTAATGACTCATTTACATATCTAACATGGCCAATAGGGGTCTTCCGTACATGACATTGACTCAATAGACTTTTATGACACAATGATTCATCCTAAATGCTCACAATGGGAGCCCTAACTAGAAATAAAATTCTTGATCATGAAACCCATGATTCAAGCATTACAAAAATAATTTTATTTTTCTTCTTTACATCAATTTACATAAAATCATAATTACACATTTCTTCATGAAAACCGAACCTAGTTACACTTTTCAACACTCCAATCCTGATTCCTCAAAGAATATCGATCCTCTTCGACCACTCTTCTCTTGGATACCTGTCATATCTTCGAAGAGTGTCAGTATGTTTCCTTTCCTGGATGTTTTATCCTCAAGGAAACCACATATGCTTATCCAATCCTCCACGATTCTCTATTCATGACCTTCACATAGACTTATGACTGTTAGTCCTAGTCAAGTGCATGACACATGAATACGAGAATGCTCATGTGATGTTCAAGATCACTCCCTCTCAACTAGAGAGGACACCTTTTTTCTTCCTTTAATCTTGAGAATAGAACCTTGCTCCTATACAAGGAGACTCTTTTACTCCCTCTCAATATTAGAGGAGATCTTAGACTTCCTTTCTATTTGGGAAGTCACTATCACAAGCCTTATAGCTTGTCTTCATAAGAGTATCAACTACCAGTTCTCCATATATTCCCGACTCCCACTTTTCTCCGGATGATCGAGCTTTCTTTCTTTCAAGGTATGATGGAGCAACTTTCTCTTTTTGATTTTGTGACAAGTTTCAGGCCAATCTTCTTGCTCATCACTTTCTTATTTGATATGAAGGCATTACATTGAGCCTTCCTAATCTTCAAGCTGATCATAGCTTCTTCTTGAAAGTGATCTTCCTTTGAGTTGTTACCCACCACTTGTGGGTGACACCGATATGAGAAATTTTTTTTTAGATTGTCTTCAGTTGGCAACCGACAACCTGTTGCTGCCACCAGATAGCTTGATGTGCCATCACCTCCGCCCCCTGAGCCAACCATTATGCACCGTCGCCCATTTGTCATGATCGTATGTTTGAAGGTGGTCCTTCCAACCCCTAAGCTATGGATTTCATTACGTAATTGAGTATTTTGGCTTACATATCATGGCCACTTTTGGCCATGGATTGGTGGGGGGATTGGGCTTGGTTTCTACTCTTGACTCCTTGTCCAATTTGGTGGTTAACCTTGTATCCTAGTCTTGTGTGATCTCCTTTATTGGCTACAAGCTTTAGGACAGACACTAAATGGGAAATCCCGATTTTGGTTGCGTGGCCCTGCTTCTTGACGCCACATACATCATTCCCTTCCGCTCATTACAACCTCTTTTAACACATTTCCCATTTGGGTTCACAATGAGTTAGCCTCCCCTTCCCCTTGTCCACACCTTGGGTCAAGCCTGGAATGATGCCTTGAAGTTTGTGTTGAAAAATGTGTAACTAGGTTCAGTCTTCATAAGTATGAAATGTACTTTTGTAAATTATAATATGAAAAGCAATTATTATTATTAATGGAGCATGGGTTTCATGCTCCACTTCTTTTATTTTATAGATCAAGCACCCATTGAGTGCTTCTAGGGTTTGACCTAGGTCTAAGAGTCATTGTCATATGTTGAGGACCCTAATGGGCACATTGTATCTTGCAAAGAAAAAATATTTTTGTCTTTAAATTGTCGAAATACCCTCCAGGATCAAGTTGGCCTAATTGAAGAGCCACGTCTACCCCTTGAAGAGGACTATATAAAGAGAGGAACTCGTCCTCCAAAGAAGCACTCACTCATCTCTTATTCTATGCAAAGAAGAGGATGAAGAAGAGTTCGAAGAAGAAGGACGAAGAAAGACAAAGTGTTTGGGCTAGTTCTCTCTGCCACGTGCTAGACAAAGCTAGGGTTTTTGCGCAAGGGTTATATCTAGTTCAATCTTGGAAGGAAGAGAGAAAAGAAGGCACACAAAGGTCACTAAGGGTATCTCTCTAGTCCTAAGTCAGAATGAAAGGCAAGCAAAGTGAAGATGAAGTCTTTAAGAAGAAGATGGAAGTTTTCAAGTGTGGCATCAACAACTGCTAGGTAGACAAAATTTGGATCTGTAGTAGGAGATCAAAGTTCTTACAGTAGGAGGCCGAGTTGGTGGTTGATCTTGATCTTGGAGGGTATTGGTTTGAGTCACAAGGTCTTGGTATTCTTCAATTGAAGGATATATAAGAAGAGAAGAGATTTAGGGGTTTTCCCCTCAAGAGGAGGGGTTTTGGCCCTCACTTGCGGCATATATACTGTGTCACTATTCTTATTGTTTTGGTAGTTGTTTGATGTACCTCACATTATAATAACAAGGAACAAAGCTAATAAGGAAAAATGTAACACACATTTATCAAGTTAAAGAGAATTAACATATTCATTGTTCTTTTGAATTCTCAACAGGTTGATGCAGCTAAAAGAAGGTAAAAAGCACAATTTGGCCACTCTCAATAGGAAATGTACCATAAAATGCAAAATATGGCCGGGTTATACAAATTTAGCACGTGGGCCAAAGAACACATGATTGTCCCAACCTCTCGTGGGACAAACCCCAATGTGGGGAAACCCTTGATCAATTCTTCTTATATGTTCTTCAATAGTTCAGTAGAGAGAGAGATAATACGTTTACAACAGAAGTCAACACTTTGACTTATCTAGATAAGAGTATAGACCATATCTAAGAAGATGATACATGAGATCAGTTGAAGAAATGCTGCTTCAATTGATTCTCCAAGGTGACTGCTTCACCTATCGTTGTGCTGCATTTCGTCATCATGCTGCACCTCACCGTGTTGCACCATGCTACACCCATTATCACTATGCTGCATGTCATCATGCTTCATTAATCATGACTGTACCCATCACTTCCTTCTTGAATTTGGATACACTTGTACACTCTAAAGTCCATTATGGAAGGGCATGCCACTATGAAATGCCCACTTGGTTCCATGACCCTTAAGCTTATTTGCTCAATTACACTAATGATTTGTTGTATTGGAAGGTGAGGAGACACATTGGATCTTATGAGAGATTGCAGGTGGTCCTTCATCTTAGTGTTTGGTCTCCATACACGGGGTCCAGGCCCTCCAGAGGGTCATATTGGTATTTATAGGGTATGCGTTGAGGGCCATAGGCCTCCATTATAGCAGAGAGCATATAGCCATGCCATGGGATCCGTCAACACCATGCATTAGTCACTCTTGTTCCATTTATTTGGTGATGATGATGCAACTAGACAACCATGCCCAATCGACTACACACTTGCACCACACACTTGGTATTTGATCGAGGGCCTTGATAGGGTTGTGTCTCACCATGGGAGACAAAGGGAGGGCTTGCATCATTGTTCTAGCCCTTGCAAATGGGATACATACTTGTTTGATTCAGGTCGAGACCCATGAGGATGTTTTGTGCCCCCATAGCCACTTGGGAGGACCATAGGTCATTTACCTGGAGATCGAGGGGGCATCCCCTTCATCACTGTTTTTGGAGCCCTTCCACTTATCTTGGCACATGAGGGACTTCACTAGGGATTTCAATGGCCCTCCTTGCTATCATATCTATCTTTTTGGCCCCGTTGAGGGGCTCATTTTTCATCCTATGGATCTATTTAGTGGGCTTGTTACTAAAAGGTTGTTATTGGTACATTATTTTGTTATTAGGGGCATTATTAGGCCTAATTAGACAGTTCAAAATCCTTGTAAATTGTTGCGAGGTTCATTTCATTCACCATCATCACTTGGATATATATCTCTTTGGAGAAAAGATTTCGGACCTGCTATTGTTGGATGTATTGGAGATCAATTGATGCAATTTTGATGTTTGAATATTTTTTATTTGTGTTGGAGCTTCATTTTTGCAAGTAGAATGGATGAATATAATATTCATGTCATGTAAGTGCTTTCCTTTTATGTGAAATTTTAAATGCTTATTGTCTAATGTATGGAAGGCTATTGCTATGGTTATTTTGTGCCCTAATTGTGATGCTAAGTTCATAATCACTTAGTAATCTTGGCAAGAAGATCGAACTTTTCCAAGGGGTGGGTTAATTCATTGCACCCTGAAAACTCCATTACTTGGCATGTTGAAATATAAGTCTTTCTTGCGACCTTGTAGTTGCTTCACTAGGGCATAGGAAGTTGCAAGAAGGCTCCTTGATGAAGCAAAAATCTTAAATTAATTTCACTTCAACTCCATTATCCACAATTGGTTAGGCATTAGTCTCGAGCCTTAGTGATCGCCCTTAAATTTTTCCTTTTTTACATTTTTTCTCCTCTAACCACATACGACCTAGCTAGGGCATCCAACAAATTCCATTCCAGCGGTCATTTCGCTGAACAAGTTGGTAAGGAATTGCATTGGGGTGGCCTCCGCTAGCCCTCCAAATTTGAAGCAAATCCCACGGTCGGTTTGTGGGATACATGAAGCTCTAGGTCCAAAATCACTTAGATTGAGGTCTTTCTAGGTTAGTGTCTTTCTAAGGGATCTCTTATGCTTGAAAACTCAAAGGGAGTTGATTTATCACTGATCCCTTCTTCCCCCTTGCTTGACCTAGTCTCTTTGTTTGAAGATTCACTTGAAGCCCTAGGTCTTGTTTGGATGCCCTTGGGTTTTTTTATGGTCCCACATTTCTACCACTCCTTATTTCACAAGGCCACTTAGAATCCTAGTTTATTGAAGAGTCTAGGTGTGGGATATCCTATATTTGAAGAATACCTCTTAAAGTGCCCTTCACCTTTCTTCTAAAGCAAGTAAGCCCTATTATTTGAGTCTCTCTAGTGAATGGGCTCTAGAAATCACTTCTTATCCAATCATTAACTCATCATTTGTAGCGATTTCCCTCATACCGGGACTCCTCCCATCTGTGAAAGTCTGTAAAGAGCAGGGGATCGACTAAGGTTACAGTGGGTCCTGATCCCATTGTTGCCAGTTGATCTAGTAGTAGTCCCATAGGAACCCTTCGTAGGACCCTTACTAAATTGAGTGGTAACATGACCTTCATGTTATCTTCTCGCACTGCTACCGTTCAATCTCAATATGTCAATATCTTGACTTCAGAGTTGCTAGGTACTAGGTAATGAGCTTCCCTCAATATCCTTCATCCACATAGTTGAGCTTGCTTCAATTGCCATCCTATATCCCTGCAACACTTTACCATGTATCAAAATAATATGTTAATTAGATAACCAATAAAAATGAAAATGAGACTTACCTCATCATGATGACCTTCTCGTTCCATCAACATGCTTGTGGTCCATCTCCACTCGAATCTTCCTTCATGCATCAAAGTGCCGAGGATTGAACTTGATTGCCAAGTTACAACTTTTTCTTGGATGTTAATCATATATATATATGTTCTAAAGAGAGTTTTAAGTCTTTATACATCCTTATGTAAGTCAATTCTTATTCTTCTCAAGCGTCATATATCCAAATACCTAAGCATATTTTATACCAACCTTTTCTCCACAAGACCATATATATGAATCTTGTCCAAAGTTTTATGTCCAACATGATTTCCTACGCTTTCATTCGATCATCTAGCTATTCAAATATCTCACAAAGTGCTTGTTTCATGACCCATTGCGCTGCTTCATCCCTTTACCAGTATCGTCTCCACATAACATGGAATGCATACTAACACTTTAATAGTGCTTTCCCAAGAACCTCCATAATGATGGTTCTTCTGGGATCATGATGATCCACCTAAGTGTTGAAAAAAGTGTAACTAGGTTCGGTCTTCATAATGACATGATCTTTGTAAATGATTTAATAAAGATAATAAAATTATCTTTTGTATATCTTGCTACATGGGTTTCATGTGCAAGAAGTGTCATTAGGTCAAAGACTTCTTCTTGATGTCTTTAGGATTTTATTATTATGTCAAAGAGTCATGTCATAGAGAAGCTCTCTAAGAGCCTATGTAAAAATTATTTATGTCAAAGCAACCCTCCAAGACCAAGAACAATCCTCCATTGGCATGCTCAAGAAGTCTGCAAGCAAATCGATACAAAACTCATCAAGTCGGCTTCAATATCGAATTAAATAAATAAATATCAACGATGTCAGCTTGGTCAAATGACATGTCGGTTCATGGATTCACGTCGGCTCAATATAGGTGGTTCAACACTATACATACTCGTCTAGAGTCAGCGAAAATAGAACAAGGAGTTCTCGCATTCCTCTAAAATTTCGCATGGAGGAGATCTACATTAGGGTTTGAATGCACCTGGGTTGGGTATTAGGTGCAGTCATGACCTCAGATGCATGGAGCAGGAATGAGTTCAGATGAGGACGCAACATGGATTTGAGTTCTGGGCTACATACATTCTCGGCACAAACATAATTTGTGTGATGACAATCTCGACATTACAGTGAAATAGATCTCGGATGGATTGATCTCTCATGACAAAGAGCAGTCTTGGTATATAGATACATATATATATCTCGGTGGTATCCCTATAGCAACCTCGACATAATGAGCAGCAGTAGCTAGATCTGCACTCTCGGCATACTGTCTCGGCATTACCATAAAATGAATCTCGGTGATGACAATGATCCTCAACATACCTATGATCTAAAGGTGTAGATCTCGAATGGATGGAGCAGAGATCTCATTCTCGGCATACCTAGTAAATCTTGGATTGATGAAGCAGAGAGGACTGCGAATGAGGACACAGTATTGGCATGAAGTATGGGCTAATAGTCTCGACATGTTTATAAGTGTATATGTGCTCTTACTACCTTGCATACCCTCAGCAAATCCCAGTGCAATGTTATACTTGGTTACAGTATCAATGAAATCAAAGACGTAGTCCTAATCATAGTAGTCTTGGTGCACAATATCCGTTATAGTCTCGGCATCAATAAAAGGGTAAGGATCTAGAACATTATCACAGTCTTGATGGATGTATTTATATGATGATAAAAGACTCACTGTCTCGACATAAGGAGGATCACAGTGATCTCTCAGTTATGGGTATAGTCTCGACATATTCTCTTGGCATACTGATCTTAAGGTACAATGATGATCCTAGTGCGTATGGAAACATGATGAAGTAGTCATCATAATGATTGTCATAGTGAAGCCCTCAGTGCATCAATGAAAGCATAGAATAAAGATCACAGTGAATATCTCAATAGATCTCATTGATATGAGAAATATGCAGCAGTGATGACTTCAATGGTGCAGTAGTCATGATAATCTCAGCGGTGTTCGAGCAAGAGGATTGATGTCTTGGTCTTGGAGAGGCAGGATGTGTCAAGGGTCATGTCTTGGTATTCGTCAATCGGAATATTGCGTGGGTTTTCCTCTCCAAGAAGGAGAGGTTTTGGACCTGGCAGAAAGCCAAATACTTTGTGTTCTTGTCTCTTTGTTTTTATAATAATTTGATGAAGCTAACATACACACACTAATAATGACAAGAAGGTCAAGCTAAGATAAAATTGTAAAACTCCTCACAAATTGTTATCATGATAAGAAAAATCTCCATAATTTTGAATGCCCTAAATTCTTGAACACTAAGCAAGATGAGTACCTCTACCATAATGTTAGATAATACATGGATGAACATTATGCAAAAATGGTCTATTTATCGATCTATCTAGTATCATATGCTTCTTTCTATGATGCTATGCAAAACATGCCATCCTAAAAGAAAGATTAATCTTCTCAGAGAACTTGACAGTCAGTGAACATTATTTAGTTGTAAAAATTGCTCACTCTTCGTTTGCCTTCTTCTTAGTTTCTCCCACGACTTTGGCTACATGAGCTTCACTCCTTTCCTTTCTCTTATTGTTTTGCTTGTTTGGACAGTCCCTCTTAATGTGTCCAAATTCACTGCATCCAAAACATTGTACTTTGGACATGTATTTCTTCTTGGACTTAGCAAACTTTCCTTTCTTCAACTTCTTGGCTTAGGCTATAAATGCTTGAGATTGTTCATCAGATCCGATATCATTGTTGACCTTGATCCTTGATTCTTCCAATATGCACTGCGCCCACAACTCATCAAAGGTAGTTGAATCCTTGGAGTAGATGCTTGTTGCAAAACTGCTCCATTCTGGTGGCAATGCATTCAAGTACACATATGGTTTCTTCAAAATCAGTGGTTGGCTCCCCAAGTCCTTGCAGATGGTCTCTTAGTTGAGAGACTCTCGTGAGGAAGGATGCCACATCCTCATCCTTTGACTTCTTCATTCTGTAAAACTTGTTCCTTAATGACATCTTTTGACTTGTACTTACCAAATACAAATTTACTAACTTGAGATACATGAACTTGGAATTCGTCAAATTTGCCACAAATGGAACAAGAGAATCCTTAATTGATTCAACTACAATCCTTTGAGCTCTTACTACCCCTTTCTTGTACTTTACTAGTTCTTGTGTCTTATCTTTCTTAGGTTCAGTGATTTCTCTAGTAACAAATCCCATTCGTTCTTGTTCGATGAGTATCATGTCAATTCTTTTCTTTCATGCTAGATAGTTCGAATCCCCAACGGGCTTATTGCTCTCTTTGTAGAAAGAACCCATATTACATGAAGCTTTAGACATAGTGTAATAAGATGTTACTTACTTTTGATCACGGTTTTCCTTGACGATGTCTCCAATCTTCTGGATTCTTTCAAGACCTTTGGAGAGTTATTTATGATGTCTTTAGAAGATGTTCCCTAGGATTCCTCCACCAACACCTTCCAAGATTGATGCCTTACAAATAGACTTCCTTTTTGCGAGATTTGGGAAAATTCCTAGACTTGAAGGATCCCCTACTGCAACAAATCTGAATCTACTTCACCTACTTGATTTTTAAATATACATTCATCAAGTTATTCTTATGAATACTGAAGCAAATTACTTCTGTAGCTTACACTAATTAAATATTTGATCTCATGAAACAGAAAACAGAGCGAAGAACAAGATACATAGGACACACTTATTTTTGGACACAATAGTCCCGGGAAAAACCCAATGCGGGAAAGCTGGTGTAGTAACTCTGAGGGTTTTACTATTATGTAGGAGAAATATTTGAATACAAATATAAGATGCTCATCTAGCAATCCTTTAGAGAGAAAATACTGGCGGAAAATTTGAGTGGGTTTTACCTCACTTCACTCGACAGGATTCCAGTTGATCTCGCACAAGACTGGATAACCCCAACGATTTCTGTGCTGGCTTTGCGTCAACTTGATGTCACCTTCTTTGCCCTCTGTGTCAGCTCTCCCGACTGTTTCGGTAGTTCCCGATAGTTCCTGCAATTCTGACAGTTCTGGATTTTGCGTAATAGGCAAATTTTCCGCGTCAGCTCTCCCGGCTACCGCACTGCCTCTGTGTCAGCTCTCCCGACTGTTTCGGCAGTTCTCAGTAGTTTCGACAGTGCCCGACGGTTTTGGCAGTTCTAGATTTTGTGTGACAGGGAACTTTTCTGTGTCAGCTCTCCCTACAACTGCGCTACCTCAATGCAAACTCTCGCTTCCTCTCTGTTCTGTATTTTCCAGAAAGTCCTCCCGGATTCTCTCTTCCCCTCAGCTGCAAGATTTCCCCAATTGATTTTCCTCCTAAGAATTTCTCACCTCATAAAATCAATTTCCTCAATCTCTCTGTTTGTGTTTCCAATGAACCCCAAGCATCGATTTTATACTTTTCCTGTTGAGTCTTCAATGACCGCGGTTAAGTCTCTAATCAATGGCTAATATTAAAACATGACTTGATCTGCCTTTTAGATCATTCTCACCCATATTTTGATTAATACCCATTAATATTTTAATTTCCCTAATTTTAGACTTAGGAACTACATTAAAAATATTAATTATTTTAATTAAATACAATCCGGGTGAAATTTCACCAAATGGTTTCTGGGTTCTCTAGAACTCATGTGCCTTAGCCTCTCCCCCAATTTTCAAGGCTAGAGCACTTCCGTAGCTACCAAAAACTAACACTTCCTCTTAGCAAGGAAAGTGCTCTAGCAACAATGTCCAACTGTATGCTTCTCTGTTTCTGAAGCACCTCCTTTCTGTACTATTGCTACCACCAACATTGTGCTGTTGCTGCTACTATACTGCTGCGCATGACACTGCCATTGCCACTGTTGCATTTGTACTACAACTCCCTCTCAAATGCTGCATCTGCTATGTTGCTAGCACTGCCACTGCTAACATCGCATGCGTATTGCAATTCAGTTGCTGTGAGAAGCAACTGAAAAACATCCAAAATTAATTGAACTTAACTTTGTTTAACATAATACAATGAATGTTGGAATCTAAATGATGCTGATCCTGACCCTCTGAATCTTCTGCATTGGTGCTGACTCCTGCACTACTACCAACCTTGCTCTGCGCTGATCAGTCTCTAGTCCCCAAGTACTGCATCTTTCCTCCAAACACTTCACTGCATCATCTGACACTAAGTCCATCTCGCTACTGCTGAATCTTGGGTTCTTGTAGCAAGGAATTGATCTAAAAGGTAGACTCCTCAAGGATCTTGCCCACATGTAGTCCTCCCGACGACAACTCAATATCGCCCCATCTCCCTCCTAGAGATGCGTGGGCTCTCATGGCATACTCATCCTCGTGAATCTTTGCTGAAGCAGCCTTAGGATCATATTTCTCATCTTTGTCCTTTTTCCTCAAAGGACACTGGGATGCATAGTGGCCCATCTCGCCACAACTGAAACATTTCACGTTTGAAATGTCCTTCTTTCCCTTTGGGTTCTGCTGTCCCTTCGATGCTTGAGTTGCTTTCTCCTCCTCCTCCTTCGTCTTTGTGCCCCTCCCACTGCTGCCACTGAGGTTGACCTTCACTATGTCCCTCCTTAACTCCTCTTGTTGAAGAGCCGCCCACATCTCCTCCCATGAAGGTAGTTTTTCTCTACCCAATATGCTTTGGACGAAAACTTGCCAATCATCTGAGACTCCATTTAGGGCTATCGTCACCATCGCGGTTGGATGAAGAGTGGACCCCACTGCAACAAGCTGGTCTCTAGTGTCGTGAAGATGTTGGAGATAGAGGTTCACCCCTTCTCCCTTTTGCATCAAAGTCCGCAAATTCTGCTCCAAATACATCTTCCACTGATCGGAAGAGCCTTCATACAGAGATGACATGGCTTCCCACATCTCCCGGGCTATATCCTTGCACTGCAAGTGTGAGACCACATGATCTCGAACTCCATTGAGAATCAACCTCTTTGCCTTCCCCTGCTCGACCTTGTATTTCTAATTCTGATCGTTGTCAATAGGAACACCTACAACACTTTTGACGAAGGCCTCGAGATCATATTCTTGTAGAACAACTAAGATTTTGGTCTTCCATATGACATAGTTGGAGGCTCCGTCGAACTTGTCCTGATCTCTGAGCCCATGCGATGCCATCTCACCCTCCTGTCGAACTGAATCCTCTAGTCACTGCTTAGCACAACTGCCCAACAAGTGAGAAATTCAAACTTTCCGGCAAAAAGTTCTCTGAGGATAAAATTCCCCTACTAGGTGTCTTCGTTCTTTTCCAACGAATTTCTGCGCCAGCATAAACTGTGCCCTTCTAGCACTGCAATGGCTCTGCGTCACTCCCTCTGCCTCTGCACTGGAAATCGTACCTCTCTATTGTCTCACTTAGAGAGATATTTCCTCAGATCTACTTCCCGGCAAGGACTGCGCATTCCCTTCAAGGGGATTCAAATTGTTGCCAAGGACAACTTTCGGCCTCACTGCTTAGCACTTGATCTACTCTTCCTGTTTTAAAATCAATGCTCTAATACCATGTGAAAATTGCTAGACTCGAAGGAACCTCTATTGCAGCAAATCTGAATCTACTTCACCTACTTGATTTTTAAATATACATTCATGACGTTATTCTTCTGATTACTGATGCAAATTACATATAAGGCCTACACTAATTAAATATTTGATCTCATCAAGCAGAAAATAGAGCAAAGAACAATATACATAAGACACTTATTTTTGGACACAATAGTCCCTGGAAAAACCGGGAAATCCGGTGTAGCTGTTGGCATTATGACACAGGTTTGGCGCTATGACACGGGTGTTGTCCTTGATGGCAACTCACTCAGATGACAGATCACAGTTCAGGCTCTCAAAATGAAAGAAAAAGAGATATACACAGGTTCCCCTTGACCAAGGTGCGTATACACGCTGTTTCGCAGACCAAAAGGCGCGTATGCGTATACACGCACTTTCACACATTGAAAAGCGCATACATGTTGGAAAACTTGGTTTTGTCCGTGGTATTTTGACCGATGGTATTGGTCCAAGGTATCTTGTCCGAAGTGTTGACCCTAAGTATTTGTTCCAAGGTATTGAGTCTAATTGGTTTTGGACCATGGTATTGAGTAAGGCCTAAGACTATAAAAGGAGGAGGAGATCATTAGGCAAAGGTACTAAGCATTGAATATCTAATGAAGAGTAAGATCTAGAATACTGGTCATTGGGTTATGGTGCATAGCTGGATTTGAATCAAGGAGGAACCTGAGCGCTTGAAGAAGGATAAGTTCTATTGATGGGTCAAAATCTTAAGGCTTGAAGAGAAGTATTTTTGTGTGGTTTTGATCTTTTATAATTGGCTCATGTCTTAATCTATAAATCTGATGATCTGGGTATAATTGATGTCTGAATAGTTGTAAAGGGTAAATCATCTTTTACAGATCTATACGCAGGTTCAGTATAGCAAAGGCGCATATTCACGTTGGTTCGACATTTCAAAACAACGTATACGCAGGTTTGCCTTGAGAAAGGTGCGTATGAACGCAGGTTCGACACATTGAAGTAGCGTACGTCTCATACAATATGTTTTAGCTACTTTTGTTTACTGTTGCAGTGTTCTGGGTTTTGGTTTGGGTTCTGGTACTGTTATTGTATTCTGGTCACAGCATTCAGAGAAGTGATTGTTTGATTCATTTTTTGTTATTGCAAGGGAGATTGATTGATGTAGATATATTTTGATGGTTGATTGATGCTATTGATGGATCCAGTCTGAAAATTTATGAAACATGGTCCCTGGAAGAAAAGAGAAGGTTGTAGCCTTCTGTAGGTCAGCAACTACATACTAGTACATCAGCTAGTACAAGAGCTAAGGGGGTTGTAGCTCCCTACCAAGAGAAGCTGGAGAACAAGAGAAGGTTGTAGCCTTCTACAGGTAGAAGCCTGCGTACTGGTATAAGACCGCACCAGTACAGAAATATTGTAAAAAGAAGTTTCTTATTAAAAGAAGATAGGGACGAATTGCAGCAGGTGGTTTTCACTCACATTGGGTTTCCACCTTATATCTTGTGTCCTTGTGTGTGATTGTATGCTCTGTTTTTTTACTATACCTGTTACTGCTTATATGGTTCCGATACACATATTAAAGATCAACTGACTAAATTATAAGTTTACATGGTATACGCTGGTTGGTAAATTATAAGTTTACAAAAGTAGCGTACATAAATCTGTTTATGAAATGAAATATTGTTAATTTGCTAACTAATTCACCCCCCTCTCAGTATTATTTCCAACAGTAGCAGCTCTGAGGGTTTTATTATTATGCAAGAAAAATATTTGAATAGAAATCTAGAATGCTCGTCTCGCAATCCTTTACAGTGAAAATATTGGCGGAAAATCTGAGTGAGTTTTACCTCACTTTACCCACAGAATTCTAGCCGATCCATCATAATACTGGCTAACCTCGATTATTTCTGTGTTGGCTTTGCGTCAGCCCTACGCACGTTCTCTTCTCTCTGCGTCAACTCTCTTGGTTGTTTCGGTAGTTCCGATAGTTCCAACGGTTCTGGATTCTATGTGACAAGCATCTTTTCTACGTCGGTTCTCCTGGTTACTGCGTTGCCTCTGTGCCAGCCTCTTTGCTGTTTCGACAATTCCCGATAGTTCTTGCTGTTCCCGACAGTTTCGGTTGTTCCGACAGTTCTGGATTTTGCGTGACAGGCAACTTTTCCATGTCAACTCTCCCGGCTACTGCACTGCTTCTCTGTAAGCTCTCTCTGCCTCTCTGTCTTGTATTTCCGGAAAGTCCTTTCCCTGGATTCTCTCTGCCCCTCAGCTGCAAGATCTCTCTAATCGATTTTGCTCTTGAGAACTTGTCACCTCAGAAAATCGATTTCCTCAATCTCTCTATGTGTGTTTCCAAATGAACCCTAAGCCTCCATTTTATACTTTTCCTGTTGAGTCTTCAACGACCGAGATTAAGTCTCTAATCAAAGACTAAGATTAAAACATGACTTGACCTGCCTTCTAGATAATATTTGATTATTACTGATTAATATTTTAATTTCCCTAATTATAGAGTTTGGAACTCCATTAAAAATATTAATTATTTGAATAAAATACAATCTAGGTGGAATTTCACCAAACGGCTTTTGGGTTCTTTAGAACTCACGTGCCTTAACCTCCACCAATTTTCAAGGCTAGAGTACTTCCAATGCTACCAAAAACTAACAATATCAACACCCTCCTTCGAGATTGATGTAGTATTGATTTTCTTCAATGTAGAAACCCTAGATTAGAAGAGTCTTTTACCAACGAACCTTTAACCAGATCCCTTCAATAGACAATTTTGTAGTCTTCTTCTTTCAGTCTTCAAGAGCTTCCTATCTTTTTATCCTCAATCCTTTCTAGTGTCCTTTCCAATTTCCTTCCTTGTTCACCTAAGCTCTGACACCGTGTTAGAAAATGTAAAGTGAATTTTTAACCTTGATAGTGCTTGTGAATCTTTAGTTATCATCTTTAGTTAGATCTTCTATCAAACAATTTTAAGAACAATAACAGTGAAAAAGAGGACACAAATATAGGCTCTCAGCGAGGGCAAAACCCCTCCAAGGGGAAAACCCAAAAACTCTTCTCTTCTTAGAATTTGCGTCAAATGAGATACACAGACGTAATCCTTACACGAAGTCCTTCTCCTAGTAGCATGTCGACCTTTTCTCAAGTCCTCCTAGTAGCATGTCGACCCTTTCTCAAGTCCTTCCTTTTCTTGTCCCACACTGCCTCACCCTGCAACTTCGACCTACCAGCTACAACACTGCTACTCGACTTGCAATTTTGGTCTTGCAGCTTCCACGGAAACTTTAGATCAACCTCCTCTTGAGACCTTCCTGGAGCAAGATAGCTCCTCTTAAGGTCAACGAGATATAGATAAATTATCCTTCCTTCTAGCTACAAGATGCAGCACTTCGTCCTCTTGGAACTTGAACCTACAACTTTGGCATCTTCTTGCAGCCTTGAAACCCTAAAATTTTGCACATGTGAGGGAGATAGAGCCAAAAAATAGTAGATTTCGGCCTTCCTACTTCTCCTCGACTTTGACTCTTCTTTTTCTTGCCTGCCAACTACAAATCAAACTCTTTCCTGATAGATTGAACTTGTGAGTGAGTGTGTCTCAAATGAGGTCGAATTGCTCCTTTATATAGCCTTTTCAAGGGGTCAAATTCCCTCCTTCAGGCCGAGTTGATGATCCCATAGCAGACTTGTACTCTTGGAGATTCTAGGACATTATAGTCTCAAAAATAATTCCTTTTACAATTACAAATTGCTCGGAAGGGTCTTTTAAACATGATGTTGACTCCACTGGCTCGTGACAATAAATCCTAAGACTTAACAAACCCTAAAAGAACAAAGAACATTCTTTTACCTAGAAAACCATCAATAATGAGCATGAAGCCCATGCTTTAATAATAATAATTTTCTTTCTTCTTTTATTGTTTGTTACATAGGATACATATTGAAATGAGCACAACAATTATGAAGACTGAAACTTGTTACATTTCTCGACATAGCTTACATTCAATTTTTTTTGGTTTGTCCGATTGTTTGGTTCACCATATTGCCATAATAACTCGAAAGCCTTCAGCACATTGGCAAGGCTAAGTTCAACAGAAAATTCAATACATAGTAAAAAAATCAAGATATATAGACATGAAAGAAAGCTGGTAATTATCGGGTCTACAAAATTGTTTTATGACCATGAAAAATCAATATATAGGATGCGAGCGGCATGCACTTTTCAAGGCTTTGCATAAATCACTATATAATAACTAATTACATAGTGGAATTTTTGACAAATATTTTGAAGTATGAAAGCAATAGATGGAAATCAATCCCCTTTCCATAGAAATTAGAAATCTATTTGATGGCGATTAAATCATTGTTTAGCCTCCGAAGATGGATGATGGTTGATGAGAAACTCCCTCATTCTCCTTTCCCGAAAGGTGCAGAGAAAAATAAGAAAAAACAGATTTCTGGCTTATAAATGCGTTTTCCTTGACTGCAATGATTTTTTCCCACCGTGGTGTGATGTTTTCAAAATATTGTGATGTTTGCTACAAATCGTAGGCTAATGATATTTTGAAAATTTCACTATATTTTCGCTGATGTTTGTAACATTGATAACAACATCTCCGTTTTACCAACCAAGGCCCTATTGACATGTTTGAGGCCTATTTTGAGAAAATATATTTGTATGCTACAATTAAATTAGCTCTTAACATTTTAATCAGTGAAATTCAATCCTGACAACAAACATTATGCAGTTGTTTACCCGAAATATTCTTAAGATTACCAGTTGATCGCACTATTCTATGCTAGGCCATGTATTTATTTTATGTTTCTTTGCAGAGAGATTAATTCAGATTCTTGCTTTTTTAGCATCTAACTTAATGTGTTTTTCATTTGGATTGTAGAAATGTCTTGATGATCAAACTATATTGAATGGAGAGTTGAAGATGATAGTCTCCCAACTTGAAAGTGAAACCTCATTGATTATGAACATTTCACAGAGACTGGGCAGAGCTATTCTAGATTTCAAAGACGATCAAAGGGGCCTTTCATCATATTTACAGGTAAACACTCAAATAATTAAAGTTGTATGCGCTCCTTAATTTATTGCACATTTTATGAAGGAGAACGATGGAATTAACATCTAAAATGAAACCCATCCTATGGTGACTCCCTTGTTAGATTTTGCTATATTTTAAATCTGTTGTATAAAGTAACTTCAAAACATATGCTAAATATTGTTTATGTATCACAATGTCATCTTGCCTAATTGTAACCGTACAAGATGTATGAATCAACAAACCCTTATATATTGTGTTTTGAATATTCTATGTATTTCTTAATTCTTCTGAATTGACAATTCAAAGGTCTTTCCATGTTTGATCTGAGTATGATAACTATGGTTGAAATGCACCAAAATATCACTACCCTACTTCAATGTTCTTCTCCAGTGGTGGGAACTCACTGCGACATTTTTAGTATCATCTCCACAGCTCTCTAAAGGTACTTTAGGCCAACAATCTACAGCCCTATATTTCATTTCTTCTCACAGTGTTTTGCCCCATTAGCCTGGAGCCAATGCTTACCGTATTCTTTTGACTTCAAGTTGTGTCCCCAGTTTAACTGCAATCTTTTAGGAAATTGAGTTTAGTGTGTTTGTATGAGTTAGACCGAGTGGCTAGTGATTTTCACAATTTGGTTGTCAAGGGAATAAAAGACAAAGGATTTTGAATTTATCCTCTTATACTTGACAGGTGGAAATTGGTTTTTAGTGTGTATAAACCAATATTTCAAAGGTCAGAATTGGCAGAGGGTGAGACTGAAATCGGATTGGAATCTGCTGGTGACTCAGTTTACTAAAAATTACATAAAATATGAAGGGATTCATCAGAAAATTTTTTGATGCAGATCACTGTAAATTCAAACCTTTAGAGACCAAGCTTCCAGGAAGGGGGGATGTGGTAACAGAGAGATGCATAGGGGGGACGTGTGGGACCAATCGTAAATTTTATGGAAATTTAGGGGGGACAGAGGGATCTTGGGTATATATAAACATGATTCAAATTCAAATTCAATAAGGAAATACATTGATTCATACATTATAAATGATTCAATGAAATAGAAATAGTAAAATGTTGTATAAATTGATTTAAATTCATCATTCATTATTCTAGAATCTGATTTGTACAAAGAAAAATAGGAGATAATAAATTTTGAAGACTGAAATAATAAATTAAAATTACTCAAACTCAAAAATAGTAAAAAGTGACGCATCAAAGACTTGGTCTAAGGACATTAGTAGCCAAAGTCAAGACTCAAAAGTTAAAACTAAAACTGAACAATGGGCAAAGAACCAATGTTATCAGAACTGGATAGGTGATCTACCCAATCGAGCAAAAAATATGTAAATATTCAAATATTGAGAAAAAATATGAAAATATTCGTGTGGATCCATATGAATCCAAACCATTATACACAAATATGCAAAGTTGATCTACCCAATCGAGCAAAAAATATGTAAATATTCAAATATTGAGAAAAAATATGAAAATATTCGTGTGGATCCATATGAATCCAAACCATTATACACAAATATGCAAAGTTTTTCATATATATAGCAAGGGTGAATATAACCAAAGTAGCACCAAGTGCAATCCATATTTGAACAAAAAATTCATCAACAAAGAGGTTCTAGTTGGCCTCTATAGTCCAAACAAATTCATGCTAGAACAAATACTATATATCATCAAAATCATTGCGTATATGGGGTTGCTCATCATCTATATCACTCTCTAAGGTCTAAGCATTAAAACAAAATAGAAAAGGCTTAACGTGTCTAGGTGAGAATTTGTTTTAGTGATAGGTACAATTTTACTAGGGTCATGATAGTGGAATTCAATAATCAATGCCACCAACATTGAGATACATAGACGGCTTGGTGCTCTTGATTAAATGCTAGTTCCATACCCTCGTACATGATAAATTCCAATGGAAACCAATGTTATAAGAATTGAACTGGTGATCAAACCGAAAAACCTTGTGGACCGAGAATCGGTCGGAGTCGGTAAAAAAGAAAAAAAACACTCGTTTACCAAAAAACATAAATTATTCATATTTTAAAGAAAACATATATATTCATGTGCATCCATATGAATCCAAATCATTTATACACAAATGTAGTCTCCCAAATGCATAAAAGTTGGAACAAGCACTTCACATAAAACTAATCATGTATTTAACAGAAGATTGCCATGTAAAATTAAGCAAAGAAAGCACTGCAATCCATAAGACCATTGACAAAAAAAATACTCAGCTTTATTATATTAGATAAACCAGGGTTTTACATGCACATACAACTCGTATAGTTGAGATAGCTTGCCTCAAACATATCTACAACAATGCCACAAATCGGCTTCCAAACAACTAAAAAGCCATACATTGCAACCTGTGAACCTTGAATGGATTCACCAAGGGAAGAGATGGGTGCTTGCCCACTCTCATTGAATCACCCTAGAGTTTCCGTCCTGGGGCTACTGCTGGAGTAGAGAACTGGGTTCTCAACCTCATATACAAGAAACAATATCAAAACCAAGGTGTCCTCCAATGACCTCCTCCTCCTCTTTTATAGATTTGATGGGCCCCTCTAAAACCTCCTATTTTATTATTGTTTTAATCA
The DNA here is from genome assembly GCA_031772625.1 of Pinus tabuliformis. Classification (NCBI taxonomy): domain Eukaryota; kingdom Viridiplantae; phylum Streptophyta; class Pinopsida; order Pinales; family Pinaceae; genus Pinus; species Pinus tabuliformis. The sequence continues at coordinate 1,404,585,836 of CM062820.1, read as the reverse complement.
TGGAGCACTTTTCCCACTTTTATTTTGATTAAAATATTCTTTTTAATGTGGGAAAAGGGTAAATTAGCCACCCTGTCTCCTTCGGTCACTGAAACTCACATCTAACCATCCCACCATGTAGATATTCTCGTCCTAGTTCCAACGAGCTATTACACTAAGGTGTTCTGTCGAGTATTCCTCCCGGAATGTCACTTTAAGCGTAATTAATTGAGTCAGGCCCAATAATAATTCTGTTTTCTGAAAGTTGTTGGAATGCGTCAGAACGAAAGACAAACTGTGCGGATGATGGAGTATACAAAGCGAATGCGATCAGACCTCATAGGAACTCCTCAAAATCCCTCCAAAAGCCCCTGGGCCCACTGATGACATCAACTTGCCCTTGGGACCGGTGTGCCCCTAGCTCTGAAAGTCCATCCTAACCATGTCATAAGGAACATCATAAAGAGGAGCATTACAACAAATATGCAAAAGTTCTCATTTATATAGCAAGCAATAGTGCATATAACCAAAATAGCACTTAGTGCAAAACATTGTTGAAACACAAAACATCAAGAAGCAGGCTCTGAAATGCCTTTATAGTCCAAAATAACATGATAGTATGATATTACAGTGTACAATTGTTATGAATAAAATATTCATAACTATATAGTAATTAAATAAAAAATGTTAAATTTATTAATATATTAATAATTAATAAATTAGTTAAATTTAATTGCCCATTAATTATGAAAAGGCACATATGTCAAAGACATGTTCTTTAGTCCTTGTGGCTAGTCACTATAAAAGTGAACCGTCCATGGACTTGTAAACCATCATTTTAAACATTTGAATAATAATAATAATACATATTGTTTATACACATAAATGTGTTTGCGATTGAAAATTACCAGTGAACAAAGGTTTACTTGTTCCAGTGGTATTAGAGCCAACTTCGTTCCTTTGAGCTGTTCGGTTGCCACTATCATCTCTTGCTTGCTGTTCCGTTGTTCTTTTGTTTCCACCACTCACACTTCCGCCAACGCACAATCTCGCTCGCTATGTTTTCTTTCCCCTCACCAAAACACTGCATCTTCTCCTTCGTCGTTGTTCCGCTGGTTAAACCTGTGATCATTCCACCATATCTATAAACTCGACCTGCCGCCATCGATCCCGTGCCCTGCCAGCACCTCTGTCCCGACCACGACTGTTAGTCGTGCCCCCACCTCCTTCCTTCGGCTCTCAACGCCGCCTTTCTCTGCTAGCCAACTGTCGCTGTCCACAGTTCTTCTAACCACGCCCAGCACGACAGTTCTGACACCATCCTTCCCCGTCCCGTCCTCCGATTGGTTCATATCGTATGATTTGGTCCAATTGTAAAAGTCAGCTCGCCACATCGTTTCAAATTGGGATTTTAGCATATAGGCTTAATTTCATTGTAAAGTTTAATTAATGTATATAGTTATAATATATAACTATATAATAATAATAATAATAATAATAATAATATATAAAATAATATTGTTATTTAATTAAAAAAATTGGGTCTACTAAGAAAAAAAACAAGATGGGAAGTAATAATGACGATAACAATTCCCAGAAATTTCCTAGAGGAACTTGACAAGATTGTAGGCATCTCGATAATGTCAAAAAGCAGCAAGAAGAACTCGGAAAAGGCCAAGACAGAATAATTACTACACAAGATCAAATGACAAACAATATTCAAAAAATAAAGAACGTTGAGAAAATGCTGAGACAACTGATGGGAGTCAATCCATCTTTTAATCCCTTAATCACTCAAGAATTGCCACGAAGTCCCAAGGCTCCAAAAGGTGAACTTTTTCCTAGTCATGAATTTCCGTCGATGCACAGAGTCCCACAACTATCACATATACAGTTACAAGGAAGTCAGTACTATACAAAGTTTCCCGAAAGAGACTACTAAAAAATTAAAAGGGAATTACGTAAGTACGATGGTAAGGACCATATGGGTGCCATTGTGTGGGTGAATAAAATGGAGGCCATTTTCAGATTAAACCCGCCAATAGGTGAGCAAGAGAAGATCATGACCGCATCCAATAAACTGGAAGTTGAAGCATACGATTGGTTCCTATGGTTGTTCAACAGATGTGAAGCTTGTTCATTCAATTGGAAAAATTTTGTGGATGCCCTGCTCAAAAGATTCCATGACGAAGAAGAAGATGATGTTTACGAAAAATTCGTTCACCTCAAACAAAAAAGATCTGTAAGAGAATACACCAACGAGTGGGAAGTATTAACTATAAGGCAAAAGGGGTTCTTCGACGAAGCACTGCTAAAAATGTATAGATGTGGGCTTAAAGTGTATATTTGAGAAGAATTAAAACTATATAAACCCAAAACCATTGAAGAAGCTAGACATGCAACAATAATTATTGAGCGAAAATATAAGTTTCGTAAAACACCATATGCCAGTCATGAAAAATCGAACAACTACTCAAAAGGAAAGTCAAAAGTAAGTCTTCTTTGGAAAACGCTGGTAAGTACATTCCACCATCGATGGGCAAAGGAGTAAAACAACAGTCAATTTTCAAAAGATAAAACGGTGGTAAATGTTGGAGATGTGGAGATAAATATTCTCGACGACACAGATGCACTACCCAAAAACTTTACAATTGCAGAGCAAAACAAGAAGAGGAATCTTCATATAATAACTCCGACGAAGAAACCAACGAAGGAAACGAGACTCCTAATCCAGATCTAGAAGAAGAAAATATGCCAAGGATTTCTCTAGCACTTATGATAGGGATAACTTAACCACAAACATTAAAGCTTAAAGGATATCTTAAGAAGTAGAACATTATTGTGTGAATAGATTCATGAAGTACACACAATTTTATAGATGTCAATGTCGCAATCAGGATAAACATTTTTGCCTATCCTGTAGCAGATTTAAAAGTTATGGTGGCAGATGGGAAAATAATAGATGGAGTAGGGAAGTGTCATAAAGTAAAAATGCAACTAAACAAATACGAAATAGAATCTAGTTTTTATACAGTTCCCTTAGGAGGTGTAGATGTTGTCTTAGGAGTACAATGGTTACAAACGTTAGGAACGTACTCGACAAATCACCAAAAACAATTCATTAATTTCAAAATGGATGGAAGAAAGTATAAGTTGTTCGCATTCCAAGACTCTCCTATCCAAATCATTTCTGCTCAATAAATGAAGAAGCTTATTCACGAAGGAGCACCTGTATTTGTTGCACAATGTCAACAGTTAGAATTGTTATTTATGGAAGGAACTCACCAACAATCTGAAGTTACATCCTTAATCCAGAAATATGACAATATTTCAGGAATTGCTGATGAAATCACCTTCTGAAAGAAAAATTGAACACATCATTGAAGTTAAACTAGATTTGACACCTGTAAATATCAAGCCATATCATTATCCCCATGATCATAAAACAAAGATAGAAAGGCTAATACAAGATTTGCTAAAATGTGGAGTCATTACAAAAAGTAGAAGTCCATACGCAACTAGTAGTGTTAGTCAAGAAGAAAGATCGATCTTTCAGGTTATGTATAGATTATTGAGGATTAAACAAGATTACTATTAAACACAAATTTCCCATTCCATTTATTGATGAGATGCTAGACGAACTCCATGGTGCAAAATATTTTTCAAAATTAGATTTGAGGTCAAGCTACTATCAAATTCGAGTAAGATTAGAAGACATCGAGAAGACTGCGTTCAAAACTCATGAAGGGCACTATGAGTTTAAGGTAATGCCATTTGGTTTAACAAATGCACCAGCCACCTTCTAGGCAACCATGAACGAACTCTTCCACCCATACTTGCGAAAATTCATATTGGTCTTCTTTGATGATATCCTTGTCTACAACAAAACGTGGAAGGAGCACCTCAAGCATCTAGAAGAAGTACTTTTCGTATTGGAGAAGAATCAATTTTATGCAAAGTTATCAAAATGTACCTTTGGGCAGAAGGAAGTTGAATACCTGGGACACGTCATATCCAAAGGAGTCAAAGTGGATCCCAACAAAATTAAAGCGATTAAAGAATGGCCAAAACCCAAGAACATATCAAAACTAAGAGGATTTCTAGGTTTAATTGGATATTACAGAAGGTTCATAAAGAACTATGCACATTTGACTGCGCCACTGACAAACTTGTTAAAAAAGAACGCTTTCCAATGGACTAAACAAGCAAATGAATGCTTTGAGAATCTAAAAAGGGTAATGTCAACCACACTGGTACTGGCAACTCCAAATTTCTCCAAACCATTCATAGTCGAATGTGATGCTTCAGGATTTGGAATTGGAGCAGTATTAATGCAAGACAACCATCCTATAACATTCGAAAGTAGGAAGCTTAACAAATGGGAAAGCTTGAAGTCGACTTACCAAAAGGAGATGCTTGCCATCATACATGCATTAACTAAATGGTGCAGTACCTGCTCGGAAGTGAGTTCTCAATTCAAACCGACCACAATAGTCTTCAATTCCTACTTCAACAAAAAACATTATCAACAGAACAACAAAAATGGATGGAGAAACTTTCGTCATTCGACCTTGATATACTGCACAAAAAGGGGAAGGAAAATGTCGTCGCTGATGCACTCTCACAGAAAGATGATGACAACGCAACATGCAATGCCTTGATAGTTTTCTTGCTGGTTAGACGAAATACGAGCTGAGTATGCCAAAGATTTGGACTGTGGTTCTATCATTGAAAATATCAGTCAATATGCCAACTTTGAATGGAAAAATGACATATTGTGGTACAAAGGTAGAATTTATCTAGCTCCATCATCAAAACCTACTATAACATTTGACAATCGTTCTACTAGAAAGGTATGAGTAAGCAAATCCAAAATTATGTCGCTGAATGTCAGATTTGTTAGAGAAATAAAAGTGAAAAATATTCCAACTCGGGCTACTACGTTCATTACATATTTCAAATAAAAAATGGGAAGAAATTTCGATGAATTTCATTGAAGGAATAACTATGTCTGACATCAAGGACAAGATATTCGTCGTAGTAGATAAACTCACCAAATATGCCGACTTCATGGCAATCAGGAAAACTGACATAACGAAGCAAGTTGTGGAGGTTTTCTGTAAAAACATTTACAAATTACATGGCTTTCCGAAGGTTATTGTTAGTGATAGAGACACAAAATTTAGAGGCAATTTTTGGAAAGATTTCTGCCACCAAGTTGGAATATCTCTCCACATCAGTTTGGCTTATCATCGCCAGACAGATGGTCAAACTGAAGTTGTAAATAAATGTTTGGAAACATATCTCCATTGTTTTGTCACCAACAAACAAAACAAATGGTTCCAATGGCTACATCTAGAAGAATGGTGGTACAATGTTATGAACTTAAATTCATAACCATTAATTAAAATATTAAATATTATTTAAATAAGTGAATTATTAATTATAATAAATTAATTAACAAATAATTAGCTAAATGAAGAGACATTAGTCCGCAAGGCACATGTCTCCCTAATTAGGTATGGCCAGTTAACTCCTATTTAAGGAGCACCGCCTCAACGTTGTAATCATCATTCAAATTTTATCAATTAATAATATATATTATGTTCAGAATTTATCTGGTGTGTTTATCAATAAAACAACAATTTAGAATTTATTTCTAACAGTGGTATCAGAGCCATAAATCGTCTGGTGACACCCAGTACGTCCTGTTGGCCGTCAGGCCCTACGGGACTCACATCACCAACTTGTTTGTTGTTTCACTGTTGCAGGTAGATAGGCAGCATCCGTTGGGTTCCTGGTTCCGTGGGTGAAAAGGCTCTGGATGTGGATGCTGTGGTTACGTTAGCGCTGTAAACTGTTGGCGCAGGTCCATGCAACAACAAACTGTCAAATCGAAGCAGAGCCACATGGTGAAGGGAAGAACCACAGTGACGTCTCCGGAGCCATTGTCTCGAAGGAACAAGCGGACGGGAGGAGCAACCACTGTCAGAGCGTGTAACGTCTACAAAGAAGGGATGTTTGTAAGGCCAATGTGGAGCAATCGACCACCACAAAGACCCTTACACTTGCTGTTTTAGGCAGGTAGGCATCGTTGGAGCCACGGGCCACGTCTGGGACGTAGCAGGAGCTGCGGAGAGCACAATATTAACGCCAGGAAGATATGCAGAGTCACAATCAAGGTCAACGGATATGACCCCACCCTAGCAGACCCGTGACGTCCGTTCATTTTAAAAAAAATCGATTCATACGGTCATTTAAAAACTATATAATATAAGAACTTAATTTTAATAAAAAAATTTTAAAAAAAATTGGGTCTTCAAGAAAAAATCGAAAAAAAATGGTGGGCAACAACAATGACGATATGAAAAAAATTCAAGAGTACATCAACATGTTGAATAAACGCTTAGATAATGTCGAAAAATCAGTTAGCAAGCAGGACCAGATGACCAACAATATATCTTACTTAAAAAACTTGATGAGCTGGCACTTTGGAGAGACCGATCCACCTTCAGCTACACAGAGTCCCAGGACTCCGGAAGGTGAGAGTTCCCCAAAGCATGAGTTCCTGACACATGAGAAGCAACAGATACCACAAATTCACTTCGAAGGAAGCCAATATTATACTAAATCTTTCGAAAGGAACCATCTTAAAATAAAAAATGAATTATCTAAGTATGATGGTAAGAACTTTAAAGGCGCCGTCGTATGGGTAAATAAGATGGATGCCATTTTTTTAGCAAACCCTCCACTTGGTGAGCAAGAAAGAGTCATGACTGCGTCCAACTACTTAGAAACAAAAGCGTACAATTGGTTTTGTGGTGGTCGTATAAATGTACGGGTTGTTCATTCAATTGACAAAACTTTAAAAACACCATGCTAAAAAGGTTTCATGAGGAGGAGGAGGATGATGTCTACGGGAGGTTTGTTCACCTGAAGCAAAAAGGATCAGTGAGTGAATACACTCACTGATGAAGAGAGAGGGTTCTCAGATGATGCGCTGTTAAAAATGTATCGTTGTGGTCTGAAAGATTACATTTGCGAAGAATTAAAATTGCATAAACCCAAAACCATTGAGGAGGCCAGACACACAACCATAATTATCAAGCGGAAATATAAACTTAACAAAGCACCATATGCTTGTAACGACAGAACTAACAACTATTCCAAGGAGAATGCAGGTAAATCCTCGTCAGAGAATACTAGCAAGTACGTTCCACCACCATTGTGAAATGAAGGAAAACAACAATCTAATGTCGAAACGAAAAAGGATGGCAAATGCTGGAAGTGCGGAGACAAGTATTCCGCAGGACACAAGTGCACAACACAAAAATTGTACAATTGTGAAGCTGAACAAGAAGAGGAATCTTTAGAAGACAACTCTCACAACTCTGACAAAGAGGACAATGAAGAAAATGCAAACCCTAGTCCAAAATTAGAAGAAGATATGCCACAAATTTCCTTAGCAGCCATCACAAGGGTAGCTCAGCTGCAGACACTGAAGCTTAAAGGTCACATCAAGAAGCAAAGCGTTATCGTTTTAGTAGACTCAGGAAGTACGCACAACTTTGTAGATGTCATTGTTGCGAAAAGACTAAACATCTTTGCTTACTCGGTAGCAAATTTAAAAGTTATGGTAGCAGATGGAAAACGTATAGATGGAGTAGGAAAGGGCCATAATGTTAAGTTACAATTAAGCAACTATGCAATGGAGTCCAGTTTTTATACAGTTTTCCTAGGAGGAGTAGATGTTGTTTTGGGTGTACAATGGTTAAGCACACTAGACACATATTCAACAAATCACATAAGGCAGTTCATTAAATGCAAATGGGATGGAAGGAAATATAAGTTGTTTGGGTTTCAGGCACCACCAACTCAAGTCATTGGTGCTCAACAGATGAAGAAACTTATTCGCAATGGGGCACCAACGTTTGTCGCACAATGTCAGCAGTTGGAGTTATTATCAACAGAAGGGACTCATCAACTGTTAGAAATTTCATCCTTGATTCAGAAATACGAAAAGGTTTTCCAAGATCTACCAATGAAGTTACCCCCAGAGAGGCAGATTGAACACATTATCGAAGTCAAACCAGACTCAACACCAAGAAATGTTAAGCTATATCGTTATCCCCATCACCACAAGACGGAAATAGAACACTTACTACAAGACCTGCTGAAGCATGGAATCATAAGTCCATACACTGCACCCGTAGTATTGGTCAGGAAGAAGGATGGATCCTTTCGATTATGTATAGATTACAAAGGGTTAAACAAAATCACTATTAAACATAAGTTTCTGATTTTGTTCATTGATGAAATGCTAGATGAACTACACGGTGTAGAATATTTTTCCTAGTTATATCTAAGATCAGGCTAGTACCAAATACTAGTAAGGCTGGAAGACGTCGAAAAGACAACATTCAGGACTCATGAAGGGCATTATGAGTTCAAGGCCATGCCATTTGGATTAACAAATGTGCCAACCATCTTCCAAGAAACCATGAACGAACTCTTTCACCCTTGTCTACGGAAGTTTGTGTTAGCTTTCTTCGATGATATTCTAGTCTACAGTAAGACGCGGAAAGAACATCTCAAACATTTGGAAGAAGTATTGTCTGTTTTGGAAAGAAACCAATTTTACGCCAAGCTATAAAATGTACGTTTGGGCAAAAGGAAGTTGAATACCTAGGATATATTATATCGAGGGAAGGAGTCCGGTAGATCCCAACAAAATCAAGGCAATCAAAGAATGGCACAAACGCAAGAACATATCCAAGTTGAGGGGATTTTTAGGTTTAATAGGGTATTACAGAAGATATATAAAAAAGTATGCACATTTGATAGCATCCCTGACCAATATGTTAAAGAAGAATGATTTTTAGTGGAATGACCAAGCAGACAAGTGTTTTGAGAAATTAAAGGCAGTGATGTCAACCACAACAGTACTAGCAACTCCTGACTTCTCAAAACCGTTCGTAGTCGAATGTGATGCTTCTGGGTTCGGAATTGGAGCCGTGTTAATGCAGGAAAACCACCCTATAGCATTTGAGAGCAGGAAACCTAATAAACTAGAAGGCTTAAAATCAACATACCAAAAGGAGATGCTCGCCATCATACATTCTATAACGAAGTGGCGCCAATATTTGCTTGGGAGTAAATTTTCAATCCGAACTTACCATAACAGTCTTTAGTTCTTACTTCAGCAAAAGACATTATCAGCAGAACAACAGAAGTAGGGGGAGAAGTTGTCAGCCTTCGACTTAGAAATATTACACAAGAAGGGAAAGGAGAATGTTGTAGCTGATGCACTCTCACGTACAGATGGCGACCACACAAGATGTACCGCCATGATAGTTGTTCCGAAATGGTTGGACAAAATACGAGCCGAATATGCCAAGGATAAGGATTGTGACTCCATGATTAACAATATTAGTCAGTATGCCAACTTCGAGTGGAAAAATGACATCTTATGGTACAAGGGTAGAATTTAACTAACACCCGCATCCAAATTTAAGGTGAAAATACTAAAAGAGTCTCACAATTCGGTAACAACCAGACATGTCAGATTCTATAAGACTTACTACAACATCTGACAGTCATTTTATTGGAAGGGTATGAGCAAAGAAATTCAGAAATATGTTGCAGAATGTGATATTTGTCAAAGAAACAAGAGCGAAAATGTTCCAACTCCAGGATTGCTACATCCACTACACATTCCAAATCAGAAGTGGGAGGAGATTTCGGTGGATTTTATTGAAAGACTATCTGCATGTGACGTAAAGGATAAAATATTTGTAGTAGTCGATAGACTCACTAAATATGCCCACTTTATGGCTATTAAAAAGATTGACACAACTAAACAAATCGTTGATGTGTTTTGTAAAAATATTTACAAACTACATGGGTTTCCTAAGGTGATCGTCACCAATAGAGATGTAAGGTTTAAAGGAAAAATTTGGAAGGAATTTTTCCATCAAGTAGGAATATCCCTCAACATGAGTTCGGCCTATCACCACCAAACAGATGGGCAAACCGAAATCGTTAACAAATGCTTGGAAACATATCTTTGTTGTTTCGTTACAAACAAACAAAACAGATGGACACAGTGGCTACTCCTGGCAAAATGGTGGTATAACGCCGCGTGCCACACGTCAGCTAAGATGACACCCTTCCAAGCTTTATATAGTTATGAGCCAGCCAGGTGGAAGGACTTTGCACTCCTTGATTCTAGGGTACCAACAGTTAAAGACCACCTAGGAGAAAGTCAAAGGATTATCAACTTACTAAAATAAAATCTAACCATGGCTCGTAATGGAATGAAACAACAAGCTGACCAACACCGACTTTATCAGTCAAGCATTCAGTTGGGGTGTTTATTAGTCAAACAACAATTTAGAATTTATGTCTAACATACAATACCACCTATCATACTTCAACCAAAATGATTCCCTTCCAAGCCCTATATGGTTATGAACGACCCAAGTGGAAGGATTTTTGCGCTACACAATTCTAAGGTTCAAGCAGTAAAGAACCACTTAGAAGAGAATCAAAGAATTATTAACTTGTTAAAAGAAAATTTAACAATGGCACACAATAGAGAGAAGCAACAAGTCGACCAACACTGCACAGAAAGAGAATTCGAAGAAGGAGATTGAGTTTTCGTCAGACTTCAACCCTATAAGTAGTTATCATTAAAACAACATGGGAAAAAAGTTATTTGCTAAGTACTATGGACCATACCAAATAATCAAAAAAGTAAGTAGCGTGGCTTATGGATTGAAGCTACCAGACAATTGTCAAATCCACAACACATTTGATGTATCAAGTCTCAAAAAAGTACCAGGTCAAAATCAAACAACTCAAACAGAGATACCTGACGCTGGTGATGAAGGAAGGATCATATTAGAACCTGAAGGCATACTCGCTACCAAAGAGAAAGTACTACAATTGAAGACTATTAAAGAATACCTTATCAAATGGAAGAGACTACCAGAAGAAGATTCATCATAGGAGAAATAACGTTTTTGTCAACAACACCCAACATTGCCTATGCTTTGAGGACAAAGCATCCTAAGGGAGAGGCAATTTTATGAATAAAATTCATAACTATATAGTTATTAAATAAAAATATTAAATTCATAAATATATTAATAATTAATAAATTAGTTAAATTAAATTGCCCATAAATTATAAAATGGCACATATGCCAAAAGACATGTTCTTAAGTCCTTGTGGTCAGTGAACACCTATAGAGGTGAACTGCCCAAGGACTTGTAAACCATCATCTGAACATTTGAATAATAATAATAATACATATTGTTTATACACATAAATGTGTCTGCGATTGAAAATTACCGGTGAGCAAAGGTTTACCTGTTGCAACAATACTACCCTACAAGTGCTAATTGTCAATGTCATCTTCAGAATCATCATCCTGATCCTCCTCCTCCTCCTCATTTGAAGAATGTGTAGCATCCAAGTCTGTGATCATTGCCTATATTGGGATCTTTGTCATCAATATAACCCTCTAAGCATTAAAATAAGATGGAAAAAGTTTAGCGTGTCAAGTCAAGATTTTGTTTGAGTGACATGTATATTTTTAGTAGGGTCATGATAGAGGAGTTCGAAAACCATTGCCATTGGTGGTGGTCTCACTCTGTTTCGTGCTCTGGATTGCGAGAACATAGTCTTCCAAGTTGGATTGTTGCCGGAAGTTGCTGGCTGCTGCAAGTCACTGCATAGTCAAAGTTGCTGTGAAGAGGTCAATCTTCTGGAGGCTGACTTGGTGTGGAGGGAAGGTATGGTCAAGGTATATGGAGAATAGTTTGAAAGAATACTATTGAAAGGGAGAATTACTTTGACTGGGTTTTCCCCTCGAGTGGGGTTTTGCCCTGGTATGTGCCTACATCTTGTGTTCGTTGTTTTATATGCTACTGCTTTTAGTAATTGCTTGATGAACTAAAGAAAAAGGATATAAAGAATTATAGTAATAAGAAACATCACAAGTAATTATCAAGATCGAGAAAATCTTTACTGCCTTTCTGATTTCCAACAAAAGGCCCTACTATGCATGAGTTAAGGGGATCTCTTTCGCAAAAAGAGGTTTTGTCCATTGATGAATATTTGAAAGATTTCAGAAGGTCATAGGAAAAAAACACGATGTACCGTCATGTCAAAAGGAACAGTACCATCATAAACTTTCTCGTCTTTTGCCCACAGGGAACCATGTTTCTAAAATTAGTTGATGCATTTGATAGGGTGAAGGATGCACACTTGTTTGAACTTTTGGGTGAGGTTGTTGAAGAGGTGGGGGTGGCTAATGTTGTTCAAATCATCATAGATAATGCTTCTAAATATGTTCTTGTTGGTAAAATTTTAGAGGCAAAATACTGTAGAGCATGCCAAAAGCATAACAAAATATATTTGCAATCACTCATGGATTTTGAACTTGATGAGGAAACGCACAGGGGGCAAGGATATTGTTAGGCCTGCCATTACTAGATTTGCAACTCATCTTTTGACATTGCAATCTATGCTTTCGCAACATAGAAACTTGCAAATGGTGTTTTCCAGTGATGAATGGAATGCATGTCAATGGTCTCACAAACAGAATGGCAAAGATGTGAGAAAGAAAGTTAATGAAGAAATATTTTAGAAAAAGGCAGCAACTGGGTATTTTCAGAACCCAAGGTATCATTATAAAGCTTTGGAGGCAAAAGCTTTGGCTGGGGAGGTTAGAGATGAATTGAGTGACTGAATTGACCACATGGTCCCTAAGGACAATGACCAGCTGGAGATACATCGACAAATCACTTGTTTCAGCAGAACCCAAGGTACCTTTGGCAAAAACCTAGCAATGATTGCAAGGGAAGCAGATGAGCCAGGTAAACAAACAATTTCAATTTTGAAATTCTTATTTTGTTAAATTGTTTATAGTTTGAAAGTTGGATATAATTTGTTGAGCTAACTCATTACACTAGTATGTTTTTTGTAGCACAATGGTGGGAGACATTTGGTAGCCATTGTCCTCAATTGCAGCACTTTGAAATTTGTATTTTGAGTCAAACTTGCAGTGCTGTTACGTAAAATCTAATTAGTCTATAATTATTAGTTAACTAGGCAAATGGCATGATCAAAGATCTTGACCATTCACCTAGCGGCACCTGAGGCAGTATTTAAGCCAGAGGCCTCCCACAATTGTATTCATCAATCAATAATTAATAATATATATTCTTATTTTGTCAAACAATGAACTATGTGCTTCATTTGGTATTAGAGCTATGTTCGACATTCAAGGAATTTGGTTCCACTGCTGCTCGCCCTGTGCTCTGCCATCATGTTGAATTTTCTAAGTCTATCCCTTAGAAAATTAATTTGTATTCTGCTGGTTTATTTCTTCTACTTGTAAATTCTGAACAAGTTATTTAAAGCATTTAAATACCGAAATAAGCACAATACAGTCACAACATCTACAGATCATCAACTGAAAGAACAGGCACACAAGTGACACCGTTATTTTTGGACAAATGTCCCTGGAAAAACCAAGTTCGGGAAAACCGGTGCAGCAATTCAGGGGGTTATATTGTTATGTAGTCTTTTTGAGTACAACTGGGTGCCTAACCGACTCACCCGACAGAGAAAAATACACGACAACAATACCTCTAAATCCGGAAGAAGGTATTTAGAAAACCTGTCCCACGAAACCGTCTCCAGCACAACTGAAGCTCAACACTAGCCCTTTTGGCCTTTGCGTCACCCTCTTGCTGACCTGCCTCAACCCTCTGACCCTCTACGTTAGCCCTCTGAGGCACTACGCAACCTTTGGGCCCCTCTGCATCACTCTAGCAACTTCTAGTGGCTGATGCAGTCCCTTTGGCCTCTGTGCTGTCTTTGCTGGGCTCTGCGTAGCCTAGACGGGCTGTTGCTCTCGCTCTCTTTGCTTCTATGCTGGTCCCTTAGTATTGTCTCAGCCTGTCTGCATCACACTCATTGCCCCTCGCTGCTGATCACTGATTCAACTTTGCTCAGCAACCCCGCTCTAGCAAAATGAATGACTGATCACTCTGGTGTATTCTCCAACTGAACCTCAAGCCTCTTCTTATACTTTTCTTATTGGTCCTTCAACCACTAAGATTAAATCTCTAATCAACGGTTAAGATTAGATTTGGCTTGATCCATGACTTTTGGAACCTTCTAACCCAATTTAATATTAATACCGATTAATATTTTATTTTTCCTAGGTTTAGACTTAGGAACTCCATTAAAAATATTAATTATTTTAATATCTCGCAAACCAAGTACAATTTTTGCAAACCCTTTTTGGGTCTTGGAGATCTCATGTGCTTTAGCCTCTCCACCATTTTTCATGTCTAAAGCACATCCGATGCTACCCCAAATCAACACTCCCTCTTAGCAAGGACTGTGCTCTAGTAATACTCCTAAATGAGCATCGCACTGATTGTCCGGCATTGGCACCTATGCTAATGCTAGGCCTCCCCACCCAACATCCTCTGCACTGCTGCATTGTGTACTGCTGTCCATGGCCTTGCCATTGCCACTGCTGCATTCGTACGACAACTCCTTCTTTATCTGTGTTGTTGCTGGTCCATCCTCCCAACACTGCATCCCCTCTCATCATTTTGCATCGTGCTACTGCACCACAACTCAGTTACTGAGAAGTAAATAATTGATCCATTAAACCTCTGACATCCTTGTCAGGCTAAATACGCTCTCGAGGTTGAAGTTCCCTTTGCCGCTCACAAGTGCTCCCTCTACTGACCTCTGCGTTGTTGCAATAACTCCCTGCATCTCGCATTGTTGCACACGTCTCTGTGCCATCCTGCACTGCTACAACACTCCTGTGCCTCTCGCACTGTTGCAGCCTGCTAGCCTTGTGTTGCCTGGGGACTCTTGCATTGTAGCACTCTCCGCTGCTTTATCTGCATCCGTTTCCACCGACATCTGCCAGTCCTGCTACTCTTGTTCGGGGCTCCCGTAGCAAGGTATAATCCAAGAGGTTGGGTACCTCAAGGATCTTGCCCCTTTTCACCTGTAGTCCTCCTGACTACAACTCGATGTCTCCCCACTTCTTCTCAAGTGGCACAAGAGCACTCATGGCACAATCGTCGTCCTCCTTGACTTCTTTCTCCACCCTCGCTGGCGCTGCCTTTGAGTCAGAAGCCTCTCCCTTACTCTTCTTCCTCGGACATTGGTTCGAATAGTGACCCAGCTGCCCACAATGGAAGCACTTGACCTTGCAAAGGTCCTTCTTCTTCCTCTTCTCCTGCTTTCCCGTAGATCCCAGAGCCGCATCCTCTTCCTCTTCCTTCTTGATCCTGACTCCTTGTGGCTACTTGCCGCCTTGGTCAACCATCTGATCTCTTCTTGACGAAGAGCCGTCCACAGTTCTTCCCAATCCGGAAGACTTGTCCTGCCCAGTATGCTCTGGACAAATGTCTCCCAATCCTTGGAGACTGCGTTAAGTGCCTTCCTTACCATCAACTCCTGATCCGGCGTGGCCCCTGTGGAAGTTAGTTGGTCACGGATCTCCTTTAATCGAAGGAGGAAGACATCTGTCTTTTCTCCCTTTTGCATCTGGTATGATCTTAGTCGATTCTCTAGGAGCATCTTCCTTTGCGCGGAAGTATTTTGGTACAATGTGTTCAAAGTGTCCCACATCTCCTTTGCCGTTTCCTTCTAGGAAATATGTGGGACCACATGATCCTTTACCCCATCAAGGATAATACACTTTGCCTTAGTCATTCTCCTCGTACCTTTCATTAGCTACCATGTCAACTGGGAAAGCTATCACTCTCAAGGCAAATCCCTTGATACAATGTCTTTCTAGTATGGACAAGATCCTGGCATTCCAGACCACAAAGTTGGATGCTCCGTCCAGCCTGTCCTGATCTCTCAGCCCATTCACGAACATCTCGCTGCTCTTCTGTCGACTTCTCGGAGTCTCTCTACTTCTCGCCTAGAAGTTCTCAGTTTGATTCTTGCTGAGTCTCTCTACTTGCCGTCTGGAAGTTCTCTTCTGGACTCCCTCTGAATCCTGATTTCCCTCCTGGAGATCCTTCTGCGAATTGTCAAGTTGCTCCTCTTCGATCGTCAATGCAACTGCAACATTGATCCTCATTCCTTGGCTAGAAATCCGCCTTGGTAGTAACTCCCTCTACCTTGGTCTTGCCCTGTTACGTATTGTTCCAACCAGAGTACTCCACCCGCTTCGCTCCTGCAAACTGCCCACAACTTCCTTTGCCCTAGCCACTGAAGGATTGAGCCTCTTGGCTCTGCGCAATCCCGACACTGGCAAAACAACTCCCTCAGTGAACTGCGTCAGCCCTCCTGGCCTTTGCGTGGGTCTACGTGAGCCTCTCTTTGCTCTCCTCAGCCTTTGCGCTAGCCTCTGTCTAGCCCAGACTGATGACACAACGCCTCTGCGGCAACCCTTCCTCTCTCGCTTCTGCGAGGATTAGTTACTGTCACTCGGGACAACTGATTTTGTTGCAAATGCTCTGCTCAGCTGATGCGTTTAGTTTTCCTGTGATTTGCAACCATGCTCTGATACCATGTTGAATTTTTTAAGTCTATCGGTTAGAAAATTAATCTGTATTCTGCTGGTTTATTGTTAATTTTAGGTATGTTAAATGCTTAGAGCAAATTATTTCAATTTTCATATTCAGCTCAATATCTTTTCCAGATTAGCAATGACATTAGCGTTAAAGTAAACTGCAGATAGAACATAAACATAAAGCATAGAAGGCAAGCCAAGACAAGAGGACACAAGATGTGGCGCTAGTGAGGGACAAACCCCAATGTGGGGAAACCCTTGATCAATTATTTTTTTATGTTCTTCAAAGTTCAGTAGAGAAAGAGAGAGAGAGATAGTACATTTACAATAGAAGTCAACACTTTGACTTATCTAGATCTGAGCATAGATCATCTCCTATAACGATGAGATTAGTTGAAGACATTCTGCTTCAACTGATTCTCCAAGGTGACGACTTTTCCAGCAGGTCCGGCTTTTCCGACAGTTTCGGCATTTCCGACATTTCTGGCAGTTCCGACAATTCCGACATTTCCGGCTTTTTTGGCGTTTTTGGCAGTTTCGGCTTTTCTGGCTTTTACGGCAGTTTCGGCTTTTCCGACAGTTTCGGCTTTTCCGACATTTCCGGCTATTCCGGCTTTTCTGACTATTTTGGCTTTTCCGGCTATTCCGACTTTTCCGGCTATTCCAGATTTTCCGACTATTTAGGCTATTCCGGCTTTTCCAACAGTTCTGGCTTTTCTGGCTTTTCCTTAGGATCTCTCCTCCTACTAAAACCCAAAGACAAGTAGAGAGAGGAAGAGATCCAAGTGTGTGTAGAAATGACTTGATGTCCTCTTCTATTTATACTAAAATGTAGAGGTTGAATAGACATGACTGTTGGGCTTCTGAGCCTAAATAAGTCGCTGGCCGACTTAACAATCTGTCCATAACATAAAAAAATTCATAACTTGATAAATACGTATCGAAATCGAATGATCTTTAGATCAATCCTACACCTCTCAATGAGAGGTATCCAATAAAAATATCAATGGCCATAAATAATATGACCCACATGGAGTTTGGCCCTAGTTGCCAATTTTAACATTTATTTCTTCTACTTGTAAATTCTGAACAAGTTATTTAAAACATTTAAATACCAAAATAAACACAATACAATCAAAATATCTATAGATCATCAACTGAAAGAAAACAAGCACACAAGTGACACCGTTATTTTTGGACAACTATCCCCGATAAAACCCAATGTGTGAAAACCGGTGCAGGTATTCATTGGGTTATATTATTATGCAATCTTTCTGAGTACAACTGGGTGGCTAACCGACTCACTCGACAGAGAAAAATACATGGCAGCAATACCTCTATATCCGGAAACAGGTATTCAGAAAACATGTCCCACAAAACCCTCTCCAACACAAATGAAGCTCAGCGCTGGCCCTTCTGGCCTCTTCGTCAGCTTCTTGTTGAGCTACATCAACCCTCTGACCGTCTGCATCAGCCCTTTAAGGCACTGCACAACCTCTGGGACCCTTTGTGTCACTCCAGCAGCCTCTGCGTGGATGACGCCTCTGTGTAGCTTGGATTGGCTGACTCTCACTCTCTCTGCTTCTCCGCTGGTATCTCAATATGTCTCTGCCTCTCTGCCTCGTACTCACTGCCCCTCGCTGCTGATCACTGATTCAACTTTTCTTAGCAACCTTGCTCTAGCAAAATGAATGACTGATCACTCTGGGGTATTCTCCAACTGACCCTCAACCCTCTTCTTATACTTTTCTCTTTGGTCCTTCAACGACCGAGATTAAATCTCTAATCGACAACTAAGATTAGATTTGGCTTGATCCAAGACTTTTGGAACCTTGTAACCCAATTTTATATTAAAACCCATTAATGTTTTATTTTTCCATATTTAGACTAGGGAACTCCATTAAAAACTTTAATTATTTTAATATCTCCCAAACCAGGTACAATCTGTCTAAACCATTTCTGGGTCTTGGAGATCTGATGTTCTTTAGCCTCTCCACCAATTTTTATGGCTAGAGCACATCCGATGCTAACCCAAATCAACACATCATTTCTCTGCCGTGTTCCGATGTATCGATCACCCATCCATTCCTCAGTCGTCTTCCAGACCACCTGCCACTGTTTCACTGTAACACGCTATACCCTCCGTTGTTTTCCAATTGTCGTTTAAACTGTTTGTTCTCCGCGTGCTCCACTATTCCGTTGTTATCCTTGTTGTTGACCCCGACCATTCTTTGCACCGTTGTCCCATGTCTGACTACCTTGCCCCGCGCTTGTTGACGCTCGACAATCAACACCTCTATCGTGGTTCACGTGCTCTTTCGTATCCCTTGGCACAATTTGTTCGATATCATATTCAATTTAAATTGTCTTCCATTAACGACCGCTGTCACACTGTATTATTCAAACATCCACATCTTCGACTTGTGTTTCATTTATTCTTCGATCGAGATATAAATATTGTTATATTTATTGTTATATAGGTGTAATATTATTTGTTATATGATTTATAATTATATAACTAATTAATATTTAATCACTATATAATATAATTAATATTTAAATATAAATATATATCTATATATATATATTATTTAATTAATTAAATAAAATTAGGGTCAAGTTGAGAAAAGTAAAGCATGATAAGTCACCTCATACCTGCTCGATGTCTTCATCGATGCCGATGGCTGATTTCAATAAAAGATTGTTAGAACTTGAAGCTAAGGTGACCGGACAGGGCGAAAGAATCAAGGGACTGTAGGAAATGACAAAGAGATAGAGAATCAACTTGAGCAGAACCAGAACAAATTTAAAAGGGATCAGGTAGTCCGTTCAGATAAGGTGGATCAAGCAATGGTATTGTTGACTTGTATTTGTGACAAGATGAAGGTTACACTCGATCAAATACCCCAGAATAATGAAGCTACTCAATATCTCAATTCTCTAGATTTGTCAATAAGACCCACATGAGAAATCCTAGTCTCCAAAGACATCTTCCATGCCTAATCAAGAAAATAGTAACACAAATTTTCAAAATACGCAGCTCTGGAAACCGTACACAAATATATCGTTTTCAAATCAATACCCCTTCTTCGCTCTGTCGATAGCTACATATCAATGAAGAGCAAAACTTGAACTATCGATATTTGACAGTATCGAAAAATGAAGCGTTGCCTAGTTCAATAAAGCAGAAGAATATTTCGAGATTTACGGTATTGACAATGATGGCGAAAAGATCAGGCATGCTTCAATGCAAATGGAAGGTGAAGCATATAATTGGTATATGTGGTGGAAAAAGGCGACGCTATTAGTTGGAGGAAATTCAAGAATGCATTCTTTAAAAGGTTCCATGGTGTCAAGGAAGAAGAGTTCTTCTCAGCAGTCACCAAATTGCAACGAAAAGGAGATGTGGACGAATACAATGGAGAATGGGAAACTTTAGCTACGCGATATCTAGATTGTCAGAAACTCGTCTCATTCAATCTTATACAATGGGACTTAAACTGCATCTCTGGGCTGAGCTCGAGCTTCATGACATCACTTCTATAGAGGTAGCCATACATAAGGCAAAATACGCTGAAAAGAAACACGAAAAAATGCAGTGGCTAAAAGTTGAAAGAGTATATTCAAGACAAAGATTTTCCCAAGGTGCGAACACATATAATACAAAATATGTTCAACCACATCTTCATGAAGGAGACAAAACTAAATTGGAAATGCAAAGAATGAAAGAAGGTAAATGTAGACGCTGTGGTGAAAAATGGGACCCTAGACACATATGTGTGAAAGGGAAAGAAACCAGGAACCTGTATACATGTGAAGCAACCAATGATTCAGACAATGAAGAATCAGATATAGAAGAAATTGAAGATTCGCCACAATTTTCTCCAGAACCAGATGATGAGAGTATTCCACAAGTATCATTATCGACCATGACAGGTATATCACAGCCCCAAACATTAAAATTAAAAGGACATATCAAGAAGAACAATGTAATGGTTCTGATCGATACTCGTAGCACCCACAATTTTTTGGACTCAACCATGGCGAAAAGACTCAACATTTTCACATTTCACATGACCAACATGAAGGTTATGGTCGTTGACAGTAAGAAAATTGAAAAGGTAGGGAAATGCCATAAAGTCAAATTGCAGATTCAAGACTATAATCTAGAATCTCCATTCTACACTGTACCATTAGGAGGAGTGGATGTGGTCTTAGGTATCCAATGGCTACAAACCCTAGGCACTTACTCTACGAACCATCAAAAGCAATTTATAAAATTTAAATGGGAATGACAGATGTACAAGTTGTATGGATTCCAACCACCCGAGAATCAAATTGTATCATCATCCCAGATGATGAAAATGATTCGGAGGGAGCACCAACTTATGTAGTACAATGTCATCAGTTAGAAATGCTAACTTCAAGTTTGGTCAGCAAAGAAGCACCAAAAGTCTAGGAGCTAATTCAAAAGCACAAAAAAGTATTCCAAGACTTTCTAATGAAGATGCCTCCTAAAAGAGAAATCGAGCATACAATAGAAGCCAAAACAGGATCAAATCCCATCAAGCATCAAATTGTATTGATATCCACAACATAAAAAAACTGAAATTGAGAGATTATTCCAAGATCTTTTTAAGTGTGGCATCATCACAAAAAGTAATGGTCCATATGTTGCTCGAGTTGTATTAGTTCGGAAGAAAGGTGGATCATTCAGATTATGCGTCGATTATCGAGGACTAAACAAAATAAAAATTAAAAGCAAGTTTACAATTTTGGATGAACTACATGGAGTTGAATACTTCTCAAAATTGGACTTAACGTCAAGGTATTATCAAATTTGAATAAGGTTGGAAGACAGAAAAAACTGCGTTCCGAACACATGAAGGTCATTACGAGTAAAAGGAATGCCTTTTGGTTTAACCAACAACATTCCAAGCCACTATGAATGAGTTGTTTCGGCCATATCTAAGGAAGTTTGTGTTAGTGTTATTTTATGACATTTTAATTAATATTAAAACATGGAAGGAGCGTGTACAACATTTGGAACAAGTTCTTACGATATTATAAGAACATCAGTTCTAGGCCAAGAAGTCCAAATGCACTTTTGGGAAAGTGTATGTCGGACATATAATATCCAAGGAAGGAGTAAAAGTAGATCCTAATAAGATCAAAGCTATAAAGGAATGGCACAATCTAGTTAACATCTCCTAGCTAAGGGGATTCTTAGGATTGATTCGGTATTATCGAAGATTTATTAAAAAACTATGCCCATTTAACTACACCACTAACAAACCTTCTAAAGAAGAATTTGTTTTGATGGAATGATGACGCAGAAAAATGTTTTGAAGACTTGAAGGAAGTTATGTCTAATGCCCCTGTATTGGCAAGTCCAGACTTCTCAAAACCATTTGTAATTGAGTGTGATGCTTCAGGTTTTGGTATAGGAGCAATATTAATGCAAGATGGTCATCCAGTAGCTTTTGAAAGCAGGAAAGTCATTAAACGAGAACATCTTAAATCTACATACAACAAATAAATGCTCGCTATTATGCACGCACTAGCCAAGTGGAGGCAATATCTTTTGGGATGTACGTTCTCCACGTGTATAGATCACGACAGTCTCCAGTACCTCCTCGAACAAAAACGTTCTCTAAAGAACATCAAAAGTGGATTGAAAAATCGCTGCTTTTGACATGGAGATATTACAGAAAAGGGGAAAGGACAATGTTGTGGTAGATGCTCTGTCCTGGAAAGACGAAGAACCATCATTACTTGTCGTTTCGGTTGTTGTTACAGAATGGATTAATGAGATTTGAAGTGAATATGCAAAAGATCCAAAAACAAGTGCCATAATCAATAGCCTTCCTTAGAGTTCAAAGTTTGAATGGAAGAACATTATTCTATGGTACAAGGGAAGAATTTATCTGAATTCAAATTCCAAATTTAAAGCCAAGATTCTCAAGGAGTCACATGATTCACTGTTAGCCGGACATGTTGCGTTCTTTAAAACCTACTATAATGCACGCTAATAATTCTTTTGGAAGGGAATGAGTAAAGATATTCATAAATATGTAGCAGAATGCGATAAATGTCAGAGAAATAAAAATAAAAATATTATGACACATGGACTACTTCATCCTTTAAAAATCTTGAATCAGAAATGGGAAGAAATATCAATGGACTTTATCAAAGGTTTACTAGTGTCTGATTGTAATGATAAAATTCTTGTAGTAGTCGATAGACTCACCAAATGTGGTCACTTTATTGGAATGAGGAAACCAGATTCAACGAAACAAATCACTGAGATATTTTGCAAAAATGTTTACAAATTACATGGAGTTCCCAAGGTCATTGTGGGCGATAGAGATGCCAAATTTAAGGGTAATTTTTGGAAGGAATTTTTCAATCATATAGGAACCTACCTGAACATGAGTTCAGTGTACCATCCTCAAACAGATGGCCAAACAAAGGTTGTCAATAAATGTTTATAAGCCTACTTATGTTGTTATGCCACAGACAGACAAAATAAGTGGGTTCAGTGGTTACATCTTGTTGAATGGTGGTACAATTCTACTTACCACACGTCAGCGAAAATGACTCAATTTCAAGCTTTTTACGAGTACAAAGCTTCGAAATGGAAGGACTTTGCTATCATCGAGACAAAACTACTAGCTGTTGAAAACCAGTTAGAAGAAACCCACAAAGTCGTCCAAACTCTAAGAGATGATCTAAATAATGCAAGAAACTGTATGAAGCAACAAGCTAACCGAAATAGAACCGAGAGAGAATTTGAAATTGGAGAATTGGTATTTGTCAAACTTCAGCCTTACAAGCAGTTGTCCTTAAAACAGAAAGGAAAAAACAAATTGACACCAAGGTTTTATGGACCATACCAGATCAACAAAGGGATCAACCAAATAACATACAATTTAAGCCTTCCCGATAAAAGTCGTGTTCAACGTTTTCCATGTATCCTGCGTTAAAAAGGCACTTGGTGAACATCGATCAGCACAAACAACACTTCCGACTTTAGATGACGAAGGAAGGGTGATTCTAGAACCATAAGGTATCATCTCCGTTCGGGAAAAGAAGTTACGATCACGAGTAATCAAAGAATACTTGATCAAGTGGAAAGACTTACCAAAAGAAGAAGCTTCTTGGGAGACAAAAGTGTTTTGTCAACAACACCCCTCGTTACATATGCTTTGAAGACAAAGCATTTTTTCAAGAGGACGACAATGTTATGTAAAATTTAATTAGTCTATAATTATTAGTTAACTAGGCAAAGGGCATGATCAGAGATGATGCCCATTCACCAAGAGGCACTTGAGGTAGTATTTAAGCCAGGGGCCTCCCACAATTGTATTCATCACTCAATAATTAATAATATATATGTGGAAATTTCTAAGCCTGACAAATCAGAAATCGCTACTGCATTATTTGGTTTATTATCTCCTACTTGTTCTTTCAATTAACAAGTTATTTATCAATATAAATACTGAAATAAACACAAATGCATCCTTCACACATATACAGATCAACAACTGAAATAATTGAGACAACACAAGGCACACCGTTATTTTTGGACAATCGTCCCCGAGAAAACCTAATGCGGGGAAACCGGTGCAACAGATATGAGGGTTTTATTATTATGCAGTTTTCTGAATACAACTAGGGTGCTAGAAATGGCTCACCCTTCAGAGATTTTCCTTGGCAGGAGTACCTTTCTTCGGAGACAAATATTCAAGCTAATCAACTATGAGATGAATAGCCTCACAGTGACTTCGACTGTTCGCTTAGCTGGACAACGAAAGCTTCTCCAAGCTACCTTCAGGAACTGCGTTAGCCTCCAGAGACTCCATCACCCTCTACGGCTCTGTGTCAGCTAAACAACTCTCAGTTTGCCCCATGAAAATTCCTTAGTGCTGCCTCTTCAGCTCGACTTCAGCTCTGTAGCCCTCTGCACTACCTGCGTAAGCCTCTGCTGCATCTGCGTCAACCTCTTGGCCGTCTATGATGGCCGCCTCAGCCTCTGCGTCAGCGTTCCAAGGCTCTGCGTTGTCTCTCCGACACTCTCTTTGCTTCTCTGCTATGTATTCCCGGCCTTCTGCCGAACAACCCCTCGCTGCAACAGAGCACTAACTCGATTTCTCAACAAATCTTGCCCTAGAAAATCAAATTGTTGATCAAATGGGTGTCTTTCCAACTGACCCTCAAGCCTCCTCTTATACTTTCCCTGTTGACGATTCAACGGCCGAGATTAAGTCCCTAATCAACGACTAAGATTAGATCTGAGTTGATTCTCTTTATTTAGAACTTTCTCACTCATTTTATATTAATAAACATTAATATTTTAATTTTCTTAACTTTAGACTTTGGAATTGTTGATTTGGGGTAGCATCGGATGTGCTCTAGCCATGAAAATTGGTGGAGAGGCTAAAACACATGAGATCTCCAAGACCCAGAAATGGTTTGGGCAGATTCTAACCGGTTTGGGAGATATTGAAATAATTAATATTTTTAATGGAGTTCTTAAGTCTAAACTTAGGAAAAATAAAATATTAATGGGTATTAATATAAAACTAGGTTAGGAGGTTCCAAAAGTCATGCATCAAGCCAAATTTGATCTTAGCCGTTGATTAGATATTTAATCTCGGTCGTTGAAGGACTAACAAGAAATGTATAAGAAGAGGCTTGAGGGTTAGTTGGAGGACACAGTGAGGGACAGTCAGTTCGATTTTTGGAGCCGGGTTAGTTGAGAAATTTGAACTGGTGGTCTGGGGAGCAGCAGGAGGCAGTGGACTGGGGAGCAGCAGGAGGCAGACGCAGAGGCAGTGGACTACGCTGTCACTGGAAGGCCTGCGTGGGTGACGTAGAGAGGTCCAGTGCTGACGCAGTAGCTCTAGGAGCTGAGTAGAGGCCAGTAAGCTTGAAACTGAGATTGGGAGAATTGCTGGAGAATTTGTTCTCTGTTGGGTAAGCCAATTTGGTACCCAGTTTTACTGAAGAATTGCTGAATAATAAAAATTCTCCTCTGCTGCACTGGTTTTCCCATATTGGGTTTTTTCGGGGACATTTGTCTAAAATATCTGTGTTGATGTGTTGATTCTTTTGCATGTGTTTGTTTCTGTATTATGGTGTGATATCTGCAACAAAATTTATTTTAATGCTTACTGAAGGGTTTTCGTAAATAACTTATTGACAAATAAGTAGGTAAAATAAATCAGTGGTTGCAGTGGTAGAATTTTCACATCATATCAGAGCAAGTAATCAGAGACAGGAAGGGAAAATCGATCATGAGTCGAGACCATGATGTAGAGGCATTTACGTCAGGAGACTTGCACAGATTTTCAAAAAATTGCCATAGAGATAGTAACTTTGAATTCTCTGTGTTGGCTTCCAGGCTGGAAGAAGAAGTGGCTTGTGTGACTAGGTCTGCATCATCAGAGGTATGGTATATAGACAGTGGAGCCTCTTGGCATATGACGAGAATCTGTGAATGTTTCTCAGATTATCAGGAGGAGAGGATGAACTTATAGATAATGTTTTAGGACTTCGATTCCGACTCGGCCGAGGGTGGACTCTGACTCTGACTTCGACTTGGTATTTACTCGACCGACTCGATTTCAATGACACGACCGTTGTAAAAAATACATTTTTTTTATAATAAAAAAACATAATTTGAAAGATTTTCATTTATGTTTCCAAACACACAACATTAGAATATAGATAGGAGACAACATATGATCAAAGTAGGCTCATGAATATATCCATTATATCAAAATGGCACCTAGTGCACTATCCAATACATACATGATGAGGATATAGAGATCAAAACAAAAACACATAACCAAGGAGGCTAGAAATGACCTCTACAACAAAAGTAAACTGTGACCAGTACTACTGGCTACTGCTAGAGGAGCCAAGATCATTTGGATCAACCTTTGGATCAGAGTCAGATAGGGGGACCCATGGTTCCTCCTCATCATCATCTCCAACTGCAACTGTAGAAGTGGTAGCACTAGAAGGCTGTGCAGCGGCTGCAAGCTGAGATAGACGAGATATGTGCTTCTGTCGTGGCTGAGCAGAGGAAGCGCCTGCAACTGGAGGACTTGCTGGCCATGAAGTTGAGGTTGGTACAAGTGGATCAGGGTCTGCATTGAACTGAAGTGATGTCTCCACCTGTAAATCTAAATCAAGATACTCATCAGAATCAAACTCTGCCGGATGACACTCCGCTACCCAATCTAATGTTGGATCAATATCTTCCAACACAATGGGATCTAAATCAGGTCTTTTGTTCAACAATTGGTTGCGTCTGCGCCAGAGGTTATATTGGACATAGACTAGATCATTTAACCATTTGATTTCTCTTCTTCGCGTGAATCCTCTCAAAGACAGATCAATTGCGCTCACACCCAGTAGCACTGCAAGTTTGACTCAAAATACGAATTGCAAACTTGTGCAATTCAGGACAATGGCTACCAAAAGCCTCCCACCATTGTGCTGCAAAAAACATAGGAGTGTAATGAGTTAGCTCAACAAAATTACAAATTATATCCAACTTTCAAATTATAAACAATTTGATAAAATAAGTATTAAGAATTTGAAAATTGAAATTTTTGTTTACCTGGCTCATCTGCTTCCCTTGCAATCTTTGCTAGGTTCTTCCCAAAGGTACCTAAGGCATTGCTGAAAGTTGTGGCCTGTTGGTGTATCTCTAGCTGATTACACTCCAATGGGATCATGCGATCAATGCAGTCAATCAATCCATCTCTAATCTCCCCCTTCAAAGCTCCTGTCTCCTTAGCTTTATAATGATACTGTGGGTTCAAAAAGTAACCATCTGTATGTATAAGGCGATGGAGTTGATTGTTTCATCTTTCATCAATGATTGCCCAAATGGGCCCATACTTAGCCACTTTATCCTTGTATGCCCTCTTTATTTTCTCCTTTGCTTGATCCATAGCCTAATAAATGAAGCCCATAGCCAATCTTTCCCCATCCACCAACCGCAACACCTTAACCAGTGGCTCCTTCACAATCTCTGCTTGCTTTCTCCAAAATATTTCTTCATTAACTTTCTTTTTCAATTCTTTGCCTTCTTGTTTGTGAGACCACTGGCTTTGATTCCTTTCTTCACTGGAAAAAATCTTTTGCAAGTTTCTATGTTATGAAAGCATAGATTGCAATATCAAAAAATGAGTAGCAAATCTAGTGATGGCAGGCCTAATAATATCCCTACCCCCTGTGTGTTTCCTCATCAGTCTCAAAATCCATGAATGGTTGTAGATAAATTTTGTTATGCTTTTGGCATGATCTACATTGTTTTTGACCCAATCTAATTTGCCAATATCTTCAAGCATGAGGTCTATGCAATGTGCAGCGCATGGGGTCCAAAAGATGGTTTTGTGTTTTTCCTCTAACAATTTACCAACAAGAACATAGTTAGAGGCATTATCTGTGATGACTTGAAGAACATTACCCATTGGTCAAACCTCTTCAACCAATGGAAGTAAAGAATTCTTTCTCGGATCAGGAAGAATCACAGGATGAGGAGGAGCTAACAGAAATACTTGCTGGCACAGGAAGAACGAGCAGGGAACTTCGTCAGGTTCTACGAGATGCAGAGGACTTCATTAGTGCGCCAAAGAACAATAAGAGGGAGTGAAAACAACTAAATAGTATTAGGCATTAGTAGCTCAGGCTGGGGAGCCTGCCTTGCCATTTTTCAGGGGGAAACTCAACATCAGGTTTGGCTGGATGCGATGGTAGAGGAGTACAAATCCATAATGGTGAACGATGTCTAAGAGGTAGTGCCAAGGCCTCAAGACAGATCGGTGGTAGATTCGAGATGTATCTACAAGATTAAATACGCTGCAGACGATAGTGTTGAGAAATACAAAGCCAGGTTTGTGGCTAAGGGTTACGCTCGGAAGAAAGGAATTGGCTACGAAGAGACCTTCACCCCAGTAGCCAGGTATACAGCTATTAGAATCGTGATAATCCTTGCAGCACAGATAGGGTGCGAGATTCATCAAATGGATGTCAAAACGATATTTCTGAACGGGGTGATAGAAGAATAGGTATACATTGAACAACCAGAGGGCTTTGAGACACATGAGAAGAAATCTCATGTATGTAGATTGAAGGAAGCCTTGTATGGGCTGAAACAGGCACGTAGAGCATGGTATGGTCGAACAGATGGCTACTTGTAGAACATGGGATTTGTCAAGAGTGACACAAATCCAAATCTCAACTATCTAGTTGTAGAGAATGAGCCTCCAATGTTAGTATTATATGTGGATGATCTCTTCCTCATAAGATCGATCAGGCTCATTGGGGACTGCAAGAAGAATCTAGCCACAGAATTTGACATGAAAGATTTGGGATGAATGCATTATTTCCTGGGGTTGGATGTTTGACAACAAAAGGGGGAGATCTTCTATTGGCAAGGGAGGTATGCTACAAGATTCCTGAAGAGATTCAGGATGGACTGTAGACCCATGGCTATTGATGCATCAGAAGACAAGTATGTTGATCTCACCTTATATAGGCAGCTCATAGGGTCCCTGATGTATCTGGCCAATACCAAGCCAGACATTTGCTACGATGTCAACACCCTCAGTTAGTTCATTGTGGAGCTGAAGAGGGTGCACTGGGCAGCAACCAAACATGTTCTCAGGTATTTACAGGGAACAGTCGATTTTGGACTATTGTACCTCAGTAGGAAGGATATCATCTTGAGTGGATTTCCTGATGCAGATTGGGCTGGAAGTTCAGTGGATCGGAAAAGTACCTCTGGGTACTATTTCAACATTGGATCAGGAATGACTTCCTGGTGCAATAGGAAACAAAAATCTGTGGCTCTAAGCTCAGCTGAGACATAATATATGGCTGCAAGCACAACTTCGTGTGAGGCGATATGGCTTAGAAAACTGCTTGTGAACCTATTCAAAAGAAAGATGGACGCGACCAGGATCATGTGCGAAATCAGAGTTGCATCAAGCTCTCTGAGAATCTTGTGTTTCACGATCGGTCAAAGCATATTGATATCCAATATCATTTTGTCAGAGACTGTGTCCAACGAGGAGTTGTACATTTGAGCTACACTCCTACAGGAGAACAGGTGGCAGACATCCTCACCAAGGCCTTTAGAAGAACAAAGTTTGATTATTTCAAAGAAAAGATGGGGATGATAAAGAATCTATTTAAGTAGCAGAAATGGGGGTGATGTTGCAGTGTAGTAGCAGTCAGCAGTAGCACAATGCAACATTGCGAGAAGAGATTCCAGTGCATATGTAGTGTTGGGAAGAAGGAGCAACAACAACACGGATGCAAAGGGAGTTGCAGTGTTGGGAGAAAGGACCAGCAACAACACGGATGTAGAGGGAGCTGCCGTATGGTTGCAGCAGTGGCAGAGGCAGAGCCATAGGCAATAGTGTAGAGGATGTTGGGTGAGGGGGCCTGGCATCAACACAGGTACCAGTGATGGATAATCAGAGAGATGCTCTGAGGAGTATTACTAGAGCACAGTCCTCGCTAAGAGGGCCTATTGATTTGGGGTAGCATCGGATGTGCTCTAGCGATGAAAATTGGTGGAGAGGCTAAAGCAGATGAGATTTCCAAGTCCCAAAAATGGTTTGGGCATATTCTAACCGGTTTGGGAGATATTAAAATAATTAATATTTTTAATGGAGTTCCTAAGTCTAAACTTAGGAAAAATAAAATATTAATGGGTATTAATATAAAATTGGGTTAGAAGGTTCCAAAAGTCATGGATCAAGCCAAATCTGATCTTAGCCGTTGATTAGAGTTTTAATATCTGCCATTGAAGGACCAACAAGAAAAGTATAAGAAGAGGCTTGGGGGTTAGTTGGAGGACACACTGAGGGAGACCAATCAGTTTGATTTTTGGAGCGGGGTTAGCTGAGAAATTCAAACTAGTGGTCTGGAGAGCAGCAGGAGGCAACGGGTATGGAGCAGAGAGTTGGGAACAACACCAGAAGACCAGTGCAGAGGTTGGAGAGGGAGACACAGAGCCTCTCAGGCAGACGTAGAGGCAACGGACTGCGCAATCACTGGAAGCCCTGCGTCGGTGACACAAAGAGGTCTAGTGCTAACGCAGAGAGGCAAGAGCTGACCTAATAGCTCTAGGAGCTGAGTAGAGGCCAATAACCCTGAACTTGAGATTGGGAGAAGTGCGAGAGAATTTTTTTCTCTGTTGGTTAAGCTAGTTTGGCACCCAGTTGTACTGAAGAATTGCTGAATAATAAAAATCCTCCTCTGCAGCATCGATTTTCCCGCATTGGGTTTTTTCGGGGACATTTGTCCAAAATATCTAAGTCCATGTATTGTTTCTTATGCATGTGTTTGTTTCTGTATTATGGTGTGATATTTGCAGCAGAATTTATTTTAATGTTTACTGAAGGGTTTTCGTAAATAACTTGTTGGAAAATAAGTAGGTAAAATAAATCAGTTGTTGTAGTGATAGAATTTTGACATGAAACCCATTAAAAATATTAATTATTTTAATATCTCTCCATCCGTGTGGAATTTCCCCAAACGATTTCTGGGTCTTGGATGTCTCACGTGCCCTAGCCTCTCCACCAATTTTCATGGCTAGAGTACATTCGATGCTACCAGAAATCAACACTCCCTCTTAGCGGGGAATGTGCTCTAGGAATGCTTCACTATAGAAACATCACACTGATCTTCCACATCGGTACTTGTGCTGATGCTCGGCCTGCTGCCTGACATCCCTGCGTTACTACTTGTACTGTTGCCCATGACACTACCACTACCATTGCTACATCTGTATTG
Source organism: Pinus tabuliformis (assembly GCA_031772625.1). Lineage (NCBI taxonomy): Eukaryota > Viridiplantae > Streptophyta > Pinopsida > Pinales > Pinaceae > Pinus > Pinus tabuliformis. The sequence continues at coordinate 1,404,554,458 of CM062820.1, read as the reverse complement.
CAACGCCCTCTCAACATGTTGCACATGCTGCCCTTAGCACTGCCACTGCTAACTATTGCACTGCATCGCAACTATCAAGAAGTAAGTAACTGTCTTCTCCCAAATAATAACATCCCGGTTAGTCTGGAATCCTCGTGATGCTGAAGCTGCCTCTGCTTCTATCCTGTGCTCCCTCTGCTGCCACTGCATTGCTGCATACACCTACATGCCTCTCGCATTGCTTCAACCTCGACTGCGTTGCCTCAGATTTTTTCACTCAAGCATTGCCTTGTTGCTCCACTACAGTTTGCTCCACTTGACACCTGTCATCATGCGACTGTCGTTAAGGGCTCCCGTAGCCGAATGTGATCCAAGGGTTTGGGCACCTCAAGGATCTTGCGCTTAGTATGTAGTCCTCCTGACTACAACTCGATGTCTCCTCACCTCTTCTCAAGAGGTGCATGAGCACCCATGGCACAATCATCATCAGTCTCGACCTCTTTCTCCGCCTTAGCTGGAGTTGCTTTTGAATCAGAAGCCTCTCCCTTGTTTTTCTTCCTGGGACACTAGGATACATAATGTCCCAGCTCCCCACAATGGAAGCACTTAACCTTGGAGATGTCCTTTTTCTTCCTCTTCCCTTGTTGTCCCACAGATTTAGAGACTCATCCTTCTCCTCCTCTTTCTTTATTCGACCTCTCTTGCCACTAGTCCCTGCCTTGGTCATCCTCCTGATCTCTTCTTGGAGAAGAGCTACCCACATCTCCTCCCAATTGGGAAGAGTAGCCCTACCCAAAATACTTTGGACAAATGTATCCCACTCCTCGGAGACTGCATTCAGGTCAGTCCTGACCATGAACTCTGGATGTGGTGCAGACCCCAAGGAAGTAAGCTAGTCGCGAATTTCTTGCGACTTGAGAAGGAATGGATCTATCTGCTTGCCCTTCTGCATCTGATATGACCATAGTTGATTCTCCAATAACATCTTCTGCTGCACGCAAGAGCCCTGGTATAAGGTGGTCAGGGTGTCCCCCATCTCCTTTGTTGTGTTCTACTCAACAATATGTGGTATGACATGATCTTTGACCACGTCTAGGATCATGCACTTCGTCCTCGCCATTGCATCCTCATACTTCTCATTCTCAGTTGGGTCAACTGGGATAGTCACTAGTTTCAAGGCAAAGTTCTTGATGTGATGTCGATCGAGGACTGCTAGGATCCTGGCCTTCCAAATGACAAAGTTGGAAGCCCTGTCCAACCTATCCTGATCCCTTAGTCCATTCACTGCCATTTCAGCTCCTCTTGTGGACTCCCTCTAAGTCCTAATTTCCCTCCTGGAAATCCTCTGGCCAACTGTCGAATCGCTCCTCTCCAACCCTCCTTGCAACTGCAACTCGGTTCTGGATTCCTTCGCTAGAAATCCGTTGAGGCAGTGGGTCCCTCTACCTTGGTTCTGTCGCCTTAGACACTGTTCTGTATCAACAGAAACAATGTCCCATCAGATCCTCAAATCACAATACGCCCACAGCTCCTCAAGCCCTGACAACTAAAGAAATTGAGCCTTTCAGGCTCTGCACAATCTCGACAAAGGCTGAATCTGCCCTCTGGCCAACTGCGTCAATCCTACCTGGCTGAGCAGGATGACGTGGCTCTTTGTGAGCCTCTTTTGCCTCTCTCTGCCTCTGGCTGGCCCTTTCCTTGGCTCAGAATGATGACACATGCTCTGCATCACTTCTCTTGTTGCTTTTGCTCAGGAACAATGCTGTCTCTCAGGATAGCTGGTTTTGTTGCAAATTTTTAGATTTTTGCTGATGTCTTCAGTCCTCCTGTGATCTACAACCCTCTGATACAATGTGGAAATTTCTAAGTCTGACACATCAAAAATCCCTACTGCATTATCTGGTTTATTATCTCCCACTTGTTCTTTTAATTAACAAGTTATTTATCAATATAAATACCGAAATAAACGCAAATGCAATCTTCACACATACAGATCAACAACTGAAATAACTGAGACAACACAAGGGACACCGTTATTTTTGAACAATCGTCCCTAGAAAAACCCAATGTGGGAAAACCGGTTCAACATATATGAGGGTTTTATTATTATGTAGTTTTCTGAATACAATTAGGGTGCCAGAAATGGCTCACCCGTCAGAGATTTTCCTTGGTAGAAGTACCTTTCTTTGGAGACAGATATTCCGGTTAATCAACAATCGGATGAATAGCTTCATAGTGACTTCGACTATTCCCTTAGCCGGACAGCGAAAGCTGCTCCAAGCTACCCTCAGGAACTGCATCACCCTCCAGAGACTGTGTCAGCTAACCAGCTCTCTGTTTGCTCCACGAAAATTCCTCAATGTTGCCTCTTGAATCCAGCGTCAACTCTGTAGCCCTCTGCTGCCTGCGTCAGCCTCTTGGCCCTCTGCGTCCTCTGTGCTAGCCTCCTCAACCTTTGCGTCAGTCTTGACTGCCTCTGTGTCAGCCTTCCAAGGCTCTACGCTGTCTCTCTGACACTCTCTCTGCCGCTTTGCTATGTATTCTTGGCCTTCTGCCGAACTACCCCTCGCTGCAATAGATCACTAGATTTTTCAGCAAACCATGCTCCAGAAAATCGAATTCTTGATCAACTTGGTGTCTCTCCAACTGACCCTCAAGCCTCCTCTTATACTTTTCCTGTTGATGATTCAACGGCCGAGATTAAGTCCCTAATCAACGACTAAGATTAGATTTGGCATGATCCTCGTTATTTAGGACTTTCTCACCCATTTTATATTAATACACATTAATATTTTAATTGTCCTAGGTTTAGACCTAGCAACTCCATTAAAAATATTAATTATTTTAATATCTCTCCATCTGGGTGGAATTTCCCCAAACGCTTTCTGTGTCTTGGAGACCTCATGTGCCTTAGCCTCTCCACCACTTTTCATGGCTAGAGCACATCTGATGCTACCAAAAATCAACAATATATTCTTATTCTGTCAATGAATGAATTGTGTGCTTCAAGTGCTACTGGGTGTGTGCGCAATTGGTTTGTCTTTGAGAGGATTCACACGAAGAAGAGAAACCGTTTGGAACAAAAATAGTTAAATGATCTAGTGTATGTCCAATACAACCTCTGGCTAAGACGCAACCAATTGATGAACAAAAGACCTAATACAGATGCTATTGCGTTGGAAGATATTGATCCAACATCAGATTGGGTAGTGGAGAGTCATCTAACAAAGTTTGATTTTGATGAGGATATTGGTCTTGATTTGGATTTATAGATGGAGGCATTAGTTGAGCATAATGTTCAGTTAAATGTCGATCCACTAGTACCAGGCCCAACTCCAAGTTCTCCAGTTGTAGGCACTTCCTCTACTTAGCCACGACGCAATTGCATAGTTCGTCTATCTTAGCGTACAGCTGTTGTGCCTGATAGTGCTACGACTTCTACAGTTGCAGTTGGAGATCGTGATGAGGAGGAGGAACCATGGGTTTCCTTGTCTGACTCTGATTAAGAGTCTGAGCCAGATGATGTTGGCTTCTGTAGCAGTAGCCAATAGTGACTAGTGACTAGTGATGTTTTACTTTTGTTGTAGAGGCCATTTAGAGCCTCCTTGGTTATGCGTTTTTGTTCTGATCTCTATATCATGTATGTATTGGATAGTGCACTGGGTGCTATTTTGATATAATGGATATATTCATGAGCCTACTTTGATAATATGTTTTCTCTCTATATTCTAATGGTTTGTGTTTGGACCAATGTTGCGAAAATCGCGATCGGGATTGAATTAGCGAGGGGAAAATATCAGAAAATATCGTAAAAATCAGGAAAAAATTGGTAAAAATCGGGAAGAATTCGGAAAATACAAAAATATTCATTTTTTTTTTCAATTTTTTTAATATCTAAAGCATCTACAACATAAACTAAATACATTGACACATAAATATGATAAAAGAACTAATAGATTAGATGTGTAATATCATTTCTAGTGCTACATCACACATAACAGTGAATCATGTCCTGAATAGTAAGTCTTGACTCCTGATTCCCAACTCAGCCTCAAAATATCAACAAAAAATATAGTAATGTATCTCATATCATGAGTCATAATGTCATATACAATAAAATGAACCAAATAACTAATACCACTGATTTCCTCTGCCCCTCTTGCAAGAAAATGCAATAGCTTTCCTTTTCCCTCTAGATGTAGATGCCAGTGGAGTTGGTAGTGGACTTTGCTATGCTCTAGAAGCTGAAGAACTAAGAGCTATAGGAGGTAGACCACGTCCTCTACTGGTGGCAGGGGTAGCCTGGGTAGGTGGTGTCACCTCCTCTTCCTGTTGCTCCTCCTCCTCCCCCTCTACGTCTTCCACTACCTCCTGCTCTAACCAATCATCGACAGACCCCATGATATGCCTCATGGCATCAACCCTCCATGCAGCAGTGGTGTCAATCCCATCCAATGAGATGGACTCCATATCAGGTATCCTCTCAAGTTGCCTCACCCACAATCGAAGATTGTAGTAGACGTAGACCATGTCATTAAGTCACTGGGACTCCAACCTGTACAAAGATCATAAAATAATAATTATAAAAAATATATTATTTAATGAATTCAAAAAATTAATTGGAAATTTGGAATATTTTAAGTTTTAAGTTTAACCTGTTGCGCTTCTTGTTGTGTATTTTTTCAAATACACTCCAGTTGCGCTCGCATCCTGAGGAGCTACATGTTTGGCTGAGGATTCGAATGGCAAGCTTTCATAGATGGGGTATTTTGGCACCATAGATTATTCACCATGCATCTATAACAAAATTACAAATAAGATAAACATAGGAAAAAAATGAAATTTGAAAGTTGAAGCAAAGTATGAAGTTATGAACTTGAAGGGACAATGAAATTTGAAACAAACTAAAAAATACCTGACATTTTAGTCTTCCTATCAACCAAAGCCATCTCAAAGCTAAATGTGCCTCTGCCATCTTGTATATTTCCATTTCTTTGGAAATTTCTGCACATTCCGTTGGAGATCGCACCATCCTCTGAACACAGGTGAAGAATCCATCCATGATCTCAGTATCAAATAAGAACCCACAGGGGTAAGAAAATGCGGGGTTCAGGTAGATTCCTGTAGCATGAATAGGATGATGGAGTGTGTTGTTCCATCGTTCATCAATCACTTCCCATAAGAGGAGTTGTTTTTGAAATCCCTCATCTCCCTTATCATCATAGTAGGCCCGAATGGATTCTTTGGCCCTGTCCATGGCCTCATATAAGTAGCCCATTGCGGGCTTGTCACCATCACCAAATTGAAGAACCTTTACCAAAGGTTGAGTAATGTTGCACACCTTCTGCACTCCCACCTAGAAGTTTTCTTGGTATGAAAGTAATCTGCATATGGCCTCTCCCTCTGTTTTGCGGCTAAATGTCAAAGCACACCACTCATCTGAAATAGACATTCTCTTCACATTCCAGATAGAATTCAAGAGGGATTGAAGAGATATGAAACTAGTGACAAACTGTGTAATGGCAGAGCGCACCAACTTTTTCTTGTTGTTGAATTTTCTCATCAAATGAAGCACAAATGCATGATTATATATAAATTTTGTAATGCTTTTTGATGAATCAACAATATCTTTGACAAAGGAAAATTTTCCTATGCCCTCCAACATCAAATTGATGCAATGTGCATGTTAATTTTAGGTATGTTCTATGCTTAGAGCAATTTATTTCAATTTTCACAGTTAGGTCAATATCTTTTCTAGATTAGCAATCACATCAACATTAAAGTAAATTGCAGATAGAACGTAAACATAAATCACAGAAGACAAGCCAAGACAAGAGGACACAAGATGTGGCGCTAGCTAGGGACAAACCCCAATGTGGGGAAACCTTTGATCAATTCTTCTTATTTTTTCTTCATTAGTTCAGCACAGAGAGAGAGAGAGAGAGAGAGAGAGAGAGAGTACATTTACAACAGAAGTCAATATTTTTGACTTATCTAGATAAGAGCATAGCTCATCTTTAAGAAGATGATACATGAGATTAGTTGAAGACATATTGCTTCAACTGATTCTTCAAGGTGACTCCTTCAACTATCATTGTGCTGCATCTCGTCATCACGTTGCACCTTACCGTGCTGCACCATGCTGCACCCATCTTCACAATGCTGGACCTCATGACCATGCTGTACACATCATACTACTGCATTGCTATCCCATGTGCCATTGTTGCACCATGCTAGCCACTGCTGTCCTATGTGTGTAAAGTTTTGTAGATGTTCTATGCTAAGAGCAATTTCACTTTTCTCACAGCAATCATACAAGTAGATAAGCAAAATGCAGATAGAACATATAAGCAGATCTTACAGAAGACAAATCAGAAACAAGAAAAATGTATGTGTTCGTTTCGGCGGTCAACAGGATGCTTCAACCAGCAAAGTCTCCTTTGGTCAGCCAGCCCAGCATGTGTCACAACAACCCTCCAAGTAGCTCGTACTTTTAGGATGAGAGAGGAAGATGTGAGTTGTGTTATATTCAAATTCTCTCCAACTTTTCCTGTATATATATCCATCAATGAGGGTGTGTGACACATCTGTTGGGCATGTGAGCCTACATTACAAAACTGGCTGACCTAGCACATATAATTTATTAAGAATAATAAATTCAAAATATAAGTTCTGCTCATCGGATTAAGACTATTTTTATATGGATTTTACACCTCTCAGAAAGAGGAATCCAACAAAAATATTAGCCTCTTAATCTGAGCATCAGAACATGGAGTTTGGACCTAGTTGTCCAATTTTAACACTCCCTCTCAACTAGGGAGAACTCCATCTATTAGTGCAATTAACATCGTGAGTCATCCCGCCGAAACTTGCTTTGTTGGCTTCTTTATTTCAGAACAGAAGTGGGTCAGTCACAAAGACATCATTCCCCGACTGACATAATCAATCCAGAGGTCCCAGACCTCACAAATCTTGATCCCAGATCAAGTGGTTGGACCATGCCATCCTAGATAGAGAGTACGGCAATCTCTGATGCGTCCATCAGTCTTTGCTAATAGTCTCTAGCTTTTCCACACCTCATTGGCCAAATGAGAGGTACTTCCCATGAGCCCTGAACTCAATGGGTAGGATGCATACGGGGCACAGATTAAATGAGTGGCGAACCAGCTCAATAATCACAAGGGTGGGGCAGAAGCATTATGAGTGCTTATAGCTCCGAGAAGCTATCCCCAAAGCCCCCCAGAGCTCCCAGAGCTCATCGTCCAACAGGACCCACATCATAGGGTCTTTCCATGACACCAAGACTCTCACGGAAGGTTAGGAACTTGACCTTCCCCAGGGGCTTAGTGAGAATATCCGCGACCTGCTCATCAGTTCCTATATGATCGAGCCTTACGGCGCCTCGCTGTACCATATCCCGGATAAAGTGGTACCTGATATCAATATGCTTGGATCGGTCGTGGAACACAGGATTCTCAGTCATACGAATCCCACTCTGATTATCACAGAGTATTACAGTGGTATCTAGCACATGTTGGAACAGCTCACTAAAGAGCTTCCTCAACCAAATTGCTTCACAACAGGCCATACTAGCAGCAATGTATTCGGCCTCCGCGGTGCTCAAAGCCACCGACTTCTGCTTCCTGCTCATCCATGAGATCGAAGCAGAACCAAGATTGAAACAGCATCCAGATGTGCTCTTACGATCCACCACACTGCCAGCCCAATCGGCATCAGTATATCCCCGGAGTATCACACTCCCGGCAGTGTATCTCAGCCCATGGTTTACCGTGCCCCGAAGATATCTCAAAAGATTCTTGGCACCAACCCAGTGAAAATGATGAGGCTCAACCATCTGTTGACTCAAAGTATTCACTGCAAAACATATGTCCGGACGGGTGTTCACTAAGAACATCAAAGCTCCTATGAGTTGACGATACTCAGTAGGATTGGCCAAGATAGGCCCTGCAGCGCTGCCACTCAACTTCTTAAAGTTGAGTTCCATTGGTGTCGACACGGACTTACAGTCCACCATCCCAAATCTTTCCAGAAGCTTCACAATATACTTTCCTTTTGAGAGAAGCCACGGGCAGCAAATCTTGCCTTAAACTTTTCAGCACTCCCATCAGATTCATGTTTAATCTTGTAGAGCCATTTAGCGGTGACAACAGATTTGTCCTTCGGTCTCGGGACCACATCCCAGACATCATTCTTCATAATAGCCTCATATTCTTCATGCATAACATCCTTCCAGACTTGATGCTTGATGGCTTCCTCAAAAGATCCAGGTTCAGATTGTATAATAGTACTCAAGGCAGCTAGATACCCTTGGTATCTACACGGCTTCTTGCTTTCTCGGAATGTTCCCCTTGGGGCAGCATGACCCTCAGCATCTTCGAGGGTGTCCCTGAGCCATGATGGCCTCTTTCCTAGAGAAGGGGAAGGATCAATAGGGTCCATTGGCCCTTCAACATCAGGCATAGTCTCATCCTGGGGTTCTTCCAGATTTCCAGGTCTTTCTTCATGGTTTTCTTCAGATCTAGGAAGATCTACTACTTTCTTCAGGGAAGCATCTTCGTCAAAAGTGACATCATGGCTTATCTCTACTTCCCTTTGACCAGGTACATAGACTCTATATGCCTTAGAAGTCTCACTGTAGCCCACAAACATTCCTTTCTTCCCAGTAGCATCCAGCTTACTTCTCTTTTCTTTCGGCACATGAAAATAGACAGGACATCCAAAAATTCTAAAATGTGAGACATCAGGTTTCTTACCAGAGAAAACCTCTTCGGGAGTTTTGGAGTCCAAAGCGGAATGAGGGCATCGGTTTTGAATGTACACAACAGTATTTGCAGCTTCTCCCCACAGAAACTTTGGAAGACCCTGGTCACATAGCATGGCACGGGCAGCTTCCACAATAGTCCTATTCTTGCGTTCAGCAACACCATTCTGCTCAGGAGTATATGCAGTGGTAGTCTCCCTCTTAATGCCAGCTTCTCTGCAAAAGTCTTTGAACTCATTTGACTCATATTCAGTACCATTGTCAGTCCTCAAAATCTTGTCTTCACAAGTATAGCGTATCTCCATGACTGTGCATAAGGTGTCAACATGACAGTGTATAGATATATCCATGAACTGCATATAAATGTTGCCATGGCCTGCATATAAAAGATTCGAAGTCCTGTATATAATTTCCATGACCTATATATAAATTCCATGGCTGCGTATATGTTTCCCAATGTCCTGTGCATAAGTCTACTCCTTTACAGTGTTAAGGGCATCACGTGGCTACAATTTAGGGTTACGTAATGATGTCATCTTCACACTGAGATTGGCAGTTACAGGTCTCTCATGACTGCGGCTTCCTTCTATGACTCTGTTGATCTGTCTCCCATGACAGCATGAAGATGCCACTGTCTTCTTTTGCCTGCGGATATTTAAGTCCTGCATAAGTGTCTCCATTGCATGCGAAGACTGCATCTATTCCTTCCTTACTGCGGCTTGATGGCATATATATTCCAGCGGTTATATATTCCTGCATATATATTCCTGCGTATATCATTGACTGCAGACAGCGTGGTGACTGCATACAACTATCCAGCATGAACATTGAGACTGCGTGGGTCATGAACAGGACTGTAAGTATATATGAACGAGTTCTTATATGAGTGCGTATACATGTGTGATTTCAGCAGACCTGCGCAGTTCCCTTCACTTGTTTGCTCCAAACGCACCAGCGTATGTAGTTAAACCTGCGAATCTATTACTGTCTGCGCGTCAGACCTTTAGTCTGTCCACGTGACATTCCTGCAACAATCCACCTGTACAGATATATCAACCGACAGCCCGTGGTTGATACAAATTCCTGTGCGGTTATCCGAGCACGCCAGCACCCATAAACCTGCACCAATTATATGCTACCGTCCACGTAGCAGTCCTCTGGCCTGTCCACGTGACAGCTCCACAGTAAATCACCGGTATAACGCTTCGACAGCCCGCTGCATATAAACCTCTGCGTGTTCATGAATTCCAGCTTCTGTCCTCAACCGAAGCTATAACCGAGGCTATGACCTGTCCGCACTTTTACAAAACAGTCTTTATAAAACTATAAAACAGTCTTTATAAAACTGTTCTTATAACTGTGTGCTTCCACGTCGCATTATCCACCTTTGTTCACAAGACTGTATTACGGCAAGACCGCGCAAACCCCTGCGCTATACCGTAAGTCTGCACTCATGAACAGACCTTTAATAACCTTCACTGCGCAACCGTGATCTCTACATAAAACCAAGCCCGAACATACGAAGCTACCTGGCTTTATGCGCATAAGACATGCGCATCTCCCCGCCTTATTCGCACGCCTTCTTGTCTTTAGTAACTGTGTATACGAGTCTTCATTGACTTCGTATGGAGACTTCGTGTAACTATCTTTATTAACTGTGTATAAGAGTCTTCATTGACTACGTATAGACCTCTTCAGCAGTTCTATATATGCTTGACTGTGGCTAACATATACGTGACCTTCATTGATGCAGTGGTTCTATATACCTGACTGTGGCTGACCCAGCGTATACGTGATCTTGACTGTGGCTTTGATTTGACTGCGGTTCTCTGCAGCGTCATACCTTGTTTGCGTCTTTGATACATAGACTACTTCGTTCTCATACAGCGTATACATAACTCCAGCGTATGACTGCCAGAACCTCCTCTGCATTATATATGTGTGTCCAGCATATACATAACTCCTTGCACAGCGTATACATAACTCCAGCTACACCTCAGGACTGTGGAATTTAGACTGCGGTTGGCTGTGTCCATTTATTACGGCGTCCACCATTTATCATACAGCGTGTAAGTTCCTTAAGAACAACGCATATAATCTTCTATATAAAGGCATCCATTAACTGCGTTTAGGGCTGCTTAGAAGAGCGTATAAGTTCATGACTGCGTTCTCTGTTAGGGCATCATACTAGGCCGGTGAAATCTAGTGTGAATCTCCTTCTCCAAAAACCCAAGACGTGGAGAGGAGATCACTTGAAGTGAGTTTGTCTTCACCTCAGCTCCGATACCATGTAAAGTTTTGTAGATGTTCTATGCTAAGAGCAATTTCACTTTTCTCACAGCAATCATACAAGTAGATAAGCAAAATGCAGATAGAACATATAAGCAGATCTTACAGAAGACAAATCAGAAACAAGAAAAATGTATGTGTTCGTTTCGGCGGTCAACAGGATGCTTCAACCAGCAAAGTCTCCTTTGGTCAGCCAGCCCAGCATGTGTCACAACAACCCTCCAAGTGGCTCGTACTTTTAGGATGAGAGAGGAAGATGTGAGTTGTGTTATATTCAAATTCTCTCCAACTTTTCCTGTATATATATCCATCAATGAGGGTGTGTGACACATCTGTTGGGCATGTGAGCCTACATTACAAAACTGGCTGACCTAGCACATATAATTTATTAAGAATAATAAATTCAAAATATAAGTTCTGCTCATCGGATTAAGACTATTTTTATATGGATTTTACACCTCTCAGAAAGAGGAATCCAACAAAAATATTAGCCTCTTAATCTGAGCATCAGAACATGGAGTTTGGACCTAGTTGTCCAATTTTAACAATGTGGCATACTGCTGTCCCACTATTAGTGACATAGCCATTCCATGTTAGCTTGTTGTTCCATTGTTTTTGTTGTTGTTCCATTGTTTTTGTTGTTGTTCCATCATAGTATGCTGTTGTCCCATCATAGTATGTTGCTGTCCCATCAATGTCATTTCTGTCCCATCATAATATGCTGCTGTCCCATCATAGTATGTCGTTGTCCCATCAATGTCATTGTTGTCTCATCATAGTATGCTGCTGTTCCATCATAGTACGCTGTTGTCCCATCAATGTCATTGCCGTCCCATCATAGTATGCTGCTGTTCCATCACTGTCATTGCTGTCCCATCATAGTATGCTGTTGTCCCATCACTGTCATTGTTGTCCCAATTGCTATTGCAGCACCATGTCTTGCTGTTGTCCCAATTGCTATTGCAACACCATGTCTTGCTGCTGTCCCAATTGCTATTTCAACACCATGTCTTGCTGATGTCCCAATTATTAGCATTGCCGTCCTGGGCATGTTTGAGTCCTCAAACTCTCATGCTATCCCTATTTTGAGGGTCACCTATAGCCCACCTTTTCAGCTGTATTAGGCCTGCATCTAGGGCACCGCAGGTTAGCGTTAGGGCTCCCTTTAGACTGCGTTAGGGCTGCCTTTAGACTGCGTTAGGGCTACCTTTAGACAACGTTTAGGGCTGCCTTTTAGACTGTGTTTAGGGCTTCTCTTAGATTGCTTCTAGGGCTACCTTTTGGACAACGTTTAGGGCCTCTCTTAGACTGTGTCTAGGGTTGTCTTTTGGACAACGTTAGGGCTTCTCTTAGTTATGATAAGATTCCTCCAAGACTGCGGCTAGGGCATGCTTCCTTGACAACATTTTTGGATTCTTCTTTGACAACGTCTAGGGCTAGGGCATCTCCTCTAGGGCAGCTCCCTTAGTCATGTTTCTTCCAACGTCTAGGGCTTCCACTCCTAGATTTCCCTTCCACTAAAATTCAAGACAAGTGGAGAGAAATCAAGATAGAAGTGTGTGTGAGAAATGACTCTCAAGTCATCTCTTTTTATGCTAAAACGTTGAGCACTTGTGGGGTTTATTTGGTTGCTGGCTGACCTTGACGAATTGTCTTATAACACAAATAACTTCATATTTCCATGAATACTTATCGGAATCAGATGATCTTTAGATCAAATCTTACACCTCTCGATGAGAGGTATCTAAGAAAAATTTCAGTTGCCATAAATAAGATGACCCACATGGAGTTTGTCTCTAGTTTCCAATTTAACAGTGCAGCACAAGGTGTCCAAAATAAAGTAGGATGCCTCTCCATAAGCATCTTGTCAGCAACAATATAATTTGCAGCATTGTCCGTTATGACTTGGACAACATGTTCTGCACCTACTTCCAAAATAAACACATTCAACAAATCACATAATAATTTTGCATCCTTGATATGTGCAGAAGCATCAACAGATTTCATAAACATTGCCCCCTTGGGACATTAACCAAGAAGTTTATAAGGCTTCTCCCCTTTTGGTTAGTCCAACCATTTGACATCACAGTGCATCCTGTTTGTGCCCATGATGCCCTAAACTCCAATCTTTTGGTGCAGTCAAACTTTTCATCTTGAAGAATGCAGCCTCTAAAGTCATCATAAGAAGAGATTTTGTACCTTGGGCCAACAATTACAATAGCATCAACAACAGGCTGGAAAAATGGATTATTCCTTGCAGCGCTGAAAGAAATATCACTTCAAAGGAGAAACTTGCCCAACAACTTGTCATCTTCTTCTTTTTAAGCATTGAAGAGACCAATGTTTTACAACTCGGACTCGGACTCGGACTCGGCCGAGGATCGACTCCGACTCGGACTCCGACTCGGTAATGACTTGGCCGACTCGATTTCAATGACTCGGTCGTTGTAAAAAATACATTAAATATTTATTTTTTTTATAAAAAAACATAATTTTAAATATTTTAAACATAATTTTAAAGATTTTCATTCAAGTTTCCAAACACACAACATTATAATATACATGGAAGACAACATATGATCAAAGTAGGCTCATGAACCAATCCATTATATCAAAATGGTACGGTGGTACCCAATGGCAATAGTAAATACATAGTCAACTGTAGTCTGTCATACATGATCAAAGACTCAAGAGTCAAAACAAAATACAAATAACCAAGGAGGCTAGTAGCTACTGCCAGAGGAGCCAAGATCATCTCGACCAATCTCTGGATCATCATCATCAGAGTCAGACAAGGGGCCCCATCAATGACCAGTACTGGCTACTGCTAGAGTTGCCAACATCATCTAGCTCAGTGTTACTTGGGAGCAGGAGCGGAAGTGGGGAGCGAGAGCGAAAACGGGAGCAGAAGCGACATTTTCAGAAGCTCCAGGTTTGAGAGCGAATCCCAGAGGAGTTCAACAACCAATGTCACTAACATCAAGGTACACAGAGGGATTGGTGCTCTTGATTAAATACGAGTTCCATACCCTAATACATGATAAAATTCAATGGAAACATTGCAATCCTCCAATCCTAAAACCCTGAAAAAATGATAAGTCTGCTGGATTTTGAATGAAATCTAAAATTCTACTTTCTCCATATGAAATCCAATGAGGCTGGAACCACTCTTAAACATCCTGAGTCATTTCATGGTAATGTTAAAAATTTAAGTAAAATGATGAAAATGAAGATTAAGGAGAATGTCACTTTTACTTTAAGAATTTAACATTACCATGAAATTTGAACATCATATCAATACTAGGAGAGGGGAATGGACCCCAAATAGCACTTAACCAATTTAGAAAACACCTTGGAGTCCCCAACAATCAGCCAAATGTTAAAAAGTTAAAAAAAAAATAGAAAAATCGTTGTTTCTTTGGGTGACTGGCTGAATTTAATGACTCGGCCGAGTAGATGTGCAAAACGGCCGGGTTGACCGAGTCATGACTGACTCGGCCGAGTCATGCAATAACTCGGCCGAGTCAGTCATGACTCGGCCTCCCGGACTGGTTTTTCTACCGGGTCACTCCTCAAGGCTTCAACTCGGTTCGACTCGGCCGTTTCGGTTTCGAAACGGCCGGTTTGTAAAACAATGGAAGAGACAGATGGTTGTGAACCAGCTATGGTTCTAAGAACAAAAATTGATGAGGTAGCTACAGGGTTGGCTGTAGATATTGATGCTGAAGTAGAACCAGTGCTATTTTCATATTCACCTCTTAACACTCTCCCTGCTAGTTGCTTCCTCAGTTCTGACTTGGATAGTTTGGCTTGCTCTAATTCTTCCAATGATCTGAGGACTCTTCAAATGATTTCCACATTTGTATTGGTGCAAGGACCCACCTCATGTCCAGGGATTTGTCCAAGGTGAGACGTCAATCTATAAACCCCCCTTTTCATATGATGCCCACACAACTTTCAAGACAAGTTTGATCCGTCAAACCCTCCATCAGGTTCACCAAATTCCCATAGAGTGTCCAATTTCCTTGGCATGTTTGTAACTTGGTTGAACTCTTGAGTTTTAATGTAAGATGAAGTTTGAAGTCGAAACTTGAAACTGAACTTATGGCACAAGAAGAATTGCAAGTTATTATTATTATATATATATATATATATATATATATATATATATATATACTTTTTTTTTTATACATGACACAACATGTTGAATTTTTGACAAAAAAAACCTCAACTCAATCCAACAATAACAGAAAAAATGCACATTCAAACCCAATAAAAAATGATGCAAAAGGATAGAGCACAAGAAAAAATTAAACTAATAAATCTAATGATCAAGTTTTTGCATTTTTGACCAAAATGAACCCTCTCCACTCTATGCAACAAAAATGAAGAAAAGAACACAATTAAATCCACTCAAAAATCATTTATAATCAATGGGTTATAGAAAGCCAAACAAAAACAAGAAAAAAACTAAAATAAATGGCCAAATTGGCTGCCCATACCTGGAAACCATGGTTTGCCGAAGAAAGTTGGTCCAAACACGAATTTCTTTTGCTTGGGATGCTAAAGTCTCCCGATTTTCTCCTCCTCTGCCTTAGTAGTCGCCTTCTCCTCCCCAGCTCTCGAACAAGTCTGCTGTCTGTTTAAAATGACAAATAAAACTCATGAACTCGCTTTTAAAACGTGCTGTCCCGGAGGGCCACAATTTTTTCCTCTCGAATTGCGAGTTTTTGGAAAAAATCGCAAATTTTCAGTGATTTTTTCGAAAAAAATTTCATAAAAATCCGGCGATGTTATCAGCAGACTTAAAAAAGCGCGATGTTCGCAACACTAGTTTGGACACATTAATGAAAATCTTTAAAATTATGTTTTTTCATAAAATAATAAATATTTAATGTATTTTTTACAATGACCGAGTCATCGAAATCAACTAGGCCGAGGCGATACCGAGTCGGAGTCAGAGTCAGAGTCGACCCTCGTTTGGTTCTGAACCTGAGTCGGAGTTTTAAAACATTGGTTGACCTATGGTCACTGCTGGTCAAACAGGTTCGTCCAAATCAGAATTCTGCCCAGAAATTTGGTCAACGACCAGTGAAAAGTTCAAGTCAAAGCAGCCCAGAAAATGCCAAGTCAACGAGTCAACCAGAGATAGAACAGGTCAAACTTCGCTGGTCAAAATGTCTTTTTCCTCCTTTGCATGTGTGAACAGAAATCTTCTTGTGATGATCCGAGCTGATGATGTGATACCAAATGCGGAGGATGAGTGGTCAATACGAGTCAAATCAAGGGTAATTTGATGAAGGGTCAAACTGCTTTAAGAGGTGGGCCGACTTGTACATCTTGGAGCATACATGAACAATAAAATAAAAATTTGTTTTCCCTTTGATTTGTTGACATAAATACTGACCACACGTACAAAATTTCAACAGCTAGTCCCTGCTATGTTTGGTGCTGCTAGTGGAGCATCATCCAAACCCATCCACCCCAAGTCATCAACATCAAAGCCTTTCTTTTTTGCTTTCAGAAAGAATTTGCATGGTCCTGTAGGTGTCTAGTGCAGGATGTACCAGATGAACTCGCTGGTTCATTATGGAGCTGGCCACTGAACCAGTTCGAAGGCTGGGTCATCTCCTAGAGGTACCTAACAGGTTGAATCAACCAACTTTAAGTCTGATTTGGCCGGTTTTTAAACAATGATGTCAAACTGATTGAAATGGTATCTGGTCATGCCACCAAATTGTGATTGCATATCTATAGTTTCATTACCTAGGGTGAAATTTCTGCAAACCATTTATTTTGGTTTGTCCATCTATTTAAAGCACTGTATATTGTGCATTTTATTGGTTTTCTTTAATGTACCACATTTCTGTAAAATATGCGTATCATTACATCCGGCTTTCTGACAGACCCAATATTCATAATTATCATTTCCAACATCCGGCTTTATGACAGACCCAGTATTCATAAATATAATTTCCAATGACCATAGTAACTTTTCGACAATACATTGACTGAAAATATGGGTAGCATTTGAATTGATTTACATTTTAACTGGTCTATCTGTATAAATACAAATGGATATTTGCAAGGACTACCAAAAATAATTTAAGATTTGTGATAGAAATTTGGTTGATTTACTTTGTCATCCCTTTTGATCTACTTAACAATTCTGCTAGAAATCAATGCCAAACAATTCAACACAATCACATATACATTTACCAATACTTGATATGTCAAGACTCAGAATTGACCAGATTTAGGACTTCTAAAAGAAAGTTATCTGGAAAATTGCATCCTTATCCACTAATTGTAACATTTCTGTGTGGAACCTCACATAAATTTTCTGGAAACCCAAAACACATTCGAGCTTGTTAAGACCCCTTGGAGCCAATTGATTTGGTTCCTGCACTCTTTACCTGTAAAACCTTTCGTGTGCGAGATTAGCCGAATCAAAAATTGTAAGGGGAAGAGCACATTCAATTATTACATAGGAATACACATACGTTGATTTGCTAGGTTTCATACTACACAGTCAAGAAAAACTAGTCACAAGTGATCTCACATCCCTAGTGAGTTTGTATCTAGGTGGAAAAGAGGTATATCTCAGAGAGGAAGGGAATGGATTTCTTTTGATCACCTAGGTACATTATTATTGACTTTTCAAATTCTTAACCTTTGTAATGATAAAAATGAATGCAGTTGGCAGTGACAAGTAAACGTAGTAGTGCTAACAATTTAATAATGTGTTCTCTCCAGGGAATCTTTCTAGAAGAAAAGTCAATGAATGATATGCAGTTACCACCGGAAGATGACTCTAGTAACTGCGGGATTGTAAATTTGAAGTCCAATTTTGTGAAGCTTGTAAATTTGCTTGAGCAATATAAACAGGAGAATACAGAGCTCCATCGGCAGAACCAGATGCTTAATAAACAACTAAAGCATGCTGTAGTTTCTTTAGTAATGCCCAGAGATGTGTGTTCTGAGAATGAAAGAAGAAAGTTGCAAAATTTTGATTTGGATAAACATATCAGTAGTACTTCTACTGTACTTCAGGTAACTAATGACTTAACAGGAGAGGAGTTGCATTTTACATTTTATTACATTGCTTTGTATTCAAATATAATTTTAATGAACACTTGTGCATTTTTATGGTTTTCTTTCCCGTCCTTTTGCAGGTTCCAGATTATTGTGACTTTGGCACATCCTTTTCTTTGTCGGCAGATACTAGTTCTAGAATAGTATCAGCACCATTGAATGAGAGTTTTAAACAAATATGCCATAAAATGTACAGACTGGAGAATGTGTTGGGTGTAAGTGCTGCCATAGATGTTGGTTCATTATGTGCAAATATTGGAGATGAATTGTCTAGTTTTTTGCCAGATGGTTCATCAGTTTCAAAGTCAATTCCTGATTTTATTGTGGAAATGCAATGCAAACAAGCTGATCAGCTAGAAGATGACAATTCAGATATTAGTTTTGGATGCCATGAAAGTAATATTTGGAATGAGGAATTATTTAAGAATGGCCCAAAAAGTGCCAGTGATAGTCATATTGATAAGAGGAAATCAGCAAAGATGAGTTCAGATTTAGCTAATGGTGTGTTCCTTGCCAAATGGCTTGTAGAAGAACTCAAGAATCTGGCACAGCATGGCCATGATTTTTTGTCTGGTTGTAAGGAAATGAGTCCTTGCATAGAGAAACTTTTTGAAGCATTGCGTGTCTGCCTTAATGAAATAGTTAAATTTGATTCTGGACTTGGCCAGTCATCATGTGAGGAGGATAATCTCTGCAGATGTGTGAAGTCAGACATGACGTCTCATTTGAATAATGACGAGTCGCAAAAGGTTTGTTGATGTGATGCTGGTTAAATATATCAGCTATAATAATAATATATCCCTCTGCAGTCATCTTTTATGTTTGAGTTGTGTTTATTTTGTTTGTATTCTGTATAGCTTAGAGTGTTGATATCATTTTGGGAGAATTAAAAACTTAGTGCTAACTTACATGCTTGTTACCCAGGGCCTCCCTGTTCCAGATGGGTCAGTTGACGTGGAATTAAATACAAATAAAGTTTTGATCGAGAAGGGTCAACATCCTGTTGATGGTATGAGTAATTTGATGAAGTGGAACGGAGAGCATAAATTACAGCAACAGGAGTATATGAATTTATGGGAAAGACTAAATATGTCTGCCGAACACATCTTGTCGCTTGATAACAAGATAGCTTTGCTGAATATTGAAAAGGATACAATTTCAAAAGCTTTGGATAATGAGCTTCAAAGGCAGGAGCAAAAACAGCTTGATACAAGGTTTTATGAGCTTGTTGCAGATGAGCTTAAACGGTTCAGCGCAGCAATGGCAGCAAGGGATGGTATTTATACATCAATCCGGTGTGCAATAAAAGAATTTGAGGAAGACTTTGAAAAGAAAAGGCCATCGAAGTCAGTAGCTTAACACATCTCTGCATCAATATTGCTTATTTATTCAAGCAAAAGCTTGATGGAACTCGTTAAGAACCTTGTGACGATTGTTGCTGTTGTGTAGTGTGTGCATAGGCATGGCATATTTTCATATAATTTGAAATCATTGTTGCTATAATGCAACAGACATGGAGATTTGTAATTCTATCAACTAACGTCCAATGAAGTGCTATTGTACTGCAAACAGGTCCAATACCTTTTGTACTCTATTGATAGGGCACCTTAACTGGCTTCTATGTACCATGCCAATAGGTACCGTAAGTGGATACCAGCATATGGTGACTTATTCAAATTTTTTCCTTTGAAAGTGGCTTTCTAATTGAAAGCATTTTCTGAATAAGTGGATCTGAAGGCATTTTAATTGGGCATTATTCTGTAACATTATGTTCAAATTCACACTTTGACAAGCATTTCACTTGCTAGATATTTTTATGTCGAATAATTTGTCAGATTAACGGTGTGGGTGATAATCATGCATATAATTAATTATTTCAACTTGATGTTATCTTTTCAGTGCATATAGTTTTGGTGTTATCGTTTAGGAAATATGGATCATTATCCTCTATTTGTTGCTTTCATCTATTGGGGATTGTATTCAATTTGTTGCTTTCATCTATTGGGGATTGTATTCAAAGTGGGCTTGCTTGGTTGAAAATTGGTCTTTGCTATGTCCTATAAAGGTTCAGTTCCCTCAGGTAACATGTTCGTGGGCTAGTGTGTCATTATGGGGGCTTTTTGATTAATAGAAATCGTCATGACTATTGGGTTGAGAAGTCATATGACATCAGAGGCATCAGAAACAGTTATGGCAACATGTTAGCATTGGTTCCTTAGCATTGTCTTTTCAGTGAGGAGACTGTTAGAAGGTTGGGTCAGCTCATCATCAATTTGAGTAAGGAAAAGATTGAATGGCAAAAGAAAAAAGACAGGGAGGCTGGTGGTCCTAAAAACTATTTTTAGTCTAGTGGATATTAAAATATCATTCATTATGATAGTAATTGTAAAATGTCTTACATCACTATGATTGGTAGATATTTGACAATCAAAATAAATATACTTTCCATACTTTTTTATTGGGGATTGTAAATAGATTACTATTAATTAAATTTAAATTTGGTGAAAATTTTAATCAAATAATTTTAAGTTGATTAACTTTTTTTCGTTAATGATTTAGTATAATTGAAGTGTGAATTTGGTTACATGAATGTTATTATTATTATTATTTGTACTTATTGCAACTACTGGAGAATATTTGTCATTGGTTACAATTTCTAACCTGCAACGCTTCATCATGAAACTTCCTTTATGGTGATGTTAGTACTACAATTACAATAATACGATATATGACAATAGGGTTTTGGAACAATATACATTCTCAATTAATATCTTGTCCAATTTTACCTCGTTGTGTGGGTTGAGATTTTTTTTTAATCGTTTTTACATCGTTAACTTTTGTGCAGAATTTTAAATAATGTTACTTCAAAGCTGATCTTTGATCTTTGATTGAAATTTAATAAATTAGATATCAAGATAATTCCCTTAAATCTGACAATTGGAAAGATGCTATCTATCAAATAGTATTTTACTGCATATCCGAAATTTGACTGAAATTTGAAAAGAAGTTTCGTTGAACGGGTACTTGATCCCTAACGGTCATATATGCCTAAAAATATTTGTTTTGTTTTTAAATGAGTTAGTTAGTAACATCTATATTGCATTCAAGTTTTTCGAGTTCGAATCAAGGTAGTATTTGCATTTATCCTATTTTTCTTTGCATCGTTGCAGTAAATGTTCAGATGTATGTGGGACACATGCATGTAGTTCCTATATCTCTTTACTTCCCATGCTAACTGATTTTTAATCTGCCTTTGTGGCTACATGCGTTTTTAGCATGTCATGTTGAATTGGAAGTCTTGTATCACTTGAGATGACTAATGTTTGAATCGTGAATTTGAACTCAAGATTCTACATGAATTTGAACTCGAAATTTTTGGGTCCGCTAGGATACCATGTGCCTTAAGTCAGGTCAATATATTCATCCTTGAAAACTATGATTTTTTAATTTGAATTGATAAAAGGAATCCATTAATTCAATTGATTTGGATTTGAAGCTAAATCTTGTGTGCTCTGTTTTTTGGTACATTAGCATGGATGAATTTTGACATGGCTATTAAGGGGTATGGAAGAGTGAAGAAACACATGTACGAGAAATCAGCCAGAGGCCAACCATAAGATCTGATTAAAATAATAGATCATCCTTGTGAAACTATGATTTTTTAATTTGAATTGATAAAAGGAATCCCTTAATTCAATTGAATTGGATTTGAAGCTAAATCTTGTGTGCTCTGTTTTTGGTACATTAGCATGGATGAATTTTGACATGGCTACTAAGGGGTATGGAAGATTGAAGAAACACATGTATGAGAAATCAGCCATTAGCATGGATGAATTTTGACATGGCTACTAAGGGGTATGGAAGATTGAAGGAGGCTAACCATAAGATCCGATTAAAATAATAGATCATCCTTACGAAATTATATTAGTAGTTACATAGAGAATGATGACAATGGAGTCATCAGATAGGAAGGATAACAAACATGGTATGGGCAAGTAATTGATAATGGAAAATCAAGCTCCTTGAGATGTTAAACTACCCATTTTTGTAGAGACCTCTAATATTAATAAAATTGATGGGTTCCACATAATAAATTGTTCCATTTGGTTAAATATGGAAAGGGGATACAAGATGATAACTTAAATGAAAGATGAGAAAAACATCAAATATTACATAATTTGAGGAAGTCTTTCACACATATCCCTAATGTTACTGTGAAGCCTTAACTTCGGAAAGTTAACAAAGTTTAACAAAATTGTTGCTCAAAATCTAGACAGTGAAAATTTTAAGCAGAATTTATCAATTAATAACACAGATATATACATGGCTTCCGTGGTTGAATTTGATATTGAGTTGTTGTAGGTCTTTTTAGTTGCATCAACCTCTAGGGCATTGTTTGGGACATAAAAATTTAGCAAGTGGGCAAAAGCCAAACATGAGCTCCACCCTTATCATTATGGCCATCACCCTGGTTCCTAAGGTCCCTTATGTGATCCCCCTGCATCATTAAGGAACCATGATTGTCCCAAACCCTGGTGGGTGATGAAATGCCCAATCTTAAGGGGATATTCACTGCTATATTATACACATCATGCTCTCATTCCTTGGAGCTCTGAGCAATTAAAAGAAAGGAAAATAAATAAAAGGCAAAAGGCATATGAAGAAGGGCGGAAAAACAAAGGTCGAGGTTAAATCATGTACCGCGATTGCCCCCTCCTACATCTATGCACCCATGTGTGGGCTTCCCTCCTTATAGCTACCCTTGTACCATGGCATGTGGCTTGGAGCCTTCCTTATTACCCCACTCCATTCCATCGTTATTTCACATGACGCCTTCCATTTGACAAATGTACCATGGACTTGCCACTCCCTTAGAGGTTGAAACCACCTAATAGGGTCCTTTATTAACCTCCCTCTTAAGCCTGGGACACCTGCACATTTTAAAGCTTATTATGGAAGGACATGTCACTATGAAGTGCCCACTTGGTTCCATGATTTGTGAGCTCATTTTCTTAATTGTACTAATGAATTGTTGTGTTGGAAGATGTGGAGACACATTGGATCTTATACAGGATTTCGGGTGGGTCTTCATGTTGGGGTTAGGCCTCCCTATACAGGATCCAAGCCCTCTAGAGGGTCATGATGGCACTTGTAGGGTAAGCATTGAGAGCCATGGGCCTCCATTACAAAAGAGAGAAGGTAGCCACACCATGAGATCCTTCAACAACACCTATTGCTTGCTCGTGTCCCAGTTATTCGATGATGATGATGCACTTGGACCACATTGCTCAACCGACTACACACTTGCACCACTCACTTGGCAGTTGGTCTAGGGCCTAGATGGGGTTGCGTCTCACCTAGGGAGAAAAGGGAGGTTTGCATCATTGTTGCAACTTTTATAGATGGAGAACAAGCTTGTTCAATTCAATTGGAGACCCATGACTCCGTTCTTTGTGCCCCCACAACCCCACAGGTTATTTGCTTGGAGATTAAGGGGAAACCCCCTTCATCATTGATGTTGGAGCCCTCCTATTCATTTTGACACATGAGGGACTTGATTTGGCCTCCCAACGACCATATTAACTATTGTTCTATCATTTAGGCCCTCTTAAGAGGCTTATTATTCATCTTTTGGAGCTATTTGGTGGGCTTCTCGCCAAAGTAGTATTATTGTGCACATTATTTTATTCTAGTTGCATTATTGGGTTAAATTGGGAAATTCGAATACCTAAAAGGATCATATAAATACATGAGAGCCTCATTGTAACAGTCATCATCACTTGGATTGTATTTCTTCTCTTAAAAAGAATTCAGACCTGCAATTGATGGACACATTGGAGTATTCTTAATGCATCTTGATGTTTGGGTTATTGGTATCTTATCTTGGAGCTTCATGTTTGCAATTATGATGGATCGATATATTCTTTTTGTCATGTAAGTGCTCTATTTATGCACATTTCTTGTTGACTCATGTCTAATGTATGGAATGTTATTTCATGATTTACTTGTGCCCTAAAATTAATGCTTGGAATCTTGACTCATTGCATATGTTATTCATCTTGGAAAAAATAATGAATGTTCCTAGGGGTGGGTTGTGCACCTTTTACCTTGAAACTCCATCAAATTTTGTAAATCGAAGTGTAAATTCCTCTTGTGACCTAACTAATGCCTCTCTAGGCTAGCGAAAGCTGCAAGGACTCCTTGGAAGAGCGAAAGTCTCGAAATCAAAATTATCTTGATTTCATTCATCCCAATTGGTTAGGCACTGATCTTTGTCCTTTGTGATCACCCTAAACTTTATCTTTACTTCCATCCAAAAATTTCAACCCTAACCGTAGACGTCCTAGCTATGGCATCAAGTAATTTCCATTTAATCCATCCTCTTGAAGAGCGAGTCAGTGAGGAACTATTCTAGGGTGTCTTCTACTAGCCCTCCAAATTTGAAGCCTTTCCCAGGGTCGGTTTGTGAGAAACACCGTGTCCTAACTCCAAAATTGATTGGTTTAGGTCCTCTTTGGTTAGCGGCAATTTTGAAGGTTTCTTCATTCAAAAAATCAACGCAAGTTTATTGTTCTTGTGACCTTCCCCTATCATCGCTTAACCTAGAGACTCTTTTGAGGATTATTCAAACCCTAGGACAATCTTGGATCTTCCAAGACCCCATGGTGGTCCCACATCTTCATCATTATTCATCTCACAAGGCCACTTGAGGAATCTTGTATCTTAGAGAGTCTTAGATCCATGATATCCATCGCAAGTGATTATCCCTATTCCCTAGGTGTAAGCCTCCGTTGAGCCTTTCTTGGAGAGCCCTTTACCTTGCCCCTTTGGCAAGCAAGCTATTATTTGAGTCTCTCCCTAGAGTTGGCTTTGGAAATTGTTGGAATTACTTGGGGGGGGGGAGGTGAATCAATATTCTTAGCAATTAACACTATTAATCCTCTTTTCAGAGTGCTAGTTAATCATCTGTTATTATTATTATTTAGTAAAAGCAGTAAACAACGATGCAAAAGATAAAGATAGTAGGCACAATATTTCTAGGTGGAAACCCCCCTAAGGGTCAAAAACCATTGAACGCTTTTCTAATAAATTCTTTAATCTTCAACCCCAACTGAAATGAAAGTTACAACCTCCTAGAATTATAGAAAATCATTCTTCTCCAGCTCCCACCGGAAGGACGCTCCAACACCCTAGTTTTATTAGCAATCAGCTGAAAGTATGCCCCAATACCCTAACGAACCCCAACTCGCCCTAGCACCACCCTACCACACTGAAGTTTTTATAGGCCCCAACCTGAAGATGACTTCATTCACTAGCCTAGAACCACCCTACCACCCTATAAAGACAAAATAAAATAAAAGTGTGGACTCCCGTACCAGGGAAAATGATCCACATTACAATGATATTTTTTAATGAATTTTCTTTGATTGACCAATAACTCTGGGACCTAGATCCTTGTCCTGATAAAACAAGAACCCTTGTCGAATAATAACACAATCCGAAAACAAATTTGCCTTCTTCAACTCCAGGAAATAAGACAAACTCCTTATAAATGTGGTCTCCCTTATAAGGGATAAAGACCTATTTACAACGATGTATAATGTTTGACAAATGACACTGAATCTTGGCCAAACTCCTTAAGAGATATTGATGTGGATTTGCTTGCTTCTCATTGATTTATTGCTTGACCACTATTTTATTGTTTGTGCCTTTATTGCTTCACTTGATGTCACTGATTAACCTTAAGTTCATGCCACTGATCCACTGCTCAAGGCTGTTGTACTGCTTGAATTATGTTTGAACCTGCAATTGAAAGTATGCCCAAGCAAAACACCAATTTCCAAACACAAAAAAATAACCCTGAACCCAAATATGAATCTTAAATGACAAATGAAGTGTATCAAGAGGTTGTTTAAATGATCAATTATCAAAACAAAATCTACATACCTGATGTGTGCTCACTTCTACCTGCAATAAGAACATATGCTATATTTGAAGCAAACAAAATAAAAACTACTGCAATACTTACCTGAATAGATGAATGCAACACGTCCAACCCTTCCACTGAAAGAATTCCTCACTGGTCCAAGTTTGACAGACTGAACAAAGCCTTTACTTTCTAGGGCTGACCTAACCTTTAGCCCCTTTTGACATTATATAAAACAGGACCTAAAGAGACCTACTCTGAACCCTTAATTTACCTAAAAACTAACCCTAACACAGTCCTAGAATACACCCTTATACAAACATAAATTCTTGGGACAGACCAGATTCAAACTTAAGACAAAAATGTTCTAAACAATCTTAAGTAATCAAAATTGATTTGAGACATTAAACATATATGAGTCTTTGACAATTTTAGGCATCTTGGTTCTGAAAACAAATAATCAAGTTTTGAAGATAATGTGTTGAATTTGCTGAATTTCGATCCTTAAAGGACTTAATTAACAAGTCTAAAATTGTTGATATATTACCTTGAAAAGAGACCTAGGAAGCATGGTTATGAACTCATTCTTACTTGTGAATACACACAGATTTGACTTCCACAGATTTACATCCAAAAGGTGATTATGAAGTGTTTGACTTCCTGAAACAAGTACTTCAAATTACATATCCATATCTTTTTTAACTTCACTCCTTATACAACTTGCTACTTCATAAGTCACAGGTCCGAGACTACTCCTATTTTGTTCCTTTTACAACCTTGTACCTTATGCAATGCTCAATGTAATCACCAGGTCCAAAGATGTTGATCTTGTACCATACAATCTTAAACAAAGGCCTAGATGATGCGAGTATAAACTTGCTCTTCCTTGGAGATGACCTATATTAGAACTATACCCAAACTTTAGAAAAGACC
Organism: Pinus tabuliformis; assembly: GCA_031772625.1. Lineage (NCBI taxonomy): Eukaryota > Viridiplantae > Streptophyta > Pinopsida > Pinales > Pinaceae > Pinus > Pinus tabuliformis. Next base: position 1,404,527,453 of record CM062820.1, on the reverse strand, counting down.
GAACCCCAATCACCTTAGATTCTTGCATTAATAATTCTTGAGGGTGGTTGAAGATTACATGAATAACTTGTTATTTTTTCTGTTTTTACAAGGTCTATCCTTAGGTGAAGAATTTATCTTTTTTTTTATAGGTTAGGGAGGGCTTTATGTTTTGATAGTTAGAGACCTCAAAATCCCTTAAAACAAATAGAATTTGAACAATAGATGCCTTTTAAATTAAGGAAGGACCGCTATAAGTAAATACAATTTTAACCTTAATAATGCCTAGACCTTTTGACCTTATAGAGGGTCTCAAATATAGAACGTTGTAGGATAGGAGCGCTTAATGAGCTAGCCGTTAGAGAGGATTACGATTAAAAATAGTTTTTTGAATGTTTATTTACTGAACTGATTTGTATATTATTTTCCCTAAGAAAAAAGGTCATTAGCCTATTTAAAAGATGAATGGTTATTTTAATAATTTACTAATATTACTTTATTAACATTGATTAAAAAATAGCTAATCCTTATTTAATATTGTATTAAGGATCTTTCTTAGAAATATTTTCAATTCCACTAGAAATTTGAAATCAATGATTGGCTTAGTGTATATGGTCCTTCCAAGGTTATTAAATCAATGATTGAGTTGCTACCTTTGGTTCTTTGAATATATGATATATATTGACAACTGTAGGTGAATAAATGATAAGGTGTCATGTCACTACCCCTTGGGGTTTTAGCCCACAAAACTAGGCCTTCAACTTAAAATGAAAATAACTTTCAAACTATAAAGAACTGTGTGGGGTACCACATATCATCAAAAATATATTTTCGAGGAGAATCTAACTAGATTGATTAGGAGACAATAAACCATGAATTTCCATGCCAAATTTGCCGACAAAGATCGGGGTAGCTCTTGGTGTTGCTTGGGTTGACATCAATGACAACCACCTATCAACAATCTCCCCCTTTGGCATTGGTGGCAACACAAGTACTCCCCCTGCAATCATAACTCCCCCTGACATTGTATCTCATCGTTGAATTGTCCCTTCTAGTGATTTCCTTTATACCAAGACTCCTCCCATTGGTGAAATTCAATAAAGAGTAGGGACATTGATTGAGGTGACAATGGGTTCTTGTCCCGTTGTTTCCATTTGGTCTAGTATATGTCCCTTAGACATCCCTCCTAGGACCTCTGCTGAATTGTGTGGTAACATTTTTTGCACTATTGCCGGGGAGGAAGCAGATCTACCTCCCTCGTGAATCATTGAGTAATTGATTCACTGATGTCATCATAAGTATTCCTATGGAAACTTCACCATATCCTCATTGAAATGGAGAACCCAAAAGTATTAACTTGTCAACGAAGAAGTGATGAGCCTCCTCATACTCCTTTCTTTGATGGAGTGGCTAATAAAAGTAGAAAAAGCAATAAAATTTCCAACCCTTTAACCTCTAGAATATCCTTGGAGCATTCTTCTATCCCATCCATGATTAACCTAGGTTACGAACATTTTTTGGGAAGGAAGACCCCCAAAATCATCTTACCCAATTTGAGTTTCGGGTATGTCATTCAACATACTATGAGTATGACCATATGGCCATGTTCTCCTTCACATTATGAGGTGATGCTCGAGTGTGGTATAAGACCTTAAGCCCTTTGTCTATCTCATCTTGGGATGACTTCACCAATACATTAAAAAATAAATGGTTTCATGAAGAAGATTTGGTGGAACTATATAAAGGTTTCCTCCCTACTAAAAGGGAAGAAGAGCAGCCCATTAAAGAATTTAGCCAAAGGTTCAAACCATGGTGTACTTATTCCATAAGATCTAAGACCCCCAAAAGAGGTGATCCTAGCTGCCTATTTCAATGCTTTTACTGAAAAATTGGATTTTGATGTGAGGAATAAGAAACCCACCAACCATTTCCAATCCCAAAATATCACCTTTGACCTTGATCAAGCTATGAGGGAAGAATCAATTAACATTGTGCAAACTAATGATCTTGACATTTTTATAGAGAAAAAGGAATCATCATCTGGTGAAGACATGATATTGCCAAAAATAAGGAAAGGAAGAATGAAGAGATAAAAAGAAGGATTTACCAAGGACATAGCTCGAAGTATTCCCATTAGAATCAATTTGGACATGAGTGGCCCATTTTATGTCTCATTGAACATTAATGATCGTATCTTGAGAAATTGTATCATGAATTCTGGAAGCCCATTCCACATTATGCCTTTGAGAATAATGCAAAATCTAGGACTTAACGTTTTTAATGAATTTCCCAATAAACTAACTATGAATTCTGAGGAGGTCAAAATCCATGGGGTTATAAAGGGGGAGGTCTCTTTCTATGTCTTTCCTGATAAGGAAATAACCATAGACATAATTGTGGTATAGACTCTTCCCTCATGGGTGTTGATTCTAGCTAAGAAACTAGTGGAAGATCTAAAGATTTATACCAATGAGGACAAATATCGTATATATCTACATAGTGAAAGTTCTTACACAGTTGTGCCTAGGGAAACATTCTGTGCCACTATGATTGCTTGTGTACAAGATTTTGATGAAGAACCAGATGAAGAAAATGTCGAGCTTGGTAAATGAACAAAGTTATTGATCAAAAGAGAACTATTACCTCAAAATGAGAACTCTAGCAAAAAAACATGAAAAAATAGGCTGGAAACAAAAAGTGTTGATGCTGGAATAACGTCTTTTTTTTCAGGGTAAATTTTCAACATTTTTTAATAATGACGTTAAAGATAAAATATCATGACTCCGAAAAACTTTAAATTTCCAACGATTTTCAAGCATGACATTAAAGATAAAATATCATGTCTTTGAAAAACCTTAAAATTCCAACGATTTTTAGGCATGACATTAAATATTAAATATTACATCTTTGAAAAACTTTAAAATTCCAACAATTTTCAGTCATGGTGCTAAAAAAAAAATACTTATAACTGTTTTCAACCATAACATTAAAGATAAAATATCATGACTTAGAAAAACATTAAAATCTTGACAAATTTTCAACCATGGAATTAAAACCAAAGATTATGACTACAAAAAAACATTAAGTTTTTAAAATATTTCAAGCATGACATTATGGAAAAAAATTATGACTAAAAAACTTTAAAAATGACTACCTGAATGAAAGAGTTATTATACCAAGAGTAATTTATTTTTTAAATGTTAAACGTATAGCAATTTTAAAATCTTAGCCTAAGACAACTTGATACATTGCAACAAAAATTTAAAAATCAGTGATCAAATTGACATGCAGTGTAGGTGAAGTCGACCTATTGTAATGAAAACTTAAAGACCAACCATGAAATTGACACATTGTGGGGGCATACTTGATTCATTATAACGGAAGTTCTAAAATCAACTATCAAATTGCACATAATGAGATCGGGTTGCTAGTCGAGCATCGACACGAAACCTGAAAAAAATAAAAAAATATTTGAATGAAACAAAATGAAAAATACAAAAAAAAACAAAAATACAAACATTGAAAAAAAATAAAACAACAAAAAAAGCAAAAATATTAAAAAAATAATAAGTAATAAAGCATAAAACAAAAATTTAAAAAACATGACAAAAAAAATCAAATATAACAATATAAAAAAGACAAAATAAACCAGTAAAAATGTAAAAAAATACAAAAATAACTTGTAAAAAAAAAAAATGAATAAAAAATAAAAAATGGGGAAAATATTTAAAAAGACTCATAATTCAAGAAAAATAAATAAAAAAAATAACCAAAAAAACATTAAAAACAATTTATTTTAAAGTTAAAAAAAAAAATAAAAAAAAAATTAAAAAGAATCAAAAAAATTAAAAAAGAATAAAAAAATTTTACAAGATAAAAAAAAAACAATTTAAAAAAATTATAGAAAAAAATAAAATAAAAAAAAATTGAAATAAAAAGATAAATAAATAAATAAAAGAAAATATATATATATATATATATATATATTTTGTTACCTCGAGGGCGGCCTAGGTCGATTTCCGGAATCGACGTAAGCCGCCCTCGACCATCGCTGTCCAAGATACAGGGCCTCGGGCCTAGGTAATGCCACCCCACCAAGGCCTGATGCCCCACGACCTTGGGTGGCCGTGACCAAGCTCAACCATGGCTGCTAGGCCCATGGGGCCTCGGCCTTGGGCAAGGTGGTGCTGCACAATGCTGCCCCGCCCAGGCTTGAGGTCACGCAACCTGGGCGGCCATGGCCGAGGGCGGCCTAAGTCGATTCCCGGAATCGACCTGGGCACCCAGGGGGTAATTTTTTATTATTATTTAATTTCAATTTCAATTATTTATTTATTTATTTAATATATATATATATATATATATATATATTTTTCAACTATGCGTTTTATTTTATTTATTTATTTTTAACTTAAAAAAATGTTTTTGATATTTTATTTTGTTAATTTTCTATTTTCTTAAATTTAAGTTTTTTTTGAAATATTTTCCTTCTTTTTTAAATTTATTTTTTGATTTTGTTTTGTTTTGTTTGTTTTTTATTTTTTGTTTAAATTTTTTTATTTTTATAACTTATTTGTTTTTTTTAACATTTTTATGTTTTTTTTGTTATGTTTTATTACCAACATGAAAATCATCAACATTTAAAAAAAATTATCCACACTTAATACATTAGAAAATCTAAAGTGTAAAAAATAAGCCCTCTAAACAAAAAGGGTTGATTTTGCATCATTGGTTTTCAAAATCAGCATGAAAATTATTAACATTTTTAAAGAAATGGTCATACTTGATACATAATAAAATTAAAGTGTCAAAAATAAGCCCTCTAAAAAAAATGTGTTGATGTTCATGAACACTTTTCAAAATCAACATGAAATCACTAACATTTAAAAAAAAATATTACATAAGAAAATTAAAGTGTCAAAAATATGTTCTAAAAAAAAGTGTATTCTGAATAACCACTTTTCAAAATCGGGTGATTTTTTTGCTATCTCAAAAAATGGCAATCGATAATTTTATCGTTTGATCAATAGCTATATTAATGAAGGATATTTAGGGACAAGTGCATCGAAGCCTTGATTCCTTCTGGAATTTACATTATGCAATTTGATGAGGTTGAATCACAAGCTGGTTCTGTGGTTGGTATAGTTCGCATATCCCTATCCGAAAATTATACCATGTTTTCCATTAAGCTCCAATTTGAATGCACCAATAATGTGGTGGAATATGAAGCTCTCCTATTAGGGCTTGAGGTTGCTAGATCAAGGAAAATCCAACAGTTGATGGTGGTAGGAGATTCAGACTTCATTGTCCTACAGGTAAGGGGAATTTTTAGCACCAAGCATGAAAGGTTAAAACCATACAGAGAAAGGGCTATCCATATGATTAAAGGCTTCCAAGAGGTTTCATTCCAAGCCGTCCTCCGATCCCTTAATTCCATTGCTGATGCCTTAGCTGTGGCTGCATTCGGATCCCAATGCATTGATGAAATTATTGCTAAATTGGGAAGATGTGTTGTAGGCACCAAACACCGACCTTCTATTTCTGATTACAAGGAGTACTAGATGGTATTTGAAAATGACAAGGAGATAAAGGACTTCCTCCAAAATGAAGATGAACCACCTGTCACGAAGAAAGATCTAATTAAAGGAAAACACTTCAATAGGGATGATCATAATATAACCAAACCTCAAAGTCATGATTCACCTGATACTATTGACCTCAACTTGGGGACCGAATCATCCCCTCAAATAATTAATATTGGAAATGGGTTGACCAAAGAAGAAAAGAATGAGTTAAAAAGATTACTAAGAGAATATAAGGATGTGTTTTCCTGGTCTTATGACGATCTAAAAGCATATAGCTCAAAAATCATACAACACACTATCCCTCTCAAAGAAGGGGCCAAGCTCGCAAGACAAAAGTTAGGGCGAATGAATCCTAAACTCGCTCCCTTGGTCAAAGAAGAACTTCAAAAGATGGTTGATGCAGGTATCATCGCTCCCGTTTGTCATTCCTCGTGGGTGTCCAACCCTGTAATTGCTTGTAAAAAGACTGGCAATATTAGGATATGCATTGAATTTAGGGACCTCAACTAAGTATGCCTAAAATATTAATACCCATTACCAAACATGGAGGACTTGTTGCAAAGAATAACTGGCTCCCAAATGATGTCATTTGTTGATGGTTTCTATGGGTATACTTAGGTTGTTGTGAAAGAGGAAGATCGCTTGAAAACTTCATTCATGACTCCATTGGGAACTTATATGTATCTAAGGATGCCCTTTGGCCTTCTTAATGCTGGTTAAAATTTCCAAGCGGCCATGGATTTTTAATTTAGATATTGTACGGAAAATCATGGCAATATACCAAGACGACTTAACTGCGACATCCAAATAAAGGAAAGATCATTGCAAACATCTGAGAAAGGTATTTGAGAAATGCAGACAATACAACATATCTCTCAATCCTAATAAATCTATTTTTGGGGTCGATAGAGGAAATTTTCCAGGACACGTGGCATCTAAGGAAGTAATTAGGATTGATCTAGAAAGGATCGAAGTAATCAAGAATATACCTCCCTCAAAGGACAAAGGATCCTTGAGGTCATTCTTTGGCAAGATCAATTTTGTGAGAAGGTTCATACCAAACTTTGCGGAAATCATCAAAGCCATGAATAACCTCTTGAAGAAGGATGTTCTTTACACATGGGATACTACGAAGAATAATGCTTTTGAGGAAATCAAAGAAATAATTGCTCCGGCCCCTGCCCCAACTAGTCTTGATTATGTTAAAGACTTCATCATCTATTTTTTGCTTCTAAAGATACTATTACTAGTATACTCATGAAAAAGGATGACGAAAGAAGAGACAACCAATATCTTTCATGAGCAAACTGCTTTGAGATGCTCAGACAAGATACACTCTCACCAAAAAACATGCTTATGCGCTTGTCAAATCTCTCAAGTATTTTATAGCATATGTGGGGTATAATAAGATATATGTCGATGTCCCTTACCTTGTTGTCAAAGATGTGTTGTCGCAAAATGATTGCCTAAGATCTAGGGGGAAATGGGTGGTAAAAATACAAGAATATCATTTAGCTATATGTACCAAGAAAATAATCAAGGGTCAAGGTTCGGATAAATGTTAACCGAAAGTAATAGTGAGGCTATCCAACAAGTAGAGAAGGAACAAGTATGTGCTACCACCATTGAACTTGAGAATGATGAATGGTATGCTGATATCATCTATTACCTGTGCAACCTATCTTCCCCTCCACACCTCATTGATCATAAAAGAAGAGATCTGAGAATAAAGGCATCCAAATATTGTTTGAATCAAGAAGGCCTTAGTTGGATGATTCCTGATGGAGTGATTCTCTGATGTGTAAGCAAAGAGGAGTCTAAAAGTTTAATAAGTGAATTCCATGTAGGATTTTTTGGAGGACATTACGCTGCTAAGACCACCACGCACAAAATCCTAAGGGAAGGGTATTATTGGCGATCTATATTTGTAGATACGTTGAATATCGTCAAAAGGTCTCAACCATGCCAAATATTTTCTAGGAATCAACAACTCATTGCCATGCCTCTAAAGACTGTCGTTGTGGATACACCCTTCCTCAGTGCCACCAATTACTTCACCAAGTGGGTTGAGGTGATACCTACCAGGAAAGCTATTGATCAAGTGGTATTTGACTTCCTTGAGGAAATAACCATTACCATATTTGGTTTCCTCACCAAAATCGCCACTGATAATGTGAAAGATTTTGATTCTATGGCATTGACATCTTTGTGTACTAAATATGGAATAATCTTGTCGCACACATCCAATTACTATCCTTAAGGAAATATCCAAGCTGAGTCAAGTAATAAGAGCCTCATAAATATTATCAAGCAAATGGTTGGTGAAAATAAATGAAATTGGGATAGCAAAATCAAATATGCTTTGTGGGCTGACTATACCAATGTGAAGGCATCAACTGAATATAGCCAGTTTCAATAGGTTTATAGAGCCAAAGCTAAATTTCCTATCCAAATCTAATTGCTCACCCTTGAATGCCTAAAGTACTTTCGTGACCAATAAGATGCCATTCAGGCATGAATTGACCAACTTATTGAGGTTGATGAGGATAAGAGGAAATCCCTTGACCAACTTGGTTGTAGTCATGAGAAAATGAAAGTTGCATTCAATAAACACATTCAAAATAAAGCCTTAGATCTAGGGAAATTGGTGCTCTTATGGGATTAAAGGAGGGAAAAGCTCGACATGCATAAAAAGTTGGACAACTTATGGGTAAGACCTTTTAGGATAGTTGATATAATTGGTATAAAATCCTACATTTGGAAACTCTTTATTACTCCCTCCTACATCTATACACCCATGTGTGGGCTTCCCTCCTTACAACTACCCTTGTACCATGGCATGTGGCTTGAATCCTTCCCTTTTACCCCACTCCATTCCATCATTATTTCACATGAGACCTGCCATTTTATGGACGTACCATAGACCTGACACTTCGTTATAGGTTGAAACCACCTAATATGGTCCTTTATTAACCTCCCTCTTTAGCTTGGGGACACCTGTACATTCTGAAGCCAATTATGGAAGAGCATGCCACTACGTAATGCCCACTTGCTTCCATGATTTGTAAGCTCATTTTCTCAATTGCACTAATCAATTGTTGTGTTGGAAGCTGAGGAAACATATTGGATCTTATATAGGATTGCAGGTGGGTCTTCATCTTGGGGTTTGGCCTCCCTATATGAGATCTAGGCCCTCTAGAGGGTCATGATGGAACTTGTAGGGTGAGAATTGAGAGCCATGGGCCTCCACCACAATAGAGAGCAGGTACCCACACCACGGGATCCTTTAGCACCACCTATTTCTTTCTCATGTCCCGGTTATTCAATGATGAAGATGCAGTTGGACCAAATTTCCCAGTTGGACACACACTTTCACCACACACTAGGCAACTGGTCCAAGGCCCATATGGGGTGTTGAAAATTGTAACTAGTGTTGGTCTTCATAATTGTATTTGAGTCATGATGTAATGTACTTTTCAAAACAAAGGAAAAATATTGTAAAAGAAATTGAGTTATTAAAGCATGTGTTTCATGCTTGGGTCAAAGATTAATAGGTCAAAAACTCCATTGTAGGTTTCTAGGGTTTGTATCAAGAGTCCTTGTCCTTATCAATATGTAAAAGACACTTCTTGGGCTTTATCTATCAAGAAAGAAATTAATTTTAGTGTCAAATAAGTCATTTAGGCCTCCTCCACCAAGTCGAACTCAATCTGGATAAGTCAACCTAATTAGGAGGAAAAATCTACTATATAAAGGAAGCAACTCGACCTCATTTGGAGCACATCTCAAGCAAGTTCGATCTGCAGTAGATGGAGGGAGAAAAAAGAGTGAAAACCTTATGAAGGAAGAGGGAAAGCTAGTGAAGGAGAAGGAAGTATTTTTCAAGCAAAATAAGTTGAATTTTCTCTCTCTTTAACTCACACGTGCGAAATTATGAAGCTGTTGGGAAGGCCAAAATTTCAAATCTGCAGTAGTGTCAAAATTTTGGGAGCTGGGGGTCAAAATTCTGGACTGTTGTTAGGCTAAAGTTGCTAGACAAGAGGAGACTACTGAAGTTTGTAGAATTATCTTGGAAGGCTGACTTGGTGGAGGAGGAAGGTCTTTTGGTCAGGTCTAAGGTCTTTGTCTATATAAATTTGATTTACTAGTGGAAGAGTTTTGATTGGGTTTTCCCCTATAGAGGGGTTTTAGCCTTGGCTTAGTGCCTACATTTGGTGTCATTGATATTCATGTTTTGATTTGATGATTGCTTGATGAAAATGGGATAAAATAAAAACATAGAGAAATTTAATAAGACTACAATAATATCACAATTAATTATCAACATAAGAAAATCTTTCCGCGTTTATGGTTTTCTAATATGGTTTCAGATCTAAGGTGAAGAAGGAAGGAAAAAGGAAGGTTGAAGATCTACTAAAAGGGTCAAATGATAAGGATAATATAAGAAGAGGAATATCTATTATATATATCAAGAAAAGAAGACATGACAATGAACACTGAAAATAAGCTAGAAGGAGCCTCCAACTATAGGGCATGGAAGAAGAGAATGGATCTTATTCTTGTTAAGCATAAAGTTTTGGATTTTGTTGAAGAAAAAGTTAAGAAACCTACAAATGATGCAGGAAAGGAAAATTATGGGGAAAATGGCATCTTGGCCATGAATCTGATAGTAGATGGAGTAAAGGAAAACCTAATCCCATACATATCCAATATAGACTCTCGACAAGAAATGTATGAAGCACTCTACAAATTGTTTACCATCAAGAACATTGGTTAGATAACTAGTCTGAAGAATGAACTAAGAACAATAAATATGACAAAAGATGACACTGAATCATCCTATTTTGTAAGGATATCTAAAATAAAAGATGAAATCCAAGCTATTGATGAAGTTGTACCAAAAACAAAACTCGTGATTTTTGCATTACTAGGTCTACCAAAATCTTGGAGCTCTCTTGCTTCAGGAATTAACTATTAGAAATATACACCAACCTTTGAACAAATGTGGAATACATGTAGTCAAGAATAAGCCCACCTCTCATTAATAAGTAACAAAGAAGATGAAGAAAACAACACTTCAAATTCCTACTTTGCTCATCATAAGAAAAAGGGAGCATATAAGAAGTTCAAAGGTCCAAAGAAGAAAGTTGATCTATTAATATTTAATGCTACAATTGTCATAATATGGAACACTACAAAAGTCAATGTTCTGAAAATCCAAGGAATCTGATGAAGCTACACCTAAAAAGAATAATTCTAAAGAATCTGAAGTCAAAGACTTACTATTAAGTCTTCTCTCACATATCCTTCTAATTCTACTATTTTTTTTGTTTTGTAATGTTTTCTTTTATGTTTTGATTTCTAGAATTCATAATATGCCTTGCTAGAAATTCTTGAATTGCTTTGATAAAGTTGTAGGTATCCCCCAGAAATATTGGATTAAGAGGGAGGCTTCACTATTTTACCAAAATATAAGTATATTGTTCTATGTTTCATCTTTCATGTTTGGTTTCCTCCTCAAATCAAGATTTATTTGTATTTTATACTCATAACCTTTTTCTTTATTTTTTCCTTGGTAGGAAAGCTTATTGAATACACAAAGGTTATGGAGGAAAATTCAAAGGATAGACTTGAGTCATGAAATAATCTATGTTAAAAAGGAATCTCTTATGAATGATACTCAACAAGGTTTGTTAAACAACTACTCAAGGTATGTCTTAGACTACAAGTTTAGTTGCAAAGTTTTCTTCATACAAAAACATATGATCATTCTTCTTTTGAAATTTACTTTACATTACTAACATCTTTATGTCTATGGTTTTGAATAATATATATTCTTGTTAGGTTGATTAATCATTAAATTGAATCTACCTTTGTTATACTATTTCTTATCATTTGAACATTTTTGTGAATCCCTAACCTTTAGGGTTCACTGTAAAACCCTAGCCTCTTGATGCTAAGGGTGTGCCAATGTTAGTAATGAAACCCTAGTCTACTTAGGGGTTGTTGATAAAGTTTATAACATATGATATTCTTTTGAAGTTTAGGGTTTTAGTAATGTCATGGTAAAAACCCTAGTTCTTTAGGGTTTGTTGTTAATGTCTAGGCTATATAATGAAACCCCATATTTTTAGGGTTTGTTGAATTAGGGCTTATGAACAAAACCATTCTCATAGTTATAGTAAGATCCTAGTAATGAAAACCTAGGTGTATGTTCTTTTGTAAGATCAAAACCCTAGCCTAGTCAAAATTATTTTCTAATTTTGGAATTTTATGTTTGCATCTAGGGTTTACAACATAAATAAATTGATACAAGGAATGAAACCCTAGAGATGAAATGCTGGCATGCTAACTTAATTGCTGATATTCATGTTTTAGAAATCCAGGTCTTGTAGAAAAATCCTAGTAGAGATTGATATTCTACGACGTGATAATGAAACCCTAGAAGTACATCATTTTCTATTATTGATATGATTTAGTTTTGATGATGAAATATAGGGTTTGCAACAAACCCTAGTAGAGTGCAATATGCAATTCTAAAAGAAAATTGTTGAAACTTTGATTGAGTTGTTCGCATCTAAAAGATGGAGTCTAGAGTTTATTGCGAAACTCTAGAAAGATATTGAAGTCTAGTATGTAAAAGTTGTGACCCTTGATAATTATGAATCTAACTAGGTTTAGGTATTTGATGTATAAAGCTTAAATGTTTTGATGCTTCCTTTGTAATAATATGATTTTGATATAGTTGACTTCATGCTTCTGTATATTTGTATTTGGTTGTACTTTCTATTAAAGTTTTGCAGGTACATAATCTTCAAGATGTTGAAGATGTTCATAATTGAATATAATAATAATGATGAGCATGATGAAGGAAGCTATAAGAATGATGATGGTCAAGATGACATTGAGGCCATGAGAAATACATGAAGCCTTGAAAGGTTGAAGTCTCTCCAATATTATAAAAGAAGGAAGTTGTTGAGTTGAGAGGGAGATTGGATATAACAAATGATATATCTCCCTAGTTAAGAGGGAGGACATATTATGATAGTCATAATAAATAACTTGAAGAAAGAATGAAACCAAAGTACTACAGATAGATTTTCAAATACTTGAGAAGTACCGAGGCTATATTTGGTGCTACTAAACAAGTGAAAGAAGAAATCTTCCAACAAGTTGTTTTTGGATAACTTGATGATGATATAAGTAGAATTAGAATGATTTAGAACCATGAACTTTTGTGTTTACTTATAGATATATATATATATATATATATATATATATATATATATATATATATGAAGGTTTATTATTGATTGGGGTTGTGATTTTGTAGGATCTCTCCGTAAAAATATTGAACATTTGAAGCATGCTTGGATTAGTGGATATATTTGATTTAGTTGATAAGGAGAGATAAATCATCTTGAGGCAAAAATATTCTTGGGAGGACATATTTCCAGTCGATGTGTTGATGTCTAGATCTTGAAGTAGGGAGGGTGGCATTGGTCTTGGATCTTTGACCTTGGATACACACCTAGACCCCTTGGTTGGTGTTATATCTTAAAAGCCTGATGATACCTAGAGTGGATAAAGCTTGAATACACCTTAGTTGATCAGGAGCTCATGACCAAGTGTCGTAAAATGGTAAAAAATAAAAGTGCTCAAAACTAGTTTGAATCTAAACGACTGGATAGAGCTTGTCTTCCTGATTCCAGCGCCATGAACGGTTCGGAAAACGGTCTCCGTATGAGGAAGTTATGCCAAAAAGAAGAATTGCCCAATAACATTGAAATTTTGAATTTGTTCAAAAAAAAATTTAAAATAGAATATTCCATGGAATATTCTATTTTGGGCAGCCAATGGCAGGCTGCCACGTGGCAAGCTCAGAATCCGCCACGTGGCCCGGGTGACATCATCATGACGTCAGCTCAGTTTTTTGGCATGCATTAAAATGCTGGCAACAGAGAAGTTTAAACCCACGATTTACTCGCCGTTAACTGACAGTCAAGTTGGCGGATTTTTGGTGGAGCGCTCCAAAAATGGCGGAATTGCCTATTTGTCGGGGTTATTTGGCAGTTAGCCAGTTTTATTTGGAGTTTTTCTAGGGCAGATTGGAGAAACTTTAATGAGCCATAACTTTGGCTAGGAAAGTCCTTTTTGGACGATTTTTTTTTTTGATTTTGGGTCTCTTCGACCTTCTGAAGCCAATGGAACAGGTTTCACAGCCATCTGAGGTCATTTTCAGGTGTTTTTTTCTTCGTGGAAGTTCAAGGAGCCACAAGTGCCAAATCAGTTTGGGAGTTGCATTGGGAATTGTGCAGCTAGTGAATGTGGAACGAAGGTCATTACTGAAGTTTTTCAGCATTTTGAATTCATTTATACAGCTCGTTTTTCCTGTTGAGGCATTCTTCTCACTGTTTAGCTTCAGGGAAGCTTTCAGGGCCACCAGGGCCATTTCAGTGCTTGAGCTGTTTGGGGGCTATGTTCATCCATTTTTGGTGATTCAAAAGCCTATGTCTACTATTTTCAACCTTCTGAGTCTAATGGCAGAGGTCTCAGAATCAATTGAGGTCATCTTCACCTCGAAATTCTCCATGCAAGTTTAAAGGGCCACTAGGGCCAATTGGGGAAAGTACTGTAGAAGGTACAATTTCACTATTTAGTGTTTGGGAAAGAGCATGTTTAGCTAATTCCTATCTTCTGATTCTGTATTTACAGTCAGATATGTCTTTCAAGACACTCATATTCTTGTATTAGCCTTTGTAGCATTTTTAATACAAGAGGACAAGCCTAGTTTGAGAGGCTTGGTCCAACAGATGTAGCCCAGAAGGGGTGAACTGCTTCATCATTTGGATGTCTTTATTTGCTGAAGATGATGTGCTAAACAAAACTAATATAAAGTGTTAAACAACAAATATACATAACTTGCATACACACATAATCACCTATTCAGCTGCAAAAAGTTATTTGTCTTATTCCGCAAGACCTCAAACTTCAAGTATGTGTATGTCAAAGACTTCTAAGTGTTTACTTCGTTATTTCTTTAGGCAGAGCCTGTAGAGGGCCAGGTAGCCTCTGGAACTCATCCTCTCTTTAGAGGTGACATGTCCGGTGAATGCCCCTATAGTCTATCTCTGTATAAGAAATAAGAAGTTTTCACATTTTCAGAGGTCACTTGGAGTGTATAGCTCACATTTGAAATTATGGAAAATGGATACCTTGCACCCTTAAACAAGTACATTCCATTTTCAGATCAGATGGTATCAGAGCCTAGGTTTTCTTGATTGACATCACTAGCTTGATTGTGTAGCTTGAAAGGTGTCTTAAGCAGTGTTGAAGATTGACTGCTTTATTATTCTGCAAACTACTTGTTGTTTGAGTTTGTTGAAGCTCTTTTGTTCATTTTTATAATGACAACTTCCATAAGTGAGTTCTCAAAATCGTCCTCCTTCACAAGATTTTTTGATGAAGGCTTGAAGCAAGAATTTTTCATCATGATGAATATGGTGAAAGAAATGTATGAGGATGAAAGAAAGAGCTCTAAATTTCAAGAGCAGTTGAATTCCATGAGGGAAGAGAAGCAGTTGCTTTCTGACCAATTGCAGGAAATGGAAGGCCAACTTCATATTGCAAACATGAATCTGGAAAGGATGCATGAGTTGGAGACACAACTCCTTGTTGCCAAAGAAGCCTTAGCCAAGTATCAGCTTGAAGAAGAGGTAAACAATTCTAGTCTGTCTTCAAATTCTTATAAGAATGTTTATCTTGTAATGGATAGAAGACATGGAGACTACAATTAACACTACCATATTGTCGGCTCAAAAACCATTTAAATGAAAGAATTACTAATTGGATTTGCTATTCATCCATTAGTTAAAACAAAAACATATTTTTGCAGTTTTGTAATTTCAACATATGTATAACAAAATAAATAAATGGTAAACCATTGACTATGATCAAATCTTTTAAATTGATAATAATTATTTAAAGGGTGAACTAGATGCATCTTCATCCAAGAAAGGTTAATTAAAACAAAATATAACAAACGGGAACAATCACCCTTATAAAGGTTAATTAAAGAAAAATATAACAAACTAGAAAGTTTACTTGATAGTTCTTATTTTTTTAGTAGCTCTTGCCAACTCCAACAACCAATCAGTTTTACCACCCAACCATATCAAATGGAAATCTTTTTCCCTGGAACCCTCGAGCCGTATGAGCTCACAAACATTACCAAATTTAGCAATAGTGAGAAACATTAGGAAAATTAAGGAAGCTCTCTTATCTTCCTCTCACACCAGTCGGTTTTCATCAACTAGGCAAATTGATTGGGATTTTTAATTTTGGAATTCGGTATTCATTTCGGTAGCATCTCCCCCATGGAAAATTTTAGGGGCTAATATTCGCAATTGGGCTAATTTTCCATGATTTTTCCCAAAAAATGATTTGCCAATTTCCATCTTTTCTAAAGACGATTCGCCCAAATTTTACAATATAAAATTATTTTTCCTTAAAAATCACCATCATTATATAGAGATTATATATAAAGCCATTATAAATTTTGAATAATTTTACAAATGTATCCATAAATATTTTACATTTTTTCATATTAGGGCCTAGTGAGATTCGCCAATGTTTTTAAACTTCAAGATAATTTTCCATCCTTAAAATTTTCCCTGATCTCCCTACTCCTCTTGGTATCCTCCCCCATGGGGAAAAATCTTTCAATATTTATAAGCATTGAGTGGAGTGACACCTCACCCCTTCATACAAAAATTAACCTATTTTTAATTTATTATAATTCATATTATTCACCACCCTCCCCTGAGGTGGAAACCTCTCATTTTTCTCTTAATTATTTAATTACTTTAATTATCTAATATTCATCCCCCATGTGTCCATTGTAGAAAAATCTCTATTATTG
The DNA here is from genome assembly GCA_031772625.1 of Pinus tabuliformis. Classification (NCBI taxonomy): domain Eukaryota; kingdom Viridiplantae; phylum Streptophyta; class Pinopsida; order Pinales; family Pinaceae; genus Pinus; species Pinus tabuliformis. The sequence continues at coordinate 1,404,510,968 of CM062820.1, read as the reverse complement.
ATTTTTCAAAATAACGTAATTAATATTTTTGTTTAGAGAAGAATCTTCGGCGAAAATCACATAGAGATAATTTTTTGTCGACGCTTTTCGAACCAACCAGTGTGGTTCATCGTCAGGACAAGTTGAATGAGCAGATCTTGCTATGCATTATAAATAGATCGGGCAGAATATCCAGGTAACGACTAGATTTGACTAGGAAACGGCTAGTTAGACCAAAATATTTATTTATTTTTATTCAAATCAGTTAATTCGGTTATTAATTTTCTTATTAACGTAAATAGACAATTTTATAAATATATATTAAAATAAGTGAGTTAATATACTATAAACATAAAATAATCGAGTAATTAAAAATAGATAATAGTTGACTATAAACATAAGTTAATTATATTTCAAATAAAATATCAGATAAAGGGAGATTTAAATCTTAAAATAAATTAATTATAAATCAACGAGGTTATATAAATATAGAATAGTTAATTCTAAAATATATATCAATAAATAAATAAATAAGTTTCATATTCATAGTCAAAGAATAACCTGATAAAAGTATTTACTTAATAGTTATTAAGGGTAAAAATTAGTATATTAGTTTAAAAAATAAAAATAAAAATAAAAGGTGTTTATATTATTCCTTGTTCATGTGGGACCCCCTATATTGGTGAGACTGGTCGCTCCATTAACCAAAGGATTAGTGAGCATGCAGCGGACCTCAAGCATATGAGAACCAAGTCTTCTGCTTTAGCAGGGCATGTGGAGAAAACCAATCACCATGTCTGCATCGAAGAAGATAGTGTGATTGCTAGAGTGTCGCAATTTCATCACCGGAAATTTAGGGAAGCCCTTGAGATTGAAAAAAGCCCAAACAATCTCAATAGAGAGGATCGGTGGAAGATTAGTAGTTGCTGGGTTTCAGCCATCTCCTCCTAGTCGTTTTCTCCCTTGAGTTTTTTTTTTCTTTGATTCTTAAATTTAAAATTATTTTATTTATTTTATTATTATTATTTATTTATTTTTTATTGTTATTTTTTAATTTTTATTCTTAAATTTAATATATATATATATATATATATATATATATATATATATATATATATTTCCAAGCTCTTCATTAAAATTAACATTTTTATTTATTTATTTATTATTATTATTGTTGTTTTTTTTCAAATTCTTTGATTCTTAAATTAAAATTATTATTATTATTTCATATATATATATATATATTATTATTTATTTATTTTTATTTTTAAACTAATATACTAATTTTTACCCTTAATAACTATTAAGTAAATACTTTTATCATGTTATTCTTTGACTATGAATATGAAACTTATTTATTTATTTATATATATTTTAGAATTAACTATTCTATATTTATATAACCTCGTTGATTTATAATTAATTTATTTTAAGATTTAAATTTCCCTTTATCTGATATTTTATTTGAAATATAATTAACTTATGTTTATAGTCAACTATTATCTATTTTTAATTACTCGATTATTTTATGTTTATAGTATATTAACTCACTTATTTTAATATATATTTATAAAATTGTCTATTTACGTTAATAAGAAAATTAATAACCGAATTAACTGATTTGAATAAAAATAAATAAATAAATAAATAAATATTTTGGTCTAACTAGTCGTTTCCTGGTCAAATCTAGCTGTTACCTGGATATTCTGCCCGATCTATTTATAATGCATAGCAAGATCTGCTCATTCAACTTGTCCTGACGATGAACCACACTGGTTGGTTCGAAACGCGTCGCCAAAAAATTATCTCTATGTGATTTTCGCCGAAGATTCTTCTCTAAATTGATATGGATCACAGAAGCCTAAATTCAATAATATTTCTGTATTAAAATAATTTTTATTTTAACTGACTCTCTAAAGTGGGTAAATTGGAGTTAATTCAATTGAAAATTTAACTTAGATTAATTCACCTGGTTGATGGAATCCCTTAAGTGGTGTTTATTTTTAGTTAGAGAATAAGGATACCGCAACCCTATTGTGCACCTCTCTTGACTTGTTAGGATTCCACATCCTAGTAGAATCAAGACTCCACACCTTGATATATTGCAAAGATCCAAGAGTCCACACCTTGATCTTTCAGGAAGTTAGGACTGCGCGCCCTAATATTTTCCATAGATTCTCGTTTATGCTTATTTGAAGCTCCATGCTTTACCTCAAGGTACGAGTTGTGATCTCATACACATCTGATGATTTTTTGGCAAGGTCTTGTTTCCATGGCCTTTGTTTTTCCACCCTTCTTCATATTTCTTTTTCCTTTTATTGATTTTTCTTACTTTTAACTGCTTGGGGATCCAGGGAATGAGAGCATGATGCATATGATATAACAGTGAATACCTCCTTAAGGTTGGGCATTTCATCACCCACTAGGGATTGGGACAATCATGGGTTCCTAAATGATGCAAGGGGCTCACATAGGGGACATATGAACTAGGTTGATGGCCATAATGATAAGGGGTAGATATCCTCTTTGGATTTTGTCAATGCGCTAAATTATTATGTCCTGACGATCTTTTGCATTTTATGGTTCATTTCCTATTGTAAGTGGCCAAATTATGATTTTAACTTTTTGTTTAGCTGCAACAACTTTCGGGGCATTGTTCCAGGCCTGCCCAAAATATGGACAAGGGGAAGGGGAGGCTAAATCCTTGTGTACCTAATGGACAAATGTGGACCCAGCGAGAAAAGAGTGAAAAGGGGCTATAATGAGCGAAGGGGAATGATGTGTGTAGTGTGGGAAGCGAGACCGTGCAACCAAAATTAGGGTTTCCCATGTAGTGCCATTCCTAAAGCTAGTAGCCACTAGAGGAGATTCCATGGGACTAGGATCAATACTAACCACCAAGTTGGACAAACATACAAGATTACAAGACAAAATCATTTTTTCCACTGAATCCCCCCCATTAATCCATGTCCAGATGTGTCCATGATAAGTAAGAAAAAATACCCAATTACATAATGAAGGCCATACCTCTGAGGATGGAAAGGCCCACCTTCAAACATACGATCATAAGAGATGGGCAAGGGCACATAATGGCTGGCTCAGGTGGCAGACAATAGTGGCACATCAAGGTATCTGGTGGTTACAAGGGGCTATTGGCTGTAAGCTGGAGACAAATCTAGGAAAAAATTTCTCCTATGGTTGTCACCCACTAGTGGTGGGTAACATCTGGCTCCAACTAGGACGTGAACTCTCAATAGAGTGCACAAACGTACTGGAACGAGGATGTCATGAGAACACCAATAATCTCTCGGGATTGTAGACCTGATACCTGCACATTCAAAGACCAAGCACATGGGGCAACATGCTTTTATGGCATCTTTTGATTGCCTATTCTTCTTTTCAGGCCATAATAATCAACAGGAAATAAAGTATAATTCTAAATGCACATAATCTATCATGAAAATATAATATGATATTAGTTCTAATGTAAAAACAATATGCAATGCATCATACTCTAACATGCATATGCTACAAGTGTCAAGTATCAAGGAAAGGGGTGATACGACTTATTTTCACTGGTTCATGCCAAAGTTCGTGTCAAGTCCAACAATGTAATAATATCCCCCACTAACCTTACCATGATTCTTGATAGGAATATGTTTTTTATCAACCAACACAACGTCCCCTACATTGAGTTCCCCTTTAGGCCTCCATTTCTTGCTTTGTTTTTTATTGGGTCTTTTGAGGATGCAGATCTCTTGAGAGGGAAGGATAGGAGATGGTTTCTCAGGCTTAGGAATCTTGTAATAAGGGATAGAACCAGGCTTTACTGTATGAGTTGGGTATAAAGGCTCCTTGTAGAGGATGAAAGGGGTTCCATCGGACTACGGAATAGTGACATAAGATAAGTCCATTTGAAGTTGACCTCCCATAGTAACACCCCATTTCCAAGACAATAATAGTCCCCACACATCAGGTATATTAACGACTACAACATCCATGAGAAATGATATGTCAGGGTTCATAGCTAGTGACACTTTGAAATCCTTTATAAGTCCTACTTCAACAGGTTTGGAGTTGAAACCACATATACTCTTGTACTTGCAGGTGATGCTAAGATTGAGTTGCTTCATAAATTTTAATGGCAAGATGTTTGCAGAAGCACTAGAATCTAACATACAATTGTGCAAGAGGAGATTATTAATGGATAAGGTAAGCAAGAATGGCTCGTGACCAGGGCTAATATTGGAGAGGTGTATGTTTTTCAATGTGATCGATGTGTCCTCTTCCTCAAACCCCAAAGCTTTCTTAGCTTGCTATTTTTGAGGAGGGAGTTTAAATAACACTTTAATAGAAACTTGCATAGTCATCTTTCCTATGGAAGAACCCACATCAATGTCCAACTCAACCCATTTTTCTTTATTCTTGAACTTGAGTTCCCCTTTCAGAAGGTCCTATTGTTGGCATTATGACACAGATTTGGCACTATGACACAAGTGTTGTCCTTGATGAAAAATCACTCAGATGATAGATCACAGTTCAGACCCACAGAATGAATAAAAAGAGAGGTATACACAGGTTCCCCATTGACCAAGCCACGTGTACACGCAGGTTCATAGACCAAAAGGCGCGTATAACGTACACACGGACTTTCACAGAAGGAAAGGTGCGTACATGCTGGAAAACTTAGTTTTGGTCCAAGGTATCCTGTCCGAAGTGTTGACCCCAAGTATTTGGTCCAAGGTATTGGTTCTAAGTGGTTTTGGTCCATGGTATTGAGTAAGGCCTAAGACTATAAAAGGAGGAGAATATTATTAGGCAAAGGCACTCATGCATTGAATATCTAATGAAGAGCAAGATCTAGAATACAGGTTATTGGGTTATGGTGCACAGCTAGATCTAAATCAAGGATGAACCTTAGTGCTTGATGAAGGATAAGATATAATGATGGGTCAAGATCTTAAGGATTAAAGTGAAGTATCTTTGTGTGTTTTGATATTTTATCTAAATAACTGGCCCATGTTCTAGACTATAAATATGATGATCTGGTTATAACTGAAGTCTGGAATTATTGTAAAGATTAAATCATCATTTATAGATATGTACGCAGGTTTGCCTTGAGAAAAGTGTGTATGCATGCAGGTTCGACACATTGAAGTAGCATATATCTCATAAAATATGCTTTAGCTACTTCTGGTTGATGTTACAGTGTTCTGGGTTCTGGTTATTGTTTTTTGGTTACTGTTGTTATCAGGAAAACTAGTGTCTATGCAGAGCTGCTAGTCCCACTAAGACTGGTAGCTATCTTAGAAACAAACAAACTAAAACTACTTTCATTTTCCTTTATAAGAAGTAGATAAGAGGGGAACAAAGGAGACCAACCTCTGTCTTGCATTTGGTTCCTTGCTTGATTCCTCTCCCTTCTGATAAATCTTTGCCACTCGCCTCCTCGTCTACCCAGCTTCAAAGAGCACCTGTGGAATCAAAGCAACACAACACTATCCAAGAGCAGAGATCTACTAACATAAACAATATAGGACTAGATATATATTGACCACACAAATGCATATATCATCAATCATACAAGAATGTGGAGGAAAACTTGAATAGATTTATTAATATCAAGAAAAGCAAAGAGGATTACAACCAATTGTTTTGACCCAGCGTCATCCTCTCAACAAGAAAGCCCTTCTTCACCTCATGAAAAGCTTAGATCACCCAACACTATGATGTTACACCAAGAAACTAGCAGCACTTCCTTACAAGATACAAAATTCCAGCCTTTGGATCTCTGGGATGAGGGATCCATATATAGATGTTTGAAAGGGGGGTGAGTCAGCTTCTGAGATTTGATTAGTGTCCTCTCTCTGATAGTTCTTGATTCCACTTGGAGATTGATGATCTCTTACTCATCCCTGGGCGAATGCAGAGAGGCAAGTGTCACAGGAGAAGTTTCTGGAAGATTCCATGATCTTCCACCTTGCAAATTGACCCTGCCATTTGTCCACTCTCGCCCATCGCACCCCATAGAAGGGATTTTCAGTATGCATCACACCTCCCGTGTGCATTTAGGTGGGATGCATCGCACTTTGACCATGGAGCAGGTGAGATGGTCCAATTTTGACCAGTTCTGAGTAGTTTTTCATGGAGAACTTCTGGGAGATGATGTAATCAGCTGACCTTGTTCTTTTAGGGGTCAGAACAACACTTTTAGGGACTTAGGAGCCCTTGGTTTATGGACATTTATGATTGGGGTTGCAGTGCCCAAAAATTTCTATAACAATTTCCCCCTAAAGCATGAGGTCGTTAATCTTTTAATGTTGGGTGAAATGCTTTATCATGAGGATCCGAATTTTTTTCGAGCTGTAAGGCGACCTGTAATAAGATCCAATACAATACATTATCTTCATAATATTTTCATGATCTAGCTGAGGTAGGCATTCCCATGCTCAACTTTTATAAATTCATTTTCATGTACATAAGACAGACAATCGTTTATGTGCAGACTGATGATTCTGGTAGAGCCATCATCCCTTAGGTTGGATGATTATCTGTGTAGCAATGATGTACATTTGATGTCTTTATTTTCCTAAATATATATTGCAGCCCGGATGGATGAAACTAGATCCGGGGTCTTCAATCTCGTTCGATCTTCACTCAGAGTACAAGTCGATCCATGTGAGAGATGTTCCGGAGTCGAACATGGAAAGACATCGCCTGATTAGCAGCTAATGATGTAAGCTATTAACAGGTGCGAGAGGAATCACCGATAATGATGATGACCCTCAAGGTACTACAGTACAATTCACGTGGTGTAAATAAGGGACTTGGCGTCGAACAACACGCAAAATCTTTCGGTCGAAGGCCATTGAGGTAAACCTGTCGCCAGAAGTGAGAAACTTGCCATTGAGGCATGCAAGCTTCAAAGTACTGAAAGGGTTGTTCCTAGTTCGACTTCTTGGATAATGACCTGATGTCGACAAGAAGCGATCTGTCATAGGAGGGCCTTAGTGAATCCCACATCAATGACACGGAACAGAGCAAATGATTTTAATGGAAGTGAAAACAATCTGATGACATAAGGTTCAAGGTGGCGGTCATGAAAGAATGGAGCGTAAATGTATTGCAGTGGATGAGACACAGGTGAATTCTCTGAGCGACTTCTCTTGAACATACCGGCAACACTAACATGATGGATTGGTAGCGTTAACCCAAAATATGGATGGTGTGATGGACCAATGGTGATATGAACAGTGAACGGAACAACCCAACCTGACTCGGATGCGGAGTGAAAGTGTCATGTTCAAGAGCGACTTGCTACCAATAAAGTTCAAGTTTTCTTCCCAATTTTGCCCAGTCATTGCTGACCAGTACCTCTTTATTTTTGTCAAGCTTGAGGAGGATATCATATGCTTGTTCTATAATTTTCCCTTCGGGCAAACCCATCGCTATGTTTTAACGAGCCTAGCGATAGTGAAACTCGTTCTTATCTGTATGGACAAGTTTGTCGCTATTCGTTTTTAACGAGTTTGATGACAAAGATAACTCGGTCCTTTTCAATTTTAGAGAGTCTGAAGAGGGACGTAAAGAAAACTCCAACAATCCTTTTTCGTCATATAATCCCTTAAGTCCGAAAAAGTATAAAATAATACAAAAGGGATGAATTTTCGGTAATTTTAACGAGTCGAACAAAACAAGCGCTCGATCTTTTTGTGTAATAATCCCTCAGGTCCAAAAATATTAAAATCTAAAGGAGGGATAGCACTTCCAGTCACTTTAACGAGCTGGAGAGGCCAATTGCTCGGTAATATTTTCTTATTTTACGAGTCAGATGAAAAGAGCTTAAAGGAGACTCGTTTTTCGAGGAACGATTGATAAATTCAGGTAGCAACTAATTCTAGGTAAGGTTTGGAATTTTCCAATCACGGAAGTGTCACAAGGATGGCTAACAGGATCACTCTTCGCAGCTGTTCCTCAAAAAGGGTAAACAATCAAATGGAGGTGAATGATCGGCCAATACAGAGTGGAGGTGATGATGAGAACACGACCAAGGCTTCAAAGGCTGATGATAATGCATTCACGATGGTTATTTACCGGAAATTGGTTCATTTTTTAATGAATGAGCTTAAAATATGGGGAAAACATTTGCTCATTGCTTATGTTTATTTTTTAACGAGCTTGAATTCCGCTTTAAAACTACTCGATCCAGTCGTATAATAAGGATGTCTCATCTAAGATGGCATTTTTTCAAAGCTTTGCCCCGCATCCTTTCTTTATGCAAGTTAGGAAACGACCAATCCTACAAGTTTAAAGGGTTAGAGGACCTACAAATTTAAAAAAATAAATGGTCACTCTTCGCTTGCATGCCAAAAGGTTTGCATGCCCCCAGGTATAGTGAAAAATTTCCAGGTTACCAAAGATTGTTCCACTCGCATTGCAGACAAAACACTTCCTTGGCGATGTCTACCGAAATAAACAAAGGTGAGTGGTGCAACTGGCTCCACTCACATAACTTTGACGAAGGAATCTTATTCCAGTCTAATCTTATAAACTAGTCATATATCCTTCGCGGAAACCTACCCTATACCCAAGGTTTTCCTGTCAAAACAGGCCAGGGTGCATGCCCCCCGGGTTTCAGTCATGTCCTCCCGAATCACTCACGCTCATCAGGTGGACGGACTGGGGATTGATGAGACATTACTTGCGTGAAAAGACCATTCAGGGATGGTATTTGAATATTTGCTATGTGTGAACCAGGAAATGAAAGTTGGTCTACGAGCTTGACCACTCTTCCTTCATGCAGAAAACACATTACTCTAAAGAGTGAGGAGACAATGGCTCCCATGCAATAAATATAGTCGCGTCCAAGGAGTAGATTATAATCTAGGGGTCCTTGGACTACCATTACATTCATGTGAACGATTTTCCTTCTCAATGTTATCGGCACATTGGGAAGGATCCCTAAAAGTCGACTGGTTCCTTTGTCAAAGCCTGTTAGATTTCTTATCTCAGGCAGAAGCGATGGCGAACCAAGCGCTTTCCAAGCAGTTGAGGAAAGGATACTCACAGAAGCCCCTTCATCTATGATGGTACCGGCCATAACCATTCTATATATTTGAGCAATGATTCGAAATGGTACACTAGTCGGTAAACGGGGTTTGCCTAGTAGATTCCAATCGAAGGAAACAACTAGGTTTCTTGGAGGTGGGACCAAATAGATGGCCGGATATGACTCTGATGAACTTCTTTCCTGCGGTAAAGGAACGGGTAGACTGCCCCCATGTTCATCAGATTGTGTGTTTACGAAGAGAATTTGAACGGTGTTGCTCTTGTTCTCTTCGGTGACTGTATCATCTGAAGATGGGCCTTCTGAAGGCAAGACCGGGTCAATTGCCGCCTCGACCTTTTGACTTTCGTCTGGTGTGAATTCAGATGGTTTATCTTCAATGATAGATGCTTCGACCGACCACAATGGTGTGTCAACTTCGGATTTTCAACTAGTGATGGACTTGGCAAGAGTTTCTTATATCCAGGAGGAAGCCGTAACGGTGAAATCGGACGGTCGTCCAAAACTCTTTTAGCCTCGTCTAGGAAGGGACAACGGTGGACGGCGTGATCGCCTTCACACAGTTTACAAGGGAATTTACTTTTCCTTTTCTGTCCCGACACTTCGCTTTCACTAGTTGACGGTGTACTTTCAACATGATCATCAGAGGTTGTTGACACTGGATTGTGCAAACGAGGAGACCAGTCCCTTAAGATCCGAGGGATACAAGGACAATCTTGGTGATAGTGATCTCCTTTGCAAATGACACATGGAGATTTAGGCTTTGATAGCGCAGTGTGTGGATTTTCGCTAGATGATGCCTAGTTGCCCCTTTTCGCCTTTGGCTCCTTCTTCTTCTTCTTCTCTTTCTTCTCCTTCTTAGTTACTTGATTTTTGGCTTTACCAGCTTCATCAAGCGAAGAGGAAGGAGGAGAGGGAGAATCGGACGAAGTAGAAGGTTGGGGGGTAGCTTTGGTATCGTCTAGTTGCTTACTTGATTGTTCAGGAATCATGGTGTTCTGAACAACAAAGGTTGAGAAGAGCCATACGGGCAGGCTAATTGTCAATCCTGGAAGCGACAATGTGGCCATATGGGATGCACCAACATCTCCCCAAGAGGAGAAAGGACTAGGATTTCCTCCAAGGGGAAATCCTTGGTTGGTAGACTCCATTTTTCTCAACCTAAGACCAACGTAGGAAAGGTGATGTTTATTCCGATTAAAATAAATTTTAGACGCTTTGACACAACTTGTTTTTTCAATTTTTAAGAGTCGAGAAAAAACAAAAGATGACTCTAGTCGCCTTCGATTTTTAATGAGCTTGAAGTGACAAGTGCTCATATGGACCTTTTCCTTTAAGGAGTCTAAAAAGGAACGAAAGAGACTACTCTGGAAATCTAGACAGAGGGATTACCAAACCAATCGCAAAACTGCAGAATACTTTTTACGGTACGGCAGTCAATCTTCCCGAATGCTGTGTTCAGTGCATTGCGATCGATAGGGCGGCAGACACGGCTTCCTATGGATAAAGGATATAGCCTATTGTGGTCTCCCAATATATACTCGACGGTACGTGGGAGAACAAGTCCGTACTAGCACTTATCGTCTCAAAGTGGAGGAATCACCCAACCAGCAATGAAAACAACAGTTACCAGGCTTTACGACGTCGGAATACATCTCTAGCCTAGACTTCTAAATGTTGTGCATTAGGTTCCAAAGCGTTTTTAGATTCATTAAATTTATTTTACAGTTGATCTTGCTTAAGAAATTTTCCTTTCAGGTTCACCATGTGATGTAGATATACAATTCCTAAAATGCAATCTAAGATGATAAACAATCGTTTAATCTTCTTTTTGCAATGAAAATCCTAGCTACCAAAGAAAGAGAGATGATATTCTTTCAACATAGAGCAGAGAGCACACACTATATGCACTGTCCTAAATCAAACCAACAAACAGTCTAAATGCACATGCACATGCATGTATTTTTTTTCAGCCTTCTTAATGTGTGAATGATAAAAAGAAAGCTAAGCGCAAATCTAAATTATTTTTCAAAGAAACATTACTAACAAGCTTCTTTTCAAGACAAAATGAAGACAATGACGACACTTTGTGATTTGGAATTGAAAACTTGCTTTCGACACTTGAAAAACTACTAATTCAAATCAAATACAAGAGTAACAGTGTAATCGACTATTGAGAACAATCAGATTCTCTTCTATGACTGAAAACGACACTTGTGACACTTCCAAATCAAGAAACGACAGTTCAATTACACTACTTCTTTGTAAAAGAGAACTGAAAATGGCTCACAATACATAAAAACATTTACAGTTCTTTGCACAATGGAGGCGGAATAATGGCAAGGAAGGAGTTTTCCAACAGAGGTATACTGACTACAGTCAGCAAAACTCCTTAATAGAGCTGAAAAGAGTGAAGAAAAACCAAAGTCTGGAGGCAAAATTAGCGTTTTCTGATCAGCGCACCTGTTACAGAGGGATTCCAGTATGCATCCCACCTACAACACATGGGAAGTGCGATGCATACTGATATTCTTGAAGAGAGGGTGCGATGGTACAGTATGAGACTTTTGATCCAGTTCTTGATCACAGTTTGCAGCACAGTTCAGGGATTTAGGCCGAGCAAGTGGTAATCAATAAATAAATCACAGGGTAGATCTAAGGAGGTTACTAGAGCCACCACAAGGGCAATTAGAGAGTTTGTAAATCGATTGTTCAGTTCATAAACAAAACCCGGAGATAGACTGAAGCAACATTGATCTACTTTGCACTTGCATAGCAAATGCAGTTCGAAGGATAGCTGGCTTGAATTCAGGCTCCGTCTGTAAGTTTATAAAGAAAACAAATATAGACAAACAAACAATCTATTCACTCCCCAGTGGAGTCACCATTTTGTTATCGGGAAAACTAGTGTCTATGCAGAGCTGCTAGTCCCACTAAGACTGGTAGCTATTGTAGAAACAAACAAACTAAAACTACTTTCGTTTTCCTTTATGTGAAGTAGATAAGAGGGGAACAAAGGAGACCAACCTCTATCTTGCGTTTGGTTCCTTGCTTGATTCCTCTCCCTTCTGATAGATCTTTGCCACTTGCTTCCTCGTCTACCCAGCTTCAAAGAGCACCTGTGGAATCAAAGCAACACAACACTATCCAAGAGCCGAGATCTACTAACATAAACAATATAGGACCAGATATATATTGACCACACAAATGCATATATCATCAATCATACAAGAATGTGGAGGAAAACTTGAATAGCTTTATTAATATCAAGAAAAGCAAAGAGGATTACAACCAATTGTTCTGACCCAGCGTCATCCTCTTAGCAAGAAATCCCTTCTTCACCTCATGAAAAGCTTAGATCACCCAACACTATGATGTTACACCAAGAAAACAACAGCACTTCCTTACAAGATACAAAATTCCAGCCTCTGGATCTCTAGGATGAGGGATCCATATATAGATGTTTGATTAGTGTCCTCTCTCTGATAGTTCTTGATTCCAATTGGAGATTGATGATCTCTTACTCATCCCTGGGTGAATGCAGAGAGGCAAGTGTCACAGGAGAAGTTTCTGGAAGATTCCATGATCTTCCACCTTGCAAATTGACCCTGCCATTTGTCCACTCTCGCCCATCGCACCCCATAGAAGGGATTTTCAGTATGCATCGCACCTCCCGTGTGCATTTAGGTGGGATGAAGTGTACTTTGACCATGGAGCAAGTGAGATGGTCCAGTTTTGACCAGTTCTGAGTAGTTTTTCATGGAGAACTTCTGGGAGATGATGTAATCAACTGACCTTGTTCTTTTAGGGGTCGAAACAACACTTTTAGGGACTTAAGAGCCCTTGGTTTATGGACATTTATGATTGGGGTTGCAGTGCCCAAAAATGTCTATAACAACTGTATTCTAGTTACAACATTCTGAAAAGTGATTGATTGATTCAGTTGTGGTTGGTGCAAATGAGATTGATTGATGCAGATGTATTTGATGTTTGAATGATGTTATTGATGGATCCAGTCTGAAAATTTATGAAACGTGGTCCCCGGAAGAAAAGAGAAGGTTGTAGCCTTCTGTAGGCCGGCACCTACGTATTAGTAAACATATCAGCTAGTACAAGAGCTAAGGGGTTGTAGCTCCCTTCCAGGAGGAGCTGGAGAACGAGAGAAGGTTGTAGCCTTTTGTAGGTAGAAGCCTGCGTACTAGTATAAGACTGTACCAATACAAAAATTGTAAAAAGAAGTTTCTTATTAAAAGAAGATAGAGACGATTACAGCAGGTGGTTTTCACCCACATTGGGTTTCCACCTTATATCTTGTGTTCATGTGTGTGTGATTGTTTGTTCTGTTTTACTGCACCTGGTTACTGTTTATATGGTTCTGATGCACTGATTAAAGATCAACATATGATAAATTAACTGAATCATAAGTTTGCAGGATATACGCTAGTTGCCCTAGATACAGTTGCGTATACATTCAAGTTCCATTAACTGAAGTAGCGTATATGAATATGATTATGGAAATGAAATATTATTGACTTGCTAATACTGATTCAACCCCCACCCCTATTGGTATTATTTCCAACAATTGGTATCAGAGCAGGTCCTTTAGAAGAACCTTGATCGCTTAAAGGAATATCTATCATCATATGTAACTACGAAAGAGAGGGATCCATTAGACCACCAATATTTGATGGGAGAAACTTCATTTATTGGAAGGTAAGAACCAGAATCTATATTCAATCTCTTGGAACAAATGTCTGGGAAATCGTGGAAGGAGGATATACATTTCCATCAGCAATTCATACAAATACGATAGGTAAAAAGAAATATGAAACCAATGCCAAGGTTGTCAATATATTATTGGGGAGTCTGACACATTAAGAATTTGTCAAAGTTATGCAGCTGAAAATCGCCAAAGAAATATGGGACAAGATCATTATAAGCTGTGAAGGAGACAATCAGGTAAAACATGCAAAATTGCAATATCTCAGAATTCAATATGAAACTCTCAAAATGCACAATGATGAAAGTATCGCTAGTTACTTCTTACGTATAGATGAGATTGTTAATTGCATGAAGAACATGGGTGAAGAGATAAAATAAGTTACTTTAGTTGAAAAGGTTTTAAGATCCTTGTCTACTAAGTTTGAATCAAAAGTATCTGCCATAGAAGAAAAGCAGGATCTTCAAACTATTACTATGACATAGCTGCACGGAATCTTAACTGCTTTCAAAATGAGAAAAGGAGGTCCATCAAATATGAGAGAAGCCACATTCAAAGCTTCAGGAAGAGAAGAACTCAATGAATCAGGACATATTTCAGAAGGAGAGGAAGAAGAAAACTTTGTCAAGAACCTTCAACAGGGTTCCGGGAGATTCAGAGGTAAACTACCTTTCAAATGTTTTGCTTGTGGAAGAGTTAGTCATTATGCTGCCAAATGTTCTCATAAAGATAAGCTTGATAAAGGTAAGGAATAAGAGAAATGGAATAGAAAACAAATTGTAAGTAAGAATAGCTACTATACTCATGAAGATAGCAATGGTTTATCAAATAGTGATGAAGATGAAAATAGTAATGACTATAGACTTCTAATGGCTTTTGAAGATGATGATTTCTTGGATGCTTTAGATGAAGATGACCTTTATGAAGAAATATCTAAACTCAAAATCTATTTAGAAGAAAAGAATATGATTATAGATACTCTGACATTCCAACTTGCTGAAAGAGAAAAACACAATGAAAAACTAGAACGTGAAATTGTGGGTCTAAGAAAGGATATTGAGAAAAAAAAAGCTCTCAATCTTAGATTTACTAAAGGATCAGAAACCTTAAATGAAATTATCAAAGTGCAACGTTCTCCTCTGATTAATATAGGTCTTGGATATACTGAAGAAGCATCCCAAGCACAGAAGCTGTCAACCTCCACTAAAAGTTATCTTGATGCAACAAAGAGCAGTGAACAATTTGACAATCAACAACAAAGGAATAAAGTAGATCACCAGGTAAATTAGGCTCAACTTACTTCAAGGATGAACAAAAGCTACAAAACTCAGGTAAATCATACTCAATCTGCTTCAAGAATGAGTATCAATAGCAACTACAATCACCAGGTCAATAGATTCGATAATCGCAGGAACTTCTTTAATGGCCTATGTTTTTCATGTCATAACTTTGGACACAAAGCTCCTCAAAGTGTTGTTTACAAGACCATCATGACTAGAGAAGCACGAAATCAAAGGAATGTGACGGGGATCATGAAACGGAACTACTATAAATTTTCTCTTCTTGAAAATGGAATAGAATTCCCTATCTGCAACAACTTTGGTCATGAAGTATCTAAATGCAGGAGTAAATTTCAGCAAACATCTCAGAAGGAGAAAGCTTCATTAAATCCCAAAATATGGAGAAAGAAAGAACCACAAACAGAAAGATGTGGTATAGCCCTGTATGCAGAAGGACAAGAAAATTAGTGGTACATCGACAACAGATGCTCGAAACACATGACAGGAGATAAAGAAAAACTTCAGTCATATAATGCCTTAGAAAAGAAAAAAAAGGTCTCATTTGGAAATGACACTCCTGCTGTCATAAAAGGTAAAGGTTTTGTTCTGTTAATAGAAAAAGTTAAAGCTGGGAATGTTATGTATGTTGATGGTCTAAAGCATAACCTGTTGAGTGCCAGTCAAATGTGTGATCAAGGAAATGAAGTAGTATTTTGATCAAATGGATGTGTTGTTCGTGAGCTTGATACAGGAGAAACCGTGATCAAAGGTATAAGAACTCCAAACAACTTATGCATACTCAAGGGAGGACAACAACAGTGCTATCTAAGCAAAAATGATGAACACTGGCTATGGCACAGAAGATTGGGGCATCTAAGCTTCTCCCAAATAAGAAAAGCAAGCAAATTCCAGGTTGTTCATGATCTTCTTGATATCATCATTCCAAAAAATACAATATGCAAATCATGTCAATTTGGTAAGTAAACCAGGTTGCAATTCCCTGAAAAGGAAGGATCAGCTAGTAAGCCTCTTGAACTTGTTCATACTGATTTATGTGGTCCATCAAGGAAAAAGTCACCTCGTGGAGAGGAATACTTTATATTGTTCATTGATGATTTTTCCAGAATGTGTTGGATAGGGCTTCTAAAGCATAAAGATGAAGCATTTGAAAAATTCAAAGCCTTCAAAGCCTTGGTTTAAAATGAATCAGATCGCAAAATCAAATGTCTCAGATTTGATCGTGTTGTGTGTGGAGCATGATTGTTCAGATGTCTTTGTTTTCAGCCGGATGTATACCCCATGAAGTTTGTACACCGGGCCGATCCCCCCCGGCTGGGGGGTCCGGGGGCCAGCGGTCCCCCGGCGAGGGTTCGAGGGCAGTGCCCCCAAAACCAAAAATAGATGTAAAATTGCCTTGTAAAAGTATAGTAATTTCTAGTCAATCTGGGCCGTTCATTAGGTGGATGATCTGACGGTAGAACTTATGTTTAGTTTAGGGTTTTTTTTCCCTACAAGGCAACCCCTCTCTTTGTATGAGGGTATTGTATTTGAGGCTATGTAATAGATGTGAGACTGTGAGCGAGAAACAAAGAGGTGAGACTGTGAGAGAAAACAGAGGATATTATAGTAGATCTGCTGTAGGTTGTGTCTCTTCATTTTGCTGGATAATAGAAAGGAAGGAATGGCTGTTCGGGGTGGACGTAGCCCAAACTGGGTTAACCACGTATATTTGTGTCTCTCTTGTTTTATGAATTTTCTGTGTTTATATTTCTGTAATATTTTATGTGTTCCATTGCTTCGTAATATATAATTTTCTAACAGATCGAGGAGGGGAATTTACCTCGGATGAATTCTTTGACTTTTGTGAAGAACATGGAATAAAAAGGAAATTCTCCACTGAAAGGACTCCTCAACAAAATGGAGTGGTAGAAAGGATGAATAGAACTGTTCAACAAATGGTTCGTGCTATGCTAGATGAGTTTGGAACTCCTACAACCTTCTGTGGTGAAGCTGCATTCATTTCCGTCATTATTCTCAACAAATCAAATGTTCGGGTAAACAACACTTAAACTCCACATGAACTTTGGTATGGTAAGACTCCTACCGTAAAGTACTTCAAAGTTTTTGGAAGCAAATGTTACATCAAAAGGACTGATGAAAAACTTGGCAAGTTTGAACCCAAAGCAGATGAAGGCATTCTCCTTGGTTACTCTTCCCAAAGTAAATGATATGTGTTATAATAAAATACTTGGGAAAATTGTTGAAAATATTGATGTTGTGGTTGCTGAAGCATGCAAAAATCCAAAGCAAATAAAAACTGAAGATTGTGGAGAAGATGAGGATTATCCTTCCACATCAAATCAAATAATTCTGAAGAAGAAACCAATGAAGCACTAGAAGAACAGATAACGATAGAAGAAAAGACTCCATCTAGGTATGTTTAGAAAAATCATCCAGAGACTCAAATTTTGGGACAGAAAGAGGTAGCTGTGCATACAAGAAGAACTATTACATAAGCTTCAAGCTATCTAGCATTAATTTCCTCCATCGAACCTCAAAATGTAAATGAAGCATGCAAAGATGAATGTTGGGTTAAGGACATGAATGAAGAACTTGAGGAAATTGAAAAGAATAATACTTGGGAATTAGTTCCTAGACCTCATGATAAGAATATCATAGGAATCAAATGGATATTCAAAAACAAGTTGAATGAAAATGGTGAAGTTATTAGAAACAAGGCCAGATTTGTTTGTAAAGGATATTCTCAACAAGAAGGTATAGATTTTGAAGAAACGTTTGCACTTGTTTCTAGACTTGAAGCCATAATAATGTTCCTTGCTTTTTCTAGTTTTCAGAAATTCAAAGTATATCATATGGATGTAAAATTTTCCTTTCTTAATGGGGACTTAGAAGAAGAAGTATATATTGAGAAACCAGATGGATTCATCCTTGGAAATGATCCAAAACTTGTATGCAGACTCAAAAAGGCTCTCTATGGTCTAAAACAAGTTGCAAGGGCCTGGTATTACCGTCTTGACAAATACCTCCATCAACAAGGTGTTTCAAAAGGATCAGTTGATAGCAATCTATATGCAAAGATTGAAAATAATAAATTGCTAATACTTGTTGTGTATTTTGATGATATCATTTTTGGTAGCAATGAAGAAGCCATGAGTCAAAACTTTGCTTTGGTAATGCAGCAAGAATTTGAAATGTCCCTGCTTGGTGAGCTCACATATTTTCTTGGTCTACAAGTTCAACAAAAGAAAGATAGTATTTTTATGCCACAAACCAAGTATCTCAAGCAGATCTTGAAAAAATACGGCATGGAAGATTCTAAACCAGTATGTAGCCCTACGGTAGCAGGATGCAGTCTCAGCTCAAATGATGAATCAGTAGCAGTACATCAACCAACCTACAGATCCATGATTGGCAGTCTGCTTTATCTAACAGGTACTCGAACAGACATCATGCATGCAGTGGGAATAGTTGGAAGATTCCAAGCCAATCCAAAGGAATCACACCTTCAGGCAGTCAAAAGGATTTTCAAATATCTTCAAGGAACATAGCATTTTTGTTTATGGTATCCTAGAGATATAGATATTACACTTCATCCATATATAGATGCAGATTGGGCAAGAAGTGTTGATGACAGAAAAAGCACTAGCAGTGGTGCATTCTATATGGGTTCCAGATTAGTGTCTTGGTTTAGCAAGAAACAAAGTTCAATTGCATTATCTACAACTGAAGCAGAATATGTGGTTGTTTCATCTTGCTGCACACAACTCCTTTGGATGATGCAAACATTGCAAGACATTTAGATCACATGTACTCCACCCATCTCCATTCTATGTGATAATACAAGTGCAATCAGTATTTCAAAGAATCCAGTCATGCATTCCAAGACCAAGCACATACCCATCAAATATCATTTTCTACATGAACAAGTGCTTGAACGAAA
The DNA here is from genome assembly GCA_031772625.1 of Pinus tabuliformis. Taxonomy (NCBI): domain Eukaryota; kingdom Viridiplantae; phylum Streptophyta; class Pinopsida; order Pinales; family Pinaceae; genus Pinus; species Pinus tabuliformis. The sequence continues at coordinate 1,404,491,961 of CM062820.1, read as the reverse complement.
GGTCAAATTAGAGTATGTTCCCTCCAAAGAACAGGTTACTGATATATTCACCAAACCACTACCCAGACAGACATTCGAATAAATCAGATGGAAGCTGGGAGTAGTTGATGCATCATCTTGCGGTTAAAACTTATTTGTTTCAGAGAAAAGTGGTTATACGCGAGTTCCATGAAGCGTATCCGCATACATATGCCGGTTTCTATGGATACAGTCGCATATATGTTGGTTTGAAGAAAAATAGTGGGCTAGACTCAGGATGAAAGGAGTCTGATATGGATCTGACAGTGATCATCTGGCACAGGGGGATCATATACTTCTAATAATGCATTGTTGGCATTATCATAGAAGATCTTGGTACAAATTCATAGTTGTTTTTTATTCAAGTGGAACATGTTCAGGGGGAGATCATGGTTGCTAGTCTGGATGGTGATTGATAGATGCTGCTGCTGATAGTTGCTGATAACTATCATGGTCTTGTTTTAGATATTTGGTCTCTATGTCATGTATATCTTTTAATGTCAAGGTCATGAAACGACCTATTTTGTTTCCCCACTATTCATGGGATGGATGATGTAATGTTCTTGTTTTGACATGTATAAATGATCTGAATTTGAAACTACTTGTAAATTGTTTGCAAGGTATTCAATTCAGAAATATACATGTTTAAAAGATTTCCATGTCTTGCAGAAAGAAAACAAATGAAATTTTCAGCTGTTCATGACCCATTTAAGCATAGAAGATTTATTTCCTTTTACTGTTTAACACACTAAAACAAATTTTTTCTGCAAAATAAATCAACCACAGATGCAAAAGAAGTTGATAAAGCAGTTCACCCCTCCTGGGCTACGTCTGCTGGGTCCAAAGCTCCCAAATGGGCTTGTCCTTGTTTTCATTAAATGCTCAAATTGAAAATACAGCTGAATAGAAGCATCTACAGGTGAAATAGATGGTAAAAATAGATTCAAAACACTTGAATCCTTCAGGATTGACTATTGGATCACCTCCAATGGATACCTGCAACCCTATACAGTCTTCACAATACTGGGCCCTGATGGCTCCTATAACTTTCACGGCTCCAAAACCTCTTCAAATGACCTCATATGGCTGTAAGACCTATACCAATGGCTCCAGAAGGTTGAAAATACCCAAAATAAAAAAAAAATTCGTCCAAAATCGTCTTTCCTAGCCAAAGTTATGGCCATTTAATGATCCCCTCCAGTTTAGCCTAAAAGAACTCCAGCTAACTTTAGTTAATGTCCAGTTAGCTTCGCCAAATTTGGCGCCACCGCAAAAAAATCTGCCAGTCTAACTGTTACTTAACTGCCCACAAATTCCGCATGTGACCACGTTGCAGTTATTCTTGGATTGCGCGCTGGTGGTTAGGTTTGGCCCACGGTTCTCGGCCCAAGGTCATATGGTATGGGAGGGGCTGGCCCCTTTCCTTTCCAGCCAACGAAAATTTAAAGTTTTTAAACACATAAATCTGCCACATGACAAACACCGCCTCCATAGCCTAACGGTAAGGCGGAGGGCTTGTGGCAGGCAAGTCATGAGTTCGAACCTTGCCCATGCCAACCAAAATTTTTTACAACGCACCCATATGTTTGCTGATGTCATTTTAGGCCACGTGGCGGCCTCCAAGCTTGCCACGTGGCAGATTCTGATTGGCCCGCTCCAAAGGAATATTCCAAGGAATATTCCGTGGAATATTCTTTTTTAAAGTTTTTTTTGAATATTCAAAAATTAAGGGTTATTGGGAGATTTTGTTTTTGACGTAACTTTCACATACGGCGACCGTTTTTCGAACCGTTCATGGTGCCAGAATCAGGAGGACGAGCACTTTCCAGTCGTTCCACTTTGAACCAGTTCTAAGCACTTTAAATTTTGAGCATTTTATGACACTTAGGACATGAGCACCTGATCACGCCTCCCCATTGGGAAGCTTTTGGACCCCAAAAGCCTTCAACTACCTGTTAAAGAGGTGAGGGTACAACTCCCTCACTCTGTCCACCTCCATCCACTTTGCCTTGTTCGGTTTGCTGCCTTTGAAACCAACCCGAACATAATCTACACTGCCCCTCCTTGAAGTGCGTGTCCTTCTGTTAAGGATTGTATCTTCTTTTAGCTCATCTAAGAATTCTGGCGAGAAATCTTCTATAGATGGCAGCTGAACAACACTTTCATGATCAACAATCAAAGGAGGTTCATACAAACGTAAGTTCTCCACATTGACAACATAATACATTTGCATGTAGGAAGGAAAATCTAATTGAAAAACATTATTTCCAACCTTCTTGAGGATTTTGAATGGACCATAACGAATAGGCTTCAGCTTTTTACCTTCTCCTTGCATCCTTTCCTTACTAATGTACAACCATACCTCATCCCCTTCTCGAAACTTGTGATCGACTCTATGCTTGTCGTGTCTTTCCTTGTACTTGCCTTGACTCTTCTCAAGCTGTTCTTGAATTTGCTGATGTATTTGCTGAATTCTTTCAATGAATGAACGAGCTTTGTCAATATCACTATGTCCCTCAATGGCAACATCTTTCTCAAGAATGAAATCAAGAGGTGATTTTGGCAAGTAACCAAAACAAGCTTCAAACGGTGAGGTGTTTGTGGAAGAGTGCTTGGCACGGTTATAAGCATGCTGTATGTAGTGCAAATGTTCATCCCACAGCTTGGGATGCTTGCTGCAATAACCTCTCAAGAGGTGCACAATGGTTCTGTTCACAACTTCGGTTTGTCCATCTGTTTGCGGATGGAAAGCAATACTTTTCTTCAACTTTGTGTCCATCATCTCCCATAGGTTGGACCAAAAATTCCCCACAAATCTGGAATCCCTGTCACTAATAATGGAAATAGGCAAACCAAAGTGAATCCATACATGATGAAAAAATAATTCAGCAGTTTGTTCAGCAGTTATAGTTTTCTTACAAGGCATAAATATACACATTTTGCTGAAACGATCAACTACTACATATAAATAATCATGCTGCTTTCTAGATTTTGGCAAACCTCCTACAAAATCCATAGAGATGCTCTCCCATGGTCTAGAAGGTACCGGAAAAGGAGTATACAAACCAAGATTCCTATTGCTAGGCTTGCTTGTAGCACATAATGAACATCCTCTTATGAACCTTGAAACATAATCTACCATGCGAGGCCAATAGCAATACCTCTGTAGATGTGCCACTATTTTTCTCACACCAAAATGGCCAGCAATAAGAGAAGAATGAGCTTCTCCTAAGACATTTATTCTCTCCCCCTGTGGTATACACAACTTTCCCAAATGAAACAACAAATTGTTATGCATGTGATAGTCATTTTCCTCTACATGATTCCCTTTACTCAAGTTAGCATACACATCTTTAAAGTCATCATCAGATGCATATTGTTCTATGTAACTATCATGTACAATGGAATCATTCTTAAGTAAAGTAACAACACCAATAATAGGCCTTGAAAGAATATCAACAACCTTATTCAAAGTACCTTTCTTGTACCTTATTACCAAATGGAACTGTTGCAAGAAGCCCATCCATCTGAAGTGTCGTGACTGTTGTAACTTGCTTTGTGATTGCAAGTACTGTAAGGGCTGATGGTCGGTATGTATAAACAGTTTCTTTGCCCATCAAATAGTGTTTCCACTTTTTGACGCTTTGTACCAACACATACAACTCCTTATCATATGTAGGATAATTTACAACAGTACCATTAAAAGTTTCAGAATGAAAAGCAATAGGCTTACCATGTTGTAGAAGAACTGCACCCATGGCATAATCACTAGCATCGGTTTGTATCTCAAATGGCTGTCTCAAATCTGGTAATGCAAGGACTGGAGCTGAACTAATCTTCTCTTTCAAAGATTTGAAAGCTTTTTGCTGCTTGCCTCCCCATTGGAAAGCATGCTTCACACTTGTCGCTGCATGCATAGGAGCTGCTATAGAAGAGAAGTTAGAGATAAACTTCCTCCAATATTGAGCTGCAGCCAAAAAACTTCTTACCTCTGTTATGGATTTGGGAGTAGGCCACTTCACAATAGCCTCAATCTTAGCAGGATCAATTCTCAAAGCACCTCCTCCTACTATGTGTCCCAAATAAACCAAAGAAGTCTTTCCAAATTCACACTTTGACATTTTAAGAAATAACTGATTCTTCTTCAAAACATCAAGTACTTTCCTAACATGCATGACATGATCTTCTATAGACTTGCTGAAAATTAAGATGTCATCTAAGTAGACAATAATGAAATCATCAAGAAAAGGATGCAAGACATCATCCATTACCCGCATGAAAGTTGCAGGTGCATTGCACAAACCAAATGACATCACAAGCCACTCAAAGAGTCCTTGTTTGGTTTTAAAGGCTGTCTTCCAAATGTCACTTTCTTCAATTCTTACTTGATGATATCCACTGCGCAAGTCTAGCTTAGTGAAATATCGAGCATCTTTTAGCTGATCTAGCAAATCATCTATCCTTGGGAGTGGGTAACGATTCTTTACCGTTATCTTGTTCAAGGCCCTGAAATCAACACACATACGCCAAGTGCCATCTTTCTTTGGAATCAATACAATCGGTGACCCACATGGCGAAGTACTTGGCCTTATGAAACCCTTGTCCAACAAGTCCTTAATTTGCTTCTTTATTTCAGCATTCTCCATAATAGCCATGAGGTACATGCCTATGTTTGGAAGAGGACAATTTGGATGCAAATGGATTTCATGCTGAATCTCCCTCTTAGGAGGCAAACCTGTTGGCTCCTGAAACATCTCATGATATGCATCAACTACATCATATAGATCTGATTTAAGTTTTGGATCACAATTTTCAAATGACTCATGATTCACATCAACCTTGGGCTTAATCATAAGAAGAACAAAATTCTTACTTGAATTGACCAACCTTTTTACCTGTCCTGCATTCACCATCGCTATATTTGTCTTCTTGCGATGAGCTCTAACAATGAACTCCTTGCCATCTTTGAAAAGATGATATTTGTTTTCATGGCGATGAAAGATAGCTTTCTTGTCAAACAAGTAAGGACTTCCCAAAACAATTCCTGCTATATCAAAAGGTACCACATCAAGTTCAACTGTGTCAATAAAATGTGCAGTAATTGCAAAGCGCAATGTGCACTTTCTTGAAACTTGTAAATTTGCATCCTTGCAAATCCATCCAACTGGATATGGCTTCGGATGTGGAACGGTCTCAAGTTTAAGCTGCTTGACCAAGTCCTCTGATATAAGGTTTGCTTGTGACCCACTATCAAAAAGTGTGTCAATTTTAGTATGTTTTGAAATCACCCTCACATGAAACAGTTCAATTCTTTCTTCCTCATTAGGAGCTTGTACATGGCAGTTTGAGGTACTAGTGCTGGCTTGAGTTTCAATTTCTTTTCCCTTCAAGTTTTTCAAACCCATGGCTGCAATTTTGGTTTCATCACCTGAATCATCCCCTAAATCCTGTGGTGTAGATGTAGTAGCAACAATTTTCTGTTTCCCTTTGGATTTGTTAGATTGAGGTCTTTTTTCAGGATGCAATTTCCAACAGTTTTTCTCCTCATGGCCTGGTTTAGAACCGTGTTTACAAATCACTTTCTCACTCTCCTGTTTGACATATGCATTCTTTTTGCCCTTTCCCTTGGAGGTTTTCTCTTTGTTTTTCCCCTTGGGGGGCTTGTTTCTACCCTCTTCAAATGTGTTTTTTCCCCTTGCCTCTAAATGGGTAGCTTGGACACAAACCTCGTCCAGGCTAGTAGGGTTAAACATCAAGATGGTGTGTCTAAGGTAGCTATGCAAGCCACCAATGTATTTCAGCAAGGTTTCCTGGGTCTGTAAATCTACCCCTAACAAGAGAGCTCTTCTCCTGAATTCTTGGGTGTAGTCTTGGACACTCTGACCCTTAAGTTGTCTGAAATTTTGCCAGTTCATGATGGCTTTTTGCATGTGAGCAAGAGGATAAAACTGTTTTTTAATGGCTAACATAAATTCAGGCCATGTTAAGGTAACCTTACCAAATTTCTTGATCTCCTCTTTAGTCTTGGCCTCCCACCAGACCAATGCTGCTCCATCCATTCTCAAAGAAGCCAACTGAATCTTTGTGGCATCATCATGCATATTCTGGATCCTCAAGTAAACTTCCAACTGCCTAATCCAGTTGTCAAGCTTTTCTGCATTCACTTCACCATTAAACATAGGTAATTCGAATTTTACATCAAGCTTCAAAAAAGGACTTTTTCCAGAGGATCTATGCTTATGCACAGAACAAGAAGAAGAGGATGAAGAGGAAGAAGGTGATGATGGGGGTGGTGGATCACCATTTCCTCCATGTCCTTTCTTGGAATGATCATCATCCTTCTTACCTCCTGAAGAGCCCTCTCCTTCATGTGGATGTTTGGACCCTTCTCCAGCCAATTTTTCATTTCTTTCTTGGTACAATATCTTCACCATTTCAGTGAGGTGCAAGAAAGCCTTTCTGAAGACTCTTTCTTCTTCTTTTGGATCCATGTCTGCAAGAATTTCTCCTTCATGTGTAGACATTCTTGAAGCTTTTTCTGAGACTCTTGAGGGTGAAATTGAAGGTGGAGGTGATGGCTCTCTGGCCTTCCTTGACTGAGGATTCTCTCGTTCTCTAGTCAACTGTCCTTCCCCTCTTTTAAGTTTCAACTTGGTAAGCATCAATACTTGCAAGACAGTTAGAAGATCTTTGCACAAAACCCTGAGCTCTGATACCAACTTGATCTGAATTTGAAACTACTTGTAAATTGTTTGCAAGGTATTCAATTCAGAAATATACATGTTTAAAAGATTTCCATGTCTTGCAGAAACAAAACAAATGAAATTTTCAGCTGTTCATGACCCATTTAAGCATAGCAGATTTATTTCCTTTTACTATTTGACACACTAAAATGAATTTGTTCTGCAAAATAAATCAACCACAGATGCAAAAGAAGTTGATAAATCAGTTCACCCCTCCTGGGCTACGTCTGCTGGGTCCAAAGCTCCCAAATGGGCTTGTCCTTGTTTTCATTAAATGCTCAAATTGAAAATACAGCTGAATAGAAGCATCTACAGGTGAAATAGATGGTAAAAATGGATTTAGAACACTTGAATCCTTCAGGATTGACTATTGGATCACCTCCAATGGATACCTGCAACCCTATACAGTCTTCACAATACTGGGCCCTGATGGCTCCTAGAACTTTCACGGCTCCAAAACCTCTAAAAATGACCTCAGATGGCTGTAAGACCTGCACCAATGGCTCCAGAAGGTCGAAAATATCCAAAATAAAAAAACAATTCGTCCAAAACCGCCTTTCCTAGCCAAAGTTATGGCCATTTAATGATCCCCTCCAGTTTAGCCTAAAAGAACTCCAGCTAACTTTAGTTAATGTCCAGTTAGCTCCGCCAAATTTGGTGCCACCACCAAAAAATCTGCCAGTCTAACTGTTACTTAACTACCCACAAATTCCGCATGTGACCACGTTGCAGTTATTCTTGGATTGCATGCTGGTGGTTAGGTTTGGCCCACGGTTCTCGGCCCAAGGTCATATGGTATGGGAGGGGCTGGCCCCTTTCCTTTCCAGCCAACGAAAATTTAAAGTTTTTAAACACATAAATCCGCCACATGACAAACACCACCTCCATAGCCTAACGGTAAGGCGGAGGGCTTGTGGCAGGCAGGTCATGAGTTCGAACCTTGCCCATGCCAACCAAATTTTTTTACAATGCGCCCATATGCCTGCTGATGTCATTTTAGGCCACGTGGTGGCCTCCGGGCTTGCCACGTGGAAGATTCTGATTGGCCCGCTCCAAAGGAATATTCCATGGAATATTCCAAGGAATATTCCGTGGAATATTCTTTTTTTAATTTTTTTTTGAATATTCAAAAATTAAGGGTTATTGGGAGATTTGTTTTTGACGTAACTTTCACATACGGCGACCATTTTTCGAACCGTTCATGGTGCCGGAATCAGGAGGACGAGAACTTTCCAGTCGTTCCACTTTGAATCAATTCTTAGCACTTTGAATTTTGAGCATTTTACGACACTTAGGACATGAGCACCTGATCAATAAACATTTGGTATATCCCCACTTGGTTGGGTGGATGACTCAAACTTGGTATATCCCAAATTTGTTGGTAGATGGATGTATGTATGAGTCATTGGTGATAGGAAGGTCTTTTATGATGTATAGAGTCATGTTCTTCTTTTAGAACATCTTTTTGCAGACCTTGCTTATATTTAGGGGGAGCATGGACTTGAGCATGGAGCTCAATCAACACTCTTTAGCATATCAGAGCATTCAGCATGTACTCAGGGGGAGCATAACCATTTTCCCTTGATGACAAAGGGGGAGAGTGACTTGGGGTTTCCATTAAGTCCAAAGGGGGATAGTTTTGGCATTAAGACATAGATTTGGCACTATGACACAGGTGTTGTCCTTGATGGAAACTCACTCAGATGACAGATCACAGTTTAGACTCATAGAATGAAGAAAGAGAGGTATACGCAGGTTTCCCATTGACCAAGCCACGTGTACATGCGGGTTCGCAAACCAAAAGGCACATATAGCGCACACATGCACTTTCACATAAGGAAAGGCGTGTACATGTTGGAAAACTTAGTTTTGGTCCATGGTATTTTGATCCATGGTATTGGTCCAAGGTATCCTATCCGAAGTGTTGACCCCAGGTATTTGGTCCAAGGTATTGATTCTAAGTGGTTTTGGTCCATGGTATTGAGTAAGGCCTAAGTCTATAAAAGGAGGAGAAGATTATTAGGCAAAGACACTCATGCATTGAATATCTAATGAAGAGAAAGATCTAGAATACATGTTATTTGGTTATGGTGCATAGTTGGATCTGAATCAAGGATGAACCTTAGCGCTTGATGAAGGATAAGATCTAATGATGGGTCAAGATCTTAAGGCTTAAAGTGAAGTATCTTTGTGTGTTTTGATCTTTTATCTGAATAACTGGTGCATGTTGTAGACTATAAATATGATGATCTGGGTATAACTGAAGTCTAGAATTTTTGTAAAGATTAAATCATCATTTATAGATCTGTACGCAGGTTCTCCTTGAGAAAAGTGTGTATGCATGTAGGTTCGACACATTGAAGTAGCGTATATCTCATAAAATATGCTTTATCTACTTCTAGTTGTTGTTACAGTGTTCTGGGTTTTGGTTACTGTATTCTGGTTATAGCATTCTGAAAAGTGATTAATTGATTCAGTTGTGGTTGGTGCAAAGGAGATTGATTGATGTAGATGTATTTGATGTTTGAATGATGTTATTGATGGATCCAGTCTGAAAATTTATGAAATGTGGTCCCTGGAAGAAAAGAGAAGGTTGTAGCCTTCTGTAGGCCGGCACCTACGTATTAGTAAACATATCAGCTAGTACAAGAGCTAGGGGGTTGTAGATCCCTTCTAGGAGAAGCTGGAGAACAAGAGAAGGTTGTAGCCTTCTGTAGGTAGAAGCCCGCGTACTGGTATAAGACTGCACCAATACAAAAATTTTAAAAAGAAGTTTCTTATTAAAAGAAGATAGAGACGATTGCAGCAGGTGGTTTTCACCCACATTGGGTTTCCACCTTATATCTTGTGTTCATGTGTGTGTGATTGTCTATTCTATTTTATTGCACCTGGTTACTGTTTACATGGTTCTAATGCACCGATTAAAGATCAACATATGATAAATTAACTGAATCATAAGTTTGCAGGATATACTCTAGTTGCCTTAAATATAGTTGCTTATACACGCAAGTTCCATTAATTGAAGTAGCGTATATGAATCTGATTATGGAAATGAAATATTATTGACTTTCTAATACTGATTCACCCCCCCCCCCCTCAGTATTATTTCCAACAAAGTTGGGTATAAAGGCTCCTTGTAGAGGATGAAAGGGGTTCCATAAGACTGTGGAATAGTGACATAAGATAAGTCCAGTTGAAGTTGACCTCCCATAGTAGCACCCCATTTCTTAGACGATAATAGTCCCCACACATTAGGTATAATAACAACTACAACATCCATGAGAAATGATATGTCAGGGTTCATAGCTAGTGACACTTTGAAATCCTTTATAAGTCCTACTTTGACAAGTTTGGAGTTGAAACCACATATGCTCTTGTACTTATGGGTGATGCTAAGATTGAGTTGCTTCATAAATTTTAATGGCATGATGTTTGCAGAAGCACTAGAATCTAACATACAATTGTGCAAGAGGAGATTATTAATGGATAAGGTGAGCAAGAATGGCTTGTGACTAGGGTTAATATTGGAGAGGTGTATGTTTTGCAATGTGATCGATGTGTCCTCTTCCTCAAACACTAAAGCTTTCTTAGCTTGCCATTTTTTAGGAGGAAGTTTAAATAACACTTTAATAGAAACTTGCATAGTCATCTTTCCTATGGAAGAACCCACATCAATGTCCAACTCAACCCATTTTTCTTTATTCTTGAACTTGAGTTCCCCTTTCAGAAGGTCCTTTTTGGTATTGTTTTTCTTGGGAGGATTTTTTTTGCGGGTTCCTCAGATGAGGATGGTTAGGTTGCGATTCCTTATTTTTAGGTTATTCAGAGTTAGTAGAGGGGTTCTTATCGTTCCTTCTCGATTATTGGATCCCTTTGAATCTCCCACTAGCATCAACATTGAGGATTGGCTCATCCCTTTCCTTGTTACTTCACTAATTATAGGATGAGTAAATGTGTCATCTAACATAATGTTGAAGGCACATGTTTCAACTAAATTCGTTTTCTCACCACCCTCCTCATCTTCACTTTCTTCATTGTCACTTTGCTCTTCCTTGAAAGATGATTCATGCTCCACAACATTAGTTGGGGACAAATTGTTAGGAACTTGGGATGGACCTTGCTTGCCTTCATCATTAGCTTTCTTGAAAAAAGGCTTGGTCTTGGAATAAAACTTTACCTTTGAGCCTTTTCAAGAGTGGTGTACTTATTCATATATAATCTATCCCTAGAGTTCATGTCCTTAGATAATTTATCAAGTTTCTTAAAGGCCGTGACAAGGGATTCCTCAACCTGGTCCTTGGACTTACCCTTTTTGGTCTCAAACTTATCTTTAGGATGCTCAAATATCTCCATTTTGGAAATATTTAGAATTTTCTCAACTTCTATAACAATTTCTTTGGCCTCAGCAAGGCTCTTAGGCTTTTTATCCCTTAATGAATATGTTAGGTGACCTCCTACAACCTTAGTGAAATTCTAAAGAATGAGTGCATCATGGGGTCTAAGGTGATAAGGGATGTCCCTAACAATCTTGTTAAATTTTTGGATAAACTCCATAATGTTTTCCCTTCCCTTAACTATGTGGTAAATTTTTTCAAGATTGAAATCCCCTTGGGCATCAGAGGACCATATTTTTATAACGAAATCCTCAAACTCATTAAAGTCATCTATACTACCTAGAGGGAGACTAAGATACCATTCCCTTACTTGTCCCTCAAAGGATAAATCAAATAGCATCATAATCCTATCATCATCATCAATTTCTCTTGGGGGAAGCATCCAATAGAAGTCATCAAAATTATCATGGGAACTTTTGGGAGCATCCCCTTTGAACTTGGTTAACCATTCATGATACTTATCAGGAAAAGGATTAGGATTGTCACTCAACTTCAAAGGAAAAAAAACACTAGAAATGTGCCTCTTACTTCTAAGGACCTTGGGTTGGTTTTGATTTTGGTTGGTATTGGAAGTGCTTTCCATATCAGGAGTTGAATTACCAACCTTTTCAAATTTAGTGTGAAAATTTCAAAACTGAAATCCTATGGCAGTAACTGGAATTAATTCTTCTAATTGTTAGCTAATTTAAAATTTAATTTTCTATGATAAATATCAAATGAATCACACTACAACCTTCACAAATAAAACTATGGAAATAAATAACATTGGAAAATGAGAAAATACTAGCATACACACACACATAAAAATGACACCGTTATTCTAGACAAGTGTCCCTAGAAAAACCCAACTTGGGAAAATTGATGCAGCAGCCGTGGGTTTTATTATTATGCAACAATGAAATTCTGAGTACAATCTATGGATTCCCAACTAGAAATAAAAACAACAAGAAAACTTGGCCAAAATTATTTAAGGGAATTTCCCTTCTTCCACAAGTAACCCCAACACAACTTCCCTTCAGAAACTCATCCTCTTGGAACCCTCACACTGGTTTCTACGTAGTGCTTGCACAGACCCTTGGAAATTTGGCCCAAATTTTCCTCTGATGAAGTCATTTTTCCTGTCTCTTCTAAGGAAATTGATTCTCTATCCCTCTGGAAGACTTTCCTGGCCTTTGGAAGTTGAATCGAATTTTCCTCCAGCCAAATTGAATTTCTCTTCTAAAGAAACTGTGTAGTCCTCTGTGCTGCCTCACTGGGAATAACTCGACCTCTTTCTGTTGCCTCTCTAGATCTGGAAAAATTCCTCTGGATCACTGTCTCTACCCCTCACTATCTATTCTTCCTCACTAAATCTCAAACTCTCTAGAAACGGACTGCTTCTACTCTAGAAAATCGAATTCTCCAAGTGACTCTGGTGTGTTATGCATCGCAACATCGATCCATTCTTATATCTTCTTGTTGTGACTACAACGACCAAGATTAATCTCAATTAATGGCTCAGATAATTTCTGGATCGATCCATGTGAGTTTCTAGAGAATTCTCACTTGGAATTAATTAATTCTAATTAATTAACTAGTTTTCCTAAGTTTAGACTTACGAAACATTAAAAAATTGGTTAATAATCTAATTAAGGTGGAATTTCCAGAAACGATTTCTGGTTTTGGAGATCTCATGTATTCTAGTCTCTCCACAAAATTTTGTGGCTATAACACATCCGATGCTATAGAAAGTAACACTTCCTCTTAGCGAGGATTGTGTTATATCTAGTGTTGCACGTCTTGACACAAAACCTTGTCTTTGTATCACCTCCTGTCACACTGCTGATGTATGGTTGCTACTACGCACCAACTATTACGTAACTTTGGTATTGCATATGTGTTGTTGCTGACACTGCCATACTGCTGCCAACACTGCATCTGCACAACAACTCTCTCTCATCTGTTGTTCCTGCAACTACAACTATTGCAACTGAGAAGCATCCAAAATATTGAATCATCTGTGTTCAATATGATGCCTCTATCTCCTGATTCTCTGACTGCTACTAGAATCTTCACTGTCACTGAGGAATCTGTACTGCTGCCAACTCTACACTGAGCCACCTACTCTGTTGTCAACACTTCTCTGTGCTCCTCAACATCTGATTGCTACTAGTATGCAACTATCACTTAGGTACTGACTACATCAACTACTACTAATCCATCCTACTACTGAATATAGTGACCCCCCTATAGCCAAGTAATGATCCATGAGGTGGGCTTCTCAAGGACCCTACCCAATCTCTGTAGCTCTCTAGGGCTACAACTCCAAGTCACCCCACCTTACTCCTGGAGGTATGGATACCATCATCAAGAAGTATTCCTCCAATATGGAGGACAACCTATCTATCTCAGTGTGTGTTGTTGCCTTGTCCTGATTCTCCTTCCTGTCCTTCTTTTTGAGAGGAAATTGGGTAATGTAGTGGCCAAACTGGCCACACATGAATCACTTGACCTTATATAGGTCCTTCTTCATCTTCTTCTACTCTCCCTACCCCTGACTGTAACCCTTTGATGTGAGGGCCACATTCTCCTCCTCCTTCACACCCTTCGATCCACTCCTACTGTTATCACTAATGGAGCTCTTTAGAAGAGATCGCCTCAAATCCTCTTGCTGTATGTAAACCCACATTCTATCCCATCTTGGTAGCGTGTCTCTCCCTAATATACTTTGGACAAAGACTTGCCAATCCTCAGAGACACTGTTCAGGGCCAACCTCACTGGCTTTGATGGTTGAGGCACTACCCCAATAGCTGCAAGTTGGTCTTGGACCTCCTGAATCCTAGTGAGAAAGGGATATATGCCTTCCCCCTTCTACATCCTGATGTACCTCAACTTTTATTCTAGGAACATCTTCTGCTACTTGGAAGTACCCTGGTATAGTGTGGAGAAAGCTACCCACATTTGCTTGGTAGTATTCTTGCTAGAAATATGCAAGATTATGTGATCTCGAACTCCATTCAAAATCATCCTCTTTTCCCTATTCCATCTCCTTCTTGTATTCCTTAATCTGATCTACATCTTGGGGAACTGTTGCCACATTATCTATGCAATCTTTCAGGCCATATTCATCTAGAAGGAAGGACATCCTAGCCTTCCAGATGACATGGTTGGAAGCTCCATCCAACCTATCCTAATCTCTAAGCCCTACTATGGACATCTCTGATCATGTAAAAAAATCCCTCTTTCCCTATGCTTGCCTGTTGGTTCTGCTATACACATTCATTTCTAGAGTGAGAGAATCTACACTCAACTACTGCCATTCTGTTGCTGGAAAAAATTGAACTTCTGAGACTCTACTGTCAGCTACTGCTCCTTATTCAAATTATGCCAAATGATGTCAAATAAGTGCAAAAAGGAGAACAAATCTCAGAGGTCGAAGGTTAGAGGAGGAGGCCAAAAGACAAAAGTCTAAGTTTCAAAGCCAAAGAGAAAGCTAAGTTTTAAAGTGGAGTGCCGAAGTTCGGGAGTCAAACATATCAAAACTCGATATTGGAGGGATGGGAAGAGAAACATATCAACATTGTGGCATTTCAAAGGACAACTATTTGGAGGATTTAAAGACTCAGAACTTCAATTTAATTCCCTTTTTAAAAACTCCCAATGGAGGGGATCCGATTTAGGCTGGCACTTGGCCACAAGGAATTCAAAGGACCAAGGGTGCAAGGCTAGGAGCTGAGCATGGAGAGCTTAGAGCCCATCAGAAGCAGAGGTTATCATAACTCCCACGATAAATCCTTTATGAAAAATTCTGATGAAAAGGGGGCTTCCGATACATGTTGGCACATGGTCATGGAAGATCCACGTAACTTGGATCCAAGGGAATATTTAGCACTTGAGAGATTTGAGCCCATTGGAAGCTGAGGACATCATAACGTCAATGTCAATTGTAATTTGAAAACCACTGATGTGAGGGGTTCCAATATGGGATGACACTTGGTCACAAACATTTCAAAGGACCAAGGGGCACGGAACAAGGCAAGAGCTCAGAGCATTGGTCATCGAAACATCGGAGTTTCGTAACTCTTGAACAAATGCCTATGTTGAAAGCGCCAATATATTGTAGATAAGGGAAAATACACAGGAGACATTCGAAAATACAAGACCCCAGGCATGTTTTCTCTCTCCTTCAAAGAATACACTTGGTAGTAGATAGTTGGTTCCTATGAGCTGACATGGCAGAGTACGTCAGCATGACGTCGTGGGACAAGCACATGTGGCAGGTAGTTTTGGCATTTTGAGGGTCATAAGGGGACAAATATGGGTGAAACGTGTCACCACATAGGAGGCACCACATGGAGGTGATGAAATCAACATGATGTCACTTTGAAGGTCTACATTTTGGAGGATGGTGGCCATCATAACTATGTTTTAATTCCTCTTTGAAAATATTCTGCTGGAGGGAGCTCCGAAATCAGGTGGTAGTTGGTCACATAGACTTCAAAGGACCAAGGGCGTAGAGCTAGGGCCAAGCACCAAGAGCTATTGACCTCATCGAAACTGCGAAATATTGTAACTCCCATGCTAATTTATCTTTGAAAAGTTACGATGGAGAAAAGATCTAATATTGCAGCCCCCCGGGGCTAAGCCTCCAACCATGGCACCTAGTTCTATGGTGGAATTGCGATCAGAGGGCCAATGAAAAAAAAGTCTGGTAACATTGGAACTTCATGATTTCAGAAGGTCATTTCAAATGAAGTTATGAGGATTGGAGGCTATGATATTTCACCCCCTATGCTTTAAAGCCTTTGGTCATAGGTAGTGGTCCCATGGTTGAGAAGAAATAAGGAGCTAAGCACAGGAGGGTTGAAGACGTCAAAAGGTAGTGTTTTCGTAATGCCACTTTAAATGAAATTATGATGAGTTGCTACTCCGAAGTGGCACTATGGAAATGTTAGGCTCCAATAATGTGACGAAAAAATAATGAAAGATGGATGAGTTGGAAAATGTGATTACAGAGCACCACTAAGGCCACCATAGTTGATCATTTTTGGCCCCAACAAGTGGGGAATTCAAGCGGATAAGGGCGAAAATGACAGGCATACCTGTCAGGTAAATGAAGAGGAAAACCATGGTAGAGACGTGGCTTGATCAGAGGAAATCATAGGAAATGGCATGGAGATAATTTGATTTTCTATCATTAATTTTTTCTATTTGTTATTTTTGAAATTTTTGTATTTTAAATAAGGAATCAAATATTTTGTAATGATTTGGGTAGCAAAACCTCTGCATGTCGAGACAACTAGTCGATCAGATAGTTGGAGCATGGCTAAGATATTTTTGTAACTGTTTTTCAAGCTTCCCCTCTCCTTATAAAAAGAGGGAAGAAACTCTTTATAAAGGTTCCCAAATTCTGCATTCTAGAGGCCCGAATTCTACTTTTGCAAGTTCTGAGCTCTGTTTGCAGAGAAAGTAGTTCCACTTTTGGTTTAATTTGCTTGTTCATGAGGTGCTCAAGCTTATACAAATGTTAACTATGATGGACTGGTGATTTGGACTCTATCTTCAAAGATTAATGAAGCAGTTCTGTTGATTCCAAGTGGAGTAATGTGCAGTATGTTTTCCCCTTTGTATATCATTTCATGTATGTTTTTCCTCCTCTGAAATTGTGTAATGAAGTTGTTGGTTTCACTCTCATTTATGGTTGTATATATGTTGCGAAGTATAAAACAATACATGTGTAAATGACATATTTACTTGTGTTATTTTATAGCCTGCAGTACCTATGTGAGAACATATTTACTAATGCTATTTGGTGACAAGATGTGTCCGTGAGGTATAGAGCTAGAAACCTTAAATTTCACTCCACTATTTCTACATTTTCACCTCCTCACTCTTCCATACTTCTGTTGGAACTTGTTGCTCATGATTTTGTGTTTTATCCAACCCTTTGCATCAAATTCCTTCCTCTCTTTCCTCTTCATTTCTACCACAATGACAATATCAAGTTTCATTTTGTTGTGTGTCAGCCACCAAAATTAGGAAATTTCTCCTTGAGATGAGTCATATGTACCCATATGTATATATATTTGTGTGTTTTCTTGAGTCCACCTCGGTGAAGGGACATTGAAAAAGCTCTTAATTATCTTACTTCACATTATGTGACATATGGAGTGCATCAGAAAACCTCAGAGAATCCTCAAAAGCACTCCTCTAGGATGCCTTAGGAATTGACTCTTTCCTTCAACCCGTGGGTTGTCGCTAGGATGCTTCTACATCTTTTAAAGCATCCTATGAAGGGAGATAAAAAAATATACAACATCTTCTGGCGTCGTTTCCTCATAAACAAGTCATAATATGTTTCCCTAGGTATGAAAATTTTTACATTATCTCTGTCAGGTGAAAAAGGGAAGCGTGGTTTGAAGATCTCTCACCATGGTGATTCCACTATCTGAATCTTATTTCAAACACCTTGGCTTTCTAGAGACCTCATACTCACTCTGATACTAGCCTAATAAAAACTCCTCTTGTATTTAACCCTGAGAAAATCATATCCAAGAGTATTTGGAAAGTGCGGACCCCTATTACTCCAAATTCCATAAGGTATTTTCCGTAAATATCATCAACTAATTCTCAGAAAGCTGTGATAAACTAACCTGAGTCTGCCTCCAAAGTCTTGGAATATCTTGAAGAACATTGTGTATTGTTTGGATCATTTATTTCTAGAGTAAAAAATAGAGAAGCATCTGCCATTTCACCCCCTTTCTCATTTCATCCCTCCCCTAAGGTTGGAGAAGTTAAGGAAACCCTCATAAACAGTCCCACGCAAAGTGTGAATAGTTTCCCAACCTAAATCCAGTCAACTGCGACTCAAATACCCTCTCAGCAAGGACGTGATAAATATCCTACCACCTCCTTTGTTTAATATGGTTCTCCCAAGTTTCTCTTGAACAAATATTCCCCACGAGACTTGCCATAACCCTTGAATGGTATGCCACAATATTACCCCAATCTCTTGCCAAGATTCATAGGGGAAGATGACATTTTAGCACAGAGGCATATAGAAACTTTCTGTGCCTTTGTAGAAAACCTAAATTTTGAACACCTAGATATAGTGTTGAGGCTTTTTGTCCAGTATCTAGATGGGGAGGCTAGGAAATGGTTCAAATCTATACTAGATGCTTCAATTACCATATGGGAGGAGATGGAGAATTATTTCATGCAAAAAAGGGGAGAGAAAAGAGACCATGGGTATATCCTTACTGAATCTAATGCTGTGAAGAAGAAACATAATGAAGATGTGTCATAATTCATAAATAGGTTTAACAAATTGTAGAATAGTCTCCCTGCTGAAATTATGTAGAAAATCCTGTAGATTCACAAGCTCATGCAATATACTAAAGCATAGGACAAGATTCTACTACTTTGAACTAGTGGAAGCCAATAGATTGATGAAAACAATAAGAACAAGAAGAAGATAAATCAATGGCACATAACACAAGATGTATCTAGGAAAAGCCACTACTCAAAACCTCGCTATTTGTATTGCATATATGAGAAATATGAGTGAAGATACAAAGCTTATTCTCACTAGAACAATTTCGCACAAGTATGCTCAACTCTCTTAGTTCACAAGCTAGCTCTTGGACAACATTTACCCAATTTTGCAACTCTCCAAGCTCCCAATCTCTTATGTAATTCCTAGGATGAATAGCCTGTATTTAAAGGGAATTCATGCTTCCAAAACTATGAAATCCAAACATAGGATAAATCTTTGAAGCATGCATGATATTGACACTCTAGTAAATAATACCACTGATAGTACATTGTCCCTGCACTCTAGTCTCAACTGGGTTATTTTGAGAATCAACATGCATGAGTTTCTCTTGAGGGAATCTTCAATTAACTGGAGTAGCAGTAGTGGATGCACTAATGCACCAACTGACTGTTAGTCCTCTATTAGTTCCAAAAACAATTTAGAACTAATCTAACTTAACTTAACTTAGTAAACTGAGTGATCTAAATTTCCAAGTCAATTTAAACTCATAGTGGACCCCTACAATTTAGGGAGAACATATACATGACTACAGAAAGACTTCCAACTCGAAATTCCTATGCTAATTAAGTTAATTAAACTTAATTAACTATTTACAAGTTGCTATGAGAATAGAATTCAATTTTAATTCTCAGTTTAATTCAAGGACAAATTATACTGGAATCTCTTGTTTCCATTTCTCAACACTCCCTCTCAACAAGAAAGGGATTATCAGCTACCACAAACCTATCTCTGTGAAACTCGAATTTACATCTTGACAATGCCTTTGTTAAAATGTCAACATCTTACTCCTCCATGGAATGTACTCTAACAACATAATACGCCTCAATACAAAACTCTGAGATGATGATATAAATATCAATATGCTTGGACTGATCATGAAAAAATAGATTTTCAAAGAGTTTGATACAACTCTGATTATCGCAGTAAATCATAGTTGGATCCATTTGTTGACCAAACAAACCAACCAAGATCTTCCTCATCTAGATGGCCTCACATGCTTCCTGACTCGTAGCCATGTGCTCTTCCTGTGTCAAACTGAGTGCAATCGATCTTTATTTCCTGACGTACCAAGAAACTACCACTGACCCAATACTAAAGATCCCTCCTGATGTACTCTTATTGTCGGATGGACTTTGTCTATACCATAATCCATACCGAGAAGTGCCCCTGAGGTATCTCAACACATTCTTTGTCTCTTTACAATACATCTTGGTAGGCCTAACCATCACTTGACTAAGCTAGTTAACTTCATAAAACATATTCGGTCGTGTGTTCACCAAGTAAATAAGTGAACCCATAATCTACATGTAAATAGTAGCTATGGAGTACTAAAGAAGGTATGTTTTTGGTAATTATTTCAGCATCTTTTCATTAGAACTTACAAAACTTTTGCATCATGAACTGGGAAAATGATAAGGAATTGTAATAAAACCTGTGAGATTAATGTGAAAAGCGGAAACACTGACAATTGTCATTTTCTTATGCAAAAAGAAGGGAAAACAAAAGACTTCCGTGCTGAAGGAAAGAACAAGGCTGGGTTAACCGCTGTCCCTTTGACGGGGAACCGTATGCAAACAAGGCAAAACAGATCAAAGCAAATCAGCCCTGGAAAGGAAGTGGAGATGTCGGCTCGGCGCAAGAAGGAAAAGGGATAACTGAGAACTAATGGTTCAGCAAATCCCTCAGGATCCTTTGATTCCGAGGGATTGCTACTTTAACTATTTTTGCACCTAGACATCTCCGCCTTCATCATTATAAAAGGGGCAGCACTGTTAGCTCGGGGGGGGGGGGGGGGGATCCTTATGTTTTATGTAATGTCTCTGAAGATTGGAACTTTGATCATCGAGTCTCGTTGAGAACTGATCTACTGTAATTCCATTTTATGCATTAATACAAACTCGGTTGCTATTTCATCCCTGAGTCTAGAATAACTTCAAGCGGTGTACCCCTGGAGGCTAAGGGCCTGGCCCTGGAGGACACTTGCTCCTGTACTATTACATTTGGTTTATGCATGGTTTGCTTATCAGCATTATTTGGTAATCTGATGTGTTTTGTTAGTTTACATCACATGCTCTGTTATGTTTACTTTACTGAGACAAAACTATCACATCGACTCTGCAACGTATCACTGTTCTTCTAAGTGTTGATTAATACTGTCAGTCTTTACAGAATATTATTGCTATTCAATTACAGAGCCTCTATGCTGTGCACTTATTCATTGATATTACGGAATTCATCTTAGCGATTATGTTCTTTGCGATTGTTGGATCTATAGACATTGTTGTTCCATTTTGAAACACAGTCGTAATCTTTTATAACTAAGAGTGATAATTGGTTTACCGAGATCAGGTTACTATTAAGGTGTGCCGTGTGCATATATGGTTTTGAAGTGCTGTTCTATAATTCATCATTAATCAGAGCTATTCCATTTTGGTGTGTTGTTCAATTCGTCCTTAAGAGTGAAGGATTGCCATTTGATTCCTGTAGATCACGATTCATGCATTTGATCTTGTAGACTAAGGTGTTACTGCTTGCTAGACTTAGTTGCTGTTACAGTTTCCTGTTTGCTGTTCTATTTCAGATTTGCTGTTCTATTTCAGATTCGCTATTCTATTTCTTATTTCATTGTTCCATTTCTTATCTGCCGATCCATTTCCCGGCCTTTGTTATTGTGGTGTGAAGAACGATCCCAGACTGTAGTGAGCATTGACATTTATTGCCTGGCTCCCAGATCCATGATCTGTTCTCTTATTTACCTTAGTTCCATAAGTTTACAAAGGGATGAGTTATTGCTACTGAACCCTTGACTGATAAATTGCTTAGTTTTCTGAATGTGTAGTTTAATCTTTTGAAGTAGTTTTCTATAAACAAGCATCCGTTTACTCTTGCATTTCTGAACACTGTACTACTAGCATTACTCTGGCAAATAATAGCCTCAGACTGAGACACTCTTTGAAATAATAAAATGTTCTTGGATTCACAACTAACGTGAGGTAATTAGAGGTGAAAGAGACCCTTTTTATAGCTCCACATTTTGGCGCTGTTGCCGGGGAAAGAGTGTAGCCATTTGTTTTTTCCAGAGTAGTGTAAGAACCTGTTAGGGAAGAATTGGGTTTTAAAAATGGAAGGTAAGAACCTACGTGTGGAGCATGTAACAACCCTGCTCCCCTGCCCGCTTTCCTACAGATTTGTTGTTGTTTTGTTTGGGTAGAATCTAGCAGTTGATTTGTGTGCATGACTAAGCAGAAAAAGCCAGAAAAGAATTCCAAACCTCTACCCAAGCCAGAAAAAGCTAAGGGGCTGGTGACCCTTGGCCGATCAACCTTCATAGACGAAATCTTCAAGAAAGCAGAATCTCAGCCTTCAGTAGGACCCAAAAAAGTTATTTCTAGACAACCTACTAGTTCCCTTCAGGCCACAGGATCACCATCTGTAGCCTTTGTTGAGGTGCATAGTCAAACTGAAGAGCATGACTTTCAAGAAATTGAAAATTCTACTCCAGAACTATTGCAAGAAGGGAATTTCAGCAATCTTTGTGAAGGAGGAGGAGAAACAAGGGAAACTGAGGAACAAAGGTCTCCTCTTAAGACAACTCAACCATTAAACAGCCCAGACAAAAGTGCTGCAAAAATCATTATTGAAGAAACTCAGTCTCCTCAGACATTAGGCACTCTCATTATCCCAGACAGAGGAAGTGTTATTAAAACCATTCCTGTTAAAGCCATTCCTGTTAAATCCATTCCTTCTCAACCTAGGAATACCCTCCTAGATATCCCAGAAGGTTATTGGCATATATTCGACCAAATGGCTCAGAACCAGCCAAACAACCAAACCTCTACATTGCAATACCCCATAGTGGATACTGCAGCAAATGCGCCCATGAAAGAAATCCCTCTTTAACATATCCCTACATTCCATGGTCTTACATCAGAAGATCCGGATGCATTTCTATTTGAGTTCGATGTGCTGTGTAGGGGATATGATTACACCACCGACCCCCAGAAACTAAAATTATTTCCCTCTACATTAAAAGGGGCTGCCTTAAGATGGTTTATGGGATTAGGTGGCAGGGTTATAAATAACTAGGATCAAATGAAAGAATCTTTTCTAAAGAAATATCAGGACTATTGCAGGTCTAGAGAACTAAAGGATGAAATATTCTAGATGGTAGCTAGACCAAATGAAACATTAGAGGAGTATGTGGAATGTTTTCAGTATAATCTTCAAAAATCTCCTTATGCATCACTACCTTTACCTGATAATGTGTTAAAAACAACATTAATTAGGGGCATGAAGGAACAATGGATTGAAACATTAAATATTATGGGAAAAGGAGATATTTATCAAGAAAATTTTGTTGACATTATTGACTTATGTATCAGGAGTTCGAGAGGCAGCACAAGATTGAAACCGGCAGAACATGATCTGTTTGTAAGAGATAATAAAATTTCGACAGAAGGAGTAATGCATGCAAAAATCGGAAATCTATTGGAAAATTTTAAAACTGATATACTAGGGACGCTAACTACACAACTTGATGTTATGCAGGCCAAGCAAAAGCAAATGGAGGCAGAACAGAATTTGGCAATTTTCTGTCCCCGATGCAGGAAGAAACATAGCCATAAGGAGTGTCCACTAGATGCAGTCCGCACATGCGCCATCTGCACAAAAGATCACCTTATGGAAAGCTGTCCCTCACTTCCCGGATTAAAAGAAGTATATAAGGAAGTAGAAGAAGAGCCAGAATCGATATGTTTGCTCAACCAGCGCCGTCAGTGGCAACCGCGACTATCCGGTATGTTTTTGGACCCGACCTCTTCTTTTTAGTCTCCGCAGTATAATGCTCAACAATATAATATGTGGCAAAGTCAATCCCAACCCCCGCCCCCAAAATGGTCACCTCAGTCGTTTCCTTCATCAACCCCGTGGCTGAATCAGGCAAGCCCATTTGGTTGGCCGAATTTTCCCTATACTCCACCATATTGGCAAAGTAACGCATACCCACCGCAATGGACTCCGCCTACTTCACAAAGTTCAGCCTGGCAGACAAACTGGCAAAGATCGATGCATCAGCCAGTAGGAACCATGCCACTCCCTCAACCTACACTGCCAGCCTTACAACAAAATCCCCAGTCTAATCTGAGACCGCAACTCCCAGCCCAACCCAACCCCAATCCAAATAACAGACTGGTCCAATCTGTCCAGATAATAGAAACATTAGAAATAGGAGCTTATCTGAGGGAGTGTAACGATCTTCAGTTAAGATCTGGGCGTATTATTGAAACTGAGGGAGAAAAGACAATCCATGTTGAAAATCAGTTACCCAGATAACACTCTCACAAGAAGAGGATGTGAATAAACAAAAAACTCATAACCGAAACACCACATCCTCTCCCCTGTTCCCAGAATGATTAATCATACCTCGACCTACACAATATCCTGATTTTGACATTCTGGGAGAATTACAAAATTTGTACATAAAAATTCCATTCCTCTAATCCATTCAAGACATTCCGATATATGCAAAGACTATCAAAGAATTGTTTGTAAAGAAACCAAGGAGGAATGTGTTGTGGGTAAAAATGCCTATGCAGGACGATCCTATCCACCTAAGGTGTGATAGTGCCTTAGCAACAAACAGAGACAGCTATTCTAGTATTCTTCCTTTATGAATTAAGAATGAAGAGAGATAGATGGACTAACCGGTGTCTTCCGTTTGTCCCTCGATTCGGTCTCTCTTCTCTTTGTGAGTTCCCAACTACTTGTCTTCCTGCTCGCCCAGCTTCAAGAGGTTTCTGCAAGATCACAAGAAGAGAACACTACACAAGACATGGATTCATATTCATAACTAGTTCAGGATTAGAGATAAACTAAACATACTAATGCAATCATACATCAAAATACATCAGTATATAGGAGAAACCAAGATAGCTTTATTGATGAATAACAAGGTTCAGGAAGAGATACAACCCAGAGGGCTCCAATCCAGCATCTCCTTCCCAGCAAATGGAATTTCTATCTTCACCCCCTTCAAAGCATTAAGCACCCAATGATTCCAATCTCAAACCAATAGCAATTCTTTGCAATAACAAAATTCCAGCCTCTAGATCTCATGGAGGAGAGATCCATATATAGATGTTTGGAGAGAGGATGAGTCAGCTTGAGATCTGACTAGTGTCCTCTCCCTCTGTCAGTTCTTGATTCCACTTGGAGGTTCTTGCTTCCACTTGGAGATTTGGAACCTCTTACTCATCACCAGTCGAATTCCCTGAGGCAAGTGTCATTGAGGAAGATTTTGGAAGCTTCCTGGGTTTTGACACCTCGTGGAATGAACTTGCCACATGTCAACTCTCGCTCAGCACAGGTAGCCAGTGTTGCCTTTGACATTCAGCGCAGATAGCCAGTGTTGGCTTTGACATTCAGCGCAAACAGCTAGTGGAGCCACTGAATTGATCCTGAATTGACTTGTTTTTGAGCAGTTTCTGGTGGAGAACTTTTGTGAATTGCTGTGGTTTGTTAGCCTTGTTCCTCTAGGGGTAGGAACAACATGTTTAGGGACTTTGGATCCCTTAGATTATGGACATTTCATGCTCAATGCTGTAAGGCACAAAAATGTCTATAACAGTTGCCCCCTAAAGTATGAGGCCGTTTATCGGGTGAAATGCTTTATCAGGGGGATCCGAAGTTCATCCAATGCTGGGAGGAGACCTGTAATAAGATACAATACAATACATTATTTTTCATACTGCTTTCATGATCTAGCTGAGGCGGGCATTCCCATGCTCAGCTTTATAAATTCATTTTTCTGTACATAGAACAAACAATCGTCTGATGGTAGACTGATAATTTTGATGAAATTGTCATCCTTTGAGTAGGATGATCATCTGCTGTAATGATGTACATGTCAATGTCTTTATCTTTCCTGAATATATATCGCAGCCCGGATGGATGAAACTAGATCTGGGGTCTTCAAACTCGTTCGATCTTCACTCTAAGTACAAGTCGATCCATGTGAGAAATGTTCTGAAGTCGAACATGGAAAGACATCGCTTGATTACCGGTCAATGAGGTAAACCGTTAACAAGCGAGAGAGGAATCACCGATAATGATAATGACCCTCAAGGTACTGCAGTACAATTCACGTGGTGTGAATAAAGGACTTGGCGTCGAACACCACGCAAAATCTTTCGGTCAAAGGTCATTGATGTATACCTGTCGCCGGAAGTGAGAAACTTGCCATTGAGGCATGCAAGCTTCAAAGTACTGAAGGGGTTGTTCCTAGATCAACTTCTTGGATAATGAGCTGATGTCGACAAGAAGCGATCCGTCAAAGGAGGGCCTTAATGAATCCCACATCAGTGACACAGAACGGAGCTAATGATTTTGATGGAGGTGAAAACGATCTGTGACGTATGATTCAGGGTGGCGGTCATGAAAGGATGAAGGATAATGTATGGCAGTGGATGGGACACGATTGACTTTTCTGAACGACTTCTCTTGAACATGTGGTGACACTGATGCGATGGATCGGTAGCATTACCCCAAATATGGATGGTATGGCGAGACCATGGATGTGACCGGTGAATGAAACAACCCAACCCGATTGTGGTACGGAGGAAAAGTGTCATGTTCAAGAGCGACTTGCTACCATCAAAATTTTCTTTAGTTTCTCCCAATTTTTCCCCAGTCATTGCTGACTAGTACCTCTTTATTTTTGTCAAGCTTGAGGAGGATAACATATGCTTGTTCTATAACCTGCCCTTCGGGCAAGCCCATCGCTATGTTTTAACGAGCCTAGCGATAGTGAAACTCATTCTCGTCTAAAGACAAGTTTGTCGCTATTTAATGATTTTAACGAGTCTAACGACAAAGATAACTCGGTCCTTTTCATTTTTAGAGAGTCTGAAAAGGTACATAAAGTTAACTCCAAAAGTCCTTTTTCGTCATCTAATCCCTTAAGTCCGAAAAAGTATAAAACAATACAGAAGGGATGAGTTTTCGATAGTTTTAACGAGCCGAATAAAACAAGCGCTCGATCTTTTTGTGCAATAATCCCTCAGGTCCAAAAAGATTAAAATCTAGAGGAGGGATAGCACTTCCGGTTGCTTTAACGAGCTGGAAGGCCAAAACTCGGCAATCTTTTCATATTTTACGAGTCAGATGAAAAGAGCTTAAAGAAGACTCGTCTTTTGAGGAACGAGTGATAAACAGGGTTAGCAGCTGATTCCAGGTACAGGTTGGAATTTTCCAATCACGGCAGTGTCACAAGGATGGCTAGTGAAATCACTCTTCGCAGATGTTCCTCAAAATGGGTAAACAAACATATGGAGGTGAACGATCGGCCAATGGAAAAGTGGAGGTGACGGGCAAACACGACCAAGGCTTTAATGGCTGATGATATTACATTCACAGTGGTTATTTACCGGGTAGTGGTTCATTTTTTATTTTAAAATGAGCTTAAACGCTGGTGGAAACACTTGCTCATTGCTTATGTTTATTTTTTAACGAGCATGAAGTCCGCGTTAAAACTGCTCGGATCTTGCGTTTATTTTTTAACGAGCATGAACTGTGTGCTAAAACTGCTCGATTACTCAGTCATATGATAAGAGTGTCTCATTGAGATTCTATTTTTTTATGGAGCTTCATCTCACAAAGCTATGCCCCGCACCCTTTCTTTATGCAAGTTAGGAAACGGCTAACCCAAAAAACAGATAAGTAACCGCTCTTTGCTTGCACTCCAAAAGGTTTGCATGCCCCAGGTATAAAGTACGATTTCAAGGTTACCTCTACTTCTTTTCCGTCAAAACAATTGTTTTAACGAGAGAGGCTTACCTCTTTCAGGTTACCCAAAGATTGTCTCGTTAATCTTTCAAACAAAACACTTCCTCGGCAATGTCTACCGAAATAGACAAAGGTGAGCGACGTAGCCCGCCAACTCACATAACTTTGACAAAAGAATCTTATTCTAGAATAACCCTCTTCCTAGACGGAGGGGGTACAGACTAGTCATATTCTCCCGCGGAAACCTACTCTATACCCAAAGTTTCCCTGCCGAAGCAGACCAGGATGCATGCCCCCTGGGTTCCAGTCATATCCTCCCGTATTACTTGCGCTCATCAGGAGGACGGACCGTGGGTTGAGACAATTCTTGCGTGAATAGACCATTTAGGGATGGTATATGACTATTTGCGATGCGTGATCTGAGAAATGAAAGTTGGTCCACGAGCTTGACCACTCTTCCTTCATGCGGAAAACACATTACTCTAAAGAGTGAGGAGACGATGGCTCCCATGCAATATATACAGTCTCGTCCAAGGAGTAGGTTATAATCCAAGGGTCCTTGAAGGACCATCACGTTCATTTGAACGGTCTTCCCTTTCAATGTTATGGGCACATTGGGGAGGATCCCTAAAGGTCGACTGGTTCCTTTATCAAAACCTGATAGATTTCTCATTTCAGGCAAAAGCGCTGGCGAACCAAGCGCTTTCCAAGCAATAGAGGAAAGGATACTCATAGATGCCCCCTCATCAATGATAGTGCCAGCCATTACCATTCTGTATATTTGAACGATAATTCTGAATGGTATGCTTGCTGGCAACCGGGGTCTGCCTAGTTGGTTCCAATCGAAGGACACAACCAGGTTTCTTGGTGGTGGGACCGAATAGATGGCCAGGTATGACTCTGACGAAGTTCCTTCCTGCGACAAAGGAATGGGAAAATTGCCCCCTTGTTCTTCGGAGTCCATGTTGATGAAGAGAATTTGGGCGGTGTCGTCTTTATTCTCCTCTGTGATGGTATCATTCGAAGATAGAGCCTCTGAAGGCAAAACCGGGTCAACTGCCGCCTCAACCTTTTGACTTTCGTCAGGCATGGATCCAGACGGTTCATCTTCAATGATAGCTGCTTCGGCTGACCACCTGGGCGGGCCAGCCAGGTTCTCAACTAGTGAAGGACTTGGCAGGAGTTTTTGATATCTAGGAGGAAGTTGCGCTCGTAAGATCGGGCGATCTTCCAAAACTCTTTTAGCCTCATCTAAGAAGGGACAACGGTGGATGGCATGGTCGCCTTCACACAGTTTGCAGGGAAATCTAGCTTTCCCTCTCTGTCCTGTAGCTTCACTTTCACTAGTTGACGGTGAGCAGTCAACATGGCTATCAGAGGTTGATGCTACCGAATTGTGCAAACGGGGAGACCAGTCCCTTAGTATCCAAGGGATGCAGGGACAATCTCTGTGGAAGTGGTCTCCCTTGCATATGACACATGGCGATTTAGGCCTGGTCAGTGCTGTGTGTGGATTTTTGTCAGACGACACTTGTTTGCCCCCAGTTGTTTTTGGCTCCTTCTTCTTCTTTTCCTTCTTCTCCTTAGGAACTTGGTTTTTTGTTTTACCAGTTCCGTCAAGCGAAGAGGAAGGAGGAGAGGAAGAATTAGATGAAGTAGAAGGCTGATGGGCAACTCTGGTTTGGTCTAACTGTTGACTTGACTGTTCAGGAATAGTGGTGTTCTGAACGACATTGGTTGAAAAGAGCCAGACCGGCAGGCCAATTGTCAGTCCTGGAAGCGACAATGTGGCCATATGGGGCGCACCAACATCTCCCCAAGAGGAGAAGGGACTAGGATTTCCACCAAGGGGAATTCCTTGGTTGGTGGGCTCCATCTTTTCAACCTAAAGATCAACGTAGGAATAAGGGGTGATTGTTCCGTTTAAAATAAATTTTAACGACGCTTTAGACACAACTTGCTTTTTCAGTTTTAAAGAGTCGAGAAAAAGCTAAAGATGACTCTAGTCTCCTTCGATGTTTTAACGAGCCCGAAGTGACAAATGCTCGGATGGACTTTTTCCATTATAGAGTCTGAAAAAGGCCAAAAGGAACTGCTCTGGAGTTCTAGGAAGAGGGTGTGCCAAACTTTTCGCAAAACCGCAGAATACTTTTTAGGGTACGGGCGATCGATCTTCCTGAATGCTGTGTTCAGTGCATTGCGATCAGCAGGGCGGCCGACACGGCTTCCTAAGGATAAAGGTTTTATGCCTATAGGGGTCTCCCAATATATACGCGACGGTACGTGGGAGCACAATCCGTACTGGCGCTATCGTCCCTCAGGAGGAATCACCCACCATCAACGAGATCGACAGTCACCAGGCTTTATGACGCCGGAACACGTCTCTAGCCTAGACCTCTATGTTGTGCGTTATGTTGCAAAGCGTTGTTAAGTTCATTCAATTTATTTTAGGTTGATCTTTTTAGAAGTTTGCCTTTTGAGGTTCACCACGAGATGTATGATACAATTCCTAAATGCAATCTAAAGATGATAAGCAAGCTTTATATCTTTTCAACTTTGAAAATCCTAGCTACTAAGGGAAACGAAAGACACCATCTTTTCTCAAAGAGCAATCAGCACACTCTAATGCATTTTTCCTAAATCAGACATGCAAACTATCAAGATGCAAATGCACAATGCAGATGTTTTTTTCCGCTTTCTTAGTATTGATGCCTACAAAGAAAGCTTTTTGTACAACTTTGAATTTGTTTTTAAATGACAAATACAAACAAGTTTACTTTTTCGAAATCAAAGAGGGTAGAAGAGATTACAACACTTAACGATTTCCGAAATGAATACTTGTTTTGACACTTAAAAGAGACAAACTCAAACCAATAAGCAAGAGTAAATGTATAATCAACTGCAAACAGCCAATGAACTCTCTCCTAAGATCACAATCAACAGATCTGAATCAAGGGCTACATGATGATTATTTCACTCATGCAAAGGAAAACTGCAAATGATGCCACAAACACATAAAAACACTCACAGTCTTTTTGTACAAAAGGAGGCGGAATTTAAGCAGAGAAAAGGAGTTGTCAGACTGGTACCTATGCTGGTTACAGGCTGCAAAAATCAGAGATCAAAACAAGGCAAAACAGAGCAGAGAACCCCAGCTGCACAAGGCCAAACTGGTTCAGCGCAACCTCAACACAGGGGTTTTGACATTCAGCGCAGGTAGCCTTCACGGGACCTGCGTTGAAATGCAGAATCCCTTCACAGGGTCTGCACTGAAGGAGAAACTCTCGTTTCTCACTGGGTTCTGGGTCACAAATTGCTATTTAATCTACTGTTTCAGGCCAAATCAAAGCAACAAGCAAGGTGCAATCAAAGGGATGCTTTGAGGGAGTACTAAGATCTATCACAAAGGATCATCAAATCATTTGTGAGTCCATTGTTCAGATCATAGACAAGTCCAGTGATTGGATCAAAGCAGCAACTGTCTACTTTGCATCTGGGAATAGCAGATGCAGTTCGATTGTTGCTGTCAAGTCTATGAAACAAACAATGATAGAAACACAAATAAAATGACTAAACAGATCTCCCCAGCGGAGTCGCCAATTTTTTGTGGGGAAAAATGCCTATGCAGGACGATCCTATCCACCTAAGGTGTGACAGTGCCTTAGCAACAAACAGAGACAACTATTCTAGTATTCTTCCTTTATGAATTAAGAATGAAGAGAGATAGATGGACTAACCGGTGTCTTCCGTTTGTCCCTCGATCCGGTCTCTCTTCTCTTTGTGAGTTCCCAGCTACTTGTCTTCCCGCTCGCCCAGCTTCAAGAGGTTTCTGCAAGATCACAAGAAGAGAACACTACACAAGACATGGATTCATATTCATAACTAGTTCAGGATTAGAGATAAACTAAACATACTAATGCAATCATACATCAAAATACATCAGTATATAGGAGAAACCAAGATAGCTTTATTGATGAATAACAAGGTTCAGGAAGAGATACAACCCAGAGGGCTCCAATCCAGCATCTCCTTCCCAGCAAATGGAATTCCTATCTTCACCCCCTTCAAAGCATTAAGCACCCAATGATTCCAATCTCAAACCAATAGCAATTCTTTGCAATAACAAAATTCCAGCCTCTAGATCTCATGGAGGAGAGATCCATATATAGATGTTTGGAGAGAGGATGAGTCAGCTTGAGATCTGACTAGTGTCCTCTCCCTCTGTCAGTTCTTGATTCCACTTGGAGGTTCTTGCTTCCACTTGGAGATTTGGAACCTCTTACTCATCACCAGTCGAATTCCCTGAGGCAAGTGTCATTGAGGAAGATTTTGGAAGCTTCCTGGGTTTTGACACCTCGTGGAATGAACAAGCCACATGTCAACTCTCGCTCAGCGCAGGTAGCCAGTGTTGCCTTTGACATTCAGCGCAGATAGCCAGTGTTGGCTTTGACATTCAGCGCAAACAGCTAGTGGAGCCACTGAATTGATCCTGAATTGACTTGTTTTTGAGCAGTTTCTGGTGGAGAACTTTTGTGAATTGTTGTGGTTTGTTAGCCTTGTTCCTCTAGGGGTAGGAACAACATGTTTAGGGACTTTGGATCCCTTAGATTATGGACATTTCATGCTCAATGCTGTAAGGCACAAAAATGTCTATAACAGTTGCCCCCTAAAGTATGAGGCCGTTTATCGGGTGAAATGCTTTATCAGGGGGATCCGAAGTTCATCCAATGCTGGGAGGAGACCTGTAATAAGATACAATACAATACATTATTTTTCATACTGCTTTCATGATCTAGCTGAGGCGGGCATTCCCATGCTCAGCTTTATAAATTCATTTTTCTGTACATAGAACAAACAATCGTCTGATGGTAGACTGATAATTTTGATGAAATTATCATCCTTTGAGTAGGATGATCATCTGCTGCAATGATGTACATGTCAATGTCTTTATCTTTCCTGAATATATATCGCAGCCCGGATGGATGAAACTAGATCTGGGGTCTTCAAACTCGTTCGATCTTCACTCTAAGTACAAGTCGATCCATGTGAGAAATGTTCTGAAGTCGAACATGGAAAGACATCGCTTGATTACCGGTCAATGAGGTAAACCGTTAACAAGCGCGAGAGGAATCACTGATAATGATAATGACCCTCAAGGTACTGCAGTACAATTCACGTGGTGTGAATAAAGGACTTGGCGTCGAACACCACGCAAAATCTTTCGGTCGAAGGTCATTGATGTATACCTGTCGCCGGAAGTGAGAAACTTGCCATTGAGGCATGCAAGCTTCAAAGTACTGAAGGGGTTGTTCCTAGATCAACTTCTTGGATAATGAGCTGATGTCGACAAGAAGCGATCCGTCAAAGGAGGGCCTTAATGAATCCCACATCAGTGACACAGAACGGAGCTAATGATTTTGATGGAGGTGAAAACGATCTGTGACGTATGATTCAGGGTGGCGGTCATGAAAGGATGAAGGATAATGTATGGCAGTGGATGGGACACGGTTGACTTTTCTGAATGACTTCTCTTGAACATGTGGCGACACTGATGCGATGGATCGGTAGCATTACCCCAAATATGGATGGTATGGCGAGACCATGGATGTGACCGGTGAATGAAACAACCCAACCCGATTGTGGTACGAAGGAAAAGTGTCATGTTCAAGAGCGACTTGCTACCATCAAAGTTTTCTTTAGTTTCTCCCAATTTTTCCCCAGTCATTGCTGACTAGTACCTCTTTATTTTTGTCAAGCTTGAGGAGGATAACATATGCTTGTTCTATAACACACCCTTCGGGCAAGCCCATCACTATGTTTTAACGAGCCTAGCGATAGTGAAACTCGTTCTCGTCTAAAGACAAGTTTGTCGCTATTTAATGATTTTAACGAGTCTAACGACAAAGATAACTCGGTCCTTTTCATTTTTAGAGAGTCTGAAAAGGTACATAAAGTTAACTCCAAAAGTCCTTTTTCGTCATCTAATCCCTTAAGTCCGAAAAAGTATAAAACAATACAGAAGGGATGAGTTTTCGATAGTTTTAACGAGCCGAATAAAACAAGCGCTCGATCTTTTTGTGCAATAATCCCTCAGGTCCAAAAAGATTAAAATCTAGAGGAGGGATAGCACTTCTGGTCACTTTAATGAGCTGGAAGGCCAAAACTCGGCAATCTTTTCATATTTTACGAGTCAGATGAAAAGAGCTTAAAGAAGACTCGTCTTTTGAGGAACGAGTGATAAACAGGGTTAGCAGCTGATTCCAGGTACAGGTTGGAATTTTCCAATCACGGCAGTGTCACAAGGATGGCTAGTGAAATCACTCTTCGCAGATGTTCCTCAAAATGGGTAAACAAACATATGGAGGTGAACGATTGGCTAATGGAAAAGTGGAGGTGACCGGCAAACACGACCAAGGCTTTAATGGCTGATGATATTACATTCACAGTGGTTATTTACCGGGTAGTGGTTCATTTTTTATTTTAAAATGAGCTTAAACGCTGGTGGAAACACTTGCTCATTGCTTATGTTTATTTTTTAACGAGCATGAAGTCCGCGTTAAAA
Source organism: Pinus tabuliformis (assembly GCA_031772625.1). Lineage (NCBI taxonomy): Eukaryota > Viridiplantae > Streptophyta > Pinopsida > Pinales > Pinaceae > Pinus > Pinus tabuliformis. The sequence goes on along the minus strand of CM062820.1, from coordinate 1,404,457,928 downwards.
CTGCTCGGATCTTGCGTTTATTTTTTAACGAGCATGAACTGTGTGCTAAAACTGCTCGATTACTCAGTCATATGATAATAGTGTCTCATTGAGATTCTATTTTTTATGGAGCTTCATCTCACAAAGCTATGCCCCGCACCCTTTCTTTATGCAAGTTAGGAAACGGCTAACCCAAAAAACAGATAAGTAACCGCTCTTTGCTTGCACTCCAAAAGGTTTGCATGCCCCCAGGTATAAAGTACGATTTCAAGGTTACCTCTACTTCTTTTCCGTCAAAACAATCGTTTTAACGAGAGATGCTTACCTCTTTCAGGTTACCCAAAGATTGTCTCATTAATCTTTCAAACAAAACACGTCCTCGGCAATGTCTACCGAAATAGACAAAGGTGAGCGACGTAGCCCGCCAACTCACATAACTTTGACAAAAGAATCTTATTCTAGAATAACCCTCTTCCTATACGGACGGGGTACAGACTAGTCATATTCTCCCGCGGAAACCTACTCTATACCCAAAGTTTCCCTACCGAAGCAGACCAGGACGCATGCCCCCTGGGTTCCAGTCATATCCTCCTGGATTACTTGCGCTCATCAGGAGGACGGACCGTGGGTTGAGACACTTCTTGCGTGAATAGACCATTTAGGGATGGTATATGACTATTTGCGATGCGTGATCCGAGAAATGAAAGTTGGTCCACGAGCTTGACCACTCTTCCTTCATGCGGAAAACACATTACTCTAAAGAGTGAGGAGACGATGGCTCCCATGCAATATATACAGTCTCGTCCAAGGAGTAGGTTATAATCCAAGGGTCCTTGAAGGACCATCACGTTCATTTGAACGGTCTTCCCTTTCAATGTTATGGGCACATTGGGGAGGATCCCTAAAGGTCGACTGGTTCCTTTATCAAAACCTGATAGATTTCTCATTTCAGGCAAAAGCGCTGGCGAACCAAGCGCTTTCCAAGCAATAGAGGAAAGGATACTCACAGATGCCCCCTCATCAATGATAGTGCCAGCCATTACCATTCTGTATATTTGAACGATAATTCTGAATGGTATGCTTGCTGGCAACCGGGGTCTGCCTAGTTGGTTCCAGTCGAAGGACACAACTAGGTTTCTTGGTGGTGGGACCGAATAGATGGTCGGGTATGACTCTGACGAAGTTCCTTCCTGCGACAAAGGAATGGGAAAATTGCCCCCTTGTTCTTCGGAGTCCGTGTTGATGAAGAGAATTTGGACGGTGTCGTCTTTATTCTCCTCTGTGATGGTATCATTCGAAGATAGAGCCTCTGAAGGCAAAACCGGGTCAACTGCCACCTCAACCTTTTGACTTTCGTCAGGCATGGATCCAGACGGTTCATCTTCAATGATAGCTGCTTCGGCTGACCACCTGGGCGGGCCAGCCGGGTTCTCAACTAGTGAAGGACTTGGCAGGAGTTTTTGATATCCAGGAGGAAGTTGCGCTCGTAAGATCGAGCGATCTTCCAAAACTCTTTTAGCCTCATCTAAGAAGGGACAACGGTGGATGGCATGGTCGCCTTCACACAGTTTGTAGGGAAATCTAGCTTTCCCTCTCTGTCCTGCAGCTTCACTTTCACTAGTTGACGGTGAGCAGTCAACATGGCTATCAGAGGTTGACGCTACCGAATTGTGCAAACGGGGAGACCAGTCCCTTAGTATCCAAGGGATTTAGGGACAATCTCTGTGGAAGTGGTCTCCCTTGCATATGACACATGGCGATTTAGGCCTGGTCAGTGATGTGTGTGGATTTTTGTCAGACGACACTTGTTTGCCCCCAGTCGTTTTTGGCTCCTTCTTCTTCTTTTCCTTCTTCTCCTTAGGAACTTGGTTTTTTGTTTTACCAGTTCCGTCAAGCGAAGAGGAAGGAGGAGAGGAAGAATTAGATGAAGTAGAAGGCTGATGGGCAACTCGGGTTTGGTCTAACTGTTGACTTGACTGTTCAGGAATAGTGGTGTTCTGAACGACATTGGTTGAAAAGAGCCAGATCGGCAGGCCAATTGTCAGTCCTGGAAGCGACAATGTGGCCATATGGGGCGCACCAACATCTCCCCAAGAGGAGAAGGGACTAGGATTTCCACCAAGGGGAATTCCTTGGTTGGTGGGCTCCATCTTTTCAACCTAAAGATCAACGTAGGAATAAGGGGTGATTGTTCCGTTTAAAATAAATTTTAACGACGCTTTAGACACAACTTGCTTTTTCAGTTTTAAAGAGTCGAGAAAAAGCTAAAGATGACTCTAGTCTCCTTCGATGTTTTAACGAGCCCGAAGTGACAAATGCTCGGATGGACTTTTTCCATTATAGAGTCTGAAAAAGGCCAAAAGGAACTGCTCTGGAGTTCTAGGAAGAGGGTGTGCCAAACTTTTCGCAAAACCGCAGAATACTTTTTAGGGTACGGGCGGTCGATCTTCCTGAATGCTGTGTTCAGTGCATTGCGATCAGCAGGGCGGCCGACACGGCTTCCTAAGGATAAAGGTTTTATGCCTATAGGGGTCTCCCAATATATACGCGACGGTACGTGGGAGCACAATTCGTACTGGCGCTATCGTCCCTCAGGAGGAATCACCCACCATCAACGAGATCGACAGTCACCAGGCTTTATGACGCCGGAACACATCTCTAGCCTAGACCTCTATGTTGTGCGTTATGTTGCAAAGCGTTGTTAAGTTCATTCAATTTATTTTAGGTTGATCTTTTTAGAAGTTTGCCTTTTGAGGTTCACCACGAGATGTATGATACAATTCCTAAATGCAATCTAAAGATGATAAGCAAGCTTTATATCTTTTCAACTTTGAAAATCCTAGCTACTAAGGGAAAAGAAAGACACCATCTTTTCTCAAAGAGCAATCAGCACACTCTAATGCACTTTTCCTAAATCAGACATGCAAACTATCAAGATGCAAATGCACAATGCAGATGTTTTTTTCCGCTTTCTTAGTATTGATGCCTACAAAGAAAGCTTTTTGTACAACTTTGAATTTGTTTTTAAATGACAAATACAAACAAGTTTACTTTTTCGAAATCAGAGAGGGTAGAAGAGATTACAACACTTAACGATTTCCGAAATGAATACTTGTTTCGACACTTAAAAGAGACAAACTCAAACCAATAAGCAAGAGTAAATGTATAATCAACTGCAAACAGCCAATGAACTCTCTCCTAAGGTCACAATCAACAGATCTGAATCAAGGGCTACATGATGATTATTTCACTCATGCAAAGGAAAACTGCAAATGATGCCACAAACACATAAAAACACTCACAGTCTTTTTGTACAAAAGGAGGCGGAATTTAAGCAGAGAAAAGGAGTTATCAGACTGGTACCTATGCTGGTTACAGGTTGCAAAAATCAGAGATCAAAACATGGCAAAACAGAGCAGAGAACCCCAGCTGCACAAGGCCAAACTGGTTCAGCGTAACCTCAACACAGGGGTTTTGACATTCAGCGCAGGTAGCCTTCACGGGACCTGCGTTGAAATGCAGAATCCCTTCACAGGGTCTGCGCTGAAGGAGAAACTCTCGTTTCTCACTGGGTTCTGGGTCACAGATTGCTATTTAATCTACTGTTTCAGGCCAAATCAAAGCAACAAGCAAGGTGCAATCAAAGGGATGCTTTGAGGGAGTACTAAGATCTATCACAAAGGATCATCAAATCATTTGTGAGTCCATTGTTCAGATCATAGACAAGTCCAGTGATTGGATCAAAGCAGCAACTGTCTACTTTGCATCTGGGAATAGCAGATGCAGTTCGATTGTTGCTGTCAAGTCTATGAAACAAACAATGATAGAAACACAAATAAAATGACTAAACAGATCTCCCCAGCGGAGTCGCCAATTTTTTGTGGGGAAAAATGCCTATGCAGGACGATCCTATCCACCTAAGGTGTGACGTTGCCTTAGCAACAAACAGAGACAACCATTCTAGTATTCTTCCTTTATGAATTAAGAATGAAGAGAGATAGATGGACTAACCGGTGTCTTCCGTTTGTCCCTCGATCCGATCTCTCTTCTCTTTGTGAGTTCCCAGCTACTTGTCTTCCCGCTCGCCCAGCTTCAAGAGGTTTCTGCAAGATCACAAGAAGAGAACACTACACAAGACATGGATTCATATTCATAACTAGTTCAGGATTAGAGATAAACTAAACATACTAATGCAATCATACATCAAAATACATCAGTATATAGGAGAAACCAAGATAGCTTTATTGATGAATAACAAGGTTCAGGAAGAGATACAACCCAGAGGGCTCCAATCCAGCATCTCCTTCCCAGCAAATGGAATTCCTATCTTCACCCCCTTCAAAGCATTAAGCACCCAATGATTCCAATCTCAAACCAATAGCAATTCTTTGCAATAACAAAATTCCAGCCTCTAGATCTCATGGAGGAGAGATCCATATATAGATGTTTGGAGAGAGGATGAGTCAGCTTGAGATCTGACTAGTGTCCTCTCCCTCTGTCAGTTCTTGATTCCACTTGGAGGTTCTTGCTTCCACTTGGAGATTTGGAACCTCTTACTCATCACCAGTCGAATTCCCTGAGGCAAGTGTCATTGAGGAAGATTTTGGAAGCTTCCTGGGTTTTGACACCTCGTGGAATGAACTTGCCACATGTCAACTCTCGCTCAGCGCAGGTAGCCAGTGTTGCCTTTGACATTCAGCGCAGGTAGCCAGTGTTGGCTTTGACATTCAGCGCAAACAGCTAGTGGAGCCACTGAATTGATCCTGAATTGACTTGTTTTTGAGCAGTTTCTGGTGGAGAACTTTTGTGAATTGCTGTGGTTTGTTAGCCTTGTTCCTCTAGGGGTAGGAACAACATGTTTAGGGACTTTGGATCCCTTAGATTATGGACATTTCATGCTCAATGCTGTAAGGCACAAAAATGTCTATAACAGAATGCAGCAAACAATCCAAGAGTCCAAGTAGTTGGCACTCTATCTGACTTATTATCAGGAAAAGAAATGCCCATTAAATACGAAAACCCAGGAAATCCAATAGTCACTGTACAAATTTATGGTCAAACCTTCCCTAAAGCCTTAGTTGATCTAGGAGCTGCAATCAACATCTTAACAACTACTACTTTCCAAAAGCTTGGCATTACATCTGTAGAACCCACCTCTACCTTGTTAGAGCTGGCTGACCAATCTGTGGTTAGGCCAGAGGGCACGCTACATGATGTCATGGTATCTGTTGACTCCTGGGAATATCCGACTGATTTTATGGTAATAAATCCCAAAACCCGACTTGATGGACACCCATTGATTTTAGGAAGACCTTGGCTTGCAACTACCGGTGCCTATATTGGCAGCCGACAAGGCAATATGACCATAACGAGGGGAGCGAATATCAAGAACTTAGCCTTATATCCTCTAGCACAACCAAGTGTCACAATGATCAAAATTAATAAGCACCCTGTATCATACCTTACTAACAACATTAGATCTCCATTAACTATACAAGAGGCACTTGATTTTAAAGATCGGACAGAGGACAATGCCATTAATAAATTTATTAGTCAAATTGAATCTAGATCCCGCACACAGTGTCACATGATAGAGGCAACATTCGATAACGAATTAGAAGAAGATCCTCTTAAAGATACACATGATCAAACGATACCTGTTACCTCTGTTGCAAATAGTAAAATTGTGGAAATCGAACCGGGAAAAACCTTAAACATTAATGCCAACCTCACCTCCGAACAAGAAACGAAGCTCATCCATCTGTTGAGGAAATATAAAGAAGCATTTGCATGGGACTATCCTAATATGAAAGGAATTGACCATCAACTATGTACCCACCACATTTACATAGAAAAAGATGTGAGACCTGTTCACCAGCCTCAGAGGAGACTTAATTCTCATGTAAAAGATGTGGTAGAAGCTGAACTTCAAAAACTTTTAGATGTCAACTTCATCTATCCTATCTCCGATAGTAAATGGGTCTCTCCGCTTGTGGTGGTACCAAAAAAGAATGGGAAATGGAGAATTTGTGTGGACTACAGAGAACTAAATAAAGCGACACAAAAAGACCACTTCCTTTTCCTATTCATCGACCAAGTATTAGACACTTTGGTTCTTTCCTTTCCTGGATGGCTTCAGTGGATACAATCAGATCCAGATTGCCCCTGAAGACCAAGACAAAACCACTTTTACTTGTCCTTGGGGAACATTGGCCTACAGAGTTCTACCTTTTGGCTTATGCAATGCTCCTGCCACATTCCAAAGGGCTATCCTCAGCATTTTTGCAGACTTAATAAATGAAGGACTTGAAGTATACATGGATGATTTTACACCGTACAGAGACAATTTCGATCCAGCATTGGATACACTGGAAAAAGTCCTACAACGCTGCATTGCTACCAGGCTTTGTTTAAGCCATGAAAAATGCTATATGATGATGACTGAAGGGCATATTCTCGGACACTATATTTCAGCAGCTGGCATTCAGGTAGACCTAGCCAAAATCCAAATAATTTTTCTTATTCCCACTCCTACCACTCAAACAGAGGTACGCAGTTTTCTTGGATTTTCTGGTTATTATAGGAGGTTTATAGAACATTTTTCGCATATTGCTGCACCTCTGTATGCACTAACTGGTAACATTGATTTTCTCTGGACAGAAAAATGTGAACGTGATTTACAGGATCTAAAGAAGCTTTTGTCCACAGCCCCAGTCCTTCAAGGACCAAATTGGGATTTACCATTTCAGATATCATCTGATGCCTCAGATACAGCCACTGGAGTAGTCCTTGGGCAGGAAGAGGATAAAAAACCATATGCAATTTATTATATTAGCAAAAATTTATCCCTTGCTGAATTAAACTACACTGTTACTGAGAAAGAATTTTTAGTTGTAATACATGCTGTCAATAAATTTAGACATTACATTACCAGATACCCTGTTATCTTGTATACAGATCATTCTTCCATCAAATACTTAGCAAACAAGCCTATCACAAATGGCAGAATAACTAGATGGATGATTTTATTACAGGAATTTGATATTACAATCAAGGATCGACCTGGAAAATAAAACCTTGTAGCCGATTTTCTCTCAAGAATGCCCAAGCCAATCTATGCAGTAGCAGTTGAAGATCAATTTCCGGACGAGCATCTGTTTGTTGTTGCTGTTCAAACACCCTGGTATGCTGATGTTGCCAATTACCTAATAGTAGGTAAAATACCGAAACATCTAACCCCTAATGAGCGGAAATAGATTGTTCAGAAGAGTGCTCGATTCTCGTGGGTTGGAGGCTACCTGTTCCACACAGGGGCAGACATGCATATCAGAAGATGCGTTCGAGAGGATGAAATCTTCGACATTTTAAAAGCCTGCCATGATGGACCATGTGGCAGACATTTCGCCGATCGCAGAACTGGACATAAGGTCCTGCAAACAGGGTATTATTGGCCTACAATTTTCAAAGATGCAAAGAAATTCGTCCAAGCTTGTGATAGTTGCCAGAGAGCAGGACACTCTGGTCAGTCCGATGAGATGCCCTGAATCCACAGTTAGTCATCGAACCATTCGAACGAAGGGCCCCTGATTTCGTCAGACCAATTAACCCGCCCTCAAACCAGAAAACATATATTTTGGTGGCAACAAAATATGTCACAAAATGGGTTGAGGCAGAGGCGTTTCTGAGAGCTACAGAATATTCTGTCATACAGTTCTTGTTCCATATATTTGTGCGTTATGGCCTTCCAAGAGATATAATTACAAACGGTGGACCACAATTTGCTGGGAACAAAATAGCTGCAACACTCAAAAACTATCATGTCCAGCACAAAATCACTACTCCCTACCACCCACAGGCAAATGGTCAGGTAGAAAGCAGCAATAAAATAATAGAAGCAATCCTAACAAAAAAAATTGTGTCACATAGACGTGATTGGGCTGCTAGACTACCAGAGGCACTGTGGGCTTACATAACAACATGGAGAAGTACCACTGGTTACTCACCTTATCAATTAGTGTTTGGCAAGCAACCCATTTTTCCCATAGAATTCGAAATCCAAACACTGCGAACAACACAGGAAGTTGGCTTAGATTTAACGGAGGCACAGATTAATCGATTGCAGCAGATCAATGAGCTCGATGAAATCAGGCTCTCTGCACTCCAAAATACTTCACTTATCCAACAACAACGAGCTAAATGGCATGATGATCTCATTAAAAATAAAGTTTTCCACGAAGGAGACTGGGCACTTTTGTACAATTCCAGGTTTCAGGACTTTCCCGGGAAACTCCAGACTCGTTGGTTGGGACCATACGAAATCCAGAAGGTACATGACAATGGTACTCTTACTCTAATCACTATTGATGGTTCTGGATATGCCTTCAAGGCAAATGGCCACCGAGTTCGCCTTTATCGCAAACCACTCACTCGGGAGTCCTTTTGCCAGCAGCTACGCCAAGACTCTGATATGGAAATTTTGGGGGAGGGAGAGAAGTCTTCTTCACATGTGATTCATTAAGTAATTTATCTCTTTTCACAGTTTGTACATAATTTCTTTTGTTTTTTTACATATTTTTGAATCAAATGCTTTGCCGTTACTTTTCGAACCAGCAGCAATGTTATTATTTTTGCTGTCCCTTTGAGAAAAGGAACAACATTTTTCGTTTTGTTGTTCCTTTCTCAAAATAATAGCACATGTTGGATCAGCCGTCATTCTGCTTTAATTTTGTTCTTTTTCTTTATTTGTAATTTTTGCTGTTCCTTTCCCAAAGGAAAAACACTTTTGCTTTTTGCTGTTCCTTTTTCCAAAAGGAACGGCATTTGTGTGCCTTGCTGTTCCTTTTCCAAAGGAACAGTATTTTCGATTTTTGCTGTTCCTTTTTCAAAGGAATGGCACTTGGGTGTCTTGCTGTTCCTTTTCCAAAGAAACAACATTTTCGATTTTTGCTGTTCCTTTTCCAAAGGAACGACATTTGTGTGTTTTGCTGTTCCTTTTCCAAAGGAACAACGGTTTCGATTTTTGCTGTTCCTTTTCCAAAGGAACAACATTTGCGTGTCTTACTGTTCCTTTTCCAAAGGAACAACATTTTCGATTTTTGCTGTTCCTTTTCCAAAGGAACGACACTTGCGTGTCTTTCTGTTCCTTTTTCAAAGGAACAACATTTTCGATCTTTGCTGTTCCTTTTCCAACGGAACGGCATTTGTGTGTTTTGCTGTTCCTTTCCAAAGGAACATCATTTCTAATCTTTGTTGTTCCTTTTTATAAAAGGAACACCACTTGTATTCTTTTGCTCTTCCTCTTTGAAGCAGCAACATCCTCGTATTCCTTTTACTTATGCTTATTCCCCTTACTGTTTTAAATTAATGATGCTTACTGTTCCTGTTCTTTTAAGTCTTTTGGAACACAGCTATGCACTTATGCAATGGATACAAAATCACAACATACTGAAATCAGGTGAATTATAAAATCGTTACTTTTATAAGAAATTGCTCTGAATTGGTAAAAGGACGGAGGGAAGGACACACTTACCTATTATCTTTTGCTGTCATTGCTTCACTAACTCTGCTCTGATTGGTTATCTTTATCATGTTGGTTCCTTTTAAATCCTGTTTGATTATTATTCAGGAATAAGAGCAAATGGTTTATATCTTCCTATTGAGATGTTAAGACTTCTTCCACCATTCCCACTCTTAAGGAGTGTTGAACCACCCTTTGTGTATAAATGGGATAGTACTTTATGAAAACAAAAAAGAGAAAAAAGAGCAAACTGACTTGTTTATATAAAGTTGTCCAATGCAGGATAGGGGGTCTCACCAAGAGCCAGCCTACCATGATCATGAGGAAGAAAGTGAAGTGGCATTCCCACTATGGCCACCACACCAGGGATATGGTCCAAAAGGTATATCAAATAAAGAACCCTTGGAACATGAGGTCTCATCATGAGCCGACCTGCCCACCTTTCGCTCCTTCCTCGTGAATGGCATTATGGCTAACTGGTCACCAAGCCAGCATAATGGCCTACATTTTGACAGCACACAACACTTCCTAAGCATACACAAAGGATCATGGTTCCATGGGTGAAATAAACAACTCTGCCAAGATTATGGACACCTGTCGGCAGCAGAGCACTGTTAATGGTATTGAAGTCACATTATTTACACCAATAGGTAGTTATTAGCACCCTTTTGTTTCTTATACCTTAGTAATCAATCACATAAAACGGATGCATATTATTTTCCGAACCATACAATGCATGTAAATGTATTATCACCAATCATGACAGAGTAATTGACAATGACCGCATGAGACTCGGTATGTATGGCAGATGTCCTATCCTCCCAGCCTCGCATCATATCATAACAGTCTCTTACGTATTAAGCGATCCATCTTAACACCTCAATTTCGGTAATCTGCTACCTTTGTAAACATGGCATATTCCCATACGCTGTTCCTTTATGACTCTGCTTCAGAACAGACCGGCATGCCGCTCCTTTATTTGACAGTCGGGACGACCTATCACATTGCGGGGGGGGAGGTTAACCTCATCATTCCTTGGATGACGTGTCAGACCGCTATTTGGGAAACTACGTACTTGGGAATAGCACGGCTCAACGATATACTATTTTTTATTTTTTTTGCATGACTTGCTGTTCCTAAGCCATTTCCATTATATATTCCGCAGCATTAGATTTTGAGCGATTCTCACGTCTGTCAGCCTCTCTGTGTTTCTAACAGCGTGAACAACTGCCGTTCCATTGTCAAAATTCCGAGATTTCACAGCAAAACCATAAACATGGGAGGGAGCTCGATTCGGAGAGAACCGCTAGTGTTAACAGTCTTTGATGCTGCACGGGAAATCCTAGCAAGAGCCGGGTGGCTAACTTATTTCAATCGCTTACACGAATCCAACAAGACTGTAGCAATTGAATTCTTGTAGAACTTGCAAGAGGATCACTCCACAGTGAGGGGGAGACACATAGCAGTCACCGATGACATAGTCGCAGAGGTATCGAGACTGCCAGCCACTGGGCCTGTATGGACGCTAAAGAAGGAGAGATTGCAAAAGATTATAGAAACCTTCCAGGACGAAGGCCAGAGCCTGACAATTAGGGGAAAGGGGGTTCTGCCAGCAGCATTAGGAGAATCGTGGGCGGAATTAGCAAGGACCATTCAAAGCTACATCACCTGTGAAGGAAGAAAAGATGTGGTAAGACCACAGTACCTTAAACTTTTAGCTGTGTTAAAACAAAAATGCTCTGTAAATTTACCTGCATTCTTGAATTCATTACTACATGATGTTGCACGGAGCATGAAAAAGGCACAGCATGTAGAATCAGTTGTTAGTCATCATGGGTTGATACGGTTAATAGTTAGCCATAGCCTTACCTAGCAGCAGAGCAGCTGGGAAGAGCTAATTGCCATAATAGAAGTAAGGTTGACCACACCATCCCCGAAACGAAAACATGCCACCAATACACCTGAGCATCCAGAAAAATGAAGGAAATCGGCCCGACTAGCACGGCTACGAGGGAGGCTGAAGAAGCCCCAAGGAAATACCAGCCAACTGGTAGAGATAGAAGATACAGGGGATGAGCAACCCCCACGATTAGAAGGAGAAAACAATGAGAAAGAAATGCAGGAAAATGAGGAAGGAGAAAATGAGGGAGAAACCGAGCAATCTGAGCAGGAGGAGGAAACGGGACAGCAGGAAGGCAGCCTAGTGCAGGATCCATTGAGAGAAGATGAATTGGCCAAAGTTTTGGCCAATATGGGTGAATATGGCCAATCTTCCAGCCCATCAGACCTCCATGCTGAAGAAGAACCAAAAGAACACTCTGCTCAGGAGGGAAATGCACCTGAAGAATCACATGCAGAGGAAGTAGAAGAGGAGAGTCAGCACGTTCATGATGAAAACATGACAGGAGATGCAGAACAGGAACAATCCGTTCCTAGCCAGACGACACCAGAAGAAACTCCGGAGGCAGGGGGTAGAAAAGGAAGTCACCCAAGAAATAACAGAACCAGCTAGGGTTCTTGCCCCGGAGCAGCCAGAGCAGAGCAACAAAGAAGCATCCCATGAACAAAATCAAGGAATTGATCATAGTCCAGGCCGTAGTGAACAGTCTGCTATTCCTTCTAAGGAAATTGAGGAAATTAAGAAATTACGAAAAGAATAGCAGTGACTACTGAATGTAATAGTTCAGCTTCAACAACAAATCAGGATTTTGAAAGCAAGGAAAAGGGTAAAAAGGACTTCGACGAGGAAACATGCAATCGATCCAGCAAAACCCCTCAAGACAAAGGATCGGAGGACCAGAGTCCACCCTGCTGTTCAAAACCCTGTCGAAAAATGGGATGATGTTCCAAATGTTGTTGAGAAGCAACCTGTTGTTCAAATTAAAAAGGAACAACATTCACCTGATATCCACGTTAAGATAGAAATGGATGATAGATTGACCTGCGATAAGGAAATTCAGACAATGGCACCACCCTTGGGAGTGATAAGGGTCATGAACGCAAAAAAGTACAATAGGAAAATTCAGGTAAAACTCCTGGTCTCCACCGCCGCATGGGAAAGAGATCCGAGAACGAAAACCCTACGGGAGGGTTTGACGCAAGCTCAGCAAGCAACGGAAAAGCTCAAAGAGAAAACGGTCCCTCGGGAAAGGTATGAAGAGCTACAACAACAGCTTAGGAACGTCAATCTATCCGAAAGCCAGGCCTTTGAAGGGTGGCGAAGGGAAGAAGAAAAAGTCGCGAAGGTAACTCGTAGGTTAGATATAGTTATCAAGCAGATGGATACCTTATGTTCTTTGTACAATGATGTCCTAGCATGTAGAGCCCCTGCTAAGAATTATGCCTTGTTTTTAATGGAATGATATTTGCAATTGAAAATAAAGGCTGTTAAAGCAGGTGCTCCCATACAAATTAATACCCTCGATGATTTTATAAACTGCTGTAAGCACTACGGGGTAAAAGTTCAAAGACTACTGTGTGAGTTTTACTTACATAACCTTGTATTAGACCAGGAGACCGAGCTGAACCCTGGGCCTTTTGTTGGGGATATCCAATTGCAGGCATTTATTTCATTTGGGGTTAATCAAATTAAATGGCTTAAAGCCTATAACGCTTTCCAAAGGCAAGAAAACGGATTAGATTTGTGGGTAAGAGCTAAGCCTAGGAATCCAGTATAGTTGTGGAGAGAACATAGGAACCTCATGAAGACTTCAGGTGTAATCGAAGCATTAGGACCCATTCACACAGAAATCAATCAGCAAGGAATAGAATACTTTTTCACTATTAAATACCTTGCTATTGATGCGGCTAAATTTTGATATCAGATCTCTAATCCGAATATCCAACTCAGGGAGCCATTTAAGTATGAAAATTTTAAGTTAGCCGCTGACCGCTTGCACCTGTATGGCGAAGTCATTTTGAGGGCAGGGCCATATTGGTTAGGATATAGGTTCTGAAGTCCAATTATTTGGCACCCTGCACCTGGGTACCAAGCCCTGGATGAGATGCCTGAGGGTCAGACAGGCCATTTCTTTGAACACCTAGTTATGCATCATGGCTATAGACCTCCACATGAGATTCCATCTGCAGCCTACTCTCTCACTACCTTACATGTCAACTACAATGTTTTCATGAGGGCATGAAAAAGGGTAAGCAGGGGGGTGTGTCGAGTACTAAAGAAGGTATGTTTTTGGTAATTATTTCAGCATCTTTTCATTAGAACTTACAAAAATTTTGCATCATGAACTAGGAAAATGATAAGGAATTGCAATAAAACCTGTGAGATTAATGGGGAAAGCGGAAACACTGACAATTTTCATTTTCTTATACAGAAAGAAGGGAAAACAAAAGACTGTCGTGCTGAAGGAAAGAACAAGGTCGGGTTAACCGCTGTCCCTTTGATGGGGAACCATATGCAAACAAGGCAAAATAGATCAAAGCGAATCAGCCCTGGAAAGGAAGTGGAGATGTCGGCTTAGTGCAAGAAGGAAAAGGGATAACTGAGAACTGACGGTTCGGCGAATCCCTCAGGATTCTTTGATCCTGAGGGATCGCTGCTTTAACTATTTTTGCACCTAGACATCTCCGCCTTCATCATTATAAAAGGGGCAACACCATTAGCTTGGGGGGGGGGGAATCCTTATGTTTTATGTAGTGTCTTTGAATATTGGAACTTTGATCATCGAGTCTCGTTGAGAACTGATCTACTGTAATTCCATTTTATGCATTAATACAAACTCGGTTGCTATTTCATCCCTGAGTCTGGAATAACTTCAAGCGGTGTACCCCTGGAGGCTAGGGGGCCGGCCCTGGAGGACACTTGCTCCTGTACTATTACGTTTGGTTTATGCGTGGTTTGCTTATCAATGTTATTTAGTAATATGATGTGTTTTGTTAGTTTACATCACATGCTCTGTTATGTTTACTTTACTGAGACAGAACTATCGCATTGATTCTGCAACGTATCACTGTTCTTCTAAGTGTTGATATAATACTATCAGTCTTTACAGAATATTGTTGATGTTCAATTACAGAGCCTCTATGTTGTGCACTTATTCATTGATATTACGAAATTCATCTTAGTGATTATGTTCTTTGCGATTGCTGGATCTATAGACATTGCTGTTCCATTTTGAAACATAATCGTAATCTTTTATAACTAAGAGTGATAACTGGTTTACCGAGATCAGGTTACTATTAAGGTGTGCCGTATGCATATATGGTTTTGAAGTGCTGTTCTATAATTCATCATTAATAAGAGTTGTTCCATTTTGGTGTGTTGTTCAATTCGTCCTTAAGAGTGAAGGACTTCCCTTTGATTCCTATAGATCACGATTCGTGCATTTGATCTTGTAGACTAAGGTGTTCCTGCTTGCTAGACTTAGTTGCTGTTACAATTTCCTGTTTGCTGTTCTATTTCAGATTTGCTGTGCTATTTCTTATTTCACTGTTCCATTTCTTATCTGCCAATCCATTTCTTGGCCTTTGTTATTGTGGTGTGAAGAACGATCCCGAACTGTAGTGAGCACTGACATTTACTGCCTAGCTCCCAGATCCACGATCTGTTCTCTTATTTACCTTAGTTCCATCAGTTTACAAAGGGATGAGTTATTGCTATTGAACCCTTTACTGATAAATTGCTTAGTTTTCTGAATGTGTAGTTTAATCTTTTGAAGTAGTTTGCTATAAACAAGCATCCGTTTACTCTTGCATTTCTGAACAATGTACTACTAGCATTACTCTGGCAAATGATAGCCTCAGACTGAGACACTCTTTGAAATAACAAAACGTTCCTGGATTGACAACTAATGTGAGGTAATTAGAGGTGAAAGAGACCCTTTTTATAGCTCCACAGTAGCTTCCACTACTTCCCTGAAGTAGCATCCTCCTTCCTCCAGTTACCTGCTAGAGGAGTCTCCATGTGTTTGTTTCTCTCCATGCGGAATCTCCAAAGTATCTCATTGACATACTTGCCCTGAGACACAAAAAACTCTCCATATCCCTATCATACCTCCATGCCAAGAAAGCAATGCATGAGCCACATGTCCTTCATCTCAAACTCTCTTGTAAGGTCCTCCTTGTAAGACTTGATCAGCTGATCATCACCTGTCAGTATGAGATCATCAACATAAAGTACAATGATCAATAACTTACCTTCCACCACTATGTGGTACAGGTTCGCATCCGCTTCACTCTTCATAAAGCCCATCCCGGTGAAGTAGTTGTCTATCCTGGTGTGCCAACCACGGGGTTCTTGCTTCAGCCCATATAACGCTCTCTTAAGATGGCACACATGTGATTCACGATCAAAGGTCTCAAAACCTTTAGGCTTCTCCATGTACATATCTTCCTCAATCATTCCATTAAGGAAGACTATCTTCACATCCATCTAATGTATCTTCCAACCCATCTATGCTAATAGTGCCAATATAAATATGATTGACAAGTACCTTGCGATGGGAGAAAAAGTCTCATCATAGTCAATCCCCTCTACCAGTGAAAAGCCACAGGCCACAAATCTAGCCTTATGCTTCTCCACACTACCATCTACAACTTGCTTTACCTTGTAAAGCCAACGGGAGCTCACCACTAACTTGTCGTCCGGTCTCGGGACCACATCCCAAACATTGTTATGAAGTATGGAGTCATACTTCTCCACCATGGCATCAACCCAAACCAGCTATTGCACTGCTTCCTTAAAGGAAGATGGCTCTGTCGCAACACATTCGCCCATAAGAGCCATGTATCCAGTGTACCTCTGAGGAGACCTCCTCTGCCTGTGCTGAGAAGTGAGTGCTCCCACGTTCTCCCGTGCATCATCCAACAATATGTCAACCTCTCTAGTGTGCTTTCTTCCCTCTTTGGAAGACTCTGCTTGAGTGGATGTCTCCACTCCCAGATCCTCTGCATGTGGCTTCTCCACATCAATCCGAGGCTCCTCAACCTTAGGAGCTAAAATCTCCTCATCCACATGTAGCTCAAGCTCCCTCTCAAGGGAAACTCGCATGGTCTTCTCCTCATCGAATCTTATATCCCTATGAACCACTGTCATCTTGCTGGTTGACAAGTACACCTGATAGTTGTGAGGTGTATCAATGCACTCCACAAATATCCCCAACTCTGTTGTAGGCTCAAGCTTCTTCCATGCATATTTGGTCACATGGAAACATGCCGATGACCCAAAAATCCTAAAGTGACCAACATCTAGCCTCTTACCGAAATAAGCCTTCTCTGGTATCTTCATCTGAAGTATCCGATGTGGGCTACGGTTCTGAACATAAACCATTGTGTTGCATGCCTCAGCCCACAAGTGAAGTGGTATGCCCTGATCATGCAACTTTTCCCTCACTGCCCCTATTATTATTTTTTTATTCCTCTCGGCCACCCCCTTCTACTGAGGGTTATAGGGTGATGTCAACTCCCGTTTAATCTCTTCCACTACATAGAAGTTCTTAAAATCATTTGAGACATACTCACTGCCATTATCACTCTGTAGAGCTTTAACCTTCTTGCCCAACTCTTTCTCTGCCAATGCTTTAAACTAACAAAACTTTGTGAAAGTTCGATCCTTTTTTTGCATCAAAAATATCAAACATTTACGAGAATAGTCGTCAACAAATATAACATAATACCTGTGTTTAGCCATGGATGCTCTTGATAATGGTCCACACACACCTGAATGGACTCACTCTAGAATAGCCTCTGCTCGACTATCTCTGTCGTCAAAGGAAGACTTGGTGTATTTTCCCAAAGTAAACCCCTTGCATGTATCAACTTGCTCAAGTGTACCTTTGGGAAAACCGGTAGAGATCTATTGCAATATCTTCAAAGCCCCAATATGCAAGTGGCCCAATCACTTGTGCCACAACTCGCCAATGTCTCAGTTCTGTAACCTTTATTCTTTGTGCTCGAAGCAACACACTCCTATGCCTCCAGCTTATAGAGTTTCTTCACCCAAATCCCTATCTTCTTTACTTGACCCATGGCTATGTGTCAAAGGAATGCATTTCCTTTCAAGAAGATCACATCATAGCCTCTATCCTCAAGCATGGCAACATATACCAACTTCTTCTTCAACCCATACACATACATAACATTCTTCAAGGTGAGTGGAGCCCCATTCTCCCTCTGAAAAGTAATCGTGCCCAATCCAGTAACACTATACTTCACATCGTCACCCATCTTGATATGCATCTGGAGATCTTTCTCCTCCAGGTCACTGAATAACTCTTTGTCGCCATTCATGTGGAATGAAGCTCCATTGTCTAAGTACCATACACTTCCCATCATTAATGACACCATGCATGCAATGAGGGAAAAGTCCAATTCAAATTAAGAGGCCAAAGCCTCACCCGCCGTTCCTCCTGAAGACTTCTTCTTGGACTTCTGAAGTGGAAAATTTGTAGAAAAATGGCCCATCTCATGACAATGAAAGAACTTGACTTTCGTCATGCCTTTCTTCTTACCTCCATGATAAGAATCTTATTTGGAATGGGAAGCTTTCCCTTTCCCCTTCTTTGCCTTAATCTCTAAGGCACAGTTCTCTTCATCATCAGTCTTTGATGAAGAGCCATCCCTGGTGTTCCTCCTGATCTCCTCCTGTATCAAATCTGACCACAATCGTTCCCAATCCAGCAGCTTCTCCCGACCATTGATAGAGTCCTGATAACTATTCCAACTCTTTGGGAGGCATAGAAGAGTAAGACTCACCATATCATCCTCGAAAATCATGATTCCAACACTTCCAATTTCATCACGACATTGAGTGAACTTGGTCAAGTATTTTGGAATAGTCTCGCCTTTCTCCATTTTGATTTTTTGAAGTTTGTCCTTTAGTGCCAATTTCCTTGGGTCACTGTTGTTCTAATATAAGTACATCAATTTTTTCCACATAGCATACAGAGTTTCCTGCCATGGTGACTTGAGACAATGTGGTCTTGAACTCCCTCAAGTATTATTTGCCTCGCCTTTGCCACACACTTCTTCCATTTGACCAAATTATGTGCTTCAGATGCTATTGGCTTAGGAATTTCTTAATCAAGGAATTCCTTCAATTCATTATCCTCTAGCACAACCTACATTCTGTCCCTCCAGGCTATAAAATTTGAGCTACCTATTGAAAATAGCAACAAGAAATGCTAAAAATAGAAGTGATAAAAATAGCAGTTTGGGTACCAGTGCTGGATTGAGCAACAGGGAATGAAAAATGGAAGTGCTAAAAATAGCATTCTATTTTTAGCAGTTCAGGATGGATTCTAATTTTAGTCAGTCCCTGGACTAAAAATAGGAAGTAAAATTGGAATTTGATATTAACAGCAGTTTGTAAATTAATTAATCAATTCTCCATGAGTTAATTAGTTGTGAAAAATCAAACATGAAGTCTATGTGAGGACATGCAACGGTTTCTCTATTAATTGAGGAATTTATCCATCAATTAAAGAGATAAGGATGAATTCTAATTTGAGTTGTAATTAGTTTGCTCAGTTAATTGAGTCAAGTCCAGTTATAATTGATTTAAACAGTTTGTTTAAACTAATGTAAGTTTAGTTAGTTAATGCATGCTTGCATATAACTGTTGCACTTCAGATAATTGAAGATTCTCTCATGAATAACTCATGCATGTCAGTTCAAACAGAGACCCAGTTGAGATTAGAGAAGGGACAATGTACTATCAATTGGATGAATATTTTTCCTATAAAGGAAGCTCATCCATGGTGAGGATTTATCTCCTTCAAGACTGCGTAGTTGGATCAGAGGTTAGTGAGTGTGTGAAGAGGCCAATTCACACAAGTGGCTGCACTGGACCCCAATCAAAATTGTGCAAATAAATAGGAGGTTTGGAGGGTAGATCAGGAGGTTTGAGAGAGGCCTTTGACTATCTATGAGCAGCGGAGGTATTGCAGAAGGAGCATGATAGCTTTTGAGCTGATTCTTTTTGTAATACTGGTTATATTTCCACTTGTATGATAATATAGAGATGGGGTTTTATGCTGGTGCTTTCCCTTGGTTATATCTTCTTTGTTATGTGTGATTGATTTCTCCATATTAGTTATATGTGTTCTTATTGATGTTGCTCAAATTGATTAAGTTTCCGTTGAATTGATTGTAGAAGTAGATCAAGTATCTTGCTTTAGTATATTGCATTATCAAGTGATCTACAAGTGGGAATTTCTACATGGTATCAGAGCTAGCTGATTTGTAGAAAAATTCTACATGGTATCGGAACACAGGTGATCAAGGAAGAACAATATACAACAAGGGAGAAGTTGAAGTTTGTGGTTTTTGAATATTGAATTGAGTTCTTATCACATATATTTCACCGATGGCCTTTAGTGGTTTGAGACTCGAATATGCCCTTGATGGCAGTTCGAATTATATAGCTTGGAAGGATCGCATGGAGGTAGTATTAGAAGATAACGGTCTAAAGGACTTCATTGATCAAGAAGTCCAGAAGCCGACTGATGCTACTCAACTGGCGAAATGGAAAAAGTGTGTGGCTAGAGCAAGGAGAATCCTCCTGGAGGGAGTTCGAGATCACATTGTCTCGAGCCCCCATGGGAAGGAGACTCCATTTTGGATGTGGAAAACATTGAAAGATCTTTATCAGAATAGTAATGATCAGAGGAAGTTGGCACTGAAGGACAAACTTCAAAAGATCAAGTGTGAAAAGGGTGACATGATCTCTATGTATCTGAACAAGCTCACCTCATGTAGGGATGAGCTTGGAAGTGTAGGGATCGTGACAGTTGATGATGACATGGTGAGTCTTTCACTCCTCGGTCTTCCTAAGAGCTGGCATAGCTACCAGGACTTGGTTAATGGAAGAGATAAACTTCTAGATTGGGAATGACTTTGGTCGGATTTGATGCAGGAGGAGATAAGAAGAAGCACCAGAGATGGTTCTTCATCCATGGAGGATGAAGAAAATTGTGCCTTAGTGAGTAAGGTGAAGAAGGGGAAGGATAAGGTTTCTCTTTCTGAATCCAGTTCTTCCCATGGTGGGAAGAAGTTTGACAAATCGAAAGTGTGATTCTTTCATTATCATGAGGTGGACCATTTTGCATCAAATTATCCACAGAAGAAATCCAAGAAGGGATCCGGGGAAGGATCTGAAGGTGAGGCACTTGCTTCACAGTTCGAGTTGGATTTCACACTCTTTGCATGCATGGTTTCATCCATGGTGGGAAGTGGTTGGTTTCTTGAAAGTGGAGCTTCCTTCCACATGACCGACGACAAGAGTTTGTTCAGTACTTTGGAGGAGAATGGGTAATGATGAAAGGTATAGTGTCTCAGGTGTAGGCATGGTTATTTTTTAGAGGGAGCATGGAGCTCACCTCACCTTGACCGATGTCAAGTATGTACCAGGCCTGAAGAGAAACTTGGTGTTGATCGTGATGTTGGAAGACAGAGGCTATGGTGTAGTCTTCAGTAAGGGAAAGGTTTTCCTTAGACACATCATCACTAGACAGGTGAAGCAGATCGGTTCATGGGTCAAGAACCTGTATTCTCTTGACGTTCAAGATGCATGCAAAGCCTAGAGCAGTAAGGCAACTGATGGAGACTTGGTGGTTGAGAGGGAGAGTATATTACCTCTCAACATGCAGTGCCAGAAGAAGTCTCAGACGATTGTGGAGGAGCCACGATTGGTGCAGCAGCTTCAGGAGGTTGTGGAGCAGCCACAACAGGGGAAGCTGAGAGGAGATTGAGTAGAGACATCTACTCATGCAGAGACCTCCAGTAGGGGGAAACTTCGAGCCAGGTGGGTAGAGGGATCACATGTAGCCATACCTCCAGGTAGGAGGTGGGGCGATGTGGAGTGATCGTCCCAAGGAGGAGGGGCAGGATCCTTGAGGTACCCAACCTCTTTGATTTTACTTTGCTACAAGATCCCCAACAAGGAGTAGCAGGACAGGCTTATTGGGTAGAGACAGATGCGGATGGAGCAGCAGAGAGAGCTACAGTGCAGGAGTCCCAGGACTATGTGGAGCTAGCAAGATGCAGTAATGCAAGAGGCATAGGTGTGTTGCACCAGTGCAGGATGGCACAAAGAGGTGTGAAACAATGCGAGATGCATGGAGTGTTGCAACAGCTTAGAGGTCAAAGAGGGAGCACTTTTCAGCAGCAGGTAGAGTTTCAGCATCAGAGTATGTTTCTAGCCCAACAGAGAGGTCAATTTGAAGTTTTTTTGTTCTAAGAGTTGTTGGAGCAACCACACTTGGTAGAAGTGTTGCATGCAGAACATTCTAGAGGTACAGGATCGGGTTTAAGTTGAATGCCTTTGTTGTTGAGAGGGAGTGTTGAAAAAAGCAACAATAAATGCTAAAAATAGAAGTGCTAAAAATAACACTGCTATAGATAGCAGTTTGGGTACCAGTGCTGGATTGAGCAATAGGGAATGAAAAATGGAAGTGCTAAAAATAACATTTTATTTTTACCAGTTCAGGATGGATTCCAATTTTAGTCAGTCCCTAGACTAAAAATAGGAAGTAAAATTTGAATTTAATATTAATAGTAGTTTGTAAATTAATTAATTAATTATCCATGAGTTAATTAGTTGTGAAAAAACAAACATGAAGTCTATGTGAGGACATGCAACAGTTTCTCTATTAATTGAGGAATTTATCCATTAGTTAAAGAGATAAGGATGAGTTCTAATTTGAGTTGTAATTAGTTTGCTCAGTTAACTGAGTCAAGTCTAGTTATAAGTGATTTAAACAGTTTGTTTAAATTAATGTGAGTTCAGTTAGTTAATGCATGCTTGCATATAACTGCTACACTTCAGATAACTGAAGATTCTCTCATGAATAACTCATGCATGTCAGTTCATATAGAGACTCACTTGAGATCAGATAAGGGACAATGTACTATTAGTTGGATGAATATTTTTCTTATAAAGGAAGCTCATCCATGATGAGGATTTATCTCCTTCAGGACTGCGTAGTTGGATCAAAGGTTAGTGAGTGTGTGAAGAGGCCAATTCACACAAGTGGCTGCATTGGACCCCAATCAAAATTGTGCAAAGAAATAGGAGGCTTGGAGGGAAGATTAGGAAGTTTGAGAGAGGCCTTTGATTGTCTATGAGCAGCAGAGGTATTGCAGAAGGAGTAGGATAGCTTTTGAGCTGATTCTTTTTGTAATACTGGTTATATTTCCACTTGTATGATAATACAAAGATGGGGTTTTAGGCTGGTGCTTTCCCTTGGTTATATCTTCTGTGTTATGTGTGATTGATTTCTCCATATCAATTATATGTGTTCTTATTGATGTTGCTCAAATTTATTAAGCTTCCATTCAATTGATTGTAGAAGTAGATCAAGTATTTTGCTTTAGTATATTTCATTATCAGGTGATCTACAGGTGGGAATTTCTACACTACCTTCCAAGGCATACTCGAGACTTAAAATGTAGAATGCCATTTGCTGATCCTAAAGTATGTATTGCAAATTCGAATTTCACCTATAATCCAAAACTCAAAACTTTGAAATCTCCTCTATTATATTGTTCTCATCTCTGATACCATGTAGAAAATCTTGTAGATTCACAAGCTCGTGTAATATACTAGAGCACAGGACAAGAATCTACTTCTACTTTCAACCAGCCGAAGCCAATAGATCGATGAAAACAATAAGAACAAAAAGAAGATAAATCTGTTGGCATTATGATTCAGTTTTGGTGCTATGGCTCAGGTGTTGTACTTGATGACAACTCACTCACATGGTAGATATCTGTTCAGGCTCTCAAAATCATAGAAAATGGGATACCCGCAGGTGATCCTAAGAGAAGATGCGGACCCGTAGGTACACCGACCAAGAAGTGCGGACATACCCGCAGGTTCTCCGTTCAGAAGGTGCGGACCCCAATTCACTCACTCCAATGCAGAGAAGCGCACACACGTGGGGTTTCTTATGTTTGGCCCTTGGTATTTAGCCCGTCGATCATGATCCTATGGTTTTGGTCCGTGGTATAGGATCTAAAATATTGAACCCCGGTTTGGATCCCTTGTATTGGTTTTCGATGGTTTTGTCCCATGGTGTGAATAAGGGCTTGCCTATAAAAAGGAAAGGAGATCTCTTGGCTAGACACTTGTGAAATTTGAATATCTTAAGATCTGAAATTTTGGGTAATCGGTTTAAAAAGCTAGATCTAAATCAAGGTGAAATTTGTAAAGTGTAAGGCAGATCTGTTGATAGGTCGTGATCTCTCAGGTGCATGATTAGATCTGCGGATCTGACTGTCTGTGGCACATTGGAGAACTCTTAATTTAGCCCTAACCAGAGGTCCGCAGGAAATCCACGGCGCAGGTGCGGGGGTCCACAGTGCAGCAGAAGGCGCAAGTGCGGGGATCCGCAGCGCAGCAAAAGGCGCAGGTGCGAGGTATGCAACGTAGAAGAAGGCACAGTGCGGAGGTACGCAAGGGAACAGAAGGACCAGGTGTGGAGATACGTTGTCAGGCATACAGTGTAGGTGCGGATTTGAGCAGAGGTACGCAGGGCAGCAGAAGGAGTAGTTGCGGAGATACGCAGAGCAGAAGAAGGATCAGGCGCAGATCTGTGCAGTTTAGACACAGAAGAGCTATGGATATTCACAGGCCTCTATTGGTGAAGTTTTGGACCTTTCTTGAAACATTTGTTGGCTGTCTTTTATCTATTGCTAAAGAGTTCTGGGTTTAGATTACTGGTTTTGCTGATCTGGTTACTGCATTCTAAGAAGTTATTGGTTGATTCATTGGTTGATTGAAAAAGTTGATTGGGTGATTCACATGTACTTGATAATTATTTGATTTTCATGGGTCCAGTTTGAAAATTTATGAAAAGTGGTCCTTGGAAGAAAAGAAGTAGGGGGTTGTAGCTCCCTTCCAGGAGAGACTGGAAAACGAGAGAGGGTTGTAGCTCTCTGCAAGTTGCAGCCTGCGTACTGGTAAAGGACTGCACCAGTACAAAATCATTGTAAAAGAAGTTTCTAATTGAAAGAAGATAGAGACATATTGCAGCAGGTGGTTTTCACCCACATTGGGTTTCCACCTTATATCTGGTGTTCTTTGGTGTGATTATCTGTTTTTCCTGTTCTTGCTCATTATTATATGGTACTGACATACAAACTAATGATCAATATCTGAAGAATAAATTAAAGTATAAATCTGGAAGATACATTGAAAAGAATTTGATAATACTGATTCACCCCCCCCTCTCAGTATTATTTCCAACAATTTGTATCAGAGCAGGTCCTTCTGAAGAATCTTGATCGCTTGGAGGAAGATCCATCATCATGAGCAACTACGAGAGAGAAGCATCTATCAGGCCACCGATTTTTGATGGGACAAACTTTGTATATTGGAAGGTAAGAGTTACTGCCTATCTTCAATCACTTGGTACAGAAGTTTGGGATATCATAGATACAGGGTACACTTTTCCTTCAGCAACTCCTACAGATCCGGTCGAGAAGAAGAAATATGAAACAAATGCAAAAGTAGTCAATACTCTATTAGGATGCCTATCTCAATAAGAATTTGTCAAGGTAATGCAGTATAAATTCACAAAAGAAATATGGGACAAGATTGTTTTGAGCTATGAAGGAGATGAATAGGTAAAACGAGCAAAACTTCAAACCCTCAGGATTCAGTATGAAAATATCAGAATGCACAATGATGAAAGTGTGGCTAACTATTTCCTTCGTGTAGATGAGATTGTTAATTGTATGAAAAATTTGGGTGAAGAAATAAAAGAGGCTATTGTGGTTGAAAAAGTTCTAAGATCTTTGTCCCCTAGGTTTGAATCTAAAGTTTCTGCAATAGAAGAAAAGGAGAATCTTCGAAACCTTACCATGTCACAGCTACACGGGATTCTAACTGCTTATGAAATGAGCAAAGGAGGACCATCAGACAGGAGAGAAGTAGCTTTTAAGGCTTTAGGCAAAGGAGACTACTATGAGTCAGAAGAGGAAGAAGAATTAAATTTTGTCAAAAACCTTCAATGGGGTACAGGAAGATTCAGAGGTAAGTTACCTTTCAAATGTTTTGCTTGTGGGAGAGTCGGTCACTATGCTGCCAAATGTCCTCATAAGGATAAAACTGACAAAGGGAAGGAACCTGTTAGATGGAACAAGAAACAGAATGTAACTAAGAAAAGTTACTACACTCATGAAGATAGTGATGGTCTTTCAAATAGTGATGAAGATGAACGAGGCAATAACTATAAACTTTTAATGGCTTTTGAAGATGATGATTACATGGATGCTATAGATGTGGATGGATTTTATGAAGAGATTTCTAGACTCAAAACATGTTTAGAAGAAAATAATTGATCATTGATACTCTGCAATTTCAACTTGATGAAAAAGAAAAATGTCTCGAGAAAGAATGTGAAATTTTTGGCCTTAGAAAAGAAATTGAGAAAACAAAGGCTCTCAATCTTAAATTTGTTAAAGGATCTGAAACTCTGGATGAGATTATCAATGTACAACGTTCTCCACTAATCAAGACAGGTCTGGGGTATAATGGAGAAGCCTCTCAAGCATCCACATCAAAGAGTTATCTCAATGCAGCAAGGAGGAATGAGCAAAAGCCCAATGGAGATCACCAGGTAAAACAGGGACGAATTACATCAAGAATAAACAAAGACTACCAGGTAAATCAGGGGAAATCCACCTTAAGGATGAACAAAAGCTACAACCAGCCACAGGTAAAATCTTCTCAATTTGCCTCAAGAATGGATGACAATAGAAACTACAATCATTTGGCTGGTAGAATTGATAATCACAGAAGCTTCTTCAGTGGCCAATGTTTCTCTTGCCATAACTTTGGCCACAAAGCAGCTCAATGTGTTGCCTATAAAACAATCATGACTAGAGAAGCTAAAAAACAAAGGAGTATGACTGGGATCACGAAAAGGACCTATAACAACTTTTCGGCCCTTGAAAATGAAATTGAATGTTCTATTTGTAATAACTTTGGTCATGAAGATTCTGAATGCAGGAGCAGGTTTTGGCAGACAAAGGAACAAGCCTCAAGTACCAGAACATGGAGAATAAAGGAACCACAACCAGAAAGATGTGGGATAGCCTTTTATGCAGAAGGACAGGAAAATCAATGGTACATCGACAGTGGATGTTCGAAACATATGACAGGTGATAAAGAAAAACTTGAATCATACAGTGTTTTAGAAAAGGGAAAGAAAGTTTCTTTTGGAAATGATACCCCTGCAATCGTAAAAGGAAAAGGCACTGCTTAGTTGAAAGAAAAGGTCAAAGCTGGAAATGTTTTGTATGTTGATGGCTTGAAGCATAATCTTCTGAGTGTTAGTCAGATGTGCGATCAAGGAAACGAGGTAATATTTCGATCAAATGGATGTAGTGTTCGTGATCTCGATACAGGAAAAACAGTGATCAAAGGCAGAAGAACTCCAAATAACTTATACATATTTGAAGAAGGAAAACAACAGTGCTATTTGAGCAAGGATGATGAACACTGGTTATGGCACCGGAGGTTGGGACATCTAAGCTTTTCACAAATAAGGAAAGCATGAAAATACCAGGCAGTTCGTGGTCTTCTAGATATCAAAATTCCAGACAACACCATATGCAAATCATGTCAGTTTGGTAAGCAAACCAGAACTAATTTCCCTGAGAAGGAAGGATCAGCCAGCAGGCCTCTTGAACTAGTCCATACAGATGTATGTGGTCCATTTAGGACAAGGTCACCTCGAGGAGAAGAATACTTTATATTATTCATTGACGACTTCTCCAGGATGGTTTGGTTAGGACTTATGAAACACAAGGACGAAGCATTCGAAAAATTCAAATCTTTCAAAGCTTTGGCTGAAAACGAATCAAATCACAAAATTAAGTGCCTCAGGTCTGACAGAGGTGGGGAGTTTACCTCAAATGAATTTTTCAATTTCTGTGAAGAAAATGGAATAAGAAGGGAATTCTATACAGCTAGGACTCCTCAGCAAAATGGAGTGGTGGAAAGGATGAACAAAACGGTTCAACAAATGGCTCGTGCTATGCTTGATGATTCTGGAACTCCCGCAACCTTCTGGGGTGAAGTTGCATTTTTTGCGGTTGTTATTCTCAACAAAACAAATGTCCGAGTGAACAGCACTCAAACTCCTCATGAGCTCTGGTATGGTGAGACTCCTTCGGTAAAGCATTTCAAAATTTTTGGAAGCAAATGCTATATTAAGAATAATGATGAACAACTTGGCAAACTTGAACCTAGAGTAGATGAAGGCATTCTCCTTGGTTATTCTCCTCACAGCAAAGCATATAAGTGTTACAATAAAAGACTTGGAAGAATTGTTGACAACATTGATGTGGTGGTTGATGAAAAAGGAAACATTCCTAGGCAAGTAAATCATGAAAATATCGAAGAGGATGAAGACTACCCTCCAAATCAGACTGAAGATGAAGAAGAACCTCAAGAGGCACCAGAGGAACAGACAAGGATAGAAGAGAAGACTCCATCCAGGTATGTTCAAAAGAATCATCCAGAATCTCAAATCTTGGGGCAAAAGGAGGTAGGCGTACAAACAAGAAGAACAATTGCAGAAGCTTCAAGCTATTTGGCATTACTCTCCTCCACTGAACCACAAAATGTAAGAGAGGCATGCAAAGATGAATGCTGGGTCAAGGCAATGGATGAAGAACTTGAGCAGATCAAAAAGAACAATACTTGGGAGTTGGTTCCTAGACCAAAAGATAAGAATGTCATAGGGACAAAATGGGTCTTCAAAAATAAGTTGAATGAAAATGGGGAAGTAATTAGAAACAAGGCCAGACTTGTTTGTACAGGGTATGCTCAATAGGAAGGAATAGACTTTGAAGAAACTTTTGCTCCCGTTGCAAGACTTGAGGCCATCCGAATGTTCCTTGCTCTCTCAAGCTTTCAGAAGTTCAAATAATTTCAAATGGACGTGAAATCAGCCTTTCTGAATGGAGACTTAGAAGAAGAAGTATACATTGAGCAGCCAGATGGTTTCATTCTTGGAAATGATCCAAATCTTGTATGCAGACTGAAAAAGACTCTCTATGGTCTTAAACAGGCTCCGAGGGCTTGGTACTACCGTTTGGACAAATACCTTCATCAACAAGGTTTTTCAAAAGGATCAGTAGATAGCAATCTTTATATAAAAATTGAAAATGACAAATTGCTAATACTTGTTGTGTATGTAGATGATATTATCTTTGGCAGCAATGAAGAAGATATGAGTCAAAGCTTTGCCTTGGTGATGCAGAAAGAATTCAAAATTTCCTTGCTTGGAGAACTGACATACTTTCTTGGTTTGCAAATCCAACAAAATGAAGACGGTATATTTTTGTCTCAAACCAAGTATCTCAAGCAGATCTTGAAGAAATATGGCATGGAAGATGCAAAACTAGTATGTACCCCCATGGTTACAGGATGCAGCCTCAGTGAAAATGATGAATTAGCAGCAGTGCATCAGCCAACCGATAGATCTATGATTGGAAGTCTACTTTATTTGACAGGTACCTGAGCAGACATTATGCATTCAGTGGGAATAGTTGGAAGATTTCAGGCAAACCCAAAGGAAACTCATCTTTAGGCAGTGAAGAGAATTTTCAAGTACCTTCAAGGAACTCAAAACTATGGCTTATGGTATCCTAGAAATACAGATCTCACTCTTCATGCTTATACAGATGCAGATTGGGCTGGAAGCGTGGATGAAAAAAAGAGCACAAGTGGTGGTGCATTCTTTATGGTTTCCAGATTAGTATCTTGGTTCAGCGAGAAACAAAGTTCGATTGCTTTATCTACAGCTGAAGTGGAATATGTGGCTGCTGCATCTTGCTGCACTCAACTCCTTTGGATGATGCAGACCTTGCAGGATTTTCAAATCACTTGTACACCACCTATCTCCATCCTATGTGATAATACAAGTGCTATCAGCATTTCAAAGAACCCAGTCATGCATTCAAAGACCAAGCATATACCTATCAAATATCATTTTCTTCAGGAACAAGTGCTTGAACAAAAGGTCAAGTTGGAGTATGTTCCTTCTAAGGAACAAGTTGCTGATATACTCACCAAACCATTGCCCAGGGAGACTTTTGAATACCTCAGGCAAAAGCTGGGGGTAGTTGATGCATCATCTTGTTGTTGAATCTCATCTGTTTCAGAGATTGTTGGTTGTACATGAGTTTCATATGGGGTATACACGTACATTTGCTGGTTTATGGATTGGTCGAAGATCGAATGGCATAGGTTTAGGGGGAGCATATATTCTTCTAATAATGCATTGTTGGCATTATGGTAGAAGATCTTGGAGGAGAAAGTACAGAAGGAAAACATGGATGCTGATCTAAATATTGCTGCTAATTTGTCTCTATCTCTTTTGTCAAGGTCATTTATGGTGTATGGTGGATTATGGTTCTTCTTGAAGAATTTTTCTTTTGCAAATCTGGTCTATAGTCGGGGGGAGCTCATTCAGAAATTTCAGCAGGCACTCAGGGGGAGTATGGACAGCAAAGGAAGAGAATATCTTGGTCCACCCTTTGCCCTTGATGTCAAAGGGGGAGAATGACTTTGAGGATCTTGGGGTTGCCATCAAGTCCAAAGGGGGAGATTGTTGGCATTATGATTCAGTTTTGGCGCTATGGCTCAGGTGTTGTACTTGATGGCAACTCACTCACATGGCAGATATCTGTTCAGGCTCTCAAAATCATAGAAAATGGGATACCCGCAGGTTATACTAAGAGAAGCTATGGACTCGCAGGTACACCGACCAAGAAGTGCGGACATACCCGCAGGTTCTTTGTTCAGAAGGTGCGGACCCCAGTTCACTCACTCCAACACAGAGAAGCACGCACACGTGGGGTTTCTTATGTTTGGCCCTTGGTATTTAGCCCGTCGATCATGATCCTATGGTTTTGGTCCGTGGTATAGGATCTAAAATATTGAACCCCGGTTTGGATCCCTTGTATTGGTTTTTGATGGTTTTGTCCCATGGTGTGAATAAGGGCTTGCCTATAAAATGGAAAGGAGATCTCTTGGCTAGACACTTGTGAAATTTGAATATCTTAAGATCTGAAATTTTGGGTAATCGGTTTAAAAAGCTAGATCTAAATCAAGGTGAAATTTGTAAAGTGTAAGGTGGATCTGTTGATAGGTCGTGATCTCTTGGGCGCATGATCAGATCTGCAGATCTGACTGTCTGTGGCACATTGGAGGACTGTTAATTTAGCCCCAATCAAAGGTCCGCATGCAATCCACGGTGCAGGTGTGGGGGTCTGCAGCGCAGCAGAAGGTGAAGGTGCGGGGATCCGCAGCGCAGCAAAAGGCGCAGGTGTGAGGTATGCAGCGCAGAAGAAGGCACAATGTGGAGGTATGCAGGGGAACAGAAGGACCAGGTGTGGAGATACGCTGTCAGGTAGACAGTGCAGGTGCAGATCTGAGCAGAGGTACGCAGGGCAGCAGAAGGAGTAGTTGCGGAGATACGCAGAGCAGAAGAAGGATCAGATGCGGATCTGTGCAGTTTAGACACAGAAGAGTTGCGGATATTCATAGGCCTCTATTGGTGAAGTTGCAGACCTTTCTTGAAACATTTGTTGGCTGTCTTTTATCTATTGCTGAAGAGTTCTGGGTTTAGATTACTGGTTTTGCTAATCTGGTTACTGCATTCTGAGAAGTTATTGGTTGATTCATTGGTTGATTGAAAAAGTTGATTGGGTGATTCACATGTACTTGATAATTATTTGATGTTCATCGATCTAGTTTGAAAATTTATGAAAAGTGGTCCTTGGAAGAAAAGAAGTAGGGGGTTGTAGCTCCCTTCCAGGAGAGACTGGAAAACGAGAGAGGGTTGTAGCTCTCTGCAGGTTGCAGCCTGCGTACTGGTAAAGGACTGCACCAGTACAAAATCATTGTAAAAGAAGTTTCTAATTGAAAGAAGATAGAGACATATTGCAGCAGGTGGTTTTCACCCACATTGGGTTTCCACCTTATATCTGGTGTTCTTTGGTGTGATTATCTGTTTTTCCTGTTCTTGCTCATTATTATATGGTACTAACATACAAACTAATGATCAATATCTGAAGAATAAATTAAAGTATAAATTTGGAAGATATATTGAAAAGAGTTTGATAATACTGATTCACCCCCCCCTCTCAGTATTATTTCCAACAAAATCAATGGCACATAACACAAGATGTGTATGGGGAAAGCCACCCCTCAAAACCCCACTATCTGTATTGCATATATCAGAAATATGGGTGAAGATACAAAGCTTGTTCTCACTAGAAAAATTCCGCACAAGCATGCTCAACTCTCTCAGCTCACAATCTAGGACTTGGCTAACACTCATCCAATTCTGCAACTCTCCAAGCTCCTAATCTCTTACATAATTCCTAGGATGAATAGCCCGTATTTAAAGGGAATCCATGCTTCCAAAATTGAGCAATCCAAACATAGGATCAATCTCTAATGCATGAATGATATTTACACTACAGTAAATAATACCACTGATAGTACACTGTCCCTACACTCTAGTATCAACTGGGTCTTTCTCAGAATCAACATGCATGCGTTTCTCTTGAGGGAATCTTCAGTTAACTAGAGTAACACTAGTGGATGCACTAGTGCACCAACTGACTGTTAGTCCTCTATTAGTTCCAAAAATAATTTAGAACTAATTTAACTGAACTTAACTTAGTAAACTGAGTGATCTAATTTCCAACTCAATTTAAACTCATACCGGACCCCTACAATTTAGGGAGAACATATACATGACTACAAAAAGACTTCCAACTCAAAATTCCTAAGCTAATTAAGCTAATTAAACTTAATTAACTATTTACAAGTTGCTATGAGAATATAATTTGATTTTAATTCTCAGTTTAATTCAAGGAAAAATTAAACTAGAATTTCTTGTTGCCATTTATCAACAAATTAAACCTCCATAGGCTACTGCTAAAGTGGTATTTGTTGGGGCCTTTGAACCAGAATTTGGTTTCACTCTCAAAGAAAGGAAGGCTCGCTCCTTAGACCAGATTCAAATAAAAGATTTTGAAGTTGAAGAAAATTTCACTTCTACTAGGAAGTGGAGAGGCATGATTGATCATGTAGAAAGGAGGAGAGGAAAAGAAGAAGCTAGCTCCTCAAGCCAGGGGAAGGAAACCCAAGAGAAGAAAATGGAGGAAATTAATAAATTGATAAGAAACCTATCTAATAAGCTCATGAAGTTGGAGCTAGAAAATAAGAATCCTCCCCAACAAAATCCACAAGCCCCTAACCAAGGGTTCAATCCTCAGTACAAGAGACCTCCCTTGCAAATTTTGCAGAGGGAGAGAAAAGAACAACAAGACCACATTCAACCCCCATTATACCTAGAGGATGATCTAGAAGAACAAATACAAGAAACTAGTGAGGTTCAAGAAAATATATTCTCTTCTTTTTCAAATGAGGAATATGAAGTTGAAATACATGAGGAAGGAGGGGATGATTTAGATGCCCCACTGGATGATGGTGAGATTGATGATTACTGTAGGAAGTTTGTGGACTTCATGCAAGCACAACTGCATAGGAAATATGATCTCAGGTCTTCTAGAAAGAGATCTAGAATGCAGGACCAAAATGAAGACCCCTCTCCCCAAAATTCTCCTAAATCAACAGAAAAGGGAAAGAAGCCTTTAGACTCAGTCTTACCCAAAAGAAGGAGTCCTTAGATCCAATCTGTCATAAGTCTGAAGCTTCTAAAGTAGAAAAATCACCCTCACCACCCAAACCAGTCTGTGATAAGGAAAAATAGCTCGTTGAGGTTGTCATAGCTGAGAAGAGCCTTGTCATCTTTAATCTCCAAAAAGAACTTGAGAAGGTAAAAATATTTGTCCCGCTGACTGAATTGTTAAAACAACCAACTTATAAAGCTCAAGTTTCTTAGTTTATGTGTCCATCCACCACGACCCCCCTACATGATAGTTTGAATCTCCAAGAAGAAAGGCCTATGGTTGTATTTGGACCCCACGTTGAAGAACAAGACCCTTCCACCACCCCTTTTTATGTTACCTTGGTAGTACATGACCTTCTGCTACATAATTGCATGTTAGACTTAGACGCTTCTCATAACCTAATGCCTTTATATATCATGGAGCAATTGGGGCTGCAAATAACTAGACCATATAAAGACTTGTATTCCTTTGACTCCAAAAGGGTAAAGTGTCTAGGTATGATTAAAGATTTGGTGGTGAATTTGGCTCAAATTCTTGTAAAAAGTGTAGTGATGGATATTGTAGTGCCAATTAGAGGAAATTTCAACACTAGCCACCTAAGAAAAATAAAAATTAATAAAATAATGTCATGTAAACAGTTTTTTAATATATCATTTTTATTATTGTATTTTTATCAAAATTACCCAAATAAATGTCACATGTATCAAAATCACTATAATATATTCCATATTTATTTTAATTTATTAGCACAATATTTAATAAAATTTAAATTAAAAAGTAAATTTAAAATTTAATCTAAATTTAAATTTAACTTTAAAGTACCCAAATTTAAATTTAAAATTTAAATTGAATTTAAATTTAAATTTGAATTACCCAATTAAATGCCACTTTTATCAAACTAACCTTATATATATTTATATTTAAATTAATTTATTAACGTAAGTTTTAATAAAATTTAAATTAAAAAAGTAAATTTTAAATTTAAATTACCCAAATAAATGCAATTTTATGAAAAAACTGTATATATATTTTTATACTTAAATCAATTTATTAACACAATATTTAAGAAAGTTTAAATTACAAAATTAAATTTAAAATTTAAATTAGTTATGCGTCATTAAAAACACACTCAACCCATATTTTACCCTTCATTAAAAATATTCTCAATATTATAAATTTTATAGAATAAGATATTAATTTTACTTTTAATATTTAATGTAGTTTTGGGTCACTTGGGCACCATTCATACTTAAGGTAGGTAAATTATATTATTAAAAAAATTGACGGTGCCTAGTCACACCTGTATCTCTTTTGAATTTTAAAGGATTTTGATTGGCTTACACATTATGACATGGAAATTCAATGTTAACTTTTTAAAATCAAATTTACCCTATTTGCACTGACATCCATGCAAGGTTTGGTATGCTCTTATCAAGGTCATGGGGGTCCAAGATTGGAGGGTCCATTAAATTGGATTTAACTTATGCTACCATCCCTGTATTCGGTGGAGAAGAAAGACGACTGTATAGAGAATCAAGGTTTGTTAAGATAGTTACAAGAGTTGACTGTTTGAATAATGCTCTTGTGTATGGTAAAGAAAGAGAGTTCTCTTGCTTGTTGTTAGAGGAAGATGATCTGATCTTGGAAGAGACACAAGTGCAACCTTTTGTCCAACTAGATCAATAATTTCTAGATTGTGATAAGGTGTGGAAGTTATACTTTGATGGTGCTTATTCCCAGGAAGGAAATGGGGTAGGTGTGTTGTTGATATCCCCAAAAGGCAGTTTGATCCCTCTCTCTTTTAAATTGGAATTTGAGGCCACCAATAACGTTGCTGAGTATGAAGCTTTACTCTTGGGCCTGCAAGCTGCAAAAAATATGAACATTGAGTGCTTGGCTGTGTTTGGAGATTCGGAGCTAGTAGTGAAACAAATAAGAAATCAGTGCCAAACCAAGCATCCAATATTGAAGGCTTACCATAATGAGGTCTGGGATCTGATTGATAACTTTTTCTTAGCCTTCAACATTCAATTCTTCCCCAGAGAAAGAAATTGAATGGTTGACTCCTTGGCCATAGTTGCCAGCAATTTTAAACCACCTCAAAATCCACTTCTTAGGTATGAGGTTGAATTCATATATAGGCCCTCAATACCAGATAATGTCAGACATTGGCAAGTGTTTGAAGATGAGCATATCAAACACTTCATGGAAGTTATTAGGGAATTCTCAAATTTAGTAATTGACCAAGGGGATGAGAAGATGATAGATGAGTAGCAGGCTGGTTGGGAAGAAACCATTGCGGGGCACAAGATTTTACAACTGAAGGGTAACACTATTCCTCGGGGTTTGGTTCCCCTGGAAATATTGTTTAACTCAAATGATGTAGCTACCAAACCAACCAACAAGAAATTGAAGAATAGGTGGAGGATTGCAACATCGGTTCAAAAAGGGATCCCCAGATAATCAAGCTGGAAAAAGGAATTTCCCACGAGTACAAGCAAAGGTATTTGAACCTTTTTAGAGATTATAGGGATGTGTTTGCTTGGTCGTATGATGATTTAAAAATGTTTGATACTAATATTATTCAACATAAGATTCCTTTGAAGAATGGGGTGAAACCATATAAGAAAAAGCTTAGATATATCAATCCTCTTCTACTCCCATCCATTGAGAAGGAAGTAAGGAAATTACTCTAGGCAAAAATCATTGTACCCTTGAGATATTCAGATTGGGTGGCAAATTTGGTTCCTGTTAGGAAAAAGAATGGAGAGATAAGGTTGTGTGTGGACTTCAGGAATCTCAACAAAGCCTCATTAAAAGATAATTACCGGTTGCCTAAAATGGATTACATCTTACAGAAGGTAGTAGATCAGCTCAAATGTCTATGATGGATGGATTTTCGGGATACAATCAGGTTCCATTGCATCTTGAAGATCAAAATAAATCTGCATTCACCACACCCTGGGGGACCTTCATGTATGCTAGAATGCCATTTGGTCCAATAAATGCATGAGATACTTTTCAAAGAGCAATGGATATAGCATTTGTGGGAGAGCAGGACAAGTTTGTAGTAATTTACCTGGATGACATTATTGTCTTCTCTAAAACAGATGAGGAACACATTGAACACTTACAACTCACTTTTGAGAAATGTAGAAAGTATGGCTTGTCCTTGAATCCTAAAAAATCTTAGTTTGCTCTAAGTGAGGGAAAGCTATTAGGGCACATAGTAGCAAAAGAAGGGGTGAAGATTGATCCCAAGAGGGTGGAAGCCATAAAAAACATTCCCCTACCAAGGAATAAGAAAGAGGTTCAAGTCTTTTTGGGCAAGATTAACTTTTTGAGGAGATTCGTACCTAATTATGTTGAGATAGTAAAAGAGATCACAGAAATGTTGAAGAAGGACAATGAAGTAAAATGGAATTTAGAGTCTCGGGAATCCTTCTCCAGGATTAAAATGGATTTTGCAAAATCTCCTATATTAGTTAGCCCATGACTACCTAAAACCATTTTTCATTTTCTCTTTTGCTTCTCCTCATACAACGGTTTATGCCTTATTGCAAAAAAACAATGAAGGCCATGAGAAACCAATAGCGTTTTTCAACTAGGTGCTACGGGATGCTGATTTAAAGTATAACATTTTGGAGAAGCAGGCCTATGATTTGGTCAAGGCCCTGAAGACCTTCAGGATGTATGTCTTGTAATCATGCATAACAACTTATGTTCCTACAACAACTATGAAATATATTCTGGTACAAGGGGACAATGAGGGAAGAAGAGGTAGATGTATTTCTAAAATCCAAGAATATGACCTGGATATCAAACCCACGAAGCTAATCAAGGGGTAGGGATTAGCTAAAATATTTTCTAAATCAAACTTCCTAGCCTTGGGTATAAATTTTTTGATAAATGAGGAAGAAATCCTAAGAGAAGTGGAGCAGAAAAAGGTCAAGATCTCAATGCAGAAAATCCAAATGAAGTACCTCGTTTCTCATTGGTATAAACACATAATCCATTATTTAATTTTTCTGAGTTGTCCAGTCAATTTTGATAAATTTAAATACAAATCTTTGAGGCTACAAGCCCAAAAGTTTGTCATTTTAAATGGCCAATTGTATTGGAAAGACCTAGTGGGGATTTTTCTTTTATGCCTGGTTGAAGAAGAGATCCATAAAGTGATAGATGAGTTCCATAATTGTGTGTTGGGGGGGGGGGGGGGGGGGGGGGGGGGGGGGGGGGAATTATAGTTGGAGAGAAACAACCCATAAAATTCTCAAAGCAGGTTTCTATTGGCCCAAGCTGTTTGGTGAGGTACATGCATATGTTCGAGCCTGTGAGAAGTGCCAAATGTTTGCTGAAAGGAAGAAATGATCACCTTTTCCTTAATCCTTGTTTTCTTTAAATAACCTTTCAGATAGTGGGGCTTAGAATTCATTGGGGAAATACACCTGTCCTCCATCAGTTAGCACAAATGGATCCTTACGACCACTAGTTACTTCACTAAGTGTGTGGAGGCAGTCCCAACTAGAAATGTCACCGATATTGTGGTGATCAAATTCATGGATAAGAATATCCTTGCAAGGTTCGGTTTCCCAAGAAATATTATCACTGATAATGCTCAAGTTTTTAAATCTGCCAAGTTTTTGGGTTTTTTCCAGAAGTACAACATCATTGTGGGTCACCCCACCAACTACTATCCACAAGGGAATGGACTCGCTGAATCAAAAAATAAAACTTTGGTAAGGATTCTAATTGTTAATTAATTTAATAATTTATTTTCTATGGAAAATATCAAATTAATCACACTGCAAACTTCACAAATAAAACTGTGGAAATAAATAGAAATGGAAAATGAGAAAATACTAGCACACACACATAAAAATGACATCGTTATTTTTGGACAAATGTCCCTGGAAAAACCCAAATTGGGCAAACAGGTGTAGCGATTGAGGGTTTTATTATTATGCAGCAGTGAAATTCTGAGTACAATCTATGGACTCCCAACTAGAAATCCAAACAAAAAGAAAATTTGGCCAAAAATATTTAAGGGAATTTTCCTTCTTCCACAAGCAACCTTGACATAACTTCCCTTCAAAAAATCATCCTCCTGGAACCCTCACGCTGGCTTTTGTGCAGTGCTTGCATATACCCTTCGATGTCTAGTCCGAAACTACCTCTTGCTAAGGGAAATGATTCTCTGACCCTCTGGAAGAATTTCCCAGCCTCTACAAGCTTAATCAAATTTTCCTCCAACCAAATCAAATTTCTCCTATGAAGCAACTGTGCAGTCCTCTGTGCCCACGGGGCTTTGGATTGATGGTGAATGGGTGCACTGTTAAGGCACTCCTTGCGATAGGTCACCGGTTCAAATCCCCCGTGGGTACTTAGGTTAGTCTAAAAAAAAAAAAACTGTGCAGTCCTCTGCACTGCCTCACTAGGAATAACTCGGCCTCTTGTTGTTGCCTCTCTAGATCTATAAAAATTCCTCTGGATCACTGTCTCTACTTTCTCACTAAACTCTTTGGCAACTGATTGCTGCTTCTATGGAAAATTGAATTCTCCAAGTGACTCTGCTGTGTTCTCCATCACCACATCAATCCCTTCTTATATCTTCCTGTTGGGACTCCAACGAACAAGATTAAATCTTAATCAATGACTCAGATAATTTCTGGATCGATCCGTGTGAGTTTCTACAGAATTCTCACCTTGAATTAATTAATTCTGATTAATTAACCAATTTTCCTAAGTTTAGACTTAGGAAACATTAAAAAAATTGGTTAATAATCTAATTAATTCATCTCTAGGTGGAATTTCCATAAAGGATTTCTAGGCGTTGGATATTTGATGTATTCTAGTCTCTCCTTCAAATTTTGTGGCTATAACACATTTGATGCTATAGAAACTAACATTTAGGGAGAATATTAGTTTTAACACGCGATGGAGTTCTTTCTCCCCTTCTTGTGACAACCCTAGTTATAGGAGGAATGTTGTCTTCTTCAAGCAAACTAGGGGTTCAGACAATGAATTGAGTCGCCAGAGGAATATTTGTAATGTCATCAATGAATCAGTTCCTTAATGATTCACAGGGAGGTAAACTTATTGCCTCCTGGGAAACAATGCCAAAATTTTTACCACACAATCTAACAAGGGCCCTAGGAGGGGTACCTAAAGGAAAACTACTAGACCCTATGGTAACAATGGGACAAGGACCCACTGTGACCTTATTCGATGTCCCTTTCTCTTTATGAACTTTCACCGATGGGAGGAGTCCTAGTATAGAGGAAATCACTAGGAGGATTAGGACAATGATAAGGTACAATGTTATTTCCAAAGCTCATTCAAAGAAGAGGCTCAAATGAAGGCTTGCTTTCTTCAAAAACAATGTAAGGGATCTCCAAGAAAATCTTATTGGTAGGAGGCATAAGACCTATATAATAGGGATAAATCAATATGGTAGATATGCCTAGATCAAGGCTTCCTAAGGAAGGAGAAAGACATCTCTTGGGGTTTTGCGAGATGGTTATCATACAATGATTGGGACCACAAGAGAGATCTAGTGGGTGCCCAAACTAGGCTAAGGGTTTCAAAGATTGACGAGAATATGATTCCTTAAGGAAAGTAAGGGTAGGATAGGCCAATGAATGGTTAAATTCAATGAGGTTTTAAGTAAGGTTGACCTATGGGAAGCCACTAACAAAAGAATCCTAGGATTTGTAATGATGTTGCAGCTAGGGCTTGGGTATCTCTAGATATAACCATGCAAATTTGCTCAAATTTTGAGGACACCAAGAGGAAACCCTAGCGCAGTAGTGGAATGAATCGCTCTTCAATTGGGCCAACCTAATGTATTTCGCATTAGGCCCTAGGAGAGGTCTAGTATTAGAGTAGAAAAATGTGAATACAGGTAAAATATTTTAAGGGTGACCACCAAGAATTTCGAGACCTAGTGCCTTACAATTGGAAAAATGGAGTCAAGAGTTATTTTGATCCCAAAATTTCTCTCAATTAAGGAGAGCTAAGCAACCTCGATAGCCCTAATGATGCGGTAACTAGCTACTACAAGTGTTTATACTTCATTTAATGTTTGATGGAGTTTCAAGGCAATGCAATGTGCAATTAGACCTCTAGGAACATTCATTCACTTAATATTTAACATGTAATGCATGCAATCCTTCAAATCCCAATGTTTTCAAAATTGCCCACTTAAATTAGGGAAAAATAAAACGTGACAAACATTCCATACATTAATCATGTAGCATTTTAAAGAAAATAGCATGAAAATAACACTTACAATAAAAAGTGAATGTATTCATCCATCAAGACATCAAAGCAAAGCTCCAAAATAAGATAGCAAAGTTTCCAAAAATCAAAATGCATCCAAAACATACAATTAGTTCTTTAATTGCAAGTTTGAGTTCTTTTCACAAGAGAAATAGAAATCCAAGTGATAATGATTTACAAATTAGGCCCCACTTGTATTTATATGAGCCTATAACAATTCGAATTGGTCAAATTAGCCTACTGAGTCCCTAAAATGACTCTAACGTGCAAAATAATAAATCTATTGGTGACAAGCCCACCAAATAGCTCCAAAGAAAAATGATAAGCCTATCAAGAGGGTCGAAATGTTAGAACAATAGTGAAAATGGCCTTGAAAATCCTAGAAAAGTCCTCCATGTGCCAAATCAAAGAGGAGGGCTCTCATGAAGATGAGCAAGGTGTTGGCCCCTTGGTTTCCAAGCAAAACATCTGTGGTGCTCTGAAGTGGCTATGGGGCACAGTGAATGGTCTCATGGGTCTCCAACTAGATTAATATGTCAATACTACATCCATAAGGGATAGAATGATGATACAAGCTCTCCCATGTCTCCCTGGCTGAGACAAAACCTCATATAGGCTCTAGATCATATGCCAAGTTTTTAGTGCAAGTTTATAGTCGGACTGGCAATGTGGTCCAAGCGCATCATCATCTTTGCATGGGTGGGGCAATAATAAGCTAAATATGGTGTTGAAGGATCCCATGGTATGGTAATCAATGCTCTAATGTGGAGAAGGCCCATGGCTCTCAACACTCACCCTACAAGTGCCATCATGACACTCTACGGGGCTTGGATCCTATATAGGGAGGCCAAACCCAAGACGAAGACCAACCTACAATCCTGTATAAGATCCAATGCATATCCTCTCCTTCTAGTACAACAATTCATTGGTGCAATTGAGCAAATGCGCTTAAAAATCAAGTAATCAAGTGGACACTTCAAAGTGGCATGCCCTTCCATAATGGGCTTTAGAATGTATAGGTATCCCCAGGCTTAAGAGGGAGTTAGTAAAGGATCCTATTAGGTGGTTTCAACCTCTAAGGGAGTGATAGGTCATGGTACATCCATAAAATGGTAGGTGTCATGTGAAATAATGGTGGAATGGAGTGATGTTAATTTTAGATAACAATGGTATGTTATATGCTTAGCACAATTTACTTGATTGTTCTTTAGCAACCCAATAACAATTTTAAGAAGAAATCACATCAATCATTAATCAGATTGACAATAAATGAAACTAGAATATAAAAACATATTGAGAAGAAAATTCAAGACAAGAGGACACCGGATTTGGTGAATGCCAGGGAAAATCCCCAATGTGGGGAAAATACTTTGATCAAATATTCTTATTATTATTCGATAGCTCAATAGAGAGAGAGTACAAAATTCAATTTGACTTGCCCAAGTCAATGTCAAAACAACCCTGAAAATTCTACAGTCAACTATAGTCAAACTTCAGCCCTAACCAGAAAGTCAACGCTGGTTAAAATAGCAGTAAATCTTCCTTGAAGCAGGACGATCTTCCTTGGTCAAGCTCGGCTTGATCAGGAGGTCAACTTCAGCCCAAAAAAAATCTATCAAACTCGATCAAAGGAGAGATAAAATTTGTTCTAATTTTCTGCAATCAAACAACAGTTAACCCTGAAGTCAAATCTCTAGAACTCCTTGATTTTTGTGCCTAAAAATGCAGCCAAATGAGATCTAACTTCTGCCCTAAAAAACACAATAAAAATTGGTCAATAAGGCCTCGGTCAATGTTGGTAAAACCTATTCTGAAACTCTGAAATTTCGCTTTATAATTAGCCTGGAAAACTCATCCTTCTTGCTACACATGTGTGAGAGAGAGAAGTTGTCCAATAGCTATATGAACCAATGAGAGAAGGAGAGAGAATGATGTGTGTGATGATGTCTAAATGAGGAGAGAGGTCTCTTCTATTTATGCACTTTTTTGTGGGTGAAGAGACACATCCATTGGGCTTCTTGAGCCTACATTAAGTTGAGGTCAACCTAAACAATTTGTACATGTGAGAGAATAAATTCAAAATCACTTTTGCTTATCTGAATGAGATGATATTTATATCAAAATTGGACCTCTTGAAAAGAGGAATTCAATGTAATAATCATCTCCATCATATGAGTTTTCCCAAGGTGGAATTTGGCCCTAGTTTCCGATTTTAACACTCCCTCTCAACTAGGGAGAATTCCACCTACCAATCCATCTGTCATCATCATGCTATCATGTCGTCATGTACCATCTTTGCCATCACTACTCTACTCTGTTGAACCATGAAGTAATAATGAAGAAGAAGTGATAGAGAGTAAGTCACAAGACCTTACCACTCTCCACTGACAAAAGTCAGTCCCTGATCTCAGATCAAGTTGTTGAACACCATGCATACTAGTCATAGGGAGTACATAAGTATACGATGCATCCATCGATAGTGTTATGGTCCCTAACCACTTTTCCCAACTCATTAGCCAGATGAGAGGTACTTCCCATGAGTCCCAGACTCCATGGGTAGTATTTATACTATGGCATTGACAATAGGAGGTGAACCACTCATCCTGCTCATATACCATAAGAGAAGGCGAACCACTCATCCTATGCATATGTCAATCATAGGGGAAGGTGAACCACTCACCCTACATACATGTGTTCGCAATCGTAGGGGAAGGTGAATCACTCACCCTACACACATGTCAACCATCATGGGGTATCACAGTGGAAGGTGAACCACCCACCTTGTACATAGCACACCACTAGGGCAAGGTGAACCACTTACCCTATGGTTGCTCATAGCTCCAAGAAGTACCCCAAGCCCCCAGGAGCTCCCAGGAGGGTCTTTCCATGAAACCAAGTCTCCCTTGGAAGGTTAATCATTTGACCTTACCTAAGGGCTTCGTGAGGATATCTACAACCTGCTCATCTATCCTGATGTGTTGGAAACTTATTGCTCCCCATTGTACCATATCCCAAATAAAGTGGTATATGATATCAATGTGCTTGGAGCGGTCGTTGAATACAAGATTCTCTTAAAGGTGAATCCCACTCTGGTTATCGTAGAATATCATGGTGGTATCCATCACATGCTCAAATTTCTCACTGAAGAGCT
The DNA here is from genome assembly GCA_031772625.1 of Pinus tabuliformis. Taxonomy (NCBI): domain Eukaryota; kingdom Viridiplantae; phylum Streptophyta; class Pinopsida; order Pinales; family Pinaceae; genus Pinus; species Pinus tabuliformis. The sequence continues at coordinate 1,404,414,321 of CM062820.1, read as the reverse complement.
TCCTCAACCAAACAAATTCACAACAGGTCATACTCGTAGTAATGTATTTGGCCTTGCCAGTGCTTAAAGCAATAATTTTTTTCTTCCTGCTCATCCAAGATATTGAAGAAGACCACAAAGAGAAGAAACACCCAGAAATTATCTTATGATCCATCACACTACCAGACCAGTCAACATCTGTATATCCATGTAGCCTCAAATTCCCAACAGTGTATCTCAGTCCATAGTGGATTGTGCCCCTGAGATATCTCAAGAGATTCTTAGCAGCAATCCAATGAACGTGATGATGCTCGACCATAAATTGAATTGTGTTCACAGTGAATCATATGTCTATATGAGATTTTACCAAGAACATTAGGACCCCCACAAGTTATCGATACTCGAAAGGGTTTACTAATCCAGGCCCAACGACACTTCCACATAACTTCTTGAAGTTGAGTTCCAGCGGAGTAGACAAAGACTTGCAGTCCACCATCACAAATCTGTCAAGCAACTTCACAATGTATTTTCCTTGAGAAAGGAAAATCTCACCTGGCTTTTTCCAAACCTCTAACCCTAGGAAGTAGTGCATCAGTCCTAGGTCCTTCATCTTGAATTCGAAAGCCAACTCCCTCTTTCATTGACAAATGAGAGGGTCATCACCTGTCAAAAAGAGATCATCCACATAAAGGACCAGAATGAGAGGCCTGTCCTTTTCAACCTTGAAGTATAGGTTCGTATAAACATCACTCCTTATAAATCCAAGCTTCATAAGATAGCTATCAATCCTCTCATACCAAGCTCTAGGGGCTTGATTCAACCCATAGAGGGCTTTCTTCAACCTGCATACATCTGTCTTTCGATCTTGAACTTCGAACCCCTCAGGTTTCTCTACATACACCTTCTCCTTAAGTGAACCATGCAATAAAGAAGTTTTGACATCCATTTGGTGTAGGCTCCATTATTGAGAGGTAACAAGGGCTATGATAGAATGGATAGTGGCAAACATCTCATCTTATTTTACTCCACTTTGAGAGAAGCCTTGAGCAATGAACCTGGCCTTGAACTTTTCAACACTCTCATTAGCTACATGTTTTATTTGTAAATCCATTTTGAAGTGACCATTGACTTGTCCTTGGGTCTAGTAACCACATCCCAGACATCATTCTTCATGATCGATTCATATTCCTCATTCATTGCATCCTTCCAAACTTGGTGCTTCACAACTTCTTCGAATGTACATGGCTCAAATTGAACTATGGTACTCATAACAGCTAAGTACCCTTGGTACCTGTTCGGCTTCTTTCTTTCAAGAAATGTCTCCTTTGGTGCAACATGTCTCTCGACATCTTCAAGATTATTTTTGAGCCACAAAGGTCTTTTTCTTGAAGTAGAGGGCTCACTAGGAGGTGAATCAATGGGATCCATCAGATCTTCAACACTGGTCATCAAATCATCTGTCAGAGATTCATCTTGCTTTCCTACATCATCATCATTGTCCTTCCTAAGGATAAGAATATCTTAGACTTTCCTAAGGGAAAAATCTTCATCGAAAGTCACATCATGACTTATTTACACTTCTCTTTGACCAAGCTATAGCCCACAAACGTTTCTTTCTTCCTAGATGAATTTAGATTGTTTTTTTTTTCTCTTTTGTAACATGAAAATATGCGAGACAACCAAAAATTCTAAAATGATAAACATTAGGTTACTTATTGGTGAAAACTTCTGCGGGTGTCTTGAAGTCCAATGCTTGATGCAGGTATCTATTTTGAGCATATACAACAGTGTTGACAGCTTCTCCCCATAAGAACTTCGGTAGGCCTTGGTCATGAAGCATGTCATGGGTGGCTTCTATGATAGTTTGATTTTTCCTTTCGGCAACACCATTTTTATCAAGAGTATATGCAGTAGTGGTCTCCCTCTTAATGCCAACTTCACTAAAATAGTAATTGAATTCATTTGACTCATATTCAATTCCATTATCGGTCCTCAATATTTTGATCTTATTCCCTGTTTGATTCTTGACCAAGGCTTTGAAAGAGAAAAACATTTGAACACTTTTTCCTTCTTCTTTAAGAAATAGATCCATGTTTTGCGAGATAAATCATCCAAAAAAATTTCATAGTACAAGTATCCTCCAAAATATGTTACGGGAAACATACTTGATAGATCAGAATGGACCAATTGAAGAATATCGGTAGTTTGATTTTCACTTGAGGGGAATGGTTGCCTTGTATTTTTTCCAGTTGCACAACCTTGACAAACACCTTCATGATCTATGTTGAATTCAGATAGACCAGTGAACATCTTCCTTACATCAAGTAAGGCTTTGTAATGAAGGTGAGAAAATATTCAGTGCCATAATTTAGATTGAAGAGAAGTATCACAATTCATTGCTCCCAAAGGACTTCCTCCAACCTGATAGAGACTTTCAACCCTAAATCCAAGTGTAAATGCATCTTTCAGGTTGCTTTGCCAAACAAGAACCTTCCCATCAATGAATGTCACCTTGAAACCTTTATCTTCCATCGCAACAATAGAAACCAAATTTTTTTTCAGATCAGATACATACAATGTTAGGTCCCTATAATACTAGTGATTCCCCCTTTACTATTGTAGTTGTATCCCTTATTAATATTGTCATGCCCCTATTGTCCCCATATTGTTATTACTGTGCCCCATAGAATCCCTCTATTGTTATTTTTGTGCCTTTATATTATTATTGTTAGGCCGGCTTGGTTATATTGTGACCCCTTAGACTCCTATATATAGAAAGGAGGTTTTGTCATTTGTATCATCCAAGAATTGTTCATCTGTGTAATGTAAAGGAGGTTTCCACCTCGAAGGGGCTGAATTTTAAGGCGTTGATCTATCTTTTCTATCTTTTTGTGAGCTGGTTTCATAACATTTGGTATTAGAGCTTTGGACTCTAGGGTTTCACTGCTCAAAACAGGTCACCGTGGAATTTGCGCTATAACTTTTTTTCTGCGATGTCTCAGATGCTAAAAAAAAACCCATTTGGGCCAATACCGTTCTGAACCTCAGGTCCAAATTTCAGAACTTTTTGCGCTATATTTGCGGAGATATGATCTAAGGAAGTTGGCCTTTTTGCAGACTCTTGAATTACATTCCAAATAGGTGACCTGGGGAAAATCCTCATAAATTTTGCTTTGAGCATCAAATTAAAATTTCGTAAGAAGTTATAGAAATAGGACAGACTATAGTATCATGTATATATTTTTTAGATCCGAAGGTCAAAACAATGACATGTGGCACTTCATACAAGTTCGCTCTTCTGAAAAGGTATATAATCAGGTCATCTTGGGAGATTGTGCATAACTCTTCCTTGGAGAATCTAAATTTGATTAGACTGGTGGCATTGGAAAGAGGATGAAGAGGGCTACTACAGGTCACAATTTCAGAATTGGATGATTTGAAATTACAGAGATACATCAGATTCAATATTGAGCTCCTACAAAGTGAAAAAAGGTGTGTAGTTTTTTTTTATTTAATTTTTGCATAAGCTTTGTTGGAAAAATTAGTTTGAAGGAATTCAAAGGGCATAGTAAATAATTATTATCAATAATCAATGCCCCGAGGAAAGAAAATGCAAACACCTAGAAAGCAACCTGAAATCTCTAGCATGACCCATGAAGAAGAGGAAGAAATGCAACATGATATATCAAAATTACAAGACCAAGTGCAACAAATGTCACTCGCACAAAAAGTAATAGAATCTAAGATGGATGGTTTAAAGAAAGATGTAGAAGCTAAGATGAATGATGTGGAAGCTAAGATGGACGATTTGAAGATAGATTTGAAGACCGATTTGAAGATAGGCATCGAATATTTGAAGACAGGCATGGAAGATTTGAAGATAGATTTGAAGACAAATTTGACAAAGTTTCTACAAGGAATGCTTACTAATGGTGAAAGGGTAGTAAAGGAAACTCATGATGAGAACAAAATAAATGTTAATCATGATTTCATAGACTCTAATGTTGGATCGAAGAACCACCATATTCCAAAAATTGATATTAGGAAGTTTGATGGAAAGGATCCCGCAACATGGATACTACATATGGAGCAATTTTTTGATCTCCATAATGTGCAAAACACACAAAAGGTACGTATTGAAACTTTATATTTGGAACCAAATCAGTTTGTATGGTATCAATAGCTTTGCTCTCATAAACAAATTGTCACTTGGGCAATTCTTATGGAAGAAATGACAACACATTATGAGGATACAAAAAGCAACACCTTTTTTTGCCAATTAATAAGTCTCAAACAAAAGGGTTCAATGATGGAGCACATTGAGGACTTCCAAAAATTGACCATAAGGGTAAAATATATTCCAGAGGATCATAGGATTGATGTGCTCATAGGGACTTTAAAGGATAATATCCAACATGAGGTTCGCATTTGGGAACCTGATTCATTGGAGAAGGCATTCAGGTTAACAAGGAAAATGGAAAGCAAAATTATGGCAACCAAGAATCCTACCACTCACAACTATAAAGATGGAAGTGTTGTTACCCCTAGCCTTCCACAACCTATAAGGTTGACACCACAACAATTGGAAGAAAAAAGAGCAAAAGGGCTTTGTTACAGTTGTGATGGCAAATACACAAAAGGTCATAAGTGTGCTGAGAATAAATTATTCTACATAGATTGTGAAGAGGAGGAAGAAAAGGAACAAGAAATGTCAAAAGAAGAGGATATACTCCAGGAAAAAACTCGAGATAAAGAAGTAATGAATCCAACCATATCTTGTAATGCATTGGCTGGAATTACCACTCCCCAAACTATCAAGATAGAAGGACATATCAAGAATAAAAAGGTAATAGTGTTGATTGATTCAGGAAGTACCCACAATTTTATTCATTGTAAGATAGCAAAAGAATTGAATTGCTTCCTATATCCAGCACCAGAGTGTCAAGTGATGGTTGCAAGTGGAGGAACCATAAATTGCTCTGGAAAGTGCCATAATATCAAGCTATCCATGGGAGAATATGTATTGAATAGCCCAATGCTTTCCATTCCAATGGGAGGTGCTGATGTTGTACTAGGAGTCCAATGGCTACAATCCTTGAGTACAATAGCTTTTAATTTTCAAGAACTTTTCATGAAATTTTCTATGGAAGGAAAGGAAGTTGAATTAAGGGGTATTGCAGGGAAACCAAGAAAGATAATTAGCTCTAACGGTATGACAAAGCTTCTAAAAAAGGAACAAAGAGGTGTAATTGCACAATTATGTTTGCTAGATGTTTCCACATCGAAATCATCTATTTCTCCAGATCTCCAAAAATCCTTGGACAATCATTCCAAGGTATTTGAGACTCCCAAAGGTCTCCCACCTATTCGTGATCATGATCATGCTATTCATTTGATTCCAAGAAGTGTTCCTCCAAACATCAGGCCGTACAGATATCCCTATGCCCAAAATAGTGAAATTGAACGTATGGTTGCAGAAATGCTAGAGGCTGGTATAATTCAACCTAGTCAAAGTTCTTTCTCTGCTCCAGTAGTATTGGTGCACAAGAAGGATGGATCATGGCGCATGTGTCCAGATTATAGGGAGCTCAACAAGCTCACTATTAAAGATAAGATTCCCATTCCTATCATTGATGAATTATTGGATGAATTGCATGGATCAATTTACTTCACCAAGTTGGATCTTCGTTCAGGATATCATCAAATCAGAATGAAGACTGAAGACATTCTGAAAATAGCATTTAGAACTCATGAGGGTAATTATGAATTTTTGGTCATGCCTTTTGGCCTTACCAATGCACCTTCTACATTTCAAGGTTTGATGAATTCCATTTTCAAACCCTTCCTTAGAAAATTTGTGTTAGTATTTTTTGATGATATACTAATCTACAGCAAGTGTTGGAAGGATCATGTTGAACATGTTGACAGGGTGCTACAACTATTGGAGGAGAAACAATTATATGCAAAAAGATCCAAATGTTTCTTTGGAGTACAAGAGGTGGAATATCTGGGTCATATTGTATCTCATGAAGGTGTTAAGGTAGACCCTAGCAAAATTAAAGCCATTAAGGAATGGAAAATCCCCACATCCATAAAGCATCTATGAGGATTTATCGGGTTGACAAGGTATTATCGCAAGTTTGTTAAGAATTATGTGAGAATAGCAGCACCTCTAACAACATTATTGAAGAAAAATGCATTTTCATGGACTCCAGAAGCAACAAAGGCCTTTGAACATCTTAAAGAGGCAATGTGCCAAGCACCAGTCTTAGCTACACAGGACTTCACAAAAACCTTTATTGTGGAATGTGATGCTTCAGGAAATGGAATTGGTGCAGTTTTAATGCAAGACAAAAGACCCATTACTTTCGAAAGTCGTCCAATCAAGGGAAAGTTTTTACACAAAGCTATTTAGGAGAAGGAAATGTTGGCAATACTACATGCACTTAAGAAATGGTGACCCTACCTAATGGGAAGACACTTCAAGGTAAAAACAGATCATGATAGCCTTAAATACATTTTAGAACAAAGATTATCCTCTGAAGAGCAACAAAAATGGGTCACAAAGATGTTGGGTTATGACTTTGAAATCATCTACAAAAAAGGGAAGCAAAATGTTGTGGCAGATGCACTCTCAGGAAAGGATGAGGATGTGGAAGCATTGATGTGAACCATTTCTATTATCCAACCAGATTAGATAAACAAAACAAGGGAGGAATGGAAGAATGACAAAGATGTGTGGGTACTTATTCGAAAGTTACAACAAGATTCCAGTACATCTGATACATTTAGCTGGAAAAATGATTCATTATGGTACAAAGATCGCTTATACCTCTGTAAGAATTCCCAACTCAAACAAAAGATTCTTATGGAATTGTAACATTATCCCTTAGGAGGGCACTCAAGATTTTTAAAAACTTACCATAGGGTTAAGAAGGAATTTTTTTGGGATGGCCTTAAATCGGATATTCAAAAGTTTGTGGCGGAATGTTTGGTTTGCCAACAAAATAAAGTTGCAACAATTAAAACCCGAGGTCTATTACAACCTTATCCATTCCAAGCCAACGTTGGGAGGAGGTTTCAATGGATTTTATCACAGGGTTACCCAAGTTTGAGGGAAAGAGTGTCATCATGGTGGTAGTTGACAGACTTACCAAGTATGCACACTTTTGTGCATTATCACATCCATTTAAAACCAGTACAGTTTCTACTACATTTATGGAAACAATTCAAAAGCTACATGGAAACCCAAAGATTATTGTAAGTGACAGAGATCCCATTTTCACTGGAAATGTTTTGACATAATTATTTTCTTGTCTTGGTACTCAGCTAGCTCATAGCTCATCTTATCATCCTCAATCTGATGGGCAAACTGAGATAGTAAACAAATGTTTGGAAGGATATCTTCGTTGCTTTGTATCTGATAAATAGACACAATGGGTCAAATGGTTGCCTCTGGCTGAATGGTGGTATAACACTTCCATACTACAACAAAAATGACCCCATTTATGGCACTTTATGGATATCAGCCACCATCCATCACATCATATTTAAGAGAAAATTCTAAGGTTCAAGCAGTGGAACATCACATCAAGCATCAACAACAAGTTCTCCAACTCTGAAAGGATAACCTCGTGTTGGCGCAGAATAGAATGAAACAACAGGCAGATCAACATTGCAGCGAAAGAAGTTTTGATGTAGGTGATTGGGTATTCCTACGGCTACAACCATATAAACAAATGTCCCTCAAGCAAGCTAAGAAGGATAATAAATTATCACCAAAGTATTATGGTCTGTACAAGGTGTTGCAAAAGATTGGTACTATGGCATACAAATTGGATCTTCCTGCAGCTTCTCAAGTGCACCCAATTTTCCATGTTTCATGTTTAAAGAAGGTTATAGGCGACAAGCTCCCAGTTCAAACAATATTGCTAGAACTTGATGAGGAAGGAAAAATTATATTGGAACCAAAAGCAGTCACAGAAACAAGAACTCGACAGCTACGAAATCGATCAATTTTGGAGTATCTCATCAAGTGGAAGAACTTATCCACTGAAGACTCCACATGGGAGGATGAGAATTTTATACAGAAGTATCTAGAACTACTCAAGCATTGAGGACAACACTTTTTTGAAGGAGAGGGGCATGTTAGGTCCCTATGATACTAGTGATTCCCCCATTACTATTGTAGTTGTATCCCTTATTAATATTGTTGTGCCCCTATTGTCCCCATATTGTTATTACTGTGCCCCATAGAATCCCTGTATTATTATTGTTAGGTCGGCATGGTTATATTGTGACCCCTTAGAATCCTATATACAGAAAGGAGGTTTTGTCATTTGTATCATCCAAGAATTGTTCATTTGTGTAATGTAAAGGACGTTGCCCCTCGAAGAAGCTGAATTCTAAGGTGTTGATCTATCTTTTCTATCTTTTTGTGAGCTGGTTTCATAACATACAACACTTCTTGTAAATGAAGGGTTTTACCTTGATTGAAGTGAAGAGTGATAGTCCCAATTCATTTCATGGGATAGGTGGCATTATCCTCGAGTATGATCTCCATATTTGTCTTCTTTTCAACCAAGTTTGAGAGGGAATCCTTGTACCCAATGAAGTGACTTGAAGCACCACTATCAATCAACCAATGATCCAATGTATCCAGAGGAGAGGTAGTGGTGAGGGAAGAAATAAGATTAAATTCTTTTTTCTTATCTAAAAAATTAGTTTCTTCATACCTGGGGTTTCTCGACTTCTTGGGAGGATGACCATTTCCATATCGAGAAATGGGAGAATTCCTCTTTCCTTTGTTGTTGAACCTGTTGTTCCTTTGATTGCCATTGCCTTTAATGTAATTTTTGTGGTTTTTTTTTTCATCATCCCTTAGAGTATCATTCTTGTGAGGACACTCTCTAGCAAAGTGGCCAAACCTGTTGCAATTGAAGCATATTCCTTTTCTTCCTTCTTTGAATCCCGACTTAAACCCTTGACCTTGTCTTCTTGGACCATCATTATTCTTTCTTTTAGCATGGGAAAAGAAGGTAGTAGGATTATTTCCATTTGAGGGTTTATCTCTTTCCATCCTCTTGATTTCTTCTTGAGTGCATCTAGCCAATAATTCATCAAATCCCAAAATCTTGTCATTGTTGAGAATGGTAGTGTTAAACACATCCCATTCTCTTGTAAGGACTACAAGTGCAATAAGAGTGAGCTCCCTATCACCAAAAAATTCTCCAATAGATAGGATATCATTCTTGATTTCAGTGGTTATCATGAAGTAGGATTGAATGGATTCTTCTCTATCCATCTTGATGTCTTTCAACTTGTTCTTGAGAAAGAGAACTTGATTTTCATTATTTACTTTAAACATCCCAACTAGCTTGTCATACATCTCCTTAGATGTTTCCAAATCAGAAATATAGGCAATCAAAGGCTTGTGAATAGAATCAACAATAATTTTCTTAGCTTTGATATCACCTTTCTTGTATTTTATTTTAGTAGTAGTGGGTGCATTTGAACGAGGCTCCACTACTCTTCCTTTGACATAGTCCATAGCATCATTCTCTTCCAAAGTCAAATCTAGAGACATATTCCATGTATGATAGTTGGATTTGTCCTTAATCTTTTCCTTGGATTTGAAGTGAGATGTAGTTGTCATTGAGGCTAGTTTCAAATTCTTTTCCAACAACTTCCCTTAGTGATTGTTTTCCTCACTCTTGCTTGGGATTTGTCTTCTCCTGAACTCTGAAACCATGTTAATTTTAGATAGCAATGGTATTTTCTATGATTAGCATAATTTACTTCAATGTTCTTTAACAACCCAATAACAATTTTCAGTAGAAATCACATCAACCATTAATCACATTGACAGTAAATGCAGATAGAACATAAAAACATATGCAGAAGACAAGCCAAGACAAGAGGACACTAGATTTGGAGGATGCCAGGGAAAAACCCTTTGATCAAATATTATTATTATTGAATAGTTCAACAGGGAGAGAGAGAGAGTACAAAAGTCAATTTGACTTTCCCAAGTGAATGTCAAAACAACCCTGAAAATTCTGCAGTCAAACTTCAGCCCTAACCAGAAAGTCAACGCTGGTCAAAATAGTAGCATATCTTCCTTGAAGAAACTCGGTCTTCCTTGGTCAAACTCGACCTCATAAGGAGGTCAACTTCAGCCCAAAAAAACTCAGTCAAACTTGGTCAAAGGAGAGATAAAATCTGCTATAAGTTTATGCAGTCAAACAACAATTAACCCTAAAGTCAACACTCGAAAACTCCTTGATTTTTATGCCCAGAATGCGGCCAAAGGAGATCAAACTTCTGCCCTAAAATACATAGTCAAACTTGGTCAATAAGGCCTTAGTCAACGTTGGTAAAACTTGCTTAAAACTCTAAAATTTCACTTTGCAATTAGCCTTGAAAACTCTTCCTTCTTGCCACACATGTGAGTGAGAGAAAAGTTGTCCAATAGATGTATGAACCAATGAGAGAAGGAGAGAGAATGATGTGTGTGATGATGTCCAAATGAGGAGAGAGGTCTCTTCTATTTATACACTTTGTTGTGGGTGAAGAGACACATATTGGGCTTCTTGAGCCTACATTAAGCTGAGGTCGACCTGAACAATTTGTGCATGTGAGAGAATAAATTCAAAATCACACTTCTGCTTGTCCGCATGAGATGATATTTATATCAAACTTGGACCTCTCGAAAAGAGGAATCCAATGCAATAATCATCTCCATCATATGAGATATCCCAAGGTGGAATTTGGCCCTAGTTTCCAATTTTAACAAGTGAGGTAACAAGGAAGGCTTTTTTGTCACTCAAATTGTATAGGCACCATGACAAAGGCTCGGGGAAGGGGTTTTCACTCTAATCCCTGCCCACTCCGTTATAGCTATCTACCAACAACAGGCTATGTGGGTTAGTGCCTGTGGAAATGAAATTATGAAAGACAAGTTGGGAACCAACTTGTCTTGGAGACACAGTTGAGACCAGTGCCTTATGGAGTCAAAATTCTTGCTTATTACAAATTAAGACCAAGTAACCATATGGACAACTGTTGCTTAAATTATTAACTAACCTATATTCTATGAAAATCCTAAGACCTAGGTGTAATGCAAGGATATTAGTTACTTTTAATTATATGCCTAGTTTAAATGGAACCTCTCTCTTAACTCTTTTGAGACTAGTCTTTAGAGTAGGTTGTGGTATGAGAGCCAACAGGAAGCAAACGAAGGCTTGATTAACGATATCTCCCTTTGTGTTCCAACCACCCAGTGCTTTCAGCGCTGCAGAGACTGTGGCTCTTACGACTGTAATTTCACTGGTTTAACCACTAGAAAGGAGTTTAATCCCTCAAGCCAGGTGAGAAAGGGTCGCTCTAGGGGTCTATCAACCAAGCTTATGCTGGGAGGTAAGTTATTAGTGCAAGATAAGACTAGGATTCTTATGCAATGGGATGGGTGAGATTCTTAGTTTAATATTGAATTAATGTTTAAGTACTTTTAGTTATGATTGTTAAATTTGGAAACTAGGGCCAAAATCCACTTTGGACAACTCATTTGGGAGAGTTAATTGCAAAATTGAATTCCTATTTTCGAGAGGACCAAAATTGACCTAAATATTGTTTTGTAGCGGCTACAACAACCCTCCAAAATTTTGCCTTAGCTTCATTTTGGAGCCTCCCTACCAACCATCCTCACCAGCATGTCTTTCCTTGTCAAGTACACACACTTCAGTGATTTTCTAGCAGAATGCCAGCCTGTGCATGAGAGCTTGTTTCATCTCCCTCATAGGTTGTTTCTTCGTACTTGGTCCAATTGCAGGCTGAGAGGCTCCCTCAAGAAATTGCACAATTCTGGAGGGAAACCAACCTTCCCTCTAGAAATTGCGTAATTCTATTTGGCAACCTGCTGGGCTCCATAATTGCACAAATCTTCCTATCACCCTCCACTGGAAAAATTGTGCAATTCCTCCCAGCACGACTGCGCAGCCTAGGAATTGCGTAATTCTAGGCAGCAGTCAGCTGCTCAGCACAGAAACTGTGCAATCCTTCTAGGAAGCTAGCCAAGCTCCCTCCCAGAAATGCGCAAATTTTCACCTCAACTGAGTAGACTGATGCATGTGTCATTGAGTTGATCAGTTCCACCCGGGACCGAGAAAACTTAACTTGCATGCATGGGCTGCTTTTTCCCGGAATAGAAAAAGAAACATGCAAAAAGAATCCTTAGATTTTAGGGAGTTAGTTTTAGTAGCTGGAGGTTACATGAAAATATCGTTTTAGAATCTTTCCTCCAAGTGTTTCTTTTTCCTAGATTTGTGTCATGCGCATCATGAGCCTCAAACTTATTTATTCGACACATCATAGCTCATTTCTTCACATCGATCTTGGAACTCTGACATCCCACAACACATCTAGGAGTCTTCGACACATCCAGCTCAGCTATTCACAGGTAAGTCCTCTTAACTTGTATTTTGCAAGATTTCTGTCGCTTTTTGTGTTTTCATTTGTGTGAGTGTTGTTTAGTTGACTTCTTTGAACAATTGTTGTCATTTACATGCATACTAGCTTGTACTAGAACCATTTCAGTTTTAGTTAGCATCTCACTGCTTTCGCATGCATGAAACTGTTTTACACGAACGGTCATCAATTCGGCAACTCGCTTCACCCACATGCATGTTGTTCTATTTTATGAAACTTTCATTCACTCTTTGCATGCACGATCATTCACTCCTAATTACACTTAGTATTGACATGCATTCACATTCACATTTGATTTCAGTTACCCGTTGGCAGGTCTGGGTAGCCTTGGCCCAGACTCTGCCTCACCAACACAACACTGTGCAATCCTGAGAGGAAAGGCTCTATCTTCCTCTCAGAAAATATGCATTTCTACCCAATGACTGTCCTCCATTATTGCATTGTGCAATTCTGAGGGACAGTGACTATTGGCCTAGAAAATTGCTCAATGCACTCACTGGGCCTGCAAGCATTGCCAGCTGAAATTGTGCATTGCAAAATTCCAGCAGCCAGCAGGCCAGCCTGGATTGCGCATTGTGCAATTCCAGTAGCTAGCCAGCCTCCCCAGATAGCCCAGACTACCTTTTGTGTAGTTTTGGTAGCCAGTCTCCCAACCTCCCAACAAAAATTATGCAATTCTTGTCAGTCAATCCCCAGGTATGCCGCATGTCATTCCTCAAGTTTGCTTTGGTTTTCGCTGACAAATTTCTTGCCATGCATGTCGTTTTGTCTCCAGATCTAGCAGGTGTTCATCTACCTCTTAGCAGTTCAAGATCAATGGCCTCCAAGAGAGCAGGATCAAAGGACACTAATGAAAGTGCAACTGGAGTAGCAGTTGAGCGAGTGTCTACAAGTCTACCAATCTATGAAGACACCAAGCTGATTGTAGACAAGGACATCAAGCTAAAATGGAAAGAGGTCAATGATGCATTTGCAGGCACATTTGGGGAATACCTCGAAGACCACCAAGTCTATGTGAACATCCACAAGTCCGGCTTGTACCGGATTGCATGCAGGTATCCTGTGCTCCCATGCGCAAACATGATACATTGGATCATCTTGCACACTGATCCTGAGACGATGACATTGAGCAATGTCAACAGGATGGAAATTTCTACCTTCAGGGCACAGGATTATGATGAGATGTATCATATGTTGAATCCTGTGATCACCATGGAGACTCCCTTCAACATACCCAAAAACAATGCCAACTCTAGAGATATCTTGATGAACTGGGTGAAGGAACCGGCTAAATTCAAGATGACACCCAACCAAGTCTACAAGATGAAGATACTGAGGAAGGTGTATCAATACTTGGCCATATTTGCATGTCATTTGTATGGACAAGAAATCACGTAAACCTTCCCATAGAGTTGGGCGATCGCATTGGACCAACTGGTCAGAGAAGGCAAAGCATGCAACTGGTCTGACATGTTGGCTCATCAGCTGAAGGAATAGGTAACAAGGGCTCTACAACCGCCCAAAGGTATGCAAGAAAAATTCTACATGTCTGCCTACATCTTGGATGCAATTTGTGCCCATCAGGAATTCCTGGGCTTGAAGTGGGCATGGAAATCGTTAGAGACCTCTGTGAACACTTATTGTAAGATGTTTTCCAAATGCAGCTTTAGAGGATTTATCACACAATTGTCCGATATTTTGTCACCCCGGTTTACAAGATGATATTCAAACAGGATCCACCCTACATGTTGAAGGCAGCAATGGAGGCACTAATCGACATAGCTGATTGGTATGCCTCACTATCCGGCACCTTCATATGGATGTACAATGCATAGAATCCTCCACATGTTCTACCGAAGTTTTTCTTGGACAAACTCGTCATGCAGGAAGTATCATATCACATTTCAACAGGGTTATTAGCTAGGTTGCACCGGAAGAAGAAGGCACCTTGGCCCTCTCTTCCGTTGCAGATCAGGTTTTACAAGATATAGACTTTCAAGCATGTGGATGTCGAAGTAGAGGAGATGAAGAAATATCCATTCGATGCCCAAAGTTACAATCTGTATGACCCGCATTGTCTTGTGAATAAACATTGCACGAGAGTACAGTTTAACTGGATCCATGAGGCATGTCATTGGGTGAAGGAAGACCCATAGAGATATTGTTACAATTCCTCCAGACTCAATGAACCATCCAACCTCGCTCTGGAATGGATAGTGAAGCAGTGTGAAGCAGCATCCCAGAGAGCACCAGAAGTAGCAACATTAGAGGTAAGCATATCAGTGCATGACAAGGACAAGAGGAAGATTGTCGACAGCATGGAGGAAGATCAAAGTTGCAAGTTCCGAGTAGACCCACTTGTGCAGAAATTAGGTTTGGAAATAGAGGCAAAGGGGCAACAACGCAACAAGAGAAATGCGCAAAGGCAGAGGGAGAAATGGAGAATGGGGGAAACAGAGAAGGAGTTTCATGAGTTGAAGGAGAAACTCCGGAAGGAATAGGAGCTGCACAAACAAGAGAAGGAAGTGCAACAACATAGGTACAAAAGGGGGTGTGACTTGCACAGACAGATGAAACTATGCCTGTATAGGTAGTAGACTCATTAGAACAACTGGCATCAGATAGACAGGGTGAACCATCGCAAGAGCAAGACTTCACTCAAGAGATAAAGAAAGCACTTGAACAGATGGATATGGAAATGGTACAATAGGAGTTAGTCTTTAGAGCAAGACATCGACCTCATGCCTCACCACCAAGAGGTCAACCCACCAGCTTCATTGCATCTAGAAAAAGAGAAAGTCCCGAGCAACCAAGGAGACACTGAGATCCTTGGAGATAAGCTAAAAGGAGAGATGCACAACATCTCATTCGACGAGTCTCAACATAGAGTTGTGCAATCTCGCAAGGTGTCGACTCCAGAGGATCATATATCGCATGTGTAGTTTGAGGAATGCGTGATTGTGTTTGACGTGCGCAAACATCCAACAACATTGGTCGATGCTACCAGAGCATATGTTGAAGCCACTAGCTCAAGTGTTCACTTCCTGATAGCTGAGAACGAGCGAATGGCGAAGGAGCTACAAACGATCAAGCAAGGAGGGGAATTGGTTACAGCATCCGCCTGAGCAAAATTTAAGAAGGAAATATTGGATGAAGTATTATCCCTTAACACATTCATGCAGGTATTATATTCCAAGTTTGGTACCATGCATAAGGCAATCGTCCATCTCAACAGGTGGCAGTAGAGATGTGCTAGAAGATCACATATCCTGTCGAGCGTGCATGCTGATGTTGATTACATGCAAACATGGACGATGAGATACAAGGGAGCCCCACTACACTTACCTAAGATGATAAAGTCCAGAGGGGTCAAGCTGAAGGCATGCATCCGGAGGCAGATTTGGAACTATGAAGATCTCCTGCAGCTCATCACTAGTCTACAAGATTCCCATGTGTTATCATTCTGATGATTTTTTCTGTAGGTTTTAACCCTGTACAGAGATTACCTGCATACGAATTCTAAAACATAGAAAATAAATAATGTGAGAGCAGAACACATAAAACACATATACACGGAGATTTTCCCCTGGATCCAAAAACCGGGAATACCAGCTTGATTTTTCATTATGTTCTTTTCAATGTTATAATACATATTTATACATGCCGAAGCATCCAATACCATGGACCGAAAACCATCGCGTCCAATACCATGGACCAAAAACCATCACGTCCAAAAAACATGTGCGAAAATCATGCACAAAACCATAGGTGGGTCCGCCCAACCTAACATAGGGTCCAAAACCAAAATTTTCTAGGGCGCTGCCCTGGACCCCATAAAGTGGGGTTATGAGTGCCCCTCAAACCCCCTGTTAACTACGTGGAAAGAATATAACACAACCCAACAAACCCAACATTCTCCCACTTCTTGTTTTCTTTCCACAAGGGGCCATAAGAGAGCTTAGTCATTTTTCCAGCCCTGGAATGCCCATTGTATCTCTACACTAGGAGAACTTCTCAGAGCTCACAGATTTTGTCAATGCATCTGCAACATTGTTCAAAGTGTCCACCTTTACCAGTAACACCTTTTTGTCTTCTATCATATCCCTCACAAATGCTTTGTCTTTGAATGATATGCAGGGTTCTTTGCCAATAAAATTGCACTTTGGCTGTCACAGTCTATCCTTATAGCTTCATGTACTAACCCCATACTTGAACACAATCTCTGCAACCAAACTGCTTCCTTGCTTGCATGAGTGGCTACCATGTATTCTACCTCTATAGTTGACAGTGCCACTACAGATTGTTTCTTACTCATCCAACTGACTGCACCTCCAAATAGGTTAAACACATACGCACTTGTAGATCTTCTCTAATCCAGATCTCTAGCCCAGTCTGCATCAACAAAGCTATGAATATCCAACACTTTGTTCAATCCTGGTATTCCTTGGTAGCACAAACCATAATCACTAGTGCCACGCAAATACTTGAAAACCTGCTTCACTGCTGTCCAGTGCTCCTTCCATGGTTTTGACATAAACCTGCTCAATACTCCCACTGCATGTGCAATGTCTGGTTTAGTACAGACCATTGCATACATCAGGCTATCGATTGCACTTGCATATGGAACATGGGACATGTCCTCTTCCTATTCTTATGTCTTGGGACACTATTCAATAGATAACCTCACACCTACGGGAATAGGAACCTTCACCGGTTTACTATCCTGCATATTAAACCTCTGCAATATTGTCCTGACATACTTCCTTTGGTTTAACCAGAGCTTCCTCTTTGCCCAATCTCTTTTAATTTCCATGCCCAAAATATAGTTTGCAGCACCAAGATCTTTCATGTCAAATTTGGAGGACAATTGGGTCTTCAAATCCTGGATAACTTCTTTGTCATTTCCAAGAAACAACATATCATCCACATACAAGACCAGATAAATAAAACGACCACCAATTAATTTAAAATACACACAATGATCTGCTTTGCTTCTGGTGAAGCCAAGTCCCCGTATAAATGTATCAAATTTCTGATACCACATCCTTGGTGACTGTTTTAACCCATATAGAGACTTCTTTAACTTACATACCAGTTCTTTCTTACCCTTTGTTAGCGCTTGAATTTGGCCTCAGGCTAAAAAAGACAAAATCCAAGGCAACATCAAACCACTTAGCCTCGTAGCTAGCCCTACGGGGCAGGAGAGGGCTCTCTCCGGGTCTATCTCGGCAAAAGGTCTTCAAAGGGAGGAGATGACCAATAAAGAACACTGATTTTAGGCTAGTAAACTGATAGGGAAAGTTTGATTTTAAATTTTTTAGAGTTTTGTTGGAAAAATGAGCACAACAATTTTGGGTGCGGGGATGAGACACAGTTTTTGCAGAGGTCTTGTTGGGGCAAGGTAGGAGATTGTATTGATGCCTTTGAATTAAGTGAATGGATAGAAATGACCGGTGAGGAGCTAAAGAGAGCAAGAAACCTTCGAGAGTTCTCTTTAGACAGAGGAAAACATAGATATTAAGCAAACTTAAAGGTAGAGCATATAAGTTATGAATTCTACCTTAACACTTCATTTACTTAATGTGCAGAAAAGAGAAGTAGGAAAATGATACACATAACACACTTACAAGTACATGAGAGAAGCACACCATCAACACAAAACAACACAGGAATCCCAAATAGTGCTGCAAAACCCTGGTCTTTCCTTTGCCAAAATTGCAGAGATACAAAGAGTAATACAGTCTAAGCTTATCCCTCAAGAGTCCAACCATGAAAATGACTAAGAAAATACATAATATAGGCAAGCTAACACACTTCCTTGCCTCTAGGGGTCGAGCTCATCATCCTAGGAGCTGTTTCAACCAATTCTAAACTGAGCACTACAATCTAGGCAATCAAAACAACTTGCCTCTATAAGCTAGGAAACCAATTCATTCATTAATTTTTTGCCATTTTATGAATGAATCTTCTAGAATAGGTAAAAAGTGTCATGTCAATCATGAAATTACATCAAATACATCAAGGGGGATGAAAAATCCAACCAAAAAGTCAAAACTAGTCACTGCTGCGTTTTCCTGTGCTGAAGATGCAAAACTGGCCAATTTCCCCAACGCGTAGCGCGCCATTTCCCAACGCATAGCGCGCCTTTCAGGCCACTTTTGAGGCACTTCCCGGCATCCAAATGAGGCACAAGTGGGCTTGTTGGAAAGGTCTGGATGTCTACTCTCCAGCCCAAGTGGAAGTTCTCCATTTGGTGGCCATTTACCCCTCCAAAATTTCAATCTCCCAAGACTGCTTCCTGTGTATCCAAAAAGTGGCAGAAGCTCATTTTTTGCTTGTTTTTTTGACCTTTTGGGGGCTCAAATCTTCATGAAACTTCTTGGCAGTGGCTGAGAAAGTGTATTTTTCCACGAAAAATCCAAAAATGTTGATTTTTCCTGAAATGGACCTCCCCAACTTAAGGGTAGCGCGCGGCGCGCTACGCGTTGAGGGCAAAAACCTGTGTTTGGCACAAAAAATTCAAAATTGACCAAAATTGCTCCAAATTTCCTGAATTTTGAGCTGGAGGTGTATCATTGAGCACCATGCTCCCTCAAAGTAGCTTCAGCCAAAATTTGAAGCGGATCAGGCCTTTTCCTCCGTTTTAGTGCCTTGGCCAAGTGTGCTTTGAGTACCTTCATTTTTGCTTTGCATACATGCATGCGGGCCCAATAATGGTTCTTCATGTGGCGGAGCATGTCTTTGTCCCTATTTGCCTTTGCTATCAACCTCTCTAAATGTGTGTTCACCTGAATGAGCATAGAGCTTTGCTCCTTAGGTGTCAAATCACCGGGTCTCTTGCGAGCCAAGTTCTGGTCTTCTCGGATCCTCTGCGACTCATCAAGAGAGTGTTCATCCTCTAATTGCTTGTTGCGCTGCTCTAAATAATTAATTGTCCAATTTTCCATCTCCAACTTTTGCTGCAACAAGTCATTTTCAGCCCTTAGTTGCTGGATGATCTCCTTTGACTCTAGGCTAGGAGAAATGATATCAAGTTCAACAACATCTATGCCTGGATCACCTGATGGCCCCTCATCAATCTTGGGCTGCTTGCCTCTCTCTTGTACCTGTGATGCTGTCGAAAGCGAGGCCCCTTCCACCTGATGTGGAGATAACACTCGTTGTGCTGATGAAGAAGGCGAGACCCCTTCCACCTGATGTGGAGATAATACTCACCGTGTAGATGCAAATAAGGCCCTGTGGCCTCTCTGATATGTAACATAAGGAGGAGTGCTGACATGCTCTAGCTCAGGAATATCAAACTGCTGTGAAGGCCCTCCCTCATCACGGACAATCTCAGGAGGTGGCTGTGGCACCATGAAGAAATCACGAGAAATGAAATCCTCCCAAGCAATACCCTGCTGTGCCAACTGATGCATCACTATGATCTCGATCAATGCATAATGATATATACTTTTGAGCTACTGTGCGGGATTCTTCCTTTGCACTACGGGCACCATCTTCTCTATATTTCGGCACATGAAAAATGGAATGTTCATCATTCGTACCCGGGTGAAATGCATCAACAAACGGATATGGTACGAATATAAACGTGAAAATCTGCCCTCACAAGTGAAATAACGCATAATGAGCCTCATCAAGGGTGCATACTCATCCCTTAGGAATCTGAAAGGAAAAACAGCAGTAAGGTGCCTCATGCATCCAGGTTTGATGTATGGTTGATAATGAAATTTGCCTAGCAGCTTGCGCTTGGTCCACTCTTCCCCAACATTTGGTATCCCGGTAGCTTGAGCAACCATTTCAGGTGATAAGGTGAAATCCACTCCTGCAAGGTTCACATGGCCATTGTGAAAATGTAGGACAAACAAGCGGACCAGCTCTCTATGGTGTTGAATTTGTGAGATCCTCTCACAATATCCAAAGCATGATTGATATCGAAAACATGACATTGCAAGAGGACAAGCTTGCAAATGAGCCAATGAAGTGGGCTCCTCTCTGACATGCCGACCACCCTTACCACCCTTATGATGCCTCCTTGGCACTTCTACCTCTGGTGATGAACCACTGTCATAGCTCTGCTCATAATCTGATTCGGTTTCTGACATGGTTATGAAGGCAAGATGATTGAAATATATTGCTGACTTGGCACCCAATTAACTGCTTTTTGACTTTTTCAAATGCTGTCACCAAGGGGACATAAATACAAGGGAATTGTTAGGGATAGGGGAACATGTGGGAATTAGGGAGAATAAACACAAAGAAGGAATTTAGGGAAAACAAACATGGGAAATTACCAAATTATGGGATTTTAAAGTGAAGTAGGGTTTTAGGAATTAAATATGCTTTTAGGAATTTTAAAGAGGAGAATGATGAAATTTCAAGGGAAAATTTGAGGGAGAAAAGTGATGAAAATGAGGGAAAAAGGAATTTACAAAGGGCAACCTTGGACAACAAGAGAAATTCAAAACCCTAGTGCCATTGAAACTTTAAATTTTCCATAACAAGAGAGGGTTTTGATTTATCATCTTCATAGCGTTTGAACACATTAATTATCTTTTTCATTGTGCAAAACCAAATTTAGGCATAGAGGAGAAGCCTACCTGCACTTTGCCTGAGAGAAAAATCGTTTTGATGACTAGCTGGCAGTTTTTTGAGCTGAATCCCCAACGCGTAGCGCACCCTGCCCAACGCGTAGTGCGCTTCTGATGCGTAGCGCACTTGTAAATTAACACTGGAAAAGTTTGCCTGACGCGTAGCGCGCCCCCGACGCGTAGCGCGCCTCTCCTGACGCGTAGCGTGCCCCTAAAACTGCTCGACTTGCTCAAGAACTCCTAAAATCGCCTTTGCAAGGTTACACTTAGCTTGTGAGAGGCAAATGAGTTTGCAAATGAGGAGTGACATGCTTTTATAGGCTTCCTTTTAATTTTTACTTGCCCAAAACCCACTTTGTAATGTTTTGAGTGTTGAAACTTTTTGAATTAATTGGCTCTGACCTTTGATTTCATTTCTTTGAAAAATTGGTTGAAATGATGATTTCTTCTGAAAATTTTTACAGGGATAGCTTCTAGGATGCTTTGGCAAAGGAGACCAAGGCTGCACTTCAACATTTGAAGAATTTTAAATTTTGAGAATTTTTACAAAAATGAGATAATGACCTTTGTTTTCAAAAACAGAGTTTTTGAGAACAAAGTGAAAATTTAGTTGTACAATTATGAGAATCTTTGAAAAAATATTTAAGGAAGGACATCCCTCTGGCCTGCTGGTCCTTTATGACCTCTCAAGACAAAAATGAACTCAACCCTAGACCTAAGACCTTAAAACTTAAAACAAGATGAGTGACCCTTTGAGGATTTTATTTACTTGAACAAACCTGAACCAGCAGTGCCAAACAAGAGGGGAATAACGACACAAACTCCCTCCACCAGGATTATGGCATGCCTAACGGAATGCAACATGATCACACTGATGGGACACCTAATCATGAAATGCAAAGAGCTTTGATCTCTGGTGGAGGGCTACTAGACCGACTCTAACACCCTTCACCGCAAAGCCTTTAGGTTGCTTCATGTAGATCTCCTCTTCCAGATCCCCGTGAAGAAATGTTGTCTTCACATCAATCTGTTCTACCTCAAAATCAAAAGCAGCAGCAACAGATGAAAGTAATCTAATAGAAGTTACCTTGGCAACAGGAGAAAAAATATCACCAAAATCAATTCCCGGCACTTGGGAATAACCTTTTGCTACCAATCGAGCTTTGTATTTCTCCACTTTTCCTTCCGCATTTGTCTTCTTTTTGAACACCCATTTGCTGCCAATGGGTTTCCTTCTAGCCGGCAACTCCACCAGATCCAAAGCCTCATTTTTGTGCAAATATTCCATTTCATCAACCATGGCCTCTTTCCAAAGTTTTCCATCCTCTGAATCCACTGCTTCCTTCATAGTTATGGGATCATCATCAGTAACAGACAAAGAAAAATTTGAGTAGAAAGCAAATAGACTATACCTTTCTAGTTGCCTTCTTTCTCGAATTGATCTTCTCACAGCCGAAGTTTGTGGCTCTTCATCTTCTGATTCCTCCTCTATTGTAGAGTCTGACTCTTCCTCCTTTAGCTCAAACTCTATCTTCTCATGTTCCTTTGGTTGGACTTCATGTTTAATAGCATCTTTCACCTCTCTGAACACCACATCTCGGCTGTAGATAACCTTCCTTGTTACTAGGTTCCAAAGCTTATAACCCTTTAAACCATCCTTATACCCAATAAAGATGCACTTTTCAGATTTACTATCCAACTTTGTTCTTTTCTCCTTTGGAACATGTACATATGCATCACATCCAAATACCTTCAAATGTGAAAGAGAGGGTTTCTTACCAGTCCATACCTCTTGTGGAGTCTTATCCTCCAACGCTGATGAAGGTGACCTGTTGACCAGGTAACATGCAGTATCCACCGCCTCTGCCCAGAATTCCTGTCCCAACCCAGCACCACTGAGCATGCTTCTTGCCCTTTCCATCAACGTCTTGTTCATTCTTTCTGCAACTACATTTTTGCTAAGGTGTATATGGAGTAGTCTTCTGCCGTGCTATACCACACTTCTTGCATAATTCTTTAAATTCCTTACTGCAAAACTCTCCACCATTATCTGTTCTCAGCACCTTTATCTTCTTCTCTGTCTGGTTTTCCACTAGAGCCTTAAATTCTTTAAACCTATCAAAGACTTCAGATTTCTTCTTAAGGAAATATATCCATGTATTCCTTGAGAATTCATCTATAAATGATACATAGTACACAGAATTACCCAATGATGGAACCTTCATAGGTCCAAATACATCACTGTGCACAAGCTCTAATATATGTTTCACCCTCTTACCACCAGAGGGGAAACTCACCCGATTCTGCTTCTCGTATACAAAATATTCACAGAAATCAAAATCCAAAGAGCTATTACTCATACCTTCTACCATATCTTTACCATGAAGTATTCGAAGGCCCTTCTCTCCAATATGTCCAAGCCTTTGATGCCACATCATGGTATTTTCTCTAGAGACCACTAGATTTTCTGCTCCACTTTCAGGAACCACAAAACCGTTGCACCCATCAACAATAGTGCTACCTTGCAGCTTGTACAGAGTTCGAATCTGAACTCCCCGCATCAATACTAGTGCGCCCCAAACCATCTTGTAGGTTTCTCAAACATTGTTTTTACACCTGCATCATCTAGCTTACTAACAGAAATAATATTTCTGGCTAATGAAGGAATATGCAAAACACCCAGAAGTGTTCTAACCCTTCCACCTTGCAGCATCAACTTTACTTTTCTACGACCAATGATTCTAGCCTTCCTGTCATCCCCTAAGAAGACATCACCACCATCATAATTCTCATACTCATAGAACCACTCTCTATGGGGAGTGAAGTGAAAGGATGCACTTGAGTCAATCAACCATGCCTCATGTTCTACATGTGTACTTGAAGAAGCCAAGTACACATCCCCACCTTCATCTGAGGTGGTTTTTGCCTTTGCAAAAGGAGCCTCATCAGATCCCTTTCCTTTGTCAGGAGCTTTAGATTTACAGTCCCTTTTGAAGTGGCCTTCCTTTCCGCATTTCCAGCACACCACCTATACAAGCTTTCCTGGAGATTTAGATCTTCCTCTAGATTTAGATCTCCCACTCGATGACTTATTTTTGTTTCTATTTTGGGACCGTCCTCATACAGACAAGGCATCACCATTTTGGCTCTCCATATTTTTCCGTATCATCTCCTCCGTCAGCAAGGTTGAGACTATTTCATCAAACTGCAAGGTAGTTGCATTGCTACCTATTGCAATAACCAGACTATCCCATGAATCTGATAGAGAACACAACAAACTGATGTACTTATCTTCATCTAAAATTTTAATATCAACAGATGCTAACTAACTTACCACAGTATTAATGCATTCAGATGCTCTGTCACCCAGTCTCCATATTTCATCCTCAAGTTATACAGCTTTTTCCACAGGAACAGTTTATTCACCAGAGACTTAGATTGGTATAAAGTCCCTAACTTGTCCCATAAAGCATTTGCTGTAGCTTCCCCTGATACATTCAGCAATACTAAATCTGAGACACACAATCGTATTGCGTTCTTTGCCTTCCGATCCAACTTCTTCCATTCTTCATCGGACACTCCCGTTGGTTTAGTACCCAGATCTATCGCGATCCACTGATCTTTATCCACCAATAGATCCTCCATCTTGAGTTTCCACAACTCAAAACTATGACCATTAAATTTCTCGATCTCTATCTTTCCACTACTTGCCATCTTCTTTCACCACCAGAATCGATCTCGCAGATCTCCCACTGAACAGGGTCTACCACAAGCCCGAGCGAAACCCCTCAGCAACAAAGGCGTCCCCTTGAAACCACATCTTCTCTGATACCAAATGTAGGTTTTAACCCCATACAGAGATTACCTACATACGAATTCTAAAACACAGAAAATAAATAATGCGAGAGCAGAACACATATACACAAATATTTTCCCCTGGATCCCAAAACCGAGACTACCAGCTTAATTTTTCATTATGTTCCTTTCAATGTTATAATACATATTTATACATTCAAAGCATCCAATACCATGGACCGAAAACCATCGCGTCCAATACCATGGACCAAAAACCATCGTGTCCAAAAAACATGTGCGAAAATCATGCACAAAACCATAGGTGGGTCTGCCCAACCTAACATAGGGTCCAAAACCAAATTTTTTCGGGGCGCCGCCCCAGACCCCATAAAGTGGGGTTATGGGTGCCCCTCAAACCCCCTGTTAACTACGTGGAAAGAATATAACATAACCCAACAAACCCAACACTTTCAAAGTTAATGAAGGAAGAAAATTCAAAGGTAACCACAAACCACTTTTGGAGATCAGCACCTAGCCTTCCTGATGCTCAGAGAGGTCTCTCTCTTTATAATTTAACTTTGTATTAGTTAAGATGATTTTAGGCTAGTTATTGTTTGCACTTGGGTTTTGGTTTGAATTTGGGTGGTGGGATCACTTTACTTAGATGAAACGAGGTATGCTTTTACCATTGGGCTATGGGGTCGAATGTCAAACAAACAAGACTGGATTCAGTTCTAAAAATTGTGTCTATAGGGCAAGATATATGAGTTACTGCAGATCTCAAAGGCTAAATGGTGAAATGGTTTCAAATCAGATCCAAGGAGAAATTAAGGGTTCCCTAGGCCAAACTCTGGAAGGAATGAAAGAAGTCAACTGGGATGGGAGAGCAATTAAGGGTTCTCAAATACAGGTATCAGAGGAAAACATGTAAATGACTAATTGTGAAAAATAGAGTGTACTTAAACAAATTCTTAGTGATATCTCCAATTAATTCATTCAATTTTAGAACATATTTAAGATTATGAAACACATAAGAAAGTAACAAAATCAAACAAAGAAGATACTTCACTGCAAATAGCTCATCTCATGAATCCTGTAGCGAAATGCTTTTATTACTTGCTCTAGTCTGTTGACTTGAAAATGGTACAGTCACCCTTAGGTTTTAAGATCAAAATAACTCTACAAATGTAAAATTATCCACCACAATACTTCGAATTATGAAATATTTATACAAAAACGAATTACAAAATATCTCAAACTGCATTGAGAACTAATCTAGGAAAAGGAAATATCTTCACGCAAGAAGATAGAGACAACTATTGAATTGTTGCTTATTTTCTCTGTTATTTAGGTTCTGCTGGCTTTGCTCTTTGATCTTTTTCCCTTTAAGTTGCTTGGCTGTTTGGTCTTCACGCTGGATGTTCTATTTTACTTTAACCTTTCATCTGATACTCTTTCATCTGATACACTTTAACCTTGTTGACCTGTCAATATCCTTTTACTGTGTTGTTTTACTTTTTACCGTATATTTATATTTTTACTGTGTATTTACTACAGTAAATCATTTAGTTTTTCCGATGTTTCCTCATTTGGTAATTGGATATTGAGCATCTTTCTGTATATTTCATCCGCCTCTGTGTATTTGGCAAAAGTAGGCTTATTAATAAACATGTGTTTTACCTCATGTTGGAGGTAAAACAAGTTTTCAAATGTTTGGTATAGTACTTTGCCTATTGGTATGCCCTTCATGGATGAAGTGTTTACCTAATCTTTGGCCACTTCCCTGATCTTCTTATTGTAATCTTCATGTGTCATTAACTTATCATTTATAACCAAGGGATTAGGTAATCCCTTTTCCTTCAAAAGTTCAAACTTAACCATGAACCCGTCAACAGCTAGTTGCATGGTTTGACACTTATCTTCTAAGTTAAACATCAAATTCCTCTCAATGAGGACTTTTCTGACTTCCAAAATTGTACCTGTCCTATTAGGTATCTCTAGTTCTTACAGCTCATACTTATTCTTGGAGTTGAGGAAATGAATGATCCTTGTTGCCTCCTTTGGCATATCTCCAAGTTATTCTTTAACTTTGTAAATGGCATCTGTAGCATGCTTTATTAAATCTATTTGTTCAAAAGTAACCTAGATGGATGGCTAGACATCATTAACAGAGTCAATGATATTGGCCCACAATTGCTCCTTAGCCTTACCTATAGGTTCATTGAGTGCCAATTCCTTTCTAGGCTTTTGATTCTTTCAGTCATTCTTGTAGCCTTTTGCTGTTCTTATTTATGCATGATCTGGGAAAGTCTGCAATCTGTCTCTAGGCTAGTGACTTTCTCCTTCAGTCTATTCATCTCAGTGGCCTGAATGGAGATTTCTTCTATTGCATTGAACAACCTGTTTGCTTCATCACCTGTGGAGGCCGTTGTTGTTGATCTTGTTTCTAATGTAGTAGCCTGTAGGGCAGTGGCCATTGGAGCAGTGGGAGCTAAGGATGCTGCCAAAGTAGAAGGTATAGTTGTGGTCACTGTTGGAATGACAGTTGCAGGAGCATTATCCAGACTAGCTTGTTTGAGCTGCATCAAGCTATCCAGTTCTTTCTCCATCTCCTTCAACTGATCATTCAGCTGCAACACTAAGTCCATAATTTCTTCATGATTGGTCTAGCTTTCCAGGACTTCCTTTACCTGTGGGTGCTGTGAAGGAGGTAGCTTAATCTGTTTCTTAAGGGTTTCTATGTCCTCATTCTTCTTCTTGATTAATTTCTCTGTGGCCTTAACATCACTTGGGTCATGGCCCAGTTCAATGATCAAGTCCTCCAAGGATTTTATCCTGGTGTCTTTGGCCTGTGAGGAGGCCTTCTCCAGCTTGAATTGGGCTATCACATTATCCAATGAATCTTTCATCTTAAAAGCATCCATGGCCTTTTCTATGAGGGTGGAGTAAATCATTTCTCTAGCCTACTTGTGAAACTCTATCTGATCAATGGGATGAACATCCCTAGCCAACACCTCAAAATTTATCTTCTTGTAGTCTGCTGAGGTCTTTGGTTGCTGTACAGTGGGCTGCAAAAATGATACCTGCATTTTCCTTGCTTTGATGTCAAAGGCTTACATTAGTCTAGTCTAGTTTGGCAGAGTAAGCTTGAGGTATTGGGCATATGTCTCTGCCTTCAATTTTTCATTCCTCATCTTTATCTCTTTGAATCTCTCTTTGATATCCTTTTCCTTGTCAACTAGCCTGACATAGGAAGAAACCTCCATATTCCGTTGTCTCTCTATCATTTGTGTGTTGGAGGTTGATGGCTATTATGTTTCCTCTGATGCAACTACTTCTTTACTTCTCTACCCCATTGCCTCAATGTCAATTATTTCCTCTGAAGCAATGTTCTCCTCCTATTTAAAGACAAGATTCAACTTGGGCCTCTTGCTTGGCTCAAACAACTCATCAGTAGTCTCCATAATAGAGTTGGATGCATCTTCCCCGTTCCTCTTAGGATTCTTCTCTTCATTGGCTGGGGTTTGAAGGACAGGAGGAATTTTCATTGGCTCCCCTTGTTTTGGAACCTACAGGAAAGAGTTGTGATCAAATTGTCTTTCAAGATCAATGAGTGTGTTCTCTACATCCACAACAGTGTTGTCCATATCAATCAAGGTGTTCTCCACCCACTCATCCTGGTTAGCAAACTGTTCAATGTCAGGTCTTGGGTGGTGGATGTATGCTCCCAACTTGACCCTGAGTCTGAGCTTGTTTATGACCCCATGAGGGTCATAGTGCCAGATGAAACTGTTTCTGAATTTCATTTGTTGAAGTAACTTGTCGGCCTCTGGTCCAGTCTCTCTGTTGTTGCAAATGAATGGGCCCATTTGGTTTTTCACTTTGAATTGGGTTTTCTTCCTATAAGCTAGGAAGTGGACCTCATCAGAGTTGATGATTTTTCTGAAGTATTCAAGAGCAAATATCCTCATAGGGAGGTATTTGGGCAACTTATAGGGGGCTAGCTCACAGCCATAAATTCTGATCTCAGTGTGGTTTTGGTATAAGTACCAATCTCCCACCTTCCTATTCTTGGCCAATTGCAGTACTCTCTTGATCTTTGGGCTGATTCTAGGCTGAGTCTTAGAAGTCAACATGTTCATGACTGGGTACACAAAAGAGTCTATGAAATCTTTGTAGGTGAATGCTGTGGAAAACTTCTGGACCAAGGGTGTCCAGTAGATGACTGATCTCTCCTTTCCCTTGGTGTCCAATTTCTAGATCCTCATAGGGAACTTGTCTATCTGGTAATACAAAAACATATAAAACAACACTAAAGAGTATTTGAAAACTCTTTCAGTGGGAAGTCTGGTGAATTTTTCATGCATTCTGTCTGCAATGAACTGAGCATAATCATACATAATAGCAGGAGGCTTGCCTGGAGTGAAAATGGATAGGAAGGCCATGATGACCTCATCCACATGCTCATCTGATGTGTATCCAAGGATGCATGAGAGCATGGTTATTATCCACCTGCTAGTCTCTGAAAAATTAGTGGCAGCATAGGGTGGAGTGTCTGTAGGAGTATGGCATTCCTCAATGATGAAATTCTGGAAAATTTGTTTGATTTTGACTGGGTCTAGTGTGATGTACAGGTCCAACATATTTCCAATGGACAGAGGGGTCTAATTAGGGCTAGGCTGGATTTGTAGCATCTGGTTGATGGATTCAGCAGTAATGGTGAATAGTAACTCATGGTTTGGTGCCACAATAGCCCTTTGGCTAGGGATATAGCAGGCATGACAAAAATGTACAATGTCTGGGAATGGGTGAACTTCTGGGAATGTATACTTGGGAAAATTGAATTCCCAAAGGTGAATGTCATCTACCATGTTTAGAAACCTATTCTTACTCCAACAAGGTGGCCTGGAGTAGCAGTGTCTTTAATTTGGAAATCTTTGTCTACTAGGGCCAAATGGTCAATGTCTAGGTGAGGGGTTGATACAGGTCTAACATCTAGGGAGGTTTGGGCAGCCATCTTTGTGATAAAATGTGGAAATTGGGCTTATACAACTCTAGAAGTGAAGTCTGAATGTGTCTGGTTTAGAGATAGGGTATTGGCAGTTTGCAGGATAGGGGTTTTGGTATTTTAGGGGGAAATACTCTCAATTCAAAGGGAAATAAATTAAATTCAATTAATTATTTCTTGAATTCACTGTACGTTTTAAAATGAGAGGGTCGTTATGGTTCTTTGTTGAAATACCCGGAATTTGTGGTTCAAGATGCAAACTGGTTTTGAATGGTGGATTCAGAAGGTTCTGTGGCTTCATTCGCACACGGGAGAGTTGAACTAGGCTTTCAGAGCGTGTTCGGGAGGCAATTGGTGGTCATAACTAGTTGCAGAAGCTTGGGTTTGCGTATGAATGTTTAGGAAGCTTTCGCTGAGAAAACGAGCGAAAAGGGTGAAAATGGGGGTCTGCGGCCTTTTAACTGGCAACGGTTATGAACTGTGGAAATTCATTATGAGCAGTGATGGTTTTTTCTTTTGGCGGGGAGGCAGTTTAGGGAGCCATCGCACCGCTTTTGAGCAATGGGTGGTATTTTCTTGAGAGCACGCGATTTAACATGGTGCCACCATGTAACCCAAGGGGGCCTGAGAAATACCACCCATATCACATGCTCTCGGGCTGGTAAAGATCGAGAGATGGGTGGACGCGATATGACTGAGGGTCGTAGGATTTGAGGGTGCAAGATCCAATGACCATCGCATGGCAGAGTTGCACAACGGGAGATGGGGGAGACATTTAATTACAAGGGTTTTGTAATTATTTAATGGATAAGTTGGGGATTTAACATAATGCGGGTTAAATAAAATGCACGGGTTTATGGAATAGAACTAGGGTTAAACTGCGGAGGGGTTTATTTAACTGCACCGAGGGGGTGGGTTAAAATTGGGTAAAAAGTGAATATGGCGGAGGTTAATAAAGTAATGAGGGGGGGGGGATTTAAACTTTGGATAAAGGGTTTTATGGGTTTTTAGGGAAATTAATAAGGGAAAATGATTTTTTCAAAGGGGAATGGGTTTCACACTAGGGAAAAGGGGTTTTTGGGTAGGGGAATGAGTTTGGAGGGTAAATTACTAGGGAAATGTGTGAAACCAAGGGGCAAGGGTGAAAATGAAGGGAAAAGGGTATTTTAGCAAGAAATGATGGGATGATGGGGAAATTAGTAAGTATGTAGTGGGGGTGAAATGGAATGAGGGGAAGTTAGCGAAATGAACTTGTGAACATCCTTTTGCTTTCATAACTTCTCCTACACACTAAAACACATGATTAAACATGATAAGTGTGCTTTTGTTTCAATGAACTTTGTACTTTCTAAAACCTTTCTTCTACTTACCCTTTTACTTACCCTAACTTCTTTTCTTCACTTTTTTGGGTGAATTTAAGCTAGCAGACCCTTTCCTTTCCTTTTTCTTTTGAAAAGTAAACTATCTACTTCTAACCTTATATCTTCCAATGGCTCAGATTAAGCTTATGAGCACATTTTATTTCTCTACCTATCTATTGATCTACCAAGATTAAACAGTTTGGAAAAATCTTTATTCTCTAACTATAAACATGAATTTTAAAGCATGAACTAGTCAAGATTAAATAGTTTTACTATCATGGGTTGTGGCATGTATGACAAGTTGCACACAACCATTATTTTAGATAGTAAAGTAAAGAGTAGTAGCACTTGGACTTGCACACTTTCATGATATGTTTTTGTTTGGGGTTCATATTTTTCATTTTTTTATATTTTCTTATTCTTTTTGTCCTTTGATATTTATTTTAGGACATACCCTCTTCACATTTTTTACTTTTAATATGGAAAACATTTGCAGAAAGCAAAGATATGTACAATATTACAAGACTTAACCATAGTCAATTCAAAATTATGAATCCTATTATTATAGGACTCTAACAACATGCACGTTTATTCAAGAGTATGGATGTTTTTGTGCGCGCACATGGGATCCCATCTATTGGGACACTCACCCACGTGAGGATAAAGGCATAGGTCTGACTAGAGCTTGACTCTTACTTTGACGAGTTGATGCACATAGCCACTAGCCTAGACTTGTCAATCAGTGCGGACACCATGCACAAGTATGTTGTTGGACCGACCGCACTCAAGACAATGATTTGCATGCTATCGGATGAGTTGGCCAGAGGAGCTCGAGCAGTGTACCCAGATTCTATGGAGGAAAGAGTTCATTTCCAGAAAGATGTCACCTTAGAGTACACAGACACCATCATAGACTACCGAGCTTGGCTTCAGTTTGCTATTTTCAACCACCATGAGGATGTCAAAGATTTGGTCTCCAAGAGTTGTCTGTGTCATAGTGATTGTTACACAGTAATTTGTCACTGTCTCCCTGTCAGTCACCCTACTGTGTCAGGAGTTCACAATAATCAAGTTCATGCCTTCTGAACTGGCCAAAAAACCCACTTTTCTAAAGTTTTCATCATCAGCGCGTCTGTTTCTAAAATACCCGCGCTGACTGGCGCTTCATAACGGACCGCGTGCGCTGCCAGCGCGGAAGCACACGACTTTCCCGCGCTGATCGAATTTCATGACCAGCGCAGCCTCTGTTTGTATTAACCCGCGCTGACAACAGCTTGACCGTTATTGCCTTGCAACGTCAGCGCGCCCGACCAGTTATTCACCCGCGCTGATCCAGTTTGGGTGAATTTGTTCCAACTGCCAGCCTTCCAGATAACTCCAGACTTGGTTGTTGGCCTTGTGAGTATCGCCTCCCTTCTATGGCATGTCTGTTGGACCCTTTGCAACTGCTTCCCTTGAAGATAAGCTCATCCTTCCACCATTTAAGGAGACTCCTTCTCCTATATAAACCTCTACCATTACCATGAGTAGCTAGTTTGGAATAGCTTGGATTGTGTGGAGCTTATAGTGCTCAGATTGCTGCTACTATAGGTAGTTGGTGTGATAAGTGTGGAAGTGTTTGATAGCTTAGGGAAGGTTGTGTTGTGTTGCTTGTGTGAGAGAGAGAGTTTCTTGTCTTGGGAGAATCATTTCCAAAGGTGAATACTTAAGAGACTTGCTGACTGGCCCCTCCTGAGAAGGATATCGACGTCAAAACACTTGGTTGTACTCTTCTCTGTTATTGATTAATAATAGATGACTACTATTATTGTTCCATTCTCATTTGTCTCTGCAATGGTTAATGTGAATTACATCCTTTCTGACTGATGTATGGTTGCTTTTATTAGATTTCACGCTTGTGTTTGTTTTCTCTTCGTGTGTGCAGGTATCTATTCGCGGAGATCGCGGAGGATCGTGACCAGCCAGAGCAAAGGAGCGAAGGTGGCATCTCTTCATCAAACAACAACGCTGGAATCCAAGTAGGTGTTCTTTGCCTATCTTTTAATTGCAATTAGGAACTTGCATAGTAGCACTGACTGATTGTTGCTAGACCCACTCTGGGCTAGTAGGGATCGCCTCTATCCGTAGAGGGGATTTGCCTCTCCAACAGTGATGTCTTGCATGGCTTTCTCCAACCATTTTGTCTCACATGGGTACATGTGCATTGTAATGTAATGTCTTGTCAAGTGTAAGTTCAAGTGTCGATAGTTGGATGTAACAGTCATAGAGTAGATGAAGAGTCATGAGGGTAGATGAGCTGTCACAAAGGGGAATGTCAAGGGCCACCACACCTTTTGTTATATATAGTCCCTCATAACTCATTGTAGAGGCTTTTGGTCAGCCAATCTTTCGATAGGAGTATCTTAGAGAAATCTTGGACAGTATTGTAACGAGCCTTGGCTTCTCCACTGCGCAGAGCTAGTATATCTCTTTGGAGGAGCAGGAAGCCATGACAGTAACGTTCCACTTTCGGAAATAGTGGTTGGACATGGATGTATTGTATGACTGAAACTTACACTTCTTCATATAACAGAGCCAACACATTTCATGCATATGTCGTATTGTATTTCAACTATCTTGTCTACTCTAAATGATATATGTATCTGTTTGCTTACGCATGCATGTATAGCTATTTTATGTATATGTATGTATGAATATTTTTGAAATGTGTTGTTGGTTAAACCATAACTTTGGATTGCTAGCTTACTTTCCTTCCATGTTGTGGTGCATCTTTACTCGTGTTTTCCCTTCTTAACTGCATTCTTTCATAGGTTTCCAAGGGGCACCCTCACCTCACCCCTCATGTGTTAGAACCACTCATGCACCTTCCTTGACTTACTACATATTTCACACCCTTGCTACCAACAGAGACATCTTACTTGCCTCTATGTGAAACCGCGGTCAAGGCATTACCGTACGACCCACTGTTGGGACTTCTACACCAAACGGTTTGAACTCTAATTGGGACTTATTATCGGGGAGATCCCTTGAAATGTTGGTGGGTTTGAACTCTAATAGGCTTCTTTTGCTATGGCAACTTTTCCAGGGTTCACCAACCCAAGCTCCCCTCCTGACGGGAATCTTGGTCATTTCCCCCCTCTCGAGAACGTTGGTGCTCCCTATATGGCAACGTTATCCCTTCCCGGGTTAACTGTCGGGTTGCCTGTGTGGTTGTTTTCAACCTCTCTGGTCCCTGTCGTGTCGGCTGATAGTCCATCAGTCCCTCCACCTGAACAACGTCATGTTGATCCTAAGGTGGATCTCTCCCCTTCGACACCTTCTTCTACGTCTTCCTCTTATACTTCGCCTGGTGAAAGTCTCGATTCGCATAACCAGGTGGCTAAGAAGAAGAAGAAGAAGACCAAGAAGAAGAAGTCTCCTAAGGGAGAGCTTACACACACAGTCCCCCCCTCAAGTCCAGCTATCCACTCCAGTATACCTGAAGTCGGGTCACCTTCTGCTCCTCCGCGGAAGGTCAAGTTTCCTTGTCGATTATGCAAGGAGGGCCATCTTCTTCGCGATTGTCCTTGCATCCCCAGGATACTAGAAGTATGGTCTCATGATCCGACCCACCCCTCATCGTCCACTGCAGCTCATGGCGATGCTACCTTATCAGTCGGGAATGGTAAGGGAAAAGGGAAGGTTCGCTTCCCCTGTCGACTTTGTGAAGGCAGCCATTCCCTTCACCTTTGTCCGCTCATGGATAAAGCCTCCAGTGTCTTGGAAAGTCTCCCAGCTCCCTCACCCCAACTCCCCGTTGGATATCAACGTCTTTCTGCAGTTGCAGATCATCCGCCTCCCGACAATGAGATTGGTTCACATTCTTCTCTTGTCCAGGCCCCTCTTCCCGAACCCGGCTCTGTCCAGCCCGTTCGAGACCAACCATTGGTCGGAAAGAGTGTCGACTTGAGTCTGCCTCTCGAGCACTCTGTTTCGGAAGAGCAAAATTCTCATGTTCTTCTCGTCTCGTCAAATTCTCCGGAGCCTGATAATGGTGTTCCCACCCCAACCTCTCCAGAGGATTCAGAGTCGGTTCTTCCCGAACAGGGGGGCAACCATATGGTTCCCCCACCAAGTAGTTCGGTCATTTCCTTTGATTGGAGTCGTTTGACTGCCCCTCCCCTTCCATCCCATGTGCCTTTCTGGGTCACCGCCTATGCTTGCAATAAGGCGCTGCCTGGCACTGTGTTAGACGAGGGAGCATCGGTTAGTCTCATGCCCGTTACTACTTGGCGAGCTTTGGGTTCCCCATCACTTGTACCTATCGCACCGCATCTCACCGCGTTTGACGGAGGGACAAGTCAGCCATTAGGGATCCTTCCAAAGTTTCCTATTACTTTGGGGGGCAAGACTGTCTATATAGACGTCTCAGTTACCCAAGGTTCTTTAGACTTCAGTCTTCTCCTTGGTCGCGACTATGTGTATGCCATGGGAGCCCTTGTTTCTTCACTTTTCCGTGTGGTTTGCTTTCCACACGATGGAAGAATCGTGACGTTCGATCAATTATCGTTCGTTCGTCCACAAGCCCCTCCGGCGCACTCGTCCTTCCCTCCTGGCTTTCATCCACAAGTTGCATCTGCCTCACCGCAAATCAACTACGTGGCCACCTACCCCGTGCCCGTACCCAGTGATGACACCATCGTGCATAGTGTCCTGGGGGCATTAGGTCCTGATTTCCAAGATGTCTTGGAGGCCTCCACTTCCCGTTCATTATGATGAAGTCTGGATGGAGCACAGTTCCTTGTCTTGTGTCAAGCTCGCTAAAAAATGAAACAAGGCGTTCCGAGGACAGTTCTTTTACCTGTGTCAACCTCGTTAAAACAATGAAACATGAGCTCGTGCAATTCGAGCGCAATAACCATTTTGTCAACCTTCAACCCATTTTCAATGGCTTGAAGCTTGGGGGGCATGTACCTCGAATTGAGACACGATGCTGGGGGCATGCCCGTCTCCTTTACCATCAAGCATAGTTTGCATATGTACCATGTGCTTTTAAGCTTGCATAAAAATAAAATTTCCCATCAAGCATAGTTTGCATGTATATACGTGCCTTTAAGCTTGCATCAAAAATAAATTCATTTTCAAAGCATAGTTTGCATACGTGATTATCATGTGTGTTTTTAAGCTTTCATAAAAATAAAATGCATGTGTACATTCCACAATGGGTCGTTTGTTATGCAGTAGATACATCAGATCACATGGGTGTCGAACAATCGCATAGCATATAAAACACATTATCATATGTCAAAGATCCATCTAGGATAGGCACATCTAAATAAATCTTTTTCCAAGCATAGTTTGCATGCGTGTCGTGTGTGCTTTTAAGCTTGCATTTAAAAAATTAAAATACATGGGTCATGTGTTGTGCAATTCATACATGAGATTACATTTGTACTGAACATTTGCATAACATAAACAAAACATCATCACATGTAACAAGATCCATCCAAAAATCGGTATGTATATATATATATATATATATATATATATATATATATATATATCGTGTGGCGCACTGAGGCGCTCAAAAATAAGTGTATATGTCAAAAATAGAGTCATGGTCCTCAATACATCCGAGACATATGTCTCTCAAAACATCAGTGGAAGTAAACCTAGGCGACTATTGTGTTGGGTTATGCTCTCTGTAGCATACAGCTGCTCGTGCCACCCGCCTCAAAAGGCGGTGCATCCTGGGTGCCACCCCCACTGTGTGGATCTGATGCTCTATAGGGACCTCCTCGACCCCCTGGTAATCTGGCACCCCCTCCAGCAAACCCTCAAGGTTGCGAGCTATAGTCTCCGTTGTGTCAACTCCTAGAGGAACTAAGGCCAGGGCTCCAGCTCCTTGCCCCTCCCTCCGTGCCGTTGGGGCTAGGCCAATGGGTCTCACGGGTCCCACATCTGCACACCGTGACATTTATTAAGACATGTACATGAAAAATCAAAAACATCAAAAAATATTGAAAAGAGATCAAGTGTCATACCTCCATCGTCCCAATGCTCTCCTGCGGGCAGTGGCATGTCAGGATCATTGCGGAAGTCCATACCAGCATATGGCCAGTCCTCCACGATGACAACCTGGCGATCCAGCCACTCTCTGAAATACACTCCCCAAGATACTGGGCGGCCTCCACCTCCACGTGGCATGACGCGGGCCCATCGGCTGGCCCTCGTCTCCCGGGGACCTCTAGGTGGATCCACAGCCATCGTCTGTAACTGTAGAGCCGGCACCCGCTCCAGCATGAGCGGAAGAAGAAGCGACCCGTACGCAAACTGCTTCGTCTCTCCGCGACGACAGTTGTTTAGTTGCCTCTTCATGCTGGTGGTCACAGCTGTCGCCCAGTTGAAAATAGTGGGCTGTAGGCACTCCAAAGCTAGTAGTAGTTGGTTCTTCGAGGCCTCATGATTGGCCAAAGAACCCGCTGCCCGTGTCACTAGGAAGAGTATAGTGCGAAGAGGCATGTCTCGTACTGTCGGGATACCCACCTTCCCGCTCCGTGTTTTGACGGCTCCTGGGCATACTCGAGCCATCAGCTGGTCCAGAGTCTCACCGCTGGGTCGCTGCCCCTCCAGGATGGGCATCTGACCCCGGCGTGACAATCCAGTCAAAAAGTAGATGTCCGTGGAGTCAAACTCGATATCCTGACCACGGATTGTGAATTTTCCATCTACTGGGTTCCAAGCTCTGATTAGGAACTCCAGTAAGTCAGGTTGCGCCCTCAGGCGCGGAGTCAGGAAGAATTTCAAGAAACCGCATGCCCGCATTGCATTCCGGCATTCGGCAAGTGCATAGGCGGCTATATCCTCATCATCGTGAGATCTCTCTTGCCACACAAAAGACATTTTGCCCTGCAAGACCATGAAAAAACATTAGAGTGCTAATTGTGGAAGTTTGAACGTTCATTTCTTTAAAAATCAAATTTTTCCGCGCCAGCGCGACTGTTTTTAAAACAGTCGCGCTGAAAATGGCGCCCCTTTGTTTTTTCCTTGGGTCAGTGGTACGTGTAAAAATAAATCGATCAGCGCGGACCCGAGCGGGAAATCCGCGCTGACCGAGAGCGCACCAACGCTCAAAGAATTTGCCCAAATGGCCAAATTCCACCATGGAATTGCTATAAAAAAGGCTCAAAATGAAACGCAGGGAGAGGAGAACCTACCTGGAAGAAGCTGTCGGATGAATGGTGTCCGCACGGGCTGGAAATCGCTCCGTCAACCTTGCAGCTCCTCAACGTTCTTCACGACCCAAAATGGTAACAATGGTAAAAAATGACTTTTACCCCCCTATTTATGGTAAAAATTCATAATTGACTATAATTTCTTATCCATATGGGTTTTTGTCATCTTTTCGCCATGGATTTAGCACTAATGTCACTGTATTATGCCTTTATGCATGTTTTAATATGTTTTTTACACATGTCGAACAGATTTATGCGGGTGGTGTTCTTGTGCAGGTTCAGGTAACCGGCGTGGTCATAGCAGTCTTTCGTATACTTGGTCCCAAAAAATGTCGTCTTTGAGCTCTTTTCCGACATGAATCAAGAAAAGATTGCCGAGCTTCCTTTCGACTCGTTAAAAGGAATGAGAGGCGGTCGTTTTAAGCTCTTTTTCGACCGTTTAACTTAAAAAGATTGTCGGGTGTTTGTCGTTTCGCACTCGTTATTGGCTCTAAAACGACGTGTTTCCGACCGCTTTTTTACTTTTTTGGGTCGAAGGCACTATTTACGAAAAGTACTCCTCGATCGTAATGGTCGGGCGGTTCTTTCGAGCATTGTTTTATACTTTTTCGGGCTCGAGAGACACAACTTTACGAAAAAGGACCCCCCTAGAGTTTCCTTTTCCGCTGTCTTTTCAGACTCTCTAAACAAGAAAAGACGCCGAGTTTTTCCTTTGTCAGGCTCGTTAAACACTTGATGACATCGGGCATCGTCAAAATGACACTCTCCAAGCATATGCTATCCCCGTCAAGCTTGTCATCCAAAAATAACCGGGGTACCTGCCAGAAATGGTGGGGAAAATGGAACTGTAATTGTCGTGTCGGCAGTATGTCACTCTTGAACATGGCACTGGTCTGCATTCGTGTCGGGTGGGAATTTCTCATTTTGTTTCACAACTGACCTCCGTGGGTGCGGGTTATCCTATTTGACCTCTCATTTTCTCATTGCCTCGTCATCATACCCTCTGCTCATTTGATGTCAAATACTGCCAAATCCACTGTCGTGCCGCCAATATGTTCAAGAGAAGTTGACCTCTGCAATAATACAACCTCATCTGCTATCTCACACAAATCATTTTACCTCTGTCTCATGTCGATGATGTGGGAAACATTATGGCCCACCTTCGATCAAGGTCACTTCCTGTCGACTTCAACTCATTATCCAGGAAGGCGACTTAGAGACTCCCTTCAGGTGCCTTAGAGCCTGCATGCCTCAATGGCAGGTTCTTCGTGTTCGACGCGAGGTTTTCATCATTGGCCTCCGATCGGATGATTCTGCGGGTGTTCGACACCAGCTCATTGATTCACACGCCGCAGATTGTACCTATAGTACCTTGAGGACCATTGTCATTATTGGTGGTACCTCTCGCGTCTATTAACAGTTTTCATCATTGACTAGTAATCAAACGATGTTCATGCATGTTCGACTTTAGCTCATGTATTCACATGCTTGGAATTGTACTTTGTTCGGGTCGGGACGGAGTGCAAGACCCTGGATCTCTGTCTGTTACGGTCCAGGCTGCGATTTTTTGGATGATCATTACATGACTCATTGATGGATGGTTGCGCCCATACCTGAGTCTTCATGGATGGCTGCGACCATACCTTATTATTATTCTGGTCTCTTTAGCTGGGTGGCTGCGTCCATTCCACAGACCTTTCGCATGTCTTTTGGATGGCTGCGCCCATGCCTAGACTGCATGTACTTGATTATCAGAGATATTCGGTCCTTCCTGGTGGTGTTCCAGTTCGGCAAGTTTTGTAAAGCATTTCACCCCTCCCGCTCTCTCGGTCTTCATGCTTTAGGGGGCATCTGTTACACAGTAATTTGTCACTGTCTCCATGTCAGTCACCCTACTGTGTCAGGAGTTCACAATAATCAAGTTCATGCCTTCTGAACTGGCCAAAAAACCCACTTTTCTAAAGTTTTCATCATCAGCGCGTCTGTTTCTAAAATACCCGCGCTGACTAGCGCTTCATAACGGACCGCGTGCGTTGCCAGCGCGGAAGCACACGACTTTCCCGCGCTGATCGAATTTCATGACCAGTGCAGCCTCTGTTTGTATTAACCCGCACTGACAACAGCTTGACCATTATTGCCTTGCGACGTCAGCGCGCCCGACCAGTTATTCACCCGCGCTGATCCAGTTTGGGCGAATTTGTTCCAACAACCAGCCTTCCAGATAACTCCAGACTTGGTTGTTGGCCTTGTGAGTATCGCCTCCCTTCTATGGCATGTCTGTTGGACCCTTTGCAACTGCTTCCCTTGAAGATAAGCTCATCCTTCCACCATTTAAGGAGACTCCTTCTCCTATATAAACCTCTACCATTACCATGAGTAGCTAGTTTGGAATAGCTTGGATTGTGTGGAGCTTATAGTGCTCAGATTGCTGCTACTATAGGTAGTTGGTGTGATAAGTGTGGAAGTGTTTGATAGCTTAGGGAAGGTTGTGTTGTGTTGCTTGTGTGAGAGAGAGAGTTTCTTGTCTTGGGAGAATCATTTCCAAAGGTGAATGCTTAAGAGACTTGCTGACTGGCCCCTCCTGAGAAGGATATCAACGTCAGAACACTGGGTTGTACTCTTCTCTGTTATTGATTAATAATAGATGACTACTATTATTGTTCCATTCTCATTTGTCTCTGCAATGGTTAATGTGAATTACATCCTTTCTGACTGATGTATGGTTGCTTTTATTAGATTTCACGCTTGTGTTTGTTTTCTCTTCGTGTGTGCAGGTATCTATTCGCGGAGATCGCGGAGGATCGTGACCGGCCAGAGCGAAGGAGCGAAGGTGGCATCTCTTCATCAAACAACAACGTTGGAATCCAAGTAGGTGTTCTTTGCCTATCTTTTAATTGCAATTAGGAACTTGCATAGTAGCATTGACTGATTGTTGCTAGACCCACTCTGGGCTAGTAGGGATCGCCTCTATCCGTAGAGGGGATTTGCCTCTCCAACAGTGATGTCTTGCATGGCTTTCTCCAACCATTTTGTCTCACATGGGTACATGTGCATTGTAATGTAATGTCTTGTCAAGTGTAAGTTCAAGTGTCGATAGTTGGATGTAACAGTCATAGAGTAGATGAAGAGTCATGAGGGTAGATGAGCTGTCACAAAGGGGAATGTCAAGGGCCACCACACCTTTTGTTATATATAGTCCCTCATAACTCATTGTAGAGGCTTTTGGTCAGCCAATCTTTTGATAGGAGTATCTTAGAGAAATCTTGGACAGTATTGTAACGAGCCTTGGCTTCTCCACTGCGCAGAGCTAGTATATCTCTTTGGAGGAGCAGGAAGCCATGACAGTAACGTTCCACTTTCGGAAATAGTGGTTGGACATGGATGTATTGTATGACCGAAACTTACACTTCTTCATATAACAGAGCCAACACGTTTCATGCATATGTCGTATTGTATTTCAACTATCTTGTCTACTCTAAATGATATATGTATCTGTTTGCTTACGCATGCATGTATAGCTATTTTATGTATATG
Source organism: Pinus tabuliformis (assembly GCA_031772625.1). Taxonomy (NCBI): domain Eukaryota; kingdom Viridiplantae; phylum Streptophyta; class Pinopsida; order Pinales; family Pinaceae; genus Pinus; species Pinus tabuliformis. Next base: position 1,404,372,353 of record CM062820.1, on the reverse strand, counting down.
TATGTATGAATATTTTTGAAATGTGTTGTTGGTTAAACCATAACTTTGGATTGCTAGCTTACTTTCCTTCCATGTTGTGGTGCATCTTTACTCATGTTTTCCCTTCTTAACTGCATTCTTTCATAGGTTTCCAAGGGGCACCCTCACCTCACCCCTCATGTGTTAGAACCACTCATGCACCTTCCTTGACTTACTACATATTTCACACCCTTGCTACCAACAGAGACATCTTACTTGCCTCTATGTGAAACCGCGGTCAAGGCATTACCGTACGACCCACTGTTGGGACTTCTACACCAAACGGTTTGAACTCTAATTGGGACTTATTATCGGGGAGATCCCTTGACATGTTGGTGGGTCCAGCACCGTCAACATTTCTAGTGCTAGAAGGAGGGCCAGATGACAAGCTATGTCCTCTCATCCTATTTTGAACCTTTGCATATCTATCATGGAGTCTTGCACTCTCAACCCTCCACGATGTTTTTCGCATGTCGAACCTATCCACATCACGAGGGAGTTCTTTGATTTCTGGTCTAAATACATGTATAATGGTGAAGGCGAAGTGGCCTAGCCTATTTTCTTACATGACTTCCTTTCCATGCTTGATGAGGAAGATGGATGTTCTAACGAACATGCCATTTTGATGCTTGCATACACACTTCGTGAATCCCCACATCGGTGGTTATGCAGCCTACTTGTTGACAGCGTGCACTCACTTGAGCACTTATGTGATCTCATTGAAGATAATTTCTATCATTTTGATCCAAAACATCTTGACCAAAAAATATTACAACAAAGAAAGGCTCTACATGAATCACCTATGGATTTTTGGCAGCGCTTCCATGATTTGCAATTTCAAGCTCCGAAGAGCCAGATGAAATTTCCTTATCTTTGGGATAGATTCGAGTATTGTATTAACAAATGAGTCCATCCCAAGAAGAAGTTTGAGCCCAAGCCTCGCTCAGCATACTTTAGTGATGGAGTTGTGCAATCACAGATGGATACAATCACTGTCATAAGTGACTATCCGCCATCTCCTCATCAAACAACTCCACAACTGCAAAGTGATGCGGGAGATCAGGCACATACATCGATTCAACTGTCACATCCTCCCAACATCACTTCGCTTAATTTTCGTGCAGATTTTGTTGTGATTCCATCGAGTTGTCATATGCATTATGTACCACAACCTTCATTTTCATACTCGGATTATCCTCCGGATGATATTGTCTTGCATTATTCCATTCCAGACTCTACACTTGTTGTGAATGAGGATCAAACCACCAACGGAGTTGGTGTTGCAAAACCAATATGTGTTGTCATTCATGAAGATTATGACTAGGAGGTTGAGCATCAACACTAGGTGAAGGATGACCCCCTTCTATTTGAGCCCCCTCCGTTATTTCTTGACATCTTTGGTGAACCTGCCATCCATGATTTCACATGTATATCTTCATCTACGGATGCATCCATTCTTGATCACTAGTAGGACACCCCAGATGCCAGTCCATCATCCAACAATGGAGAGGATAAATTATTCATTGAAAATACACTTGACCTTTCATCTTCCTTTTCCGAAAACATAGAGGATGAATTTTTCCACTTCTTATCTACTCCTCTGCTTTATTTATTAGATCATGAGGATGCCGATGAAATCATTGATTTTTCTGATCATAGCTGTCATGATCTATTTACTCCCATATTCGATCATGATCATGATTATATCGCAATTGATTTTTTGAAGCCATTTGTTTATGATGATCTATTTGAAGATGAATTCGAAACGCCCCAGGCTGTCAAGGCACTTCAGCCCAAGCTGATGGTTATGTCAGGCCCTCGCTGTCCTGAGGTAGGATTCGCTTCCGATAAGGAAATTGTTCAATCACTCGAGGCTCCTCATCACTCACTTGTATGCATTGAAGATCAATCTCACACACAGATCATGCTTCCTCCACTCGAATTGCACGATCCCATCACTCATGCATTGGAGGAATCTCACATTGAATGAACATGTGCACAACGCAAGTTGTCTGTGTTTCTTTCGTTTGCTTGCATGTCCTAGTCAAGAGTATGCGTATGCTTCATTGCTACACGAAGTGTCACAAAGCACCATGACAAGCCCACGTACCACATGTCATGTACTTTCGCTCACTTATGTCTTGTGGGCACTTTAAACATGAAGTGTGTTTGTCTTCATTATTATATCTTTCTTGTTTGCTGGTTCGCACAACCAGGTTGCTAGCAGACCAAGCCTTCACCAACATGGGTTAACCAATGCGTCGGTGGCTGCATTGGAAATATAACTTCACGTGATCAGGCGCATGCACCGTTATCTTAGGAGTAGGAGTAGTGTTTGCTTCAATTTGTTTACTTTCATGCATGTTTGCTTTCTTGCTTTGCATGTTTGTTTGTATGCTTTCTTGTTTTCTTACTCACTTTTCTTTCACATTTACTTCTTCTTCTTCTTTTCTTTGTTGTTTGTTTGCTTTTTTTTTCGTAGGTTAGTTTCACATGAATCCATGCGCAACTCTTGAAACAAGATGGGTAAAGTACAAGAGGCCTTGTGCAACTATCACTACTTGGTTATTTGTCATCCTGCCTCTGTGTGAAGAACTTGTTACTTTTGGTCCATGATATGTCAATGGAAAATATGTATTATTCAAAGTGAACCTTGGTGAAAGCACAATGCTTGCGTGCTAACTAGTGTTACCTACTCTAGTTGGTTATTTTTGGGTTAATGTTATGAATATAATTCATAATAAGTAAATAAATAAAATAAATGTAAATATTAAATAATTAATTATTGATTATGTTAAATAGTCATTAAGTTAAGTGAAAAGGCATGTCTAAAATACATGCCCAGTCACGAAAGGACACCTTCTTAGGTATATATATGCGGGTCCTCATTGTAACATTCATCACTTATACATTTTCTATATATTAATAAATTATTATTTACAAATACCTTTTGTGTATTTTTAACGTATTTAGTCAACAAGCTATTAGTTTTTATGCTTCAATGGTATCAGAGCCATGGTGCACAATATAATGATGCAAGTCTTTGAACGTTGTTCGCCACACAATGTGACATTACGTTCACGTCCTGAATGCATTGAGTAGTTTAGTAACATTCAAGAAGCATTTCAGTGTTTAGAAAACTCATTTGCAGAAGTTAAAGCATGTTGAAAATAATATCATAACAATGAGGAAGATTATGAAGAAGATCCACATGAGGATGAAAATAATCTCAACAACAATTGTGATGAGAAGGATAGTCAAAGTGGGTATATGAAAACTATAGAAGAAGACCACTCAAAATCTGAATCCAATTGGGAATATGAAAAAAAAGAAGTAGCTTATCTTGTTTTTTATTCAGATCAACATGAGCTTATAGAGTCCCCCAAATCCCCATGGACCTCCAATGGAAAAACGTTGGTTGTCATACAACAACAACAAAATTCTGATTCTAAACTTGTCCCACATGCAATTCAAACACAAGATCTAGATATTGAAGGTATTGATGGGAGGTCTGTTAAGGGTAGAATCTGTAAGCTGCAATGCATTGTAGATAATTTGGATTTGATTGAAGACTCAAGCACCTGCAACCCAATTGTTGGATCATTGGATTTTTCTGAGATTATTTCCAAAAACAAAGCAGATCCTAAGAGTCTGATCAACTGGGACAATGTTAAGATTCATATTGCTGAGGTTTTTAAAAGGGAAAAATGCCCTGATTTGAGTTGTGTTGTGTCTCAACGTGTTTTGCTTAGGAGTTCCATTTCAGAAAAGGTAGGGAATGAAGATGAAGATATGGATAGAATTGGAGATGAAATTCTTGATAGGCTTCAACAGGAAAATGGTGAATTCTGGAAGGGAAAACCTGCATGGCAGCTGGTTTTAGGGTTTTTATCAAACCTTAGAATTACTATAAATTCTCCATTCAAAGAAGCTGCTAGAAAGGTGCAAGAGGATATAATAAAGTCATTGTGTTTGCGTCAACCATCAATACTTCAAACATCATTTAATCGGCCAAATATCTTTTATGAAGTTCGATACAAAGACCTCTTGAATGATGCATACATTGATTTATAAGATATGTTGAAGGCAGCTAAGCAAGACTACATAATAACTTATTTTCTTGCTCGAAATACATGTGATGATATTAGGGCCCATTTTTTGAAGGATGGAATTTCTTGTCATGTATATCATGCAGGATCAAGTGATAGTGTTTACTGAATCGCTGGGCATCGGGAAAAGTTCTAGTTGTGGTGGCTACAATAGCCTTTGGGATGGGAATAGATCGAAAAAATGTGCATATTGTATGTCATTTTAATATTCCAAAGTCTAGGGTGAGGGTGTCGAAACTCTAGTCATGGAGGAGGACGCCCAACTTTTACAGCAACCGCATAACCAATTGATGTTCTCCCCACGTCCTACTCCCCGCACTGCATCAATCAGCGACCCCGTTGTGCTCATTTCCATGCTCCCAGTTTCCACTCTGCCTGCCCCACACTAGCCCGCTTCTGTGTCCGGTTTCCGCTCTGTGCACCCCTACCCACACGCTGTCATTGGTTAAAACCAATGAAAACCTGTTGCCAAATACCCCGCTGTAGTCAATCCACTCCACTGCTGTTCATTTTCCCTATATGCGTGAAGAAAAAAAATGTGATCCTCCCTGCCCATCAACCATTGTTGCAAGTCCGTCGACTACTAACTTCTACCCAACCGTCCACCATTCCAGTAAGATTAAACGCTGCATTGTCCGCCATAAAACATCATGTCCGAAAGTCAACAAGAGTGACCGCGGCATTGTGGAGGAACAATCGTGCGTCTGCGAGTTCTAGCGTGGAACAGTTGTGCCACTGTCAACATTTGTCGGCGTCATTCAGGTTCATGCAACTGGGATTCCCTTTTTACAAGTCGATCCATTGTCATCAATGCCTGATACGCCCTGACTGTTCCATCGTGACTGTTCGTCGTGGTGGGGTCGTAACATATTTATAACGTATATAAGTTTTAAATAATTATAATTATATAATATATATAAAGTATAATTATATAACATATATAAATTATAATTATATAATAAAAAAAATTATTATTATTTAAACAAAAATTAATAATAATAATTATTATTATTTAAAATATATATCTATATATATATATTATTAAAAACAAAAAACAAAAGGGTCAATATATATTAAAAAAATAGTTATAAAAAATACTATTATTATTACTATGAAAAAAAATAAAAAATTCCAAGGGAATATTAGAGATTCTACATGACGAGATGATTATATACATCGAGTGACAGACACTAAGTGAAGAAAATCGACAGCATTAAAGCTTTGAGGACAAAGCTTCTGAAGGAAGGGGCTATGTTATGAATATAATTCATAACAAGTAAATAAATAAAATAAATGTAAATATTAAATAATTAAATATTGATTATGTTAAATAGTCATTAAGTTAAGTGAAAAGGCATGTCTAAAAGACATGCCCAGTCACGAAAGGACACCTGCTTAGGTATATATATGCGGGTCCTCATTGTAACATTCATCACTTATACATTTTTTATATATTAATAAATTATTATTTACAAATACCTTTTGTGTATTTGTGAAGGTGAGGGGGGAAAACTTAATAGACACGTCAGAGATATACAATAAACTACTTCTCTGAAGGAACAACCTATTCTGCTCTCAATAAGTCGGGATCCCTCTTCCGCCTTTGAAATGAATATGTGCTAGCACAGTTATAAAAAATGAAAAAAAATGAAAAAGTGAAAAATTTTGAAAAAATGAATAAGGTGAAAGAAGAGAAAGGCTTCCTGTGTAGAGAGGTGAAGCAAGTAACTCCACCAGAGTACTGACCAGGCTCGCTGGTAACGAAGGGATGCTTGTGTTCCTGCATGACTCCGTTGGGGTATTGTCTATGCCTATTGGCAGCGGAGAAACACCAGAGATGAAACTAAGACTCTGACGACTATATTGCTTGTGCACCAATATAACCCTCAACCCCAATTGAAACAATTGTGTTTCCTTATCTTGGAATGTGTGTTAATTGACCAAGAGCTTGACATATTCTACATCTTACAATCAATCAAGCGCGGAAACCAAGATGAATTGAGAATTGAACAATACTTCTAGAGGTGTTAGACTTGCTTTTCACGAACAAGGTCCACTAAGAGAGCTAGAGTTCTACCAGTGTCTCACCAAGTGTTGTAGCGGCTACAACCACCCTCCAAAATTTTTCCCTAGCTTCATTTTGGAGCCTCCATACCATCCATCCTCAACACCATGTCTTTCCTTGTCAAGTACACAAGCTTCAGTGATTTTATAGAAAACTGCTAGCATGTGCATTAAATCTTGTTGCATCCCCCTCACAGGTTGTTTCTTCGGACTTGGTCCAGCTGCAAGCTGAGAAGCTCCCTCAAGAAATTGCGCAATTCAGGAGGGGAACCAGCCTTCCCTCCAGAAATTGTGCAATTCTATATAGCAGCCTACTAGGCTCCAGAATTGCTCAAATATGCCTATCACCCTTCACTAGAAAAATTGTGCAGTTCTTCCTAACAGGACTGCTCAACCCAGTAATTGTGCAATTTTGGGCAGCAGTCATTTGGTCAGCCCAGAAATTGCGCAATCCTTTTGGGCTGTCATCCCAGCTCCCTCCCAGAAATGCTCAAATTTTCCCCTCAAATGAGTTGGTTGTTGCATGTGCCATTGAGTTGACTGGTTCCACCTGATACTGAGAAAACTTGACTTGCATGCATGGGATGCTTTTTCCTGGAATAGAAAAAGTAACATGCAAAAAGCATCCCTAGATTTTAGGGAGTTATTTTTAGCAGTTGGAGGTTACATGCAAAGATCAATTTAGAATCTTTCCTCCAAGTGTCGCTTTTTCCTAGATTTGTGGCATGTGTGTCATGAGCCTCAAACTTATTTATTCAATGCATCAGAGCTCATTTATTCACATAGATATTGGAACTCTGACATCCCATAGCACATCTAGAAGTCTTCGACACATCCAGCTCATCTATTCATGGGCAAGTCCTCTTAAATTGTATTTTGTAGCATTTATGTCGCTTTTTGTGTTTTCACTTGTGTGAGTGTTGTTTTCTTGATTTTTGTGAATGCTTATTATTGTTTACATGCATACCAGCTTGTACTAGTACCGTTTCAGTTTTCGTTAGCATCTCATTGCTGTCACATGCATGAAATTGTTTTGCACGAATGGTCATCGATTTGGTGACTCGGTTCACCCACATGCATGCTGTTCTATTTTTTGAATCTTTCATTCACTATTTGAATTCATGATCATTCACTCTTGCTTACACTTAGTATCTCCATGCATTCAGATTCGCATTTTCTTTCAGTTGCTCGTCAGCAGGTCTGGGCAGCCTTAGCCTGGACTCTGCCTCACCAAGGCAGCATTGCAGAATCCTAAGAGGGAAGGCTTTGTCTTCCTCTCAGAAAATGCACATTTATTCCCAGTGATTGTCCTCCAGTCTTCCATTGTGAAATTATGAGGGAAAATTACTCCTAGCTCAGAAAATTGCGCAATGTAGTAACTGGGCCTGCAACCATTTCCAGCTGAAATTGTGCATTACGTAATTCCAACAGCCAACAGGCCAGCTTGGATTGTGCATTATGCAATTCCAGCAGCCAACCAGCCTCCCCAGATAGCCCAGACTACATTTTGTGTAGTTATGGCACCTAGTCTCCCAACCTCCCAAGAAAAATTGTGCAATCCTTGCTAGTCAATCCCCAAGTATGTTGCATTTCGTTCCATAATTTTTCTTTGGTTTTCGCTGACATATTTCTTGCCATGCATGTCACTTTGTCTCTAGATCTAGTAGGTGTTCGTCCACCTTTTAGTACCTCATGATCAATTCCCCCCAAGAGAGCAAGACCAAAGGACACTGACAGAAGTGCAACTGGAGCAGCAATTGAGCGAGTGTCTACAAGTCTGCCGACTTATGAAGACACCAAGCTGGTTGTAGACAAGGACATCAAGCTGAAATCGAAAGAGGTCAATGATGCATTTGTAGGCACATTTGGGGAAGACTTCAAAGACTGCCAAGTCTACATGAACATCCACAAGTCTAGCTTGTACCAAATTGCATGTAGGTATCTCGTGCTCCCATGCACGAACATGATACATCGTATCATCTCATACACTGATCCTAAGACAATGACATTGAGCAATGTCATTGGAATGAAAATTTCTACCTTTAGGGCACATGATTATGATGAGATGTATCATATGTCAAAGCCTGTGATCACCATGGAGACTCCCTTCAGCATACCCAGCAGCAATGCCAAATCCAGAGATATCTTGAAGAACTGGGTGAAGGAGCCGACTAAATTTAGGATGACACCTAACCAAGTATACAAGATGAAGATACTGTGGAAGGCGTATCAATACTTGGTCATCTTTTCATGTCGTTTGTATGGCCAAGAAAGCATGGAAACCTTCCCACAGATTTGGGTGATCGCATTGAACTAATTGGCCAGAGAAGACAAAGCATGCAACTAGTCTGATATGTTGGCTCATCAGCTGAAGGAATAGGTAACAAGGGCTCAACAACCACCCAAAGGTATGTAAGCATACATATACATGTTTGCCTACATCTTGGATGCAATATGTGCCAGTCAGGAGTTCCCAAGCTTGAAGTGGGCATGGACATCGGTGGAGAACTCTGTGAACACTTATTGTACGAATTTGTTTGAATGCAAATTCAGAGGAGTTATCACACAATTGTCCGATCATCTTTTCACCCTGGTTTACAAGATGGTATTCGAACCGGATCCACCCTTCATGTTGAAGGCAACAATGGAGGCACTAATCGACATAGCTAATTGGTATGCTGCATTGTCTAGCACCTTCATATGGATGTACAACACAGAGAAGAAGGTATCTTGGCCTGCTCTTCCGTTGAGGATCAGGTTTTACGAGATACAGACTGTTAGCGCTTGAAATTTCACCTCAGGCTGAGAAAGGTAAACCTCAAGGCAACATCAAACCACTTAGCCTCGTAGCTAGCCCTACGGGGCAAGAGAGGGCTCTCTCCGGTCTATCTCGATAAAGATCTTCAATGGGTGAGATAACCAATAGGGTAACACTGATTTTAGGCTAGTAAACTGATCAAGAGGTTTGATTTGGGATTTTTAGGGTTTTGGTGGAAAATTGGGGAAAGGCAATTTTGGGTGCGGGGATTGGACACAGTTTTCGCAGGGGGTTCTTTGGGGCAAGGTAGGAAACAATATTGATGCCTTCGATAGAGATGGATGGATGAGAATGACCGGTGAGGAGTTAAGGAGAGCAAGCAATAACCTTGAATTCCCCTTAAACAGTTGAAAACATTGATATTAAGCAAACTTAAAAACAGAGCATGACAGTCATGAATTCTACTTTAACACTTCATTTGCCTAATTTGCAGAAGGAAAAGTAAGGAAATGATTCACATAACACACTTACAAGTACAAAGAGGAACACACCATCAATACATGTGACCACAAGAATCCCAAAAAGGGCTGCAAAACCCTGGTCTTCCTTTGCCAAAAATTGCAGAGATACAGTGAGTAATACAATAAGAGCTTCCCCCTCAAGAGTCCAACCATGAAAATGAGCAAGAGAGTACATAATATAGATCATCTAACATCTTTCCCTACCTCTAGGGGTCGAGCTCACTATCCTAGGAGCTGTTTCAACCAATTCTAAACTGAGCACTAAAATCTAGGCAGTCAAAACAACTTGCCTCTATAAGCTAGGAAACCAATTCATTCATTTAATTTTCACCTATCTCATGAATGAATCTTCTAGAAGAGATACATAAGTGTAAAAGTGTCATAAAATTACATCATTTAAAACAAGGAGGATAAAAATCAACTCCAAAAAGTCAAACATAGTCAAAACTGCGTTTTGCTGAGCTATAGGCTGAAATCCTGAGCAATTTGCCTGACGGGTCGCGCGCCTGTGAGAGCACTTTTGGGGCACTTTCAGGTGTCCAAATGAGGCAAGCGTAGGCTTTTTGGAAAGGTCTGTGAGTCTACTTTCCAACCCAACTGGAATTTCTGAATTTGGTTGTCATTTGCCCCTCCAAAATTGCAATCTCCCAAGACTGCTTTCTGTGTGTCAAAAATGTGGCAGAAAGTCTTTTTTTGCTTGTTTTTTGACTTTCAGGAGGCCCAAAACTTCATAAAATCTCTTGGAAATGGGTGAGCATGTGTAAATTTTCATGCCAAATCCAGAAATGCTGATTTTTTTGAAAATAGAGTTGCCAAGTGAAAGGGTCGCGCGGGGGGTGAGACCCGTCAAGCGGAAAAACCTGTTTTTTGCCTTAAAAACCAAAAATCACCCAAAATGCTCAAAATTTCTTGGAATTTGTGCTGGGGCCGAGCTATTTAGTGCCATGCTCCTTCAAGGAAGCCTCGGCCAAGATGTGGAGGGGATTGGGCCTTTTTCTCCGTTTTTGTGCTTTGACCAACCGCCTTTAGAGCACCTTCATCTTTGCCTTGCACACGTGCATCTGTGCCCAATAATGATTCTTCATGTTTCTCAGCAATTTCTTATCTTGGTTGGCCTTAGCCAACAACCTCTCTAAATGAGCATTGAGCCGGATAAGCATAGCCTCTCGCTCAACTGGCACTAAATCACCGGGTCTTCTTCGATTCAAGTTGCGGTCACTACGAATCCTCCACAACTCATCAAGAGTTTGCTCATCCTCCAACTGCTTGTTGCGCTGCTCTAAATAGGTGATCCTCCACTGTGCCATCTCGAACTTCTGCTGCAACAAGCGGTTCTCGGCCTCCTTTTGCTGAATGAACTCATGAAGCTCTGTGGTAGGAGAGCGGGTATCAAGATCAATGATATCAATGTCGGGATCACCGGTCATTCCCACCTCGATCATGGGTTGCTTGCCCCTATGTGCTGCCTGTGCTGCTGAAGAAGCCGAGGCCCCTTCCACCTGATGTGGAGATAGCACTCGCTGAGCTGATGAAGAAGGCGATACCCCTTCCACCTGCTGTGGAGAAAATACTCGCCGAGCTGCTGCAAATAAGGTCCTTTGGCCTGTCTGATAAGTGACCAATGGAGAAGAGCTGACATATCTAGTCACGGGGGTGTCATGCTGCTGTGATGGTCCTCCCTCCTCGTGAACAACCTCAGGATGTGGTGGTGGTGGTGTAAAGAACTCATGAGAGATGAACTCCTCCCATGTGATGCCCTGCTGAGCCAACTGATGTCTGACCACAAGCTGAATCAAACCGTAATGATAGAGACTCCTATACTGCTGTGCTGGGCTCTTCCTCTACATCAAGGGCACCATCCTCTCAATGTTCTGGCACATGAAAACAGGGATGTTCATCATCCGTACCCGTTGGAAATGCATCATCAGGCGAATATGGTACGAATATATCTGTGAAAATCTGCCCTCACGGGTGAAAAAGAGCATGATAAGCCTCATCATGGGAGCATACTCACTCCTCAAAAATCTGAAGGGAAATACACCCGTCAAATGTCTCATGAATGCAGGTCTAATGAAAGGCTCAAACTGAACACTGTCCAACACCTTGCGCTTATTCCATACCTCTCCGACATTAGGTATCCCTGTGGCCTGTGCAATCACCTCGGGTGTCAATGTAAAATCCACCCCGGCAAGGTTGACATGTCCATCACGCAAATGTAAAACAAATAGGCGAGCCAACTCCCTGCGATGCTGAATCCGAGAGATCCTCTCGCAAAACTCATAGCAAGACATATAACGGAAACATGAGACTGCCATAGGACAAGCCTGTAAATCTGCCAAAGAGGTGGGCTCCTCTCTTCTATGATTTCCACCCTTTCCACCCTTATGAGGCCTCCTCTGTACCTCAATCTCTGAAGCTGATGCCTGGTCATCACTTTGCTCATAATTGGTTTCGGTTTCTGACATTGTTTTAAGAGCAAAGTGGCTGAAATATAATGCTGTTTTTGCTTTGTAAAATGCCGATTAAAATGTTGTTTCAAGGGGACAAGGAGCACGAGGGGAATGTTAGGGGAGGGATACTTTAAAGGGAAAATGGGAATAATAATATATAAAACAGGGATTTTAGGGAAAAATCATAGCAAAATCATTGCATATGCATCATTATATAAATTTATTTACATGGATATTATGAGAGGTAGAGTTAGGGTTTGATTTTTATTTCTTAGGGAAGAGGGGTAGGGTTTAGGGATTTTCACCAATTTTGCAAGGGAAATTTACATAGAAAGACAAGGAAAAAGAAATGGGAAATGGGGAAAAAATGATAACAAGGGGATACAAAAATGATAACAAGGGGATACCTTAAAACAGCATATAAACCCTAGCCATTTTTACAATTTTAAACCAAAGCATAGTGGAGCTTTTGATTTGCAAATGGAGACCTTTGAAAATGCACTCATGATTTCCTTTAACCATAACAAGCAACAAATTTTTGAGTTGGAGGGCCTACCTCACACAATTCGGCGATTTTGTGGCTCCTTGGTGAATTTACAGGCAATTTTTACAATGAAGGCTATGACGGGTCGCGCGCCTCTGACGGGTCGCGCCCGTTACAATTTTGCACTGTCGGAGGGCGCTCAACGGGTCGCGCGCCTCTGACGGGTCGCGCGCCTCTGCAACTCACAACTTCGGCTCGAACTCACTTGCAATCACTTGCTCAATGACTTGGATGCACAATGAGGCTCGATGGAGGGAGATTGGGGTTTTTATAACTTTATTTGAATTAATTTCATATCATAACCCACTTTATAATGTTTTCCTTTGACACTTTATAAACTTGACTTTTTGGTTTCCTTTTGTCCTGAAACTGATTGATTTGATGCTTTTCTTTGATAATTTTTGCAGGGATAGCATCTGAGGGATCTTGGCAAGGGAGCCAGGGTTACATGTTGTCCTTTGAAGCCTTGTGAATTTTTACAATTTTCATAAAATTTTTGAGAAATGACTTTGGCTTTAAAAACACGGTTTTTAAATCCAAGGTGAAAATTAACTGTACAAGATAGAATCTTTTGAAAAAACACTTTAAAAAATCATCCCTCTGGCTTGCTGGGTACTTATTGACCTTCAGAGACATGAGCTTGAAGACAAACTTGACCAAAAACCCTAGACCTAAAAATTTGATCTCAAGACAATAGAAAAGTAACCTTGACAAAGTTTAATGACTGAAACAAGCTGATCCAGTAGTGCCCAGAGGGGGACAAAGACACCAGCTCCTCCATCAGGTTTATGGCATGCCTAACGGAATGCAAAGAATGACACTGATGAGACAGCTACCTATGCAAATGCAAAGAGCTTTGATCGTTGATGGAGGGCTACTAGACCAACTCTAACATTGGCTCCAATGGGGATGGTAGCTCCTTGGAGGTACCAAGAACCTTAGACCTCTGGGAGAGCAGACCAGTGCTTTATCATCATTGGGCAATGGAGTCATTATTTACACAAACAACACAAGACTTTGACTCATTTATTGACTGAAACCTGACTCAAGCCGACACAATTATGAAACCTACATGACTGAAAACTGACTCACAAATGACTCATGACTGACCTAACGAAAACAAGAACTTACAAATCTTATTGAAGGGCAGCAGTCCATCAAGATTTGAAATCATGATGACAACCACCTGTGTTTCTTACAAGACAATATACATCAAACTCTATCAAAATGCCAATGCAACCAATCAAGAAGATGGCTTCTTGACTGATTCTTCCTATCAGAACTTCTAGTCAACAGTACAAACCTATCATTGGGCATCCAAAAACATAGTTGACCATATTCTTCTTCATCACTGAATACCGCAATAATCACCTTCATTGTTGACTGCAACAGGGCTGCCATTGGATCTTGAAAAACATGAAGTTTTGCCACTTCCACCTCCTGCTGAAAGATCAAGGTGTCTTTTGTTTCAAATTCTGATCTGCCTTCATCATGTGCTTCAGTAAAAGTATGCTCATAAGTTTCAAAAAACTCCGAACAAATGGATGAGCAGATCTCTTCTTGGAAAAACATTTCAACACATGAAACATATGACGAATCTGAAAGGTAATCCTGTATGCTCTGATCTTCTGTAATTTGACAATATGGTGGGTCATTTTCAAATGATATGACAGCCAGATTATCATCATTGTGAAGGAAAACATTATCTATTTGCTGATCTACAAGATAGTCATCTTTTTCAACAGAGGAAGAAGTTTTCCCAACACTTTCCTGACTATGTGTGCACTGCAAATCTGCTGTAGCTTGGGCTGTAACAAGACCTTTCAAGAGCTGATCTATCTCCTCTTCAGACAAAGGAGACAATGCCTTTTGTTTTCTTCTGCTTGAACAGTAATTATCTTCATACGATAGGGCACTCAAACTATCATTTATTACTGAGCTATTGAAAGGAGATTCATCACTTACTTGCACAAAGATCTCACCTTGCTGTTCATGAACATCTGAATCCAAAACTCTGTCTATGATCTCAACAGCAGAGCTCTCTTTGATGGGTTGCATGCTGCTGTCTTCTGTGGGCAGATCTTCTCTTTCATCAATTACAGCCATATTATCTTCAACCTGCTGATCTTGATTCTGCTGCAAAATTTCCTGATCATCTTGATGGGTATCCACTAGGTTCTCTTCATGTTGCTGAAATGGGGTCTCATACAGAGCCTCCATGATCTCAACATCCATAAAATTATCATCTTCATAATATTTCTCAAGGCTTTCAATAAAAGTTGAAGCATGCTTGCAACAGTCATGAACTAAATTTAATGATGGATAAGATGCCTTATATCGTTCAATGAACATAGCATGAAAATCCTTTAAACAGTAAATACAAGCAGGCGGCAAACTTTCATACCAAGATTGGGCTTTACCTTCCAGAGTGGCCAGGAATATCTTCATCAAACAATCTTCAGGAAATTCCATCTTCAATTTGCGAATATGCATATGAAATCTAACTAGATGTAGAGCAGCATCCTTCTTACCATCATCTTTAAATGTAGGCAAATTCCTTGACCAATCTACCTTCGGAATTTTATTTGGAAAACCAGGGATGTGATCTCGGCTCAAGGGAGCATATCTTCTTGCAATCCGATCCATCTTGAAAATCTCAAAGCTACTGATCTCTCTGCAGTGAATTCACCATAAAGCATTGATCTCTGGAGTTTTCAGTGAAGGAGTCACCAGTGAATGATTTCAGCCTTTCAAGTGTCTGATCGTTGTCCACTATCAATAATCAGATCTGAACTTGATACATGTACTGGGGTAAAATGAAAATGAAGTGTTGTATTCACAAGCTCACAGAGATTGACTGAAGCAGCGTTTATCTACTTCCGCTTATGCAAAACAAAAGCGTTTCAAAGGCTACCTGGCATAACTTCAGGCTCCGTCTAAGACTTATGAAACAAACACATGAACCCACAAACAAGTTTGTTCTCCCCAGTATGGTCACCAATATGTTAGCGCTTGAAATTTCACCTCAGGCTGAGAAAGGTAAACCTCAAGGCAACATCAAACCACTTAGCCTCGTAGCTAGCCTTACGAGGCAGGAGAGGGCTCTCTCCGGTCTATCTCGATAAAGATCTTCAATGGGCGAGATAACCAATAGGGTAACACTGATTTTAGGCTAGTAAACTGATCAAGAGGTTTGATTTGGGATTTTTAGGGTTTTGGTGGAAAATTGGGGAAAGGCAATTTTGGGTGCGGGGATTGGACACAGTTTTCGCAGGGGGTTCTTTGGGGCAAGGTAGGAAACAATATTGATGCCTTCGATAGAGATGGATGGATGAGAATGACCGGTGAGGAGTTAAGGAGAGCAAGCAATAACCTTGAATTCCCCTTAAACAGTTGAAAACATTGATATTAAGCAAACTTAAAAACAGAGCATGACAGTCATGAATTCTACTTTAACACTTCATTTGCCTAATTTGAAGAAGGAAAAGTAAGGAAATGATTCACATAACACACTTACAAGTACAAAGAGGAACACACCATCAATACATGTGACCACAAGAATCCCAAAAAGGACTGCAAAACCCTGGTCTTCCTTTGCCAAAAATTGCAGAGATACAGTGAGTAATACAATAAGAGCTTCCCCCTCAAGAGTCCAACCATGAAAATGAGCAAGAGAGTACATAATATAGATCATCTAACATCTTTCCCTGCCTCTAGGGGTCGAGCTCACTATCCTAGGAGCTGTTTCAACCAATTCTAAACTGAGCACTAAAATCTAGGCAGTCAAAACAACTTGCCTCTATAAGCTAGGAAACCAATTCATTCATTTAATTTTCACCTATCTCATGAATGAATCTTCTAGAAGAGATACATAAGTGTAAAAGTGTCATAAAATTACATCATTTAAAACAAGGAGGATAAAAATCAACTCCAAAAAGTCAAACATAGTCAAAACTGCGTTTTGTTGAGCTGTAGGCTGAAATCCTGAGCAATTTGCCTGACGGGTCGCGCGCCAAATCCTGACGGGTTGCGCGCCTTTGAGAGAACTTTTAGGGCACTTTCAGGTGTCCAAATGCGGCAAGCGTAGGCTTGTTGGAAAGGTCTGTGAGTCTACGTTCCAACCCAACTGGAATTTCTGAATTTGGTTGTCATTTGCCCCTCCAAAATTGCAATCTCCCAAGACTGCTTTCTGTGTGTCAAAAATGTGGCAGAAAGTCATTTTTTGCTTGTTTTTTTGACTTTCAGGAGGCCCAAAACTTCATAAAATCCCTTGGAAATGGATGAGCATGTGTAACTTTTCATGCCAAATCCAGAAATTCTGAGTTTTTTGAAAATAGAGTTGCCAAGTGAAAGGGTCGCGCGGGGGGTGAGACCCGTCAAGCGGAAAAACCTGTTTTTTGCCTTAAAAACCAAAAATCACCCAAAATGCTCAAAATTTCTTGGAATTTGTGCTGGGGCTGAGCTATTTAGTGCCATGCTCCTTCAAGGAAGCCTCGGCCAAGATGTGGAGGGGATTGGGCCTTTTTCTCCGTTTTTGTGCTTTGACCAACCGCCTTTGGAGCACCTTCATCTTTGCCTTGCACACGTGCATCTGTGCCCAATAATGATTCTTCCTGTTTCTCAGCAATTTCTTATCTTGGTTGGCCTTAGCCAACAGCCTCTCTAAATGAGCATTGAGCCGGATAAGCATAGCCTCTCGCTCAACTGGCACTAAATCACCGGGTCTTCTTCGATTCAAGTTGCGGTCACTACGAATCCTCCACAACTCATCAAGAGTTTGCTCATCCTCCAACTGCTTGTTGCGCTGCTCTAAATAGGTGATCCTCCACTGTGCCATCTCTAACTTCTGCTGCAACAAGCGGTTCTCGGCCTCCTTTTGCTGAATGACCTCATGAAGCTCCGTGGTAGGAGAGCGGGTATCAAGATCAATGATATCAATGTCGGGATCACCGGTCATTCCCTCCTCGATCATGGGCTGCTTGCCCCTCTGTGCTGCCTGTGCTGCTGAAGAAGGCGAGGCCCCTTCCACCTGATGTGGAGATAGCACTCGCTGAGCTGATGAAGAAGGCGAGACCCCTTCCACCTGCTGTGGAGAAAATACTCGCCGAGCTGCTGCAAATAAGGTCCTTTGGCCTGTCTGATAAGTGACCAATGGAGAAGAGCTGACATATCTAGTCACGGGGGTGTCATGCTGCTGTGATGGTCCTCCCTCCTCGTGAACAACCTCAGGATGTGGTGGTGGTGGTGTAAAGAACTCATGAGAGATGAACTCCTCCCATGTGATGCCCTGCTGAGGTAACTGATGTCTGACCACAAGCTGAATCAAACCGTAATGATAGAGGCTCCTATACTGCTGTGCTGGGCTCTTCCTCTGCATCAAGGGAAACATCCTCTCAATGTTCTGGCACATGAAAACAGGGATGTTCATCATCCGTACCCGTGTGAAATGCATCATGAGGCGAATATGGTACGAATATATCTGTGAAAATCTGCCCTCACAGGTGAAAAAGAGCATGATAAGCCTCATCATGGGAGCATACTCACTCCTCAAAAATCTGAAGGGAAATACACCCGTCAAATGTCTCATGAATGCAGGTCTAATGAAAGGCTCAAACTGAACACTGTCCAACACCTTGCGCTTATTCCATACCTCTCCGACATTAGGTATCCCTGTGGCCTGTGCAATCACCTCGGGTGTCAATGTAAAATCCACCCCGGCAAGGTTGACATGTCCATCACGCAAATGTAAAACAAATAGGCGAGCCAACTCCCTGTGATGCTGAATCCGAGAGATCCTCTCGCAAAACTCATAGCAAGACATATAACGGAAACATGAGACTGCCATAGGACAAGCCTGTAAATCTGCCAAAGAGGTGGGCTCCTCTCTTCTATGATGTCCACCCTTTCCACCCTTATGAGGCCTCCTCTGTACCTCAATCTCTGAAGCTGATGCCTGGTCATCACTTTGCTCATAATTGGTTTCAGTTTCTGACATTGTTTTAAGAGCAAAGTGGCTGAAATATACTGCTGTTTCTGCTTTGTAAAATTCTGATTAAAATGTTGTTTCAAGGGGACAAGGAGCACGAGGGGAATGTTAGGGGAGGGATACTTTAAAGGGAAAATGGGAATAATAATATATAAAACAGGGATTTTAGGGAAAAATCATAGCAAAATCATTGCATATGCATCATTATATAAATTTATTTACATGGATATTATGAGAGGTAGAGTTAGGGTTTGATTTTTATTTCTTAGGGAAGAGGGGTAGGGTTTAGGGCTTTTCACCAATTTTGCAAGGGAAATTTACATAGAAAGACAAGGAAAAAGAAATGGGAAATGGGGAAAAAATGATAACAAGGGGATACAAAAATGATAACAAGGGGATACCTTAAAACAGCATATAAACCCTAGCCATTTTTACAATTTTAAACCAAAGCAAAGTGGAGCTTTTCATTTGCAAATGGAGACCTTTGAAAATGCACTCATGATTTCCTTTAACCATAACAAGCAACAAATTTTTGAGTTGGAGGGCCTACCTCACACAATTCGGCGATTTTGTGGCTCCTTGGTGAATTTACAGGCAGTTTTTACAATGAAGGCGCTGACGGGTCGCGCGCCTCACCCAACGGGTCGCGCGCCTCTGACGGGTCGCGCCCGTTACAATTTTGCACTGTCGGAGGGCGCTCAACGGGTCGCGCGCCTCTGACGGGTCGCGCGCCTGGTCTGACGGGTCGCGCGCCTGGTCTGACGGGTCGCGCGCCTCTGCAACTCACAACTTCGGCTCGAACTCACTTGCAATCACTTGCTCAATGACTTGGATGCACAATGAGGCTCGATGGAGGGAGATTGGGGTTTTTATAACTTTATTTGAATTAATTTCATATCATAACCCACTTTATAATGTTTTTCTTTGACACTTTATAAACTTGACTTTTTGGTTTCCTTTTGTCCTGAAACTGATTGATTTGATGCTTTTCTTTGATAATTTTTGCAGGGATAGCATCTGAGGGATCTTGGCAAGGGAGCCAGGGTTACATGCTGTCCTTTGAAGCCTTGTGAATTTTTACAATTTTCACAAAATTTTTGAGAAATGACTTTGGCTTTAAAAACAGGGTTTTTAAATCCAAGGTGAAAATTAACTGTACAAGATAGAATCTTTTGAAAAAACACTTTAAAAAATCATCCCTCTGGCTTGCTGGGTACTTATTGACCTTCAGAGACATGAGCTTGAAGACAAACTTGACCAAAAACCCTAGACCTAAAAATTTGATCTCAAGACAATAGACAAGTAACCTTGACAAAGTTTAATGACTGAAACAAGCTAATCCAGCAGTGCCCAGAGGGGGACAAAGACACCAGCTCCTCCATCAGGGTTATGGCATGCCTAACGGAATGCAAAGAATGACACTGATGAGACACCTACCTATGCAAATGCAAAGAGCTTTGATCGCTGATGGAGGGCTACTAGACCGACTCTAACACGGACTTTCAAGCATGTGGATGTCGAAGCAGAGGAGATGAAGAAATATCCACTTGATGCCTGAAGTTACAATCCGTATGACCCACATTGTCTTGTGAAAGACCACTGCATGAGAGTACAGTTTAACTGGATCCACGGGGCATGTCATTGGGTGGAGGAAGACCCATGGAGATATTGTTACAACTCCTCGAGACTCAATGAATCGATTGGCCTTGTTTTTGAATGGATAGCGAAGTTGTGTGAAGCAACATCCTGGAGAGCAACAGAAGCAACAGAAACAAAGGTAAACATACCAGTGCATGACAAGGGCAAGAGGAAGATTGTTGACAACATGGAGGAAGAAAAAAGCTACAAGTTCTGAGTAGACCCACTTGTGCAGAAAGTAGCTTTGGCAATAGAGGCAAAGAGGCAACAACATGACAAGAGAAACACACAAGGGCATAGAGAGAAATAGAGAATGGAGGAAACAGAGAAGGAGTTGCATGAGTTGAAGGAGTAACTCCGGAAGGAATAGGAGTTGCGCAGACAGGAGAAGGAAGCACATCAAGAACAGGTATAGTAGGGGCGTGACTTGTACATATAGATGAAACTGTGCCCGTACAGGTAGTGGACTCATCATATCAGCTGCCAGCAGGCAGACATGGTGAACCATCGTAGGACCAGGACTTCACTTAGGAGACAGAGCAAACATTTTAACAGATGGATACGGATATGAAGAAATAGGAGTTAGAGAAAGACATCGACCTCATGCCTCACCACCAAGAGGTCGACCCACCAACTTCACTGCATCCAGAAGAAGAGCAAGTCCCGAGCAACCAAGGAGACTCTGAAATCCTTGGAGATCAGTCAGAAGGAGAGATGAACAACATCTCATTCGACGACTCTCGACATAGAGTTGTGCAATCTCACAGAATTTTGACTCCAGAGGATCATACATCTCCTGTGCAGTTTGAGGAATGAGTGATTGTGCCTGACGTACACAAACATCCAAAATCATTGTTCGATGCTATCGGAGCATATGCCGAAGCCACTAGCTCAAGTGTTCGCTTCTTGATAGCTGAGAACAAGGGAATGGCTAAGGAGCTACAAATGGCCAAGCAAGGAGGGGAATTGGTTACAACATCCACCCGAGAAGAATTGAAGAAGGAAATACTAGATGAATTATTATCCCTTGACACAGTCATGCAGGCATTTTATTCTAAGTTTGGTACCATGCATAAGGTAGTCGTCCATCTCAATGGTTGGTAGCAGCAATGTGCTAGAAGAGAACATATCTTGTTGAACGTGCATGATACCTTTGATTACATGAAAACATGGATGATGAGATACAAGGGAACCTTGCTACACTTGCCTAAGATGATGAAGCCTAGAGCGGTTGAGTTGAAGGCACACATCCAGCTCAAATCTGGAACTATGAAGATCTCCTGCTACTCATCACTAGTCTACAAGCTTCCCATGCATGTGTATTCAAGAGTATGGATGTTGTTGTGCACGCACATGTGATCCCATCTATTGGGACACTCACCTAGGCAAGGACAAAGGAACATTTCTAACTAGAGCTTGACTTGTACTTTGACGAGTTGATGCGCATAGCCACCAACCCAGACTTGTCAATCAGTGCAGACACCACGCACAAGTATGTTGTTGTCCCGACCACACTCAGGACAATGAGGCACATGCTATCAGAAGAGTTGGATAGAGGAGCCCGAGTAGTGTACCTAGATGCTATGGAGGTAAGAGTTCATTTCCAGAAAGATGTCACCTTAGAGTACACGGAAAACATCGCTGACTACCGAGTTTGGCATAAGTTCGCTACTATCGACCACCATGAGGATGTCGAAGAGCTAGTCGTCCAACTATTGTTTGAGTCATAGTGATGTCTTGAATGGCTTGCTCCAGCCATTTTGTCTCACATGGGTACATGTGCATTGTAATGTAACGTCTTGTCAAGTGTAAGTTCAAGTGTTAATAGTTGGATGTTACAGTCATATAGTAGATGGAGAGTCATGAGGGTAGATGAACTGTCACAAAGGGGAATGTAAAGGGCCACCCCACCCTTTGCTATATATAGTCCCTCATAATTCATTGTAGAAGCTTTTGGTCAGCCAAGCTTCTGATAGGAGTATCTTAGAGAAATCTTGGACAGTATTGTAACGAGCCTTGGCTTCTCCACTGCGCAGAGATAGTATATCTCTTTGGAGGAGTAGGCGACTGTGACTATAACGTTCTGCTGTCAGAACTAGTGGTTGGACATGGATGTATTGTATGAGTAGAACTTACACTTCTTAATATAACAGAGCCAACACGTTTCATGCATATGTCATATTGTATTTCAACTATCTTGTCTACTCTAAATGATATATGTATCTTTTTCCTTACGCATGCATGTATAGCTATTTTCTGTATATGTATGTATGAATCTTTCTAAAATGTGTTGTTGGTTTAACCATCACTTTGGATTGCTAGCTTATTTGCCTTCCGTGATGTGATGCATATTTGCTAGTGTGTTCCCCTCTTAACTGCATGCTTTCACATGTTTCCAAGGGGTGCACTCACCTCACCCTCTGTGCGTTAGAACCGCTCATGCACCTTCCTTGACTTACTACATATGTCAAACCCTTGCTACCAACAGGGACATCTTACTTGCCTCTGTGTGAAACCATAGTCAAGGCATTACCGTATGAATCACTATTGGGACTGCTACACTAAACAGTCTAAAGTCTAATTGGGACTTCTTACTAGGGAGATCCTCTGACATGTTGGTGGGTCCATCACAATCAATAGTTTGTCAAATTCTGATAAGTAAAATTGGGGTTTTGAATTTATTTTCACTCTAATATTACGTAGGTCGGTGTTTGGTCAATTTAAGGTTCTTAAATTGAAATCATAAATTATCGAACGGAGTTGGTAAACTTATGAAGTGCAAATGCACTATATATGCTAGAAGCCTTTCTTTCAGTTTGTAAGATGATGGTTATATTCGTTTTCGGGATTTTCATTTTTATCTAGGTTCCTATTAGATTAGAGTTAGATTTCCACAAATTAATGTGTGGAATTTAAACTATTGTTAGACTAATCTATCAGGTCATATCTATATTGAGTATCGCTCTAAAATATCTTATGTTAATCATTCTAAAATTATGAACCTATCCTAAACATATTGCTGCTATAAAATAGAGTATTGAAAATCAAATGATTGTAAGAGTAAGAAAACGGTCCTTTAAAAGTTGTCTGCAAAGTATATATAAATTCTAATTCTAAAAAGCATGAAGGTAATCTTCTAGTGCTGACTACAGGGTATATACAAGTTCTAATTCTAAAATCATGAAAATAATCTTTTAACACTAACTGTAACTAAGTGAAAATATTGAAGAGATTAAATAATAAAACGACTATGAAGAAATTCAAGTGCAAACGAAATAATGAGATTTTAACTGAGTTATAACAAATGGATGAAATAGTGAAGTAAGGAAATGAAGCTAGAACAAAATGACAGTACGATAACAGAAAGCAATGAAATGAAATAAAGTAAACCTTGATTGTATGCAAGGGCCCTCCACATACAACAGGTTTAAATCATGCTCACATACGCATCAAACAACAAAAAGGTAATTTTAATTCAATACGAGAACAAAGGTCTGTTTCACACAATTTATTTAGAGATTAACTATTACTTCCTATCATTTACAGAGGATACATGTTTATATATAAAATGCATGCTCAACAATTTGAGACTCCTACACCTACAAGTCTTTTAATCAATCCTTATTCAAATTCGAAACTTAACAGTAAAAGCGTTATCTCGATGATTTGCAATTTGGAAAGAAAATTAAAGAAATGTGATGCATTCAGACTTTTGCTGCTACGTGTTTGACTCATGCCTTTGATCACACCACAGTGAGATTCTTTTAGTGAATTGGCTCGAGAAAATAGGAGGAGATCCATCAGGGAATCGATCCTTAATATCCCATGTGCTTCTTTGCTTCGTTGGCGTACTGGAACCCTGCAAACCATGGAGATAGCTACAGATTTGTAAAATAGCTGCAAAATCATGTTAATTCGGGAGATAATACAATCTTTAACATAATAATAAGGCACATTAACGAATATGAAAAATAAGACATGTAAGAGTTTATCAAAATCTATAATTTTAGTGCTTTTATTGAGTTGATAGCGATGATGAAAAGAGGAAAATGGAGGAAAAAGGGTGTCAAAACAAAATAGTTATGGAACTCTACATTCCCCCACACTGAAGATTTTGTATGTCCTCATACAAAACAAAAAATTGATATGTTTTTTGAACTACTTCATTTGCTTGGAAACTTCTGCCAGTACATCCAACTTCATCCTTTTTACTTTCTTAGCAGTCATTGCCATCCTTGGTTTTCTCATGAGGATCTTGTATTTCAAATTTATAACCTGTCTTTGTAAAGCCCGATTTTTCTTCTTCAGTTTCTTGTTCTTCTTAAACCACAAACTTAGATGTAAAAGTAGGTTGCCACTCTTAGCTATTTGGATTTCATTCTGTGCTTTCAAGGCTTGATTTTCATTTTTAATGTACTTGTTTGTCTCCAGTTCAAAG
Organism: Pinus tabuliformis; assembly: GCA_031772625.1. Lineage (NCBI taxonomy): Eukaryota > Viridiplantae > Streptophyta > Pinopsida > Pinales > Pinaceae > Pinus > Pinus tabuliformis. Next base: position 1,404,347,827 of record CM062820.1, on the reverse strand, counting down.
ATTTCCTATTTCAATACATTGATTACTGGAGGCTCTTGTGGTTCATTAAACTGGACTTCTTCTTCCTAAATTGGAATTGGTGCACCCATTTTCTCTAGGGATCCAATATAATTATAAATATCTTGTTGCACAAGATCAATTTCTGGCATTATTCACCCCGGACTCCTAGGAGGTGAGGTGAAAGTTGGTGATGAAACCCTTGGTGATGAAACTCTTGGAGATGTTCTCAGATAAATTCCGGAATCTTCTTCTGCCTATGAGTTTTCTTCTGTTTCTTTGTTGATATCCTCTATTCTCTTTGAGAGTAATTATTTTTCTAAGTTGAGTCTTGTACTCCTTCTTAGACTTGTGACAAGGGTCTTTTGAGTTTTCTTCCTTTATGTTTTAGGCTTCTTTTTTTGAGGTAAAACCTCTGTCTCTTTACTGGTTTTCTTTCTTCTAATGTCTCTTTTGTTTATTTTCTCTAAAATTTCTGCAAGAGGGATGTTATCCTTCGACAAATCTTGTGACTTTTGTGGTTCTTGTTACAATGTCCTATCAATTTTTCTTTTCCTTCCCCTCTTAGGTCCCTTACCAAAAAGCTTTCCCAATTATCACTTATGTTTTGGAGATGAAATTCAACAAGTATTTTGACTAGACCATGGTGATACATTGTATTATCTATGAACTGAATTCTCATTTGAACATTCCCTGAAATCTTTCTTAGACTATTCAACAAGAAATATGGAAGATTTATCTCATTTTCTTCATGAAAATTCATTAGTAGCCGAATATGATAGAAAACAATACATCCAAACCATCCTTTGTAGATAACAAATTTTTGGATTATTAGAAGCAAATTCCTCCACTTACTTTTTAATTCCATGCTTGGGATGCCCTTCATGAAAATGGTGGTGTCCATGCTTGGTTTCTTTAGGAAAACCTTCCAGTCTTCTCTTTCAATACCTATACTTTTGAACCATTTTTCTCCAATCCATGATACTCCATTAGCTTCAGCTATAAATGTCTTTGTCACTATGAATTTGATGTCTCCTATCTCCACTTCGACTCCATCAAAAGCCCCGGCGAAGGATTTGGTAACTTCATTATGGAAGCCATCAAATCTCTCTATAAATTCTAGCCAGTGCACCTTCAACAATAGTTCTTTTGTCTATGGATACCCCTCCAAAAATTTCTTCCTTATTGGCTTTGTTATGACTATCACTCCCATGGACGAGAAGCTTTGTTTCAAGAACTGTTTTGTTTGACAGGGTAAGATGGGTTGATAGGGTTTTTAGAGCAGAAAGTTCGTGGGTGTGAGTGATGGAATAATGAGAGTGTAGGTAGTGAGGGTATAAGGGAGTGAGGCAGAATCTAACCATTAAGAGAATTCATGTTTATGATTTGGGTGATCGAATCAATGGATCAAGATATGAGTCAGAATATGGGTTATGATGATAGGGAGTGAATGGCGGATTATACACTATTTGACATGATACTATCAACTCGTAGCAATAATGATTTTGATTTTTGGTAGCACCATGTCTAAGTAATTCATATATGTAATTCTTTGATCCCTATTATTAAATTAAAGAAGTGCATACCTTTGAATTGTTTGCTTGCTAACCTTTGGTTTCCCTTTTTTTTTATTCAGTCTCTGGGTGCTTTATAGTGGAGGGAGCCAATCATTCCTTCAATTGTATTATCGAAAGTTTCTGTCAATTTAGCTGCAGAAATTTTTCAAGGCTGCAGAAAATCAATAACTCTGTAGCCATTTAATTTTTTTGAAAAGAAAGGGATACAAGAAATTGGAACTCTAGAAAATGGAAGAAGAATAATTCTTCTTGACCAACTTCAAATCAGAGTTGTTCTAGAAAATATTTACAAATTCATCCTTTGTCATTGGTTTATGATAGATCCTGAGTTGATGTCCATTCACTAAGAGAGGAAATTTTTCTTCATCAATAGTCCTAATTTTGACTGCTCCATTATCTAAAACATTTTCAATCTCATTAGGCCCAAGCTAGTGAGTTTGAAACTTTCCTTAGAAAGTTTTGAACCTTGAATCAAAGAGTAATGCCCAGTCTCCTGATTGAAATTTTCTTTCTTTGACGTAATTATCATGACATATTGATCTTTATTGCTGGACTAAACTAGTCTTATGGATAACACCTTGTCTTATTTCATCAAGCTCAATAAGTTGTCCCATTCTTTGCTTTTGTGCTTCTGATAAGTCAAGTCCCAGCTTGACTGTTGTCTTATAGGTTTGAATCTAGAACTCAATTGGAAATAGGAATTTCTTCCCATAAACAAGTTCATAGGGAGTATGTCCTATAATGTTTCTCCAAGTGGTACGGTAGGCACATAAAGCTTCTGGAAGATTTTCCTCCCAATTCCTTCTATGCAAGTGAACTTTCTTGGTGAGGATTGCTTCAATCAATTTTTTGGTAGAATCTACTTGTCCATTTTCTTGTGGATGGTATGGAGTATATTTCCAATGCTTGATTTTATATTCTTCCACTATCTTTTGCACTACTCTGGATGTAAATTTCTTTCCTTGATCTATTACAATTTCTCTCAGGACACCAAAACGAGTAAAAATATCCTCAAAAAGAAATGAAACTACAAAATTTTCAATAGCAAAAGAAAGTGCTTTAGCTTCTACCCATTTAGTAACATAAGCAGTGCATACAAGAATATATTTTTTTGTTTTGAAGATGGATTAATTGGTCCAACAAAATCCAAAGCCCATTTTTCAAAAGGTTTAATGAGTACCTGAGGTTTTAGTGGCATTTCATCTGAAGGAATAGGTTTCCCCATTCATTGACAACTATCACACCTCTTAACATATTCCTTGACATCCTTAAAAAGGGAAAGCCAATAATATCCTAAGAGAAGGACTTTATAAGCAGTTCTTTTATCAACAAAATGGCCTCCACATGGTTCATCATGGAATTCTTTAAGTATCTCAGGTATTTCATCTTCTCTTACACACCTTCAGATGATGATATCTGGTCCTGTCTATTGGAGAAAATGTAGTTAGGTTTGGTCTTCATAAATGTAATTTTGATATTTGTACTTATTCAAGAAAAGGGAATTTTTTTTTGTATTATTTGTCAATGAGTTTCTTGCTCATTGAAAATAGTTTAAGCACATTTTAAAGTGATTATAGAGAGTCAAAGTCAAAATGTAATTATGAAAATACCCTTTGAGGGCATGTTACATCATGTAAGTCATCATACAAGGTCAAGGAAATAACTCCAACCATGATCAAATCCTCTCCTAGCACCAATGAAGTCTACAAGTAGCAAAAATGATGAATAAATAGTGAAATATAATGCAACTACAAGTCAGCCTAAGAGACTGCCAAGTTAGCTTAAAGGAGGAGGGACAAACCTCTATAAATAGAGGTTGTCCACTCCTCATTTGTATATACGATCATATCTCTGAAATCTGCAAGCAAGGATGACGAAGTAAGATGAAGAAAAGGCGATAAAGAGGGATACAAGGGCAGTGTAGGAAGGAAACAAAAAAGTGAAGGGAAGAAGGTGAAATTTGAAGCTGCTATAGCCACACGTGCGAAGACTTCAAGGACATATATGGGCCAAAAAAACAACAAGGTTGCAGTGGTATTTTCTTAATGGTTTGGACTAACAAATAGGTCAACAAAAGTCTCTTACTCCAGTGTTGAAGGTGGGCTCACAAGTGAAGGAAGGAGGGACAAATCTGAAGAATAAAATGATTGTTTCTAGGGATAAAAATAGTCACACATGCGAGGTGTTGGAAGGGTTTGACTGTTGTTTAGGACAGAAACCTAAGAAGCCTCCTTCAATTGTGTATTAAGGTCCACAGGGTATTCAAAGAAAGGTGAAGAAAGATCTATTTATAGTGAAGAAAGCCGTAATATTCTAGGGTTTCCTAACCTAGAAGATAAAGTGTTGGAAGATGTGCCAGAAGTGACAGTACAAAAATTGGAAGGATTTGACTCATGCTTGGAGGATATCCTAGTTAAGGGTCTAGGGTTTGGAATATTTTCAAACAAGAAGCTTCAATAAGAGAAAAATTACAAAGGGTTTCGCTCTCAAGAGTGGAGATGGTTTGTCCCTAGTAGAGAGCCAAATTTTGTGTTCTTGTTATTTTGTTTTGATAACAGTTTGATGAAGTAAACACATATGAATTAATAATAAGAAGAAGAAGTATAAGATAACTAATAAAAAGTAAAAATACTTCACAAATTGTTATCAAGTCTCAGAGAATCATCTCAACACTACTTTGCTATAGATTCTCTAACATGGTATCAGAGGATAGGTGACACATCAAGGAATGGACAATTCAAGAACACTCAAGCATCTACAAAGTTGAAGCATCAAGCCTATAATTCTCAAGGAGGGCTAAAAATCTAGAAGGGAAGCCTTATATAAAGACACCTACAAAGAAGAGAAAATCTACATCAAGCTACAAGTCTTCAAGCACGCCTCCTCACCAAGAAAATCCACTTGGAGAAGACAACTTGAAGGACATCAAGATCCCCGGAAGACAAGCCATCAAACTTTCAAGGAGGAATAAAATCCATCAAATCTCAAAATCAATCAATTAAGTGCATGTCCCCTTCTGAATATACATCAATGTCTTTTTGCAAGGAAAGCAATAAATTGGTAAGCACCAATAACTTTCTTGCATGGAAGAAGAGGATTGATCTACCTCTCAAGGATAATGAGCTCCTAGAATATGTCAAGGGGAACATCACTTTCCCTGCTAAGGAATAGACTGAAGCCTTAGCCAAGTACAATAAGGATGAGACAAGATCTCAAAGGATTCTGATAGAATCGATCAAGGACTCTCTCATTCCCTATGTCTCCAAGTTTGAGACATAAAAACTTAAAAGAAGTCTATGATAATCTAGTAGAGTTATTCGCAGTATCCACCACCGGAGAAGTATTACCTCTGAGGAATGAATTATACAAGATGAAGATAACAAAGGAATGAATAACTCCCTACTTCATGAAAATATATGAGATGAGAGATCAACTTCAAGAGCTTGGGGAAGTCATGTCTGACAGAGAGATGAAAATTGTTGTACTCAATGCTCTACCTGAGGAGTGGGGAAACTTCAAATCAAGCATTTATTCCAAAAAGGAAGCAACCAATCTCAGTGATATGTGGTCTCTATGTAGAACATAGGAGACTAGACTTAAGGCAAAAGAAGATGTGGGGTCAAAGGAGAAAGAATTTGCTACCATGACCAAAAGAAAGGGTAAATTTGGAAAGTTTGGTCCACGAAGAACAAACAACAAATACATGTCCAATATCCAATGTTTGGATGCCAAGAATATGGACACTACAAAAGGAATTGTTCCAAGCTTAAGAAGGACAACAACAACAAGAGAGAGAGAGAAGAAGCTCATATAACTCAAGAGGTGGAAGAGGAAGGAAAAAAGAAAAAGAAGGAAGATCCTCCAGATCTCCACTATGACTAGGTCAAACTCTTTTCTTCTAGACTTCTTTCAAAGATTTGAGTAGAATAGGAACATGTAGGAATAATCTAAATTGCATGGCTAGAATCACCCTCTAGGATCTAGCAGCATGATGTACATGGAGTTCTAGACACTCATGTAGATGTAGCATTTATGAGAAGAATAAAAATGCATAAGGAGGAATATCTTCTATAATATGGGAGCATGGCAAGTCTAGCTCAAAGATATTCATGTAGAAGGAGCATACATAGAATAGGACCTCATATATGATGGAAGAAAACTTGATCATGAAAAGAAACTTAGAAGACCTAAATCATCAAAGGTAGGAAACATTTGGAAGGAAAGGATATTTCAGATCCTATGATGGAATATTTAGGATCTTATGATGGAATCTTTAAGAGAAGTTTCATGAACCAAGGCAGATGTATCATTGGGAATCCCACTCATGGGATTCAAGAAAAGGGATGATATGCAGGTAGGCTAAGATGAAGCAAGAAGGGCTACACCAAAGAATGATCAAGGAGGACCATGATGAGGTATGTATGCATCAAAGTTTAAGTCATGTTATCATTTGTATATTATTGAGTCATGGGTATAGTTCTATAACATGATCAAGCATGAAAGGGTCTATTTCACCAAGAACATGCTCGCAGGCATGTACCACGATGCAATGAAGATCAACAAAAGAACATGCTCACATAAGGAGCATAAGATTGCTGATTAAGAAGCAAGAAGAAATGCTGACAAGTCCAGAAAGCAAGGGATGAAGTAATGCTTCCACAAGAATCATTAGGCGGTTAACTGATCTGTCAGATAAGAAGCAAATGAATAAAGAGATCAAGCATGTGAGGAATTCCATGATCATCGAGAATCACTACCTAACAAAATGCCTTAAAATATATCTCCCGAAAGAAGGTAGAATAACTCTGATGAAGGAAGAAAGGACCCTTGACACCTATGAAGGCCTTGGAGATATAAAAGGTGTAGATAACTAATTCTACTCTATTAATATGTCATGATGAAGAAACCATCCAACAAAAGGAAAAACAATGTTGAAGCAATATCAGGATGAAGTCCTAATGGGACACCAGATCAAAGCATATAACCTAGCAAGTATGATGGAGCATCCATGAGGAGAGAAATCCGAAGCATGGACAAGATGAAAAAGGAGTAGCTAAGGTGACTAGAAGAACCTGATAGTCACTTTCCACGAAGCAATGAAATTACTAACCAGGAAGGAAAGTGATGGATGGATGATGCCCTATCGAGAAGAAATTTGATCGAAGACTTCATGACATCAAGAAAGGAAGGATATCATGCAGCTGAAAGTCCCACGAAGAAGAAGATGTTGATGAAGGAAAGAGTCCCCATTTAAGAGGGAGCTATGACAAGTCCCTAATCAAGAGGGAGTTTTGAATCACCCCTAATTACAAAGGAGTGACTATTGTGTTTTTCATGTCATGGGTCATGCAGGACTAACAACCATAAGTCTAGATGAAATTATGAATGGAAATGTAGACACAAGATAGACACAATATTCTTGTCTTCACTTGGGAAGAAATAATGGGAGGATTAGGTAATCATCTGGCATTCGATACTCTTTGAGGATGTGTAGGGAATCCAAGACAAGAGTAGGAAAGAGGATCGATATTCTTTGAGGGCTGGGAACCCAAGATAATAATAGTCCTAGAAGGTCATACTCAAGAAAACGCGAGTGGGTATGTACATGAAGGTGTTTATAAATCATTGGTCTCGCCAGCATTGTGGCTCATGGTTTCGTAAAGAGATGGAGCTATTAGTCAAGGCCCTGCACAATGACAATGCTGATGAATATGATGCTATAACAGATGGATTGCTAATCCGGTTTCTCTTATGTGAATTCTTCAAGATTGAAAATTGCCAAACACCTTGTAATGTTGTATGAATACCTCCCTAGTTAAGAGGGAGTGTTGGAGAAAATGTAACTAGGTTCAGTCTTCATAAATGTAATTTTGATATTTTTACTTATTCAAGAAAAGAGAAATTATTTTTGTATTATTTGTCAATGAGTTTATTGCTCATTGAAAATAGGTTAAGCACATTTTGAAGTGCTTCTAGAGAGTCAAAGTCAAAATGTAATTATGAAAATACCCTTTGAGGGCATATTACATCATGTAATTCATCATAAAAGGTCAAGGAAATAACTCCAAGCATAATCAAATCCTCTCCTAGCACCAACGAAGTCTAAAAGTAGCAAAAACGATGAGTAAATGTTGAAATATAATGCATCTGGAAGTTGGCCTAAGAGATTGTCAAGTCGGCTTGAAGGAGGAGGGACATACCTCTATAAATAGAGGTTGTCCACTCCTCATTTTTATATTCAATCATATCTCTGAAATCTGCAAGCAAGGAGGATGAAGTAAGATGAATAAAAGGTGAGAAAGAGGGCTACAAGGGCAGCATAGGAAGGAAACAAAACAAAAAAGGGAAGAAGGTGAAATCTGAACCTACTACAACCACACGTGCAAAGAATTCAAGGGCAGATATGTGGCCAGAATAACAACAAGGTTGTAGTGGTATTTTATTCATGGTTTGAGCTAACAAATAGTTCAACAAAATTCTCCTACTCCAGTGTTAAAGGTGGGCTCACAAGAGAAGGAAGGAGGGACAAATTTGAAGAAGAAAATGATTGTTTCTAGGGCTATAAATAGTCACATGTGCGAGGTGTTGGAAGGGTTTAACTGTTGTTTAGGGTAGAAGCATAAGAAACCTCCTTCATTTGTGTATTAAGGTCCATAAGGTATTCAAATAAAGGTGAAGAAACATCTCTTTATAGTGAAGAAGAGAAGCCCTAATATTCTAGGGTTTCCTAACCTAGAACATAAAGTGTTGGAAGACAAAGTGCCGAAAGATGTGCCAGAAGTGGCAGTGCAAAAAATGGAAGGAATTGACTCATGCTTGGAAGAAATCCTATTGAAGGGTCTAGGTTTTAGCTGTTTTTCAAATAAGAGAAAACTTACAAAGGGTTTCCCTCTCAAGAGTGGAGAGGGTTTGTCCTTGGTAGAGAGCCAAATTTTGTGTTCTTGTTATTTTGTTTTGGTAGCAGTTTGATGAAGTACACACATATGCATTAATAGGAAGAAGAAGAACTATAAGCTAACTAAGAATAAGTAAAAATACTTCAAAAATTGTTATCAAGTCTTAGAGAATCATCTCAACACTACTTTTCCCTAGATTCTCTAACATTATCTTGTATAATTCTTAATTTATCCATGAATAAGATGCACTTGTTTGGATTATTCTTCTTTTTTCTCTAGGAAACAAATAGGAGGGTAACTTCCTTGTAACCAAATGATTAAAAATATTTGAAAACCAAGGTGATTTAGTAGATACTGCAAAAAGATACTCATCAGGAAATTTATCGGCTACAGGTGTATCATTGTTATCATTTTGAATTCTAGATAAGAGGTCAACAATTGTGTTGTTTTTCCAGGTCGGTCCAGAATGGTGATATTAAATTCTTGTAATAGTAATATCCATATTGTTACTCTACCATTAGTAACTGGTTTGTTCATCAAATATCTAATGACAGAATGGTCTGTATCAATGAAAGTTTCATAGCCAGTGATGTAATGAATGAATTTATTAATGGCATAAATGACAGCTAAAAACTCCTTTTCAATTACAGTATAATTTAGCTCCATAGGAGTTAAATTTTTACTGGTATAATAAATGGAATAAGGAGTGAGATTTTTTTGTCCTAACATAGCTCCTAGAGCTGTGTCTGAAGCATCAGTTGATATATGAAAAGGAAATTTCCAATTAGGTCCTTTTAAGATAGGTGCTTTAGAGATCTGCTTTTCAAAGTTTCAAACTCCTTTTGACAATCAGAGTTCCAACTGAATTCACAGTCTTTGGTGAGTAATTTGAAGAGTGGAGATGCAATCTTTGTGAAGTTTTCTATGAATCTTCTATAATATCTAGTAAAACCAAGAAAACTCCTAACATCTGGTTGACAACTTGGAATTGATAATTTGGAAATAATTTCTAGCTTAGATGAGTCTACATTAATTCCATTTCCTGAAATATGGTGACCTAAAACAATTCCTTAATTAAACATCATAAAACATTTCTCATGACTTAATGAAAGATTTTATTATTTACATCTTATGAGAACTTTTTCTAAATTTTCAAGTGCTTCTTCAAAAGAATTTCCATAAATTGTAAAATTATCCATATATACTTCCACACAATCATGAATAAGATCTTAGAAAATTCCTAGTACTGCTCTTTGAAATGTTGTTGAGGCATTGCATAATCCAAAAGGAAGTACTTAGTAAGCATAAGTCCCCCATGGACAGGTGAATGTGGTTTTTTTCTTGATCTTCAGTTGCTACCTGAATTTGATTATATCCACTAAAACTGTCTAAGAATGAGAAATATTTTTTTTAGCTAATGTATCTAAAAATTGTTCTATGAAAGTAAGTGGAAAATGATCTTTCAAAGTGTCTTTATTCAATTCCATGTAATCAATGCATACTCTCCATTTTCCATTTTTCTTAAGAACAATTACTAGGGGTGAAACCCATTGACTATCTGATATTGGATAAATGAAATTTACATTTAACAATTCCTGCAATTCCTCTTTAACAATTTCCTTTAAGTTTGGATTCATTCTTATTTGTGGTTTTCGAACTCGTCTAGCATTTTATTCAGCATAAATATGATACATGCAAGTTTTATGATTAATTCCCTTCATATCAGTGTATTCCCATGCATATGCATAAGAGTGTTTTTGCAATACTTTTACTAGTTCCTTTTTCTGTAATTCTTCCAAGTTTTCATTGATATTCAAAAATTTCCCTCGAAGAATTTCTATTGAAGAGTTTCCAAATTTTTCCATAGAATGTAAAGACATTTGTCTAGATGATAGATATTCAATATTACATTGTTCTTGAAAATCCTGACTATTGTCACAATATAAAGAGGGTTCATTATTTTCTATTGAATTTAAAATTTGATCCTCTTCATTTATTTGTGCAATAGTGAAAATTGGTTGTATATCATTATCATCATCTATCCATTCTTCATTTTCTACTTCTATCATTGTTTTTGCAGGTGGGTACAATGTAAATTTCTTTGTCGAGCTTCCATCTGAGATAAACATGTCTCCTGATCTACAACTGATAAAAGCATCGACTGTAGCTAACCATGGCCTTCCTAAAATTAATGGATGTCCTCCTAAATTATTCTTGGGTGTTAAAATCATGAAATCAATAAGATATTCCCAAGAATCTAAGGATACATATATATCTTCTAACACACCATCAGGTTTAATTACATACCTATCTGCTAATTGTAACAATGTTGGTATGTATTGAAGATTAGGAAGATTCAATTTATCCATAGTTTGTTTGTTCATTATGTTTATGGCTGATCCTAGATCAATCATTGTATTTGGTATTTTAGTTCCATTGGTGTGTGTTTTCACAATGGGGCTTCCTGGATCTAAATATTTTTTAATTGTTTTCTTCTCCATCATGATATCTGCAATTCTCCCAACTAGTTGAATTCTTTTTATTTCTTTTCTTTTTCTTCCTCATCGTTGAGTAGTCGATTCCTTAATTGTTTTTGCAAAAATTGGTATTTCTTTTATTACTTGTAATAAAATAATTTTTATACAGACATTTTTTAATTCATCTAACGTATCATAATTAGGAAATATCATTTGTTTTTCTACTCCTTTATTGATTTTCAACCTTTCAAGAAAAGGTGGTCTTGAGACAGGTACTGAAGGTTGTTCTATAATAGCAGTATTATTAGAATGTATAGGATTTTTTTTTGTTTCAGTATTTTCTTTTTAAGGAAGGGAAGTCTCTTATTCAGAGTCATTATTATCTTTCTGAGAATTATTTTTTGTTTCTTGAATAACAGTAGATGGTTTCTTTCTTTCTAATACTCTACCAGGGGTTAATTGAACATTATTCAGATCTAATGGAGTTATCATATAAGTTTGAGGATTCTGCCCTTCTAAGTTATAAACAAGTTGTGAAGTTTTATTGTTTAGATTCAGGAATTGTTGAATGGGTGTTGGGGATAACCTCGGCTTGTGGTTTATCACGGCGCGGATGTCTGCCTCCATCAACACCCAAAAGATTTTATCATCCTTGACCCTCGCGGCATCCTTGGTGGCCCAGAGTGAAGCGAACCTCGCTGCTTCTAGTAGATCTGATGTGACCAGAGGAAACTAGCTGTCCTCCGGTAATTCCCATGCAACCAGTACAATTGAGAGTAAGAGCCAGGCGTAATGGAAGGTCTTACTCTCATCTTGTGCTTCTCTGTAGTTCATGAGGAACTCACTGCAGAGGTAGCATGCCCAATTAAATTGTACGCCCTCCGTGCACTGGGCCGCTAATGACACAACAAGTGCCAACACTTCATCTGCACGACACTTCCTCATTATTTTCCCAGCCAAAATCTGGGTGGTGACCTTAACCGCGGGGTCAGTTATGCTGGAAATTGAGTATCCACACGATTTCTTAGCAAGCTTGAATTTGTCCTTCATTCTCATGGCGAGGTCGCGCTTGCCCGTATTTCCACCAAATTCCATGGCCAAATTCAACCCTGAACGTGGTAGCAATGTGACCCTATGTATCAACATATCTGTGATGGGTATCAGTTCTCTTAACCACATGCACCCATTATGCACTAAGCATAGCAACTGTTTGATCACCATAAAGGTTATGGGCACATGATGGTAATGTGGCACCCATAGCAAGTTTAACAATCCTTGCTTGTCCACCGCTTTAATCCACTATCGCGGCTCCAGTGCGGTGACACCAGAATCTTTATAAAACACGTGGGTCATAAAGGTAGAAGTCGCCAAGTGGAGGAATTTCTCTATTTCCACCAAGTCCCAATCCTCCAGCCTGAGAGCGGGAATGCGCGCCAAGTGCAGCCCTTCAAACATGATCTAGTCTAGCAGCAACGAGGTATTTAGCATAAATTTTCGCGTATCCAGGTCCTTTGGGACCTTCACCTTACCTTGGCGCGGAGGGATGTACTCGGGTATCTTTGAGATAGGGTCTACACCCTCAATGTCAATGTCCTTTGTGCCCATATCCATATCTTCAGTGCCCTCCTCAAATTCTAAGTCTACCACCTTGCCTTTCTCTTGTTTGGTGGGATTTTCCTTTTGGTGCTTTCTTGGCGACTCATGCACCGACTGTGTTGTTTTCTACTTATCCTTCTTTGGCTTGGGACCCTCTTTGGGCAACGTAGGCCTCAGCCTGGGTGACCTCTGCGATTTTGGTACTTCTGTGATCACTTCTATACTTTCAATCTGAGGGGAAGCTCCCTCAGATGCCATCAATCCTCCAACACTCACGGTTTCCATGGGCGCTGACATGAGTCTAGTAAGAAGCTCCTGGGTTGCTTTAGGCAACTTGTCAAATACTAAACTAGCCACCAAAGCCTCAAAATTCTCAAGGTTCATGCGCGCCTGATAGCTCAACACCTCAATTCTCAGAATGCAAAGTGTTTTTCATTGGGCAACCATCTGTAATTTATAGGTGAATTCGAATTTGAATCTGACCATTCCCCCCAAAATCCACTCATAAATGCTAGATTGGTGACATATTTTCACAGATATCACTCTTAAATTCTGACTTAAATGTCGCGCCCTCACTCCACTTAGCCATTTTCCCACTGTCAACTCATGAATAGTGACCATAATGGTCACTTTGTGGCTATCTTACATGGTCTCTCTTCCTATAGCACAACTCCCTTTGTGCTTTTGTTGATACTGTGACATTCCTCCCTTCCGTGCAGTCCTCCAGTCGCGTAACTCTACAACCTGGGCAAGGTATTTTATAATCCCATGCCTCCTTCCAACTGCCTAGAGCCCTATGACTGTGCCTCCACCATATAGTCATCTGGACAAATCCCCGGTGTATGGCTTCAATCGGCTGCCATTCACCTTCCCTAGAAATGGCTCTCCATTCAACTTTACCAGCTGAACTACTCCACCATCAGTAATCTCCTTGATGACATAGGGCCCTAGCCAATGCATCCAAAATTTCCTAGAAATTTATCAAACTTCTTGTCATATAATAATACTAAATCATTTACCTTGAAGGTGCGCATTTTGATGTGTCGATCGTGCCATGCCCTTTCGTGCTCCTTTTGAACTTGCTGATGGAATCCAACCAAAAATCTATCCTCTTCTAGCCGAGCATTTCTTCCAGGGCTTCACGATCCGCTATCCTTGTGAATGTCATTATGCACAGACTAGGTACAATGTACTCCATTAGCATCATAGCTTCTACGCCATAAACTAGCCTAAAAGGTGTTTGTCCAGTCAGCTTTTTGTAAGTCATTATGCAATCCCATAGCACCATGGGTACGTGCATATCCTAGCCATTCCTTTGTGCATTACAGACCTTTGTCAGCACGTTCTCCAATATCTTATTAAATTCTTCACGTCCCATTAGCTTGCGGGTGATATGGCATACTCTTCTGATGATAAACCTGGAACTCCTTTGTGAGCATGCTGATCGTCTCATTAAGGAAATTCATACCATGATCGCTCATCAAAATCTTTGGGAAACCAAATGTAGTTAGTACATACTCAAAGATGAACTTTTCTGTCATTGCCCTGTATAGTCCTTCACAGGCTGAGCCTCTGTCCATCTGTTCAAATACTCAACCGCAGTGATGATGTGGTGCACGCTTCTTCTTTCTTAGAGGCTGAATTTGTCCTACAAAGTCAATCACCCAATTTTCAAATGGCTGTAATGACATTTGTGGATTTAGAGGCAGCTCATCTCTTCGCAATGCCTTGCCCGTCCTTTGACATGCATCACATGCCTTACAATAAGCCTTGGCATCCTTATGAGGCATCAGCCACCATAGCCCAACGCGTAAAATGTTTTGTGTTGTAGCTTTTCCTGCATAATGTCCTCCCGCGGCTCTTCCATGAGCTCCAACAAGGATGTTGTTCCATTCAAAGTTAGGTACACAACGTCACAAAATTTCATCTCAGCCCATTTTATACAAATGCCCTGCAATGACAAAAAAGTCTGCCGTGTGCACCGCTAGCTCTTTTTGTTGACTAGTATACCCTTCTAGAGCTATCCCCATCGCCAGGAAGTGTATGATATTTGCAAAGTGATTGTCTGCAACACGTACTGTAAATAGTTGTGCATCAGGCAATCCTTCCTCCAAATTAGTAGGCTCCTCTCCTGTTTCAATGCGTGATGGATGATCTGGTCCTGCATTTAGTCATCCTAGCTTTACAATAACTTCAAAATCATATTCCTGAAACAACAATAGCCATCTGCATATCTTCCCCCCCAAACACAGGCTTGTTCACTAGGTACTTCAATGCAGAATGGTCTATATACATCGTAAAGTGTCCACCTAATAGGTAATGTCTAAACTTTTGAAGCGCATACATCATAGCCAATCCTTCACGCTCTGTCGTTGAATAGTTCTTCTCAGCTTTAGACAATTTTCTACTTGCAAATGCTATAGGGTGATCCAGCTCTCCTTCACTGGCCTATGTCAGTACTGCCCCAAGCGCAATACATGAAGTGTCCTCATGCACATGAAATTCCTTCTTCCAATCTGGGAAGACTAGGATCATCACAATGCCTATCTTTTCTTTCAACACATCTAATCTTTGCTGACACTTTCATTCCAACAAAACGTAGCATCGTTCTTTAGCAGCTTCTCATCAGTGCAGTAATTTGGGCATAACTTTTGATGAACTTTCTATAGTATCATGTATGCCCCAATGTTGCGCGCAACTGTTTCACGCTTCTTGGTGCCTCCAAATTAATTATAATTGTGATCTTAGCAGGGTCGACCATCAAGCCTTGTCTACATATCACATGACCCAGCAAGATCCCAAAAGGGACACAGAACAAGCATTTCTTTAAATTGAGCACGATCTGGTACCTCCAGCATGTATCCAACATCAAGCATAGACTAGCTACGTGGTGCTTTACCAACCCAAACACCGTCCAATTGTCAAAGTATACCTCTAAAAACTTGTGAATTAAGTCTTTAAACGCCGCGATGAACACACGCGAAAATATTGCTGACACGTTCTTTAACCCAAAAGGCATTATGGTATACTGGAAGCACCCCCACTCCATGGCGAAGGTCATATTACTTCTATCTTCTGGCACGATCTTGATCTGATGGTACCCGAGAACCCATCTATGAACGAATATGCCTCCTATCCTCCTACATTATCTAATACTTCATCAGTGAATGGAGTTGTAAAGGGATCATGTACACAGGTGTCATTCAGCTTTCTGAGATCTACACATATCCTAATTTCATCCTTCTGTTTCTTGTCCTAAACTACTATTGGGCTCACCCAATCAGACTCTTTTAGTGGTTCAATAATACCTTCCGCAAGAATTTTATCCAACTCTAAGTGGACCCTTTCTTTATATTTCAGATTGAGAAGGTAAGGCCTCTGCTTGATCGGCTTCACATCTAGTTTCAGCATAATGTTTATAACGCCCAGGTCCCCTATTACCCCCTTTAGGTCTGATAACTTTGTAGGGAACAAGTCCTTGTATTTGCAGAGCAATTCAACAACCTTATCTACTATTGCGTCATCCCAATAGTCCCCAATATTTGTAAACTTTGGCTCTACCTCTATCCCAATGTTCACTTGTCTTGTTTTTAGCAGCGTGGTGATATCTAGATTTTCAATTTGCGTTCCTTCAAATTCATGGTGACCTTCAGTCTCTGGGATGTTAATGTTCCTCGGGTCCTCATCCTTTTCTTTGATAGTCACATTGTAGCACTCTAGCGTGTGGCTCATCTCGGTGGTCCAATCCAATTGAATTAAGTCCAAGGGATCCTGCAGTACTCTGAATATTTCTGCCTTATCTTCTTGCAATGCCTCATTAATACTTTCAAACCCATCTTAAAAGCTAAACATCATCAAGAATCCCTGTCGCAAAACATCCCATTCTTCAGTGCCATGGCAAAGCTCTATTTCTAAGTACCAGTTCATTGGTATTACATCCGAAGTATGACAAAACAGATGCACCCATTCAGGCTGAGACTCCACTCCATAAAACTTAGTCCATTTGGCTAGGTGATCACGAGGGTCATTCCTTCCATCATATTTCTCTGTTAGCCACACTTGTGGGTGACCAAACCGCAATCTCATCATCTTTCTGTATACGCGCCAGTCATCAAAATAGTCTTTGTGCATACCCCACCATCTCGCAGGCGTAGTGCGTAGCGCCCAATCCAAGGCCTGGAAGTGATGCTTCTCTGGCACTTCCCTTTCGAATGCATCCAAAAAGTTATTGACATCAGTTAAACCATCATAGTAAGGCAGATTTCTTTCCTCTGATGATACACAACACAACGACTTGGTCATCATATGACAATGCAGTGTAGATACTTCATGCAGTCGATTCTACCAGTGCTCCAACTCCTCATATGAATCTGATGTGCAGGAACTTTTGAGGTCCCAGGCAATGCATCCATCTGCTATCGGATTCACCCAATCCTTATCTTGCACTGTTATGTTATAAATCTAGTCCAATTCATCATTGCTTTCATAATCGCAGACCGATTCATCATAGCACAGTCCTTCTACAGCGTCCAGGGGCACTACTACGCAGAGCGATTTCTTCTCAAATATTATCTTCTGCTTCTTCAAATTGATTACCCCATTCATGTTAGTGGCCTAATCAATCCCATGGAGTGTAGGGTAGGGATTGTTGTCATCCATAATCTCTATCACTTCAAAGTCAGCCAATGCACTTGCACCCTCAATATCCACTATCACTCCCTGCAATCTTCCCATGGGAATAATTTTCTGCTAATTTTCCATCCTTAACTGAATCAGAGACCACTGCAGTGTAAGTCTCCCCATCCTTTCCCATGTCTGTTTAGGCAGAACATTCGTGTCCAATCCCAGATCCAAAATTACTTGATCCATCTCATATTCTCCCTTTTGAGCAGTGAGTCTCATCTCACACCCCGTTCTTACCTTATTCTTACCAATCTTCCTAACTTCATGCAGACCATCAGGAGTGTTTTCTTTCCCGGCACACTTATTTATTAGTTCCTGTAGTCCTTTCACAGCCTTGCTATCACGCAGCAACTTCATACAAGTCTCTAAGAAAGTAGTAAGCATGGAAGGGTCCATCTCTTCAGCTGGCTTATCTTGACTTCCTAAGGCAGAGGCTTCAACGAAGCTTTTCTTTTCTTCCATAAATGTTTCCCATGCATGCATCAGATCAAACTCGAACTCATTTTTTGGAGCTTTGCAGACCCATTTGCTTTCTTTAGGTTGCTTCCCCTTATCTTCGCCAGTCGTCATCCCACTCTGTAGCACAATATTTACCTTAGGATCCTCTTCGTGAGGCTCAGCCCTCATCATCTACAGGTTCTAAGTCGGTTGCGGAGGCTACGCCCCCTTTTCATGTATCTTAGCTAGAAATACCGGGAAATCTTTAGTTGCGTGATCAAACTAAGTACAATATCGGCATGACAGACGCATCGGATTTGGGCAGTCTTGCGCGTAGTGTCCCAGTCCTCCACAGTTGTAACAAATGACTTGTCCCCGACCTCTACCAGGTCCTCCTCCACCTCGGCCTCATCTACGCCCTTGATATTCGCCTCGTGCTCCCCCAGCACCTTGGTTTGAAGGCTGAGTTTCTGCCTGCACCCTATATGCGGGCATTCTATCCATCATTAACTCGTAACTACGACAATTGTGCTCATCATGACCCACCGATTGACAGAATTTGCAGAAGATTTGTTGTTGTGTATGTACAAATTTCTACAGTAAATGGAAATTGTCTGTCACATGTTTTCCAGCTACTTGACAAATAGCACACCATAGCAGGGGCCCTGAACTTAGCCCTTCTTGAGCCTCCAGCCTCAGAGGCATTGGTCCTCCTGCTGCAACATAATTCGCGAAGACTAGGCATTGATCTTTGTCATGCCCCTGACTTTTTCACTTTAAGCACCAAACTTCTTCACGTGCCTCTAGCCAAGCTGTTCTATCCTTCTTCAAACTCTGCATTTCTAGGCAAAGGCTCTGAACTCCCAAATCAACATCTTGCATCGGTGTCTCATGTAATCTCATCGCAATTTCTAGAGCTTACGCTTGGGTCCCAATCTTTTGTTGTGATAACGCAACCCTTAGATGAGGTAGTAGCGAAGCCATAGACCATTCACAGTGCTGCCCATCTGTCAAATTCATGTTAGCTTCGTGGATTGTATGCTTTAATCTCTAATCCAGAACCCAGGGTGTCTCACCAAGCTTCATCATGATCTCTTTGAATCCAACAATTGATTGTGCTTCGGACTTAGGTTTACTAAATTCCTTATTCAGCGTAGTCTGAATATCTGCCAACATTGAAATCGGGTTATCAGTGTAGTACTTAATGTACCACATTAGCGGACATTCCTGCAAATCACTAACCAACATTGCTTTCTTCATTTGATCATCTATGATACCCTGAGATTCCCATACAGCCTTTGCAACGAACCAAAACTGGTCTGGATCCTCATTTCCCAAGCCCTTGAACACAGGTAGCTTTACTGGTTTCGCCATACTGAACGGTGGTGGAGGTGGCGATGGTGTAGGCGAAGGTGTATGTGGTGGAGGTGAAGATGGAGGTGGTGTGGGTGGATGGGGTATTTGTGGGAACCCTTGCTTTATCAATTGAACAACGCTCTGTGGAGAAGCCTATGCTGCTTCCTTGTCATCACTTAGAGGAGGTTGATTCAACAGGCTATATTTAGGGCTTGTTTTCCCTCTATTCTTGAAGGTATTTCCACTTCACGTAGCCCCAAACATCAAGGTAGTTGCATAACCCTCTTTTCACACAAGAGAATCTCAATCCAGGTATTTAAAGACTTTAAATACTTACCTCGCAGCCCTTGAAGAAGCAACGCTCTGCTTCGTTGTAACCAATCGAGGTATCGACCGCAAACTCTATCATGAACCCTCCTATGATATGATCGAGCCAATGGTAGACATCACATGTGATCTTATCTTCAGAGGCTTCAAATCTCTGTATTAACTCTGGGGTCTAGACTATTGGACCGTCAAGCCTCCACCTTCCTTGGTCATTTACCAATTTCGCGATCCACTCGTACAATTCGACCAGGAAGGAACAAAAGAAGATCTCGTGTATCTCTGTGTATAGATATCTGTCCAACCACTGTTCTTTCATCAATCACGAATTCCTGTTCTCTTGTGTCGCGAATTTGTGGATATTTCTATCCAACTAGTCTTTGATCTCCTTCTTAGTTGGATTCCAGTGATGTGACATCACACATCTCTTTATGCAGATCCTGGTTCCAGAAATGGAACCATTTGTTGGCTTGATGGGTCCTGACCCAGGTTCAACGTTAATTAACCAAGAAAATCCCTACACTACTGGCCCTTTCGGCATCAACCTGCGGAGCGTAGACTGAAGTCTCACCCAAAGCAGTATGGGGGGATGTAGGAACCAAGTTTCCGCACCCTGAGATGGCAATGATGTCACTTTATACCCTAACCCTTCCTTCGCGCAGATCGATAAGCCTTTTAGGTCTTATCAATATACTTCCCTTAGTCATCCTCTAGACCTCCGCAAAGGTTTATGACTATCTTTCGTGTACCCTAAATAGGCGATTCAGACACTTACACGCCTCTGTAATTACTCTTATTGTTGTATTTACCCATATCAACTTAAGTAGTGGATAACTTCAACATGCATTATGATTATCTTCGCGTAAATAGATATTCCTACTTTCGTTCATATAACAAAGTAAAACACATAGATTCACGCATCAATACAACATTAAATCATAAACCCAGTATTCAACATAACATAATCACATGCATTCATAACAGAAGTAAAATAGATCATACATAAGTATTTCCAGAATAATTCCCTTTATTGATGTTCAAATCTCCTTTACAGACTCTAAATACCTTGTACACATAGCTACAGGGGTCCGTGCACTTAGTTGCGGACTTTTACCCTAGGCATCTACACACATAGTTGCATAGCCTCTTTCTTATGCTAAGACTCTTCACTCTTATCTCTCACAAACCCATTACATCAATGACTCTTCAAAACATATATGAATTGGACTAAAACTGCCTTAGACTCTTCTAAGACTTCACCTTTTAAACAATCCCATGGTCCATGGATCAAGGGTGGATCTCATAAAGCTGACACAAGTTACATAAACTAAGGGCAGAAACCCTTGATGACACTTTACATCTCCGCACTCTGTGACCACAAAATTTGGAGACTTTACATTCTTTATACAAAACTTGGGCCTTTAACCCCGAAACTTGGGCTTTTAACCCCAAAATTGACCCTAGGGGACCCATTCCCGATAATGGGTAATTGATTTGTTCTTTGTGGAAATGGAAAAGAAAGTTGTGGATTTTCATTTTGAGCTTGAGCTTGAGGTAACTAGTTGGTTTGAGGGAAATATTGTGGTGGAAAATTTGGATAAGGTGGCAGATATTTTTGATATTGAGAATATCTTCCATAAGTATTTTTCCATCCTTGATTCAAAGATTTTGGTTGAGCCCAAGATTTCCATGGCATAGGTGGATTCCAATTACTTTGTGAAGATTGTGAAAATCATTGAGGATTAAACCCTTGAGTTTGATTTGCTTGAGGATTTTTCCATCTTCTTTTGGCAATAAAGTAAAGAGGGTATACTTGATTTGGCATTCCTTCTTCACTGAACATAGACTTAAGACCTGGTATAAAGGGACAAACTTTTGTATCGTGATTTTTCGCACATATGACACATGTTTCTATGTTTTTTAAATCTAGAGGACATTCTCTCAGAGCATGTTTCTTTCTACACCTAGGACAAAAGGTGGATAATGCAACATTTTCGGCTTTCTTTGTGTTTTGTATTTTAAGGGTCTCAATTTTCTCACTAAGACTCCCTAAAATATATGTCTTAAAATTATCAAGAAAACTACCTAATTCTTCCCTACTTATTGTCCCGACTGCAGATTTATTTACTCTTGATAAAAGAGGATCCCTTGGACTTTTCCATGTTCTTGCTTTACCTCTTGAAATATGTACACATAGATCACAAATATCTGCAAATGGTAACTGAGAAATATCTCCTTTTCCCATTAGATTGAGAAGATCAATCCACTCATCTTTAATGGATTTTAGTAAGAGAGCTTTCAAAGTTTCCTCATCTAGATTATTCATTTTTTTCCTTTTGATATTATAAACGAATCTTTCAACAAAATCTTCAAGATTTCCATCTTATTTTATAACCATTTTAAAGACTACATCTTTAATGCTATGAGGCGTACAATAATCCTTGTATTTCTCCAAGATTTCTTCTTTCATTTGTGCCCATGTTCTTATAAAATTTGTTCCTAAACTCATAAACCATTCTAATGTTGAATCTTTTAAGGTGGTAGGGAACAATTATAGTTTTTGAGCATCATGCAAATAATCATATGATCTGCATAATACTTCAAATTCAAAGAGAAATTTCTCTAGATATTCACTTCTTATTCCATGAAAATTAGGGATGATAGAAGGCGAGATGTTTTTCATTATTAATGTTGTATCCTCATCAAGGATAGGGAATACAAAAGGTTTTGGATCTCCTCTTCCTCTACCTCTACCACCTTCTCTTCCACATACTATATTTCCTCCTCCTCCTCCTCCAATCCTATGCTATTCACCATTGGAATTGTGTACTTCTCCTTCTCCCTCTTAAGCTATGATGGATTCTTCAGAATAAATATCCGGTTCTACAACATGATTTTCTAGCTTTTCTTCTAGTTCTTTTGATTCCTCTATCAATGGTTTGAAGTAGGTTTCTTCTTCAATAGGAACTTCCAACTCTTGAGCTAGAAATTGTTCTCTAGTTGAAGATAGGAAAATTATTCCTGTTGTTGGGGATGTAGGATCTACTTCAATTACAACTTTTGTTGATGAAGTTGGTGAACCTTTAGGTTGGATTTCAGATCTCAAGACTTCATGAAGTCTATATTGGCCTGCTATGGATTGAATTCGAGTTTTCGTGGGTGGTGTGGCACTACGTGGTCATGGTGGAGTGAGTGATGATGTGGGAATTAGACTTCTTTCTCGACCTACAAACCTACCTCTAGAGTCCCTTTCCCTATGCATATCATGTTTTTATTTGTTTTTTTTAAGGCTTCTATTTACACTTTCCTGGCAACGACACCAATACGTTTGGTCAATTTAATGTTCTTAAGTTGCAAGCTTAAATTATAGACTAGAATTGGTAAAATTATGAATTGCAAATGCACTATAAATGCTAGAAGCCTTTTTTTTTTTTCCAGCTGGTTCACGAGCCCTGGTCAGTGAGTCCGCTACGTCCAAGTTCGATCAACACTGGCTGGACCCCACCCGAAGGGGTTCCACCCCTCGGTCACCACAGACCTAACCCCAAGAGCTTACGGGTTTCGACCCTGTGACCTCCCATTGGCGAGGCCCCGACTTGACCGATTGAGCTAACCCTTGGGGCTTGCTAGAAGCCTTTCTTTCAGTTTGTAAGATGGTGGTTATATTTTATTTTGGGGATTTTCATTGTTATCTAGGTTCCTATTAGATTAGAGTTAGATTTCTATAAATTAATGAGTAGAAGTTAAGATATTGTTAGACTAATCTATGAGGTCATATCTATATTGAGTATCATTCTAAAATATCTTATGTTAATCATTCTAAAATTATGAACCTATCCTAAACATCTTGTTGCTATAAAATAGAGTATTGAAATTTAAATGATTCTAAGAGAAAGAAAATGATCCTTTAAAAGTTCTTTGTAAAGTATATATAATCTTCTAACACTGCCTATAGAGTATATACAAGTTCTAATTCTAAAATCATGAAAACAATATTTTAACACTGACTATAATTAAGCGAAAATATTGAAGAGACTAAACCATAAAACGACTGTGAAGAAATTCAAGTGCAAATGAAATAACGAGATTTTAACTGAGTTATAACGAAATGATGAAATAGTGAAATAAGGAAACTAAGCTAGAACGAAATGACAGTACGATAATAGAAAGCGATGAAATGAAATAAACTAAAACTCGACTAACAGAAAGCTAATTTTAATTAAATACGAGAACAAAGGTTTGTTTCACACAATTTCTTCAGAGATTAACTATTACTTCTTTCCTATCCTTTATAGAGGGTACATGTTTATATATGTTATGAAACCAGCTCAATAAAAAGATAGAAAAGATAGATCAACGCCTTAGAATTCAGCCTCTTCAAGGGGGCAACCTCCTTTACATTACATAAATGAACAATTCTTGGATGATTCAAATGACAAAACCTCCTTTCTATATATAGGAGTCTAAGGAGTCACAATATAACCCAGCCGATATAACAATAATAATATAAAGCCACAAAAATAACAATAGAGGGATTCTATGGGGCACAGTAATAACAATATGGGGATAATAGGGGCACAACAATATTAATAAGGGGTACAACTACAATAGTAATGGGGTAATCACTAGTATTATAGGGACCCAACATGCCCCTCTCCTTCAAAAAAGTGTTGTCCTCAATGCTTGAGAAGTTCTCGATGCTTCTATATAAAATTCTCATCCTCCCATGTGGAATCTTCAGCGGATAAGTTCTTCCACTTGATAAGATACTCCGAAATTGATCGATTTCGTAGCTGTCGAGTTCTTGTTTCTGTGACTTCTTCCGGTTCCAATATAATTTTTCCTTCCTCGTCAAGTTCTGGCAATATTGTTTGAACTGGGAGCTTGTCGCCTATAACCTTCTTTAAACATGAAACATGGAAAACTGGGTGCAATCGAGAAGCTGCAGGAAGCTCCAATTTGTATTCCATAGTACCAATCTTTTGCAACACCTTGTATGGACCATAATACTTTGGTGATAATTTATTATCCTTCTTAGCTTGCTTGAGGGACATTTGCTTATATGGTTGTAGCCGTAGGAATACCCAATCACCTACATCAAAACTTCTTTCGCTACGATGTTGATCTGCCTGTTGTTTCATTCTATTCTGTGCCAACACGAGGTTATCCTTTAAGAGTTGGAGGACTTGTTGTTGATGTTCAATGTGATGTTCCACTGCTTGAACTTCAGAATTTTCTCTTAAATATGATGTGATGGATGGTGGCTGATACCCATAAAGTGCCATAAATGGGGTCATTTTTGTTGCTGTATGGAAGGAAGTGTTATACCACCATTCAGCCAGAGGCAACCATTTGACCCATTGTGTCTGTTTATCAGATACAAAGCAACAAAGATATCCTTCCAAACATTTGTTTACTATCTCAGTTTGCCCATCAGATTGAGGATGATAAGATGAGCTATGAGCTAACTGAGTACCAAGACAAGAAAATAATTCTGTCCAAAAATTTCCAGTGAAAATGGGATCTCTTTCACTTACAATAATCTTTGGGTTTCCATGTAGCTTTTGAATTGTTTCCATAAATGCAGTAGAAACTGTACTGGCTTTAAATGGATGTGATAATGCACAAAAGTGTGCATACTTGGTAAGTCTGTCAACTACCACCATGATGACACTCTTTCCCTCAGACTTGGGTAAACCTGTGATAAAATCCATTGAAACCTCCTCCCAACGTTGGCTTGGAATGGATAAAGGTTGTAATAGACCTGGTGTCTTAATTGTTTCAACTTTATTTTGTTGGCAAACCAAACATTCCGCCACAAACTTTTGAATATCTGATTTAAGGCCATCCCAAAAAAATTCCTTCTTAACCCTGTGGTAAGTTTTTAAAAATCCTGAGTGCCCTCCTAAGGGAGAAGTGTGCAATCCCATAAGAATCTTTTGTTTTAGCTGGGAATTCTTACAGAGGTATAAGCGATCTTTGTACCATAACGAATCATTTTGCCAGCTAAATGTATCAGACATACTGGAATCTTGTTGTAACTTTCGAATAAGTGCCCACACTTCTTCGTCATTCTTCCATTCCTCCCTTGCTTCGTTTATCCAATCTGGTTGGATAATAGAAATGGCGCACAACAATGCTTCCAGATCCTCATCCTTTCTTGAGAGTGCATCTGCCACCACATTTTGCTTCCCTTTTTTGTAGATGATTTCAAAGTCATAACCCAACATCTTTGTGACCCACTTTTGTTGCTCTTTAGAGGATAATCTTTGTTCTAAAAAGTATTTAAGGCTATCATGATCCGTTTTTACCTTGAAGTGTCTTCCCATTAGGTAGGGTCGCCATTTCTTAAGTGCATGGAGTATTGCCAACATTTCCTTCTCATAAATAGCTTTGTGTAAAAACTTTCCCTTGATTGGACGACTTTCAAAAGCAATGGGTCTTTCATCTTGCATTAAAATAGCACCAATTCCATTTCCTGAAGCATCACATTCCACAAAAAAGGTTTTTGTGAAGTCTGGTGTAGCTAAGACCGGTGCTTGGCACATTGCCTCTTTAAGATGTTCGAATGCCTTTGTTGCTTCTGGAGTCCATGAAAATGCATCTTTCTTCAATAATGTTGTTAGAGGTGCTGCTATTCTCCCATAATTCTTAACAAACTTGCGATAATACCCTGTCAACCCGAGAAATCCTCGCAGATGCTTTATGGATGTGGGAATTTTCCATTCCTTAATGGCTTTAATTTTGCTAGGGTCTACCTTAACTCCTTCATGAGATACAATATGACCCAGATATTCCACCTCTTGTACTCCAAAGAAACATTTGGATCTTTTTGCATATAATTGTTTCTCCTCCAATAGTTGTAGCACCCTGTCAACATGTTCAACATGATCCTTCCAAGACTTGTTGTAGATTAGTATATCATCAAAAAATACTAACACAAATTTTCTAAGGAATGGTTTGAAAATGGAATTCATCAAACCTTGAAATGTTGAAGGTGCATTGGTAAGGCCAAAAGGCATGACCAAAAATTCATAATGACCCTCATGAGTTCTAAATGTTTTTTTCGGAATGTCTTCAATCTTCATTCTGATTTGATGATATCCTAAACGAAGATCCAATTTGGTGAAGTAAATTGATCCATGCAATTCATCCAGTAATTCATCAATGACAGGAATGGGAAACTTATCTTTAATAGTGAGCTTGTTGAGCTCCCTATAATCCGGACACATGCACCATGATCCATCCTTCTTGTGCACCAATACGACTGGAGCAGAGAAAGAACTTTGACTTGGTTGAATTATACCAACCTCTAGCATTTCTGCAACCATACGTTCAATTTCACTCTTTTGGGCATAGGGATATCTATACGGCTTGATGTTTGGAGGAACACTTCCTGGAATCAAATGAATAGCATGATCATGATCACGAATAGGTGGGAGACCTTTGGGAATCTCAAATACCTTGGAATGATTTTCCAAGACTTTTTGGAGATCTGGAGAAATAGATGATTCCACTGTGGACACATCTAGCGAACATAATTGTGCAATTACACCTCTTTGTTCCTTTTTTAGAAGCTTTGTCATATCGTTAGAGCTGATTATCTTTCCCGGTTTCCCTGCAATACCCCTTAATTCAACTTCCTTTCCTTCCATAGAAAATTTCATGAAAAGTTCTTGAAAATTAAAAGCTATTGTACCCAAGGATTGTAGCCATTGGACTCCTAGTACAACATCAGCACCTCCCATTGGAATGGAAAGCATTGGGCTAGTCAATACATATTCTCCCATGGATAGCTTGATGTTATGGCACTTTCCTGAGAAATTTATTGTTCCTCCATTTGCAACCATCACTTGACACTCTGGTGCTGGATATAAGAATCAATTCAATTCTCTTGCTACCTTACAATGAATAAAATTGTGGGTACTTCCTGAATCAATCAACACTATTACCTTTTTCTTCTTGATTTGTCCTTCTATCTTGATGGTTTGAGGAGTGGTAATTCCCGCCAATGCATTACAAGATATGGTCGGATTCATTTCTTCTTTATCTAGGCTTTGTTCCTGTAGTATATCCTCTTCTTTTGACCTTTCTTGCTCCTTTTCTTCTTCCTCTTCACAATCTATGTAGAATAATTTCTTCTCAGCACACTTATGACCTTTAGTGTATTTGCTATCACAACTGTAACAAAGCCCTTTTTCTCTTTTTTCTTCCAATTGTTGTGGTGTCAACCTTATAGGTTGTGGAAGACTAGTGGCAACAACACTTCCGTCTTTATAGTTGTGAGTGGTATGCTTCCTAGTTGCCATAATTTTGCTTTCCATTTTTCTTGCTAACCTGAATGCCTTCTCTAATGAATCAGGTTCCCAAAGGCAAACATCATGTTGGATATTATCCTTTAAAGACCCTATGAACACATCAATCCTATGCTCCTCTGGAATATATTTTACCCTTATGTTCAATTTTTGAACTCCTCAATGTGCTCCATTATTGAACCCTTTTGTTTGAGACTTATCAATTGGCTAAAAAAAGTGTTGCTTTTTGTATCCTCATAATGTGCTATCAATTCTTCCGTAAAAATTGCCCAAGTGATACATTATTTACGAGAGCAAAGCCATTGATACCATACAAACTGATTTGGTTCCAAATATAAAGTTGCAATAGGTACCTTTTGTGTGTTTTGCACATTATTGAGATCGAAAAATTGCTCCATTTGTAATATCCATGTTGCGGGATCCTTGCCATCAAACTTCCTCATATCGATTTTTGGAATATGGTGGATCTTTGATCCAACATTAGAGTCTATGGAATCATGATTAACATTTCTTTTGTTTTCATCATGAGTTTCCTTTACTACCTTTTCACCATTAGTGACCCTTTCTTGTAGCAACTTATTCATATTTATCTTCAATTCTTCCATGTCTGTCTTCAAATCTATCTTCAAATCATCCATCTTAGCTTCCACGTCATTCATCTTAGCTTTTACACCTTTCTTTAAACAATCCATCTTAGCTTCTACGCCTTTCTTTAAACCATCCATCTTAGATTCTGTTCCTTTTTGTGCAAGGGACAGTTGTTGCACTTGGTCTTGTAATTTTGATATATCATGTTGCATTTCTTCCTCTTCTTCATGAGTCATGCTAGAGCTTTCAGGTTCCTTACTAGGTGTTTGCATTTTCTTTCCTCAGGGCATCAGTTACCGATAATAATGCTCTACTATGCCCTTTGAATTCCTTCAAAATAAATTTTCAAACCAAGCTTAAGCAAAAATTTAAGAAAATCTACACACCTTTTTTCACTTTGTAGGAGCTCGATATTGCCTCTGATGTATCTCTGTACTTTCCAATCATCTAGATCTGAATTTGTGACCTACAGTAGCCCTCTGTGTCCTCTTTCCAATGCCACAAGTCTGACCCAAATTGGATTCTCCAAGGAAGAGTTATGCGAAATCTCCCACAGTGACTTGATTATAGACTAGTTCAGTAGAGCGAACTTGTACGACGTTCCACGAGTCACTGTTTCGACCTTTGGATCTAAAAAACACATACAAGAAACTACAATCTGTCCTCTTTCTGTACCTTCTTATGAAATTTCAATCTGATCCCCAGAGAGAAAGTTATGACGTTTTTCCCCAGGTCACCTGTTTGGAATGTAATTCAAGAGTCTGCAAAAAGACCAACTTCCTCAGATCATATCTCCGCAAATATAATGAGAACAGCTATGAAATTCAGGCCCAAGGTTCAACGCAATTTCTTCTCAAATGGGTTTTTTTTTCAACTTCTGAAACGTCGCAGAAAAAAATCTATAGCGAAAATTCCACGATGACCTGTTTGGAGCAGCGAAACCCTAGAATCCAAAGCTCTGATACCAAATGTTATGAAACCAGCTCAAGAAAAAGATAGAAAGGATAGATCAACGCCTTAGAATTTAGTCTCTTCGAGGGGGAAACCTCCTTTACATTACATAAATGAACAATTCTTGGATGATTCAAATGACAAAACCTCCTTTCTATATATAGGAGTCTAAGGAGTCACAATATAACCCAGCCGACCTAACAATAATAATATAAAGCCACAAAAATAACAATAGAGGGATTCTATGGGGCACAGTAATAACAATATGGGGATAATAGGGGCACAACAATATTAATAAGGGGTACAACTACAATAGTAATGGGGTAATCACTAGTATTATAGGGACCCAACAA